>NW_004624752.1:9952962-10122805 GCF_000247695.1 Heterocephalus glaber | reverse complement strand
TAAATAAGAAATAAGGAAGGAAGGAAGGAAACAGAATACAAAAAGCAGGGTACACAACTATGGGGAGGGGGGGAGTCACTATTTGTGGAAAAGAAAGAAAATATGTCCAGTGCAGGCTTGCGCATGTACCACGTGTGCTAAAGCTCTCTCAGAGGGGTTCACACCCAAAAGCGCACCCCTGAGGGAGTGAACCCATGTGAAGGGACCCTGGACGTGGAGACCTGGGGACAGCATTGTGTGAGATGCTCTCCTGGATTCTGAACTGCTTCCTGTGTGCATGTGTTACATTTCCCAATGTAAACAGAAGTTTGCGGGCATTTTTTGGTTTTGCTTTGTTTTGTTCTGTTCTGTTTTTGGTTTTTTTTGTTTTTGGTACCGGGGATCGAACTCGGGTCCTTGCGCTTGAGCAGCAGGCAGCAGAACCACTGAGCTCTCTCAGTCTCTTAATTTTGTATTTATTTTTGCAAGCACAAGGTCCTGAGTTTGATCCCCAGCACCAAAAAAAAATTGTATTTATTTATTTTTGTTTTTTTGAGACAGGGTCTCACTATGTAGCTCAGGCTGACCTTCCAAGTTGGCCTCAAACTCCTGGTGATCTTCCTGCCTCAGGCTCCCGACTGCTGGGATTACAAGTGTCTGCTACCATCCCCAGCACTTTTTTATCCTTTTGAGACAGGGTCTTGCTAAATTGCCCAGGCTGGACTCCAACTTGCCCTCCTCCTGCCTCAGCCTCCCAGAGTGAGGTGATTACAGGCACACACCCCCACACACCTGGCTTAACTAAGAATAAGAAATAAGAAAAGAGCCCTGAACAGAGTACACTGTGGGTGAGAGGGTGCAGTCGTGCTGGCCTCACACCCAGCTCCTCTGCTCAGTGACATTGCCTAAGGACCTGCCCCTAACCTGACAGGGGACGATAAAAGGGATTAAGTGAAGCCGTGAGAATGGCTGTGCCCAAAGAGGGACAGCTGCTGTCCTGTGAGTGTCCCTGGACAGGCCAAGCCTGTTCCAGACATCCAGGTGACACAGGTATGAAGTGACATGCCCTGTCCTGCCCTCATCCACAAGGGCCAAGAGAGAGGACAACACAGACGGCAGGGGGAACGGAGGACACAACTGAGCCAGCCGAGGACACTGGGAAAGCTGCCTGGCAGAGGCAACACCTCCAATACCTCCAACTCCACTGAGCCTCCAGAGATAAACCAGAGCAGGAGAGGCTGCTCCAGGCTGGAAGACACTCCCTGCACACACACAGGTGTGGATGCACTGGGTCACAGTACTCAAAGTGCCCCTGTCAGTCCTGGGCACCCCTGCTCACCTCTGCAGCCCACACACTTGTGTATCTGCCTCCAAGGGACACAACAAAGAGCCAGTTGATGAGCTGTGTGACCTCAGGGAAATCACTCAACCTCTCTGGGCCCAGTTCCCACCCCTAGCATGGTAATCACAGTACAGACCACATAGGAAGGAGTGAGGAATTCTTGAGACAGTGTCTGTGGCATCCAGAGGACAGTGTTTAACTGATATTCACCAATTCACCGTTAAGATTTCCTTCTTCTCTCTCTTTTTTTTTTTTTGGACACAGGGTCTCACTAGGTAGCCCTGGCTGGCCTCGAACTCCAGGCAATCCTGCTTCAGCCTCCCGAGTGCTGAGATTACAGCATGCGCCACCACGCCCGGCTTGTTATGATTTCTAATATGGATGTTCATGTATATAATCGCACATTTAATGCTACAGAAATGTAACATTACAGCTCATATTTCATAGGACATGTTACAGTTTCGTCAAGGGCAGGCTGAGTGGGTCTGGATGTGTTTCAGCCACACACACACAAAAGCATACTCACCTGCTCACAGATCTGGTGCACACTTCAATGAGTGTGTGGGGGGGTGCACACGCTACTCACTCAGCAGGCTGAAGTTTACGCACAGGCGCACTCAGGCAAACACATGAACAGACGCACATGCGCACTCAGGCAAATCTGTGAACAGATGCACAGGCGCATGTATATCCCATCCAGTGTCCTCTGCCTCCTCCTCCCAAGCTGAGTCCCATGCTGGGCAGAGGCAGGTGGCCTCAAATGTCGCTCTACACTGGGCCAGGCCAGTCCTCCAACCCCCAGGCCCCTCTCAGAGTTGGGGGCTTCGGGCTCCTGGATCGAAGGTGGCTGTCCTGTATGGAGAGAGGGTGCCAGGGTCTCAGTGTTTAGACCGGAGCTCCTGGAGAGCTAGTCACATGGCTGTCCCAGCACCCAGCCCAGCCCCTCCCTCCCCCCATGAGTGGACCAACAAGTGAGCAAGTGGACGCATCCCACAAGCATGTGTTTCATCTTTGTCTCCTCTCTGGGCCCTGAGTCTCATGAAGATAAGGCTCATATCGGCTGTTTTCATTCCCAGCAGCCAGGCCAGGTTCTGGCAAAACTGGTCATCAGTAGATGAAATAAGAAAGATGCTTATGCTTGGTGGCAAATGCCTGTAATCGCAGCTACTTGGGAGCTAAGGTAGGAAAAGCACAAGTGTGAGTCCAGCCCAGACAACTCAGTGAGACCCTGTCTTAAAAGAAAAAATAAGTCTGGGGGTGTCATTTAGTGACTGTGGTGCTTAAAGCCTTGGGTTCAATCCCCAGCACTAAGAAAGAAAGGAAGGAAGAGAGGTGTTTTATTTATCTTACCCAAAAAACGTCTGAAGGGAAGGACCCAAGGCTGAGCTGGAATGACCAGGCTCAGTCTCCTGAGTGCTGGGATCACAGGTGTGCACCACTACACCTGGCTCTTGTTTTTTGTTTTTTTGTTTTTTTGGTTTTTTGGTACCAGGGATCGAACTCCAGTCCTTGCATTTGCGCAGCAGGCGACAAAACCACTGAGCTAAATCCCTGGCCCTGGTCCTTATATTCTTGATAATAGTCATTCTGACTGGGACAAGATGGAATCTCAATGTAGTTTTAATTTACATTTCCCTAATGGGTAAAGATGTTGAACACTTTTTCATTACTTATTGGCCACTCATACTTCTTTTGAGAAGTGTCTATTGGATTTCATTTATTGACTGGGCTCTTGGATGTTTTTGTTGTTAACTTGGGTTTTTTGGGGGGTTTTTTGTTGTTTTTTTTTTTTTTAGCAAGGCAGGTGCCAGAACCACTGAGGTAAATCCCTGGCCCCTGGTGTTAAGTTTTTTGAATTCTTTAAACACTCCAAGTATTAACCCTCAGGGGCAGAATAGCTGGTGGAGATGCCTTCCATTCTCCAGGCTGCCACTTTATTCTCTTGGCTGTGCTGGAATTGGTCAGATTCATGCAGCTCCATTTCTTAATTCCTGCTATTATTTCCCATGCTAGGGGAATCCTATTCAGGAGGAGTTTGCCTGTGGCTATATTTCAGGCATTTCCGTTCTGTTTTCTTTTAACAGTTTTGAAGTTTCAGGTCTTATTCCCAGGTCTTTAATCCATTTTGAGTTGATTTGTGCATCGGATTTCAGTCTTCTACAAATGGGTACTCAGTTTCCCGGCACTGTTAAAGAGGCTGTCTCTTTTCCGGTGTATTTGGGTTTTTTGTTTTTTGGTTTTTTGGGTTTTTTTGTACCGGGGATCAAACTCAGGACCTTGTGCTTGCCAGGCAGGCATGGTGCCACTGAACTACAATCCCAGCCCCTTTTTTCCAGTGAATACTTCTGGCTCCTTCGTCTAGAATCAGATGGCTGTAGCTGTGCAGGTTTGTTTCTGTGTCTGTGGTTTTATTCCCTTGGTTTATAAGCCTACTTCTGTGCCAGTATCATGCTGATCCTGTTAGGATGACTTTGGACTATAATTTGAAATCAGACATTGGGATGTTTCTAGCCTTGCTCTTTTTGCTTAGGATGGCTTTGGCTATTTTGTTTTTAGGTGTGTGTGTTTCCATATGAATTTTAGGATTGTTCTTCCTACTTCTGTAAAGAATATCATTGGAATTTAATGGGGATTGCATTGAAACTGTAGGTCATTTTTAGCAATATGACCATTTTAACAATATTAATTTTGCTGGCCTATGAACACAGGAGGTCTTTCCATTTTCTAATGTCTCCTTTGATTTCTTTCTTCAGGTATTAAAAAACAGATATTAAAAACATTTTGGGGGGGCTGGGGATTTAGCTCAGTGGTTCCGCTGCCTGCCTCGCAAGCACAAGGTCCTGAGTTCGATCCCCAGTATGAAAAAAAAACAAAATTTTTTTTGCAGTACTGGGGATTGAACCCAGGGCCTTCACACTGAGTTGTACCCCTAACCTTTCTTATTGTTTGTTTGGCTTGCTAAATTACTAAATTTCCCAGATGGGGCTTGAACTTTCGACCTTCCTGCCTCAGCCTCTCAGAGTGCTGTTATCACAATTGTGAGCCACTATGTCCAGTTGAAAAGGTCTTGATTTTATAATATTGATTTTGTATTCTGAATACATGCTAATTGTTTATAAAATTAAAACAATATAGAAGCACATGAGATATACAATAAAACCCCATCAGGAGCCAGCTCTGCTTCTCCGAACAAACAGCCACTGCTGATGTGCAATGTGACCCACTCACCCACACCCCGGAAGCAGCTTGGAGAGCACCTGTCACAACGTGTGGCTGTTTTTTAATCAAACTCTCCTGCATCTCACACATTTATTAGTAAGAAGCCCAGCATCTCCCTCTTGAGGTCTCTTCCAGAATCGCCGGAGAATTCCAGGACTTGCTGCGTCTGGAAGTCATCCTACTTCACAGGGCCCCGGATGACACAGCCCTCAGCCCCTACCCCAGCCAGGCCCCTGCTCCCTGCAACAGGTGACACAGAGAGGGTGGGTCCCTTGGCCACACCACAAGTGTGGTCTGCCTGCCTCATCAGCCCTGACCTGTCTCTAAGCTTGGTCACTGCCCACACCCCTCCCACACAGGGAATTACTTCCTCTGAGGCCCAGGCACCCTCTCTGACAGCTGACTTTGGACAGGACTGTCCAGATGTCCAGGTGGGGGTGACCCCACTGACACTCACAAGGGACGGACTGGGACCCCGGGTCTCTTTCCTGCTAAGGCTCCTCAGCCGCCCACCTGTTTCTAAGGTGGGAGGGGAATTCTGTTTGTTTTGTTTTTTGTGATACTGAGGACTGTACCTACAGTGTTCACATTTAGCTACATCCTCAAGCCCTTTTTTATTTTTTAATTTTGAGAATTAGTGTTGCTAAATCTCCCAGGCTGGGCTTGAATTTGTGATCTTCCTGCCTCAGCCTCCCTGAGGGCTAAGGAATGTGCTTTCATACCAGGCTACAAAGGAAGGGATAATAACAGCAAAGGGTTGAATGCATCAACAGGTCAATTTAACACAGTGCTGGACACAGAAACTGCTCTTTAAATGTGAACTATGATCATATAACTGTGTGTCACTGTCTAATTTTTCCATTTTATAAAAATAAGATCTCTTGCATATTTTCCTTAGTTTGCTTTCTGCACTTAATATAGGGTGGATATACTCTCTGTCTACACAAGTCAGAGCCACTGAGCCTCCAAAGGCTGGAGCAAGCTGGGTGAGATGGTGCTACCTGTAATCCCAGCTACTTCGGAAGCTGGGCAGGAGGGTCACAAGTTCAAGGTCAACCTGGGCAATTTGGTGAGACTCGGTCTTAAAGGAAAATAAAAAGGCCTGGGGGGCCAGGGATTTAGATCAGTGGTTTCACCGCCTTCTGCGAAAGCGCAAGGACTGGAGTTTGATCCCCGATACCAATAAATAAATAAATAATAGGCCTGGGGATGGAGCTCAGTGGTAGAGGACTTGCTTAGTATGCATGAGGCCCTGGGTTCCACCTTCAATACTGCAAATAAAATAAATAAAAGGATGGTGTCCAAGCAAGGAAGAAAGCCACCTCTGCAGGGGCAAAACCTCTGTGTTTGCCTTGGGATGATTTCCTCTCTTTTTCTTTTTTTTTGGTACTGGGGATCGAACTCAGGCCTTTCCACTTGCGAGGCAGGCATCGGAACCACTGAGCTAAATCCCCGGCGCAGGGGATGATTTTCCTCGCTTGAGAACTTAGAAACCAGTTAAGGTTGACCTCAAATCAGTTAAAGTTTAACTGCTGGACTGTTCCTGAATTTTTCTGTCTTGGTCTGGGAGTGTTTGTCTTTCTGTTCATTCGCTTCTCTGTCCACGTGGGACAGTGACTGGTTTCCCACTCCAGGAGAAGCAGGTGAGAGGTTGCCTGTGTGTGGGGAGGTGAGGTCCAGAAGGAGGAGGGGCCCCAGAGGTGCCACTGGAGAAAGCAGCCAGGGGACAGCCACCTAAGAGAGGCTCTGGGGTCAGACTCCCCAGCCATGGCATCTCTGACTCACTTATCTTTGCTTCCGCTCCAGAAAACCAGAAGTCTTGCATTTCTTCCTCACCCCCCTGAGCCATTCAACCCTTCATGTCATCCCTGGACTTGTCCCCCAATATTCCTCTCATGGGCACCCCCTACTTTTGAGACAGTGTCTCCCTATGTAGCCCAGGCTGGCCTCGAACTCACGTGATCCTCCTGGCTCAGCCTCCCCAGTGCTGGAACCACAGGTGTGCACCACCACACTTGGCTCCCCTCTGCCCTTCCTGCTCACTTCCTCAGCTTCCATTTCCTGAGGGTCTCACCACTGTCTCCTGCCCTTCTGGAGTCCACAGTCCATACTGCAGCCAGGGCAGGGCGCTGAAAGCAGGCAGAGCTGAGGAGGGAGTACTATGGCTGTTTCCTGTATGCGCAGGACACTGGGACTATGGAAGTCACAGAAGCAGTGTCTAGAAAACAAAAAACTGGAAACAACTCAAAGACCCATTCATTCTTGTGGCTGCCAGAATAAACTACCACCAAACTTGCTGTTGTAAATAACACAAATAACTGGGCATGAGGGCGTCCACCAGTAATCTCAGCACTGGGGAGGCTGAGGCAGGAGGACTGATGTGAGTTTAATGCCAGCCTGGGCTACATAGCGAGTTTGTGTTTGAAAGAAAGAAAGAAAGAAAGAAAGGAAGGAAGGAAGGAAGGAAGGAAGGAAGGAAGGAAGGAAGGAAGAGAGGCAGGAAGGAAACAAAGAGAAAGAAAGAGGGAGAGAAAGAAGGAAAGGAGCCTCTGCCTCCCACTCTGGTGAGGACACTGGGCCCCTGGGTGACCCAAGATGACTCAGCTCAAGGTCGTGGATTCAGCAGCCTTTGTTCAGTCTGCAACCTTCACCTCTGCATGTAACAGCAGGTTCACAGGTCCCTGGATCAGGACGGGGACATCTGTGGGGGCATTCTACCAGGCGGAGCATGATAATGGTGGTCTCTTCCCACAGCAGAACCTACCACATTCCGGGTAGATTTGCCTAGAAGGTGTCCATGCTGAATCCTCTTGCCGAAGCCCCTGCGTGGGGCCCTATCCTTGTGGGTCACTGGCAAATTAACAGAAATACGACGTTTTGGATTTTGTGATGCTTGTGATATTTTTCAGCTTTTTTCTTTTCTTTTTTTCCCCTCCCTTCCCTTCCTCCTTTCCTCTTTCTTTCTATCTGTCTGTCTCTCTCTGTCTTTGAACACATGGTCTTGCTCTGTGGCCCAGGCTGACGTTGAACACCTAGGCTCAAGTAATCTTCCTGCCTCAGCCTCCTGAATGCTGGTCCTACAGGTGTACATCACTGTTTGTGGGGTTTTTCAGTTTTTAAAAAACATTTACAATTCGTTGTGATTTCTTTGCTCATTCTAAATATAAATTCACCTTTTGTTTTGTTTTGGTTTTGGTACCTGGGATCGAACTCGGGTCCTTCTGCTTGTGAGGCAGGTGGTGGAACCACTGAGCTAAATCCCCGGCCTCTTTGTTTTGTTTTTGAGACAGGGTCTCACTATGTAGTTCAGGCTGGCCTTGAACTCACTATGTAGCCCAGCCTGGCCTCAAACTCATGGGGAGTCTCCAGCCCCAGCCTCTCTAGTGCTGGGATTACAGCCACCGGGCCTGGCCTGTATCATAATTAAATGCCATGGCACCACACCCAGTTTAAACGTTTACCAGATTTTTTTTGGCAGTGCCGGGGATTGAACCCAGGGCCTTCCACATGCTAGACAAGCGCCCTGCTACTGAGCTATCTCCCCAGAGAACCTCCCAATTGTATAGGCTTCATTCCCTATGAAACCTGTATGAACTCTGGTCAATGCTACAAAAAGGAGCAAACTATAACTTGTCTGTTGCCTGTCGTGGACAAGTGTGAAAAATATAATAGTGAATGAAAGCAGTGAGCCCATGACTGCATTTGTACCCAGTCCAAGACCAGTTAAAACTGAGCTGGGCCTGGTGGTGCATACCTATACTCCCAGCACTTGGAAACTGAGGCAGGAGGGTCATCATGAGTTCGAGGCCAGCCTGGGCTACATAGTGAGATTCTAAATTATTATTATTATTTTTGAATTTTTTTTTTTTTTTTTTTGGTACCAGGGATCAAACTCAGGACCTCCTGCTTGTGAGGCAGGCGGCAGAACCACTGAGCTAAATCCCCAGCCCTATTATTATTATTTTTTTCTAAATTATTTTATGAAGCTTAAAATTTTAAGACGAAAATTTTCCAGTGGTTTCTTACTGCCCTTAGAACAAACCCCACGCCCCTCTCCCTGGTGCCTCACTGCACCCCAGCCCTCGGCTTGAGGCAGCCACCTACCCGGCTGTCCCTGTGGCCGTCTCCTGGCCCCTCCTCCTTTCCTCCATAGAGCTTGTCACAACCACAGTAACAGTCAAGCCCACGAGGGCAAGCGAACCTCTGTTCTGTGCAGCCCAGGCACCAACGAGTGTGCAGGCACAACCCACACCTGCACCTCTCTCGGCACCGGTGTGTGGGGCTTCTGCCCTGTGGTTGGGACTTGCGTCTGGGGTAGTCAAGGCAGGTGGAGGAACCGAGGTCAGAGCAGACTGGGGCAAGACTTGGAGCCAGAAGGATGGATAGGGAGGGGAAAGGGGGACCTGTGGTAGTCCCCTCGTTGAGGACAACAGGTCTGGGTCCCATTTCTCAGCTCAGCCCTGTGTTACTCTTTCCTGGGGACCTGGCAGAAATACAGCCTGTCCCCGACTGAAAGAGGTAGCACTTGGAGTCTTTTAATTGGAAAGCAACCAAAAAAAAAGGAAAGCAACCAACGTTAGCTGGATGTGGTATCAAAGGCCTAAGATCCCAGAACTTCGGGAGGCTGAGCCAAGAGGACTGCTAAATTGAGCCCAGCCTGGGCAATTTTGCAAGACCCCATCTCAAAATAAAAAAGGGCAAGCCAGGTGTGGTGGCACAAAACTGTGATCCCAGCACTGGAGAAGCTGAGGCAGGAGGATCACCAAGAGTTCGAGGCCAGCCAGTGCTACAGTGTGAGTTCAAAGTCAGCCTAAAGTACATATAGCGAGACCCTGTCTCAAGAAAACCAAAAACTCAAACAACAACAACAGGGGTTGGGGATAAAGCTCAGTGTGAAGGCCTTGGGTTCAATCCTAACCGAGTTCAGCCGTTTTACCAGTAGCCCTCTCCTCCCAGCACAGCAGGACACGGGATCTGCAGAGTGGGCTCCCTGCCTCCAGCCCAACTCGGATTTCTCTGAGCCTGACAACTGCCCGGGCCCTGGGTGGGGGTGCCCTTGGCATTGGGTCTCACCTGGTGCAGGGTGGCCGTGGAGGGATCCTGCTCATGTCCTTAGCCCCTGGCAGGGTGCATGTGAGGAAAGTGTGCAGGCCCAGAACAATGCCCCAAAAGATCCCCATGTCCTCAGCCCTGGAGCCTATGAAAACGGCCCACGTGGCAAAAGGGATAAGGCTGCTAAGCCTCTTTCTTTTCTTTTCTCTTCCTTCCTTCCTTCCAACCTTCCTTCCTTCCTTCCTTCTTTCCTTTCTCTCTCTCTCTCTCTTTTTTTTTTTTAGCTCAGGCTGGATTTGAACTCACCATGTAGCCCAGGGTGGCCTCAAAGTCATAGGGATCCTCCTGCCTCAGCTTCCTGAATACTGGAATCACAGGTGTGGGTCAACACGCCCAGTGAAGGCTGCTAATCTGACGACCTTGACATGGGTTATCCTAGGTCTTCTGGTGGACACAGTGTAGTCACAAGGATCCTTCAATAGCAAAGAAGCTTCTAAGCAGAGAGACCTGGCTGACTTCGAAGAGTGGGAGGGCCCACAGACAAGGGATGCAGTAGCCAAGGAAGCCGGGAAAGATAAAGGGCAGATTTGGATTGGTTGATTTGAGCCCATTTGGGGTGCCTTGAACTCAGGCTCTGTAAAGTGATATATTAATGTAGCTTTTGATTTTGTTTTGGTTCTTTGAGACAGGGTCTTGCTATGTAGTTCATGCTGGCCTTGAACTCTCTATGTAGCCCAGGTTGGCCTCAAACTTGAAGTGATCCTCCTGCCTCAGCTCCTGAGTGCTGACATTATAAGTGTGCACCACCACATCTGGCATTTGTGTTGTTTTAAGCCAACAGGTTTGGATTAGTTTGGCACAGTAAAGACCATATACTGAGTAACTTCTTTTCTTTTTCTTCTTTTTTTTTTTTTTTTGAGACAGGGTCTCACTAAGTTGCTGAATTCCTCAGGCAGGACTTGAACTTGTGATCCTCCTGCCTCAGCCTCCCTTAGTGCTGGGATTATAGGCCTGTGCCACAACACTTGGCTGCAAGACTTTAAAAAGAAGGAAATTCTGGGCTGGGGATTTAGCTAGTGGTGACACTGCCTGCCTCAGAAGTGCAAGGTCCCGAGTTCGATCCCCGGTACCAATAAATAAATAAATAAATAAAAAGAAGGAAATTCTAACACATGCACATGGATGAACTTTAAAACATTCCCCTAAATGAAATAAGCTAGTCACAAAAGGACAAATATTGTGCCGGGGCAGGGGGGTGCACACCTGTAATCCCAGCACTGGGAGGCTGAGGTAGGAGGATGGCAAGTTCAAGTCCAGCCTGGGCAACTTAGCAACTTAGTGAGACCTTGTCTCAAAATAAAAAAATAAAACGGTCTGGAGGGTGTAGCTCGGTGTGAAGGCCCTGGGTTCACTCCTCAGTACCACATACATACACACAACAACAATAACAACAACAATTGTATGATTCCACTTCCACTTATATGAGCTTCATAGAGTTGATAAACTAAAAAAATAGAATGTTAATTGCCGGGGTGGGGGGGATAAAGAGTTAAATGGGTGAAAAGTCCATTTTGCAAGAAGAAAACACTGAGTTGCACAACAATGTGAACAGACTTTTGTTTTGTTTTTGCACTACTGGTGATTGAACCCATGGCCTTGTGCTAAGTTACACTCTCACTAATTTTATACAGAGAGGGTCTCACTTTCCTCCTGCCTCAGCCTCCCAAGTAGCTTGGATTACAGGTGTGCACCAACAAAGCTGGCGTGAAGTATTTTTTTTTCTTTTTGGTACCAAGGATCGAACTCAGGACCTTGCGCTTTCGAGGCAGGCGTCAGAACCACTGAGCTAAATCCCTGGCCCTAGCGTGAAATATTCTTAATGCTGCTGATCCATACTCCTTCCTTCCTTTTATTTTTTAAGCAGGGTCTGACTATGTAGTCCAGGCTGGCCTTGAACTTGTGGCAATCCTCCTGTCTCAGCCTCCTAATTGCTGGGATTGCAGGTGTGTGCCACCACACCTGGCTCTGATCCACACATTTTAAATGGTGAAGATGGTATGTCATAAGTATTTTACCACAATTTAGAAAACAAAAACAAAGGCGTCTCTGGATGCAGTGGCCACCATCACACACAGAGGCGATCCCACCCTGGGAAGAAGGCTCTGTCCGGGGAAGTTGTACAATCAGTCAACAGCAAGGGCCAAACAGGTCCACTCATTCCTCAAATGAGTTAAGTGAGGGGTCCCCCACTTAAGAACAAGGGCATCATTACATCCTGCATTCCAAGAGGAGGAAACACGGTCACCAGGATGCTAAAAGGCCTCTGTCCCCCCAGCCCTGGGCTGCAGAGCCCCCAACCCTCATCCACTGGGGTCTCCTTCTGTGTTTGTTCTCCCACAGGGGAGACGGGTAAGCACTTTGATAGCAGGCCGGCCTTGGTTTGAAATCCAGCTCCTCTTCCAGCTAGCTGTGTGATGGTGGGCAAGCTGCTTCACCTCTCTGCTTCAGGCATTGCCCAATATCCCTCAGGGGCACAAAACTGCCCCAGGTGAGAAAGTCTGGGTAGATGCAAGGCAGAGGTGCTAAGCAAGAGGTGCCCTCTACCAGGCCCCTCCGCCCACATCCTGAGACACCTGCAGCCCTGGCTCGCACTGCCTCACTTCCAGACGGGCACCTTGACCCTTAAATGTCTATGTCCCCACACCCCCCTTTACTCCAGACAGGCACTTCTGCAGCCTCTGACCTCACCCTCTGCCCTCAGACCATAGCTGGGGAGCCTCCCAAAAAGCCACTGCCCCTGTGGCTCACACTCCTTCCTTGAACAAATCGCCCTCAGCCCCACCCAACGCTCTGCCTCCTACCCGGCTCCAGGGTGAACCCCGCCCCTGGTGCCCTGGCCTTGCTGGTGCCCCCTTTCTGTGCACTGTGCCATGTAGCTCAGGAGTCCACCGCTCCCCTGGAAACCCCACTCACCCTTCACAGCCAGCTCCTGCTGAGCCCCACCCCTGCAGGGCGCCTCACTTCCTCTGGTCCCCAAGGAAAGATGTCTCAAAGCGGGAGGGCTACATGAGACCACAGGAGCCATTCTTGGAACCCTCTGGTCAGCCATCTTCGGTGACCACCATGCCACAGGATGGATGCTGTCTGCTGCCCAGCGGGTGGCACGTGACAGGACTGGCCCCTTCTTCTGCTGCCTGACACACTCTCCTTGCTCACCAACCTCCCTCCCGGACACACACACCTCTTTTCCTGTCCATCTTGCCCGGTTGCTCCTACTTGGTCTCCTTTGCAGATGTCTCCGCTGCCTTCCCACCTTCTCCCATCATGTCCCCAGCACTGTCCTTGTCCTTTTCTGTCTGATCTCCTCTCCACTGCTACCACCTGGGCCAAAGCACCATTCTCTCACCTGGTTGCCCTAACAGTCCCTACCCTGGCTTCTGCCCTCTGCAGCCTCTTCCCCACGAAGTGACCAGAGCTGGGTGTGGCTCAGATCATGTCTCACCTCTGCTCAGGACTCTCCCGTGGCACCCGTCTCACTCAGAGTGGAAGCCAAAGTCCCTATAATGGCCCACAAACCCTACATTAGGTGCCAGTTGTCCTTATCCACACCCACCTGCCTTTTTACAGTCACCTCATCCCATTGTCCTCCTGTACTCAGCCATGCTCTACATTCCTGCCACAGGGCCTTTGCACAAGCTGCTCCTGGTGCTTGGAAGATTCTTCTGAGAATAGGAATGGCTTCTTCCCTCACCTTCTTTAAGTCTCAGCTACTTAGGGGGGCCTCTGGGACCACCCTATTTAAAACTGCAGACCTCCTCCATTCAGTACAGCTTAAACCCCCAACCCTGCTCTAATTGTTTCTTTGCAATCATGGCGTGGCAAAGAAGTACTAGAAGTATCGTGTACTTTACTTCTTTAGTCTTTATTTCTTTATATATATATATATATATTTTTTTTTTTTTGTTGTTGTTGTTGTTGTTGTTGTTGTTGTTGGCACCAGGGATCGAACTCGGGTCCTTGTGCTTGTGAGGCAGGTGGTGGAACCACTGAGCTAAATCCCTAGCCCATTATTTTCTTTATAAAGAATGTCAGTTCCCCAAGGACAGGGATCTCCTCTTTTTTTTCAGCCATATCCCAGGGCTGGCAAAAATTAAGGGCACACATTAGGAGTCCTGAGTGCAGCAGGAGTGGATGTCTTGCCAAGACCAGGGTGCCAGTGGAAAGGCGGGCTCGGGAGTCTATACATCTGGGGGCGGTGAGCCTTTCTGGGGCTCCTACCCGTAACATGGAGACGCTGCATCCCCAGTGCTCAGTAAATGCTGGTAACGCACCAGTTAGAACAGACCCCAGCACTCTAATGAGATGTGCACTTTTATATGCAGGATTTCGTATCCCTTTCACGCGAGTCCTAGAGGCGAGTAGAGCCCCTTTTGAGAGCTGGAGAAATTGAGGTCATTCCCACACTCTGGGGCGGCGGCCGGAGGCTCAGGAGGGTCGGGCTGGGCTCGGAGACTACATTTCCCAGGAGCCGGTGTCAGCGGGGCAGGGATAAAGGGCTTTAAAGAGCCTCGCGTTATTGGGGGCTCGGGGGTGGGCAGGAGAGCCGCCGGCGTAGGGCCACGGGTGGGCCCGGCTGGAACCAAGCCCCCCCCCCAGCCCTGCGGTGTCCAGGACGCCAGGCAGCCTGTGCTCATTTTGTACCCCCACCCCACCCCGGGCCTCGGTGCCCAACTCCCAGGGAACCCCCCTCCCCGCAACAGGCGGAGGAGAGGTGGTGGATCCCGCCGCCCAAGGCGCAGAAGGGGAGACCGCACGCTGGAAGCCCGGCTACCCGGGCGCCCCTCCCCCTCCCCCTTCCCGGCTCCAGTTCCGGGGGAGAATTCCAGGTCGCTGGGATGGGCGGGGAGAAGAGATGTGCGCGACAGCTTGGAATGAAGGCTGGGGGTCGCAGGAGCTGAGCCTCACTCCCCCCCGACCTCGTTCCTCCCTAAGCCCCGCGGCCACCACAGTAAAATGGGGGTGTGCAGGTAGTGATCATATTACCAGCCCCTAGGCGGGAGGCGCAGAGGATGAGAATCCCGGATGAGAGCAGTTTACAAACTGTACTGCGCTGGGCGATTTAAAAAAAAAAAAAAAAAAAGTCAACATTGTGTCATTGGATTCCTGCAGTCCTCATTCTCAGCCAGGTGGCGGTGACATGTCTCTGGAGAGCGCCGGGTGGAAAACGTCTCGGATACTGGGGTGGCTATGGGGATGGATGTGCGTTTCCCCCACCGAGATCCTAGTGGGAACCGGGAGAATTGTTTTTGAAAAAAGGACCAAAACAAACCTACCTCGGTATTTTGTTCAACTTCGGGGGGCTAATTGACATCATCGAAGTAAGAACCTTGACCTTTTAAACTAACCTGGCCCTCCAGGGCTTCGCTTTCCTGCCTGTGCCACCGAGATAAGCCCAGGGACACCGCTTCTGACATCGGATCTTGGGCTCCCCTTCGCCCTCCCCCAATTATTTGGATTAATCCATCCCTTGATGTTAGGGGGGGCACTAGTTTGCCCTGGTCTCAGACTCCTAAGTGCAGTAGTAGCCCTCCCCACATCCCCTAACTGCGACCCACCCCCTCATCTAAACCTTCCTCCCCTCCCCCTCCCCTGCAGGACCTCGGTGTCCGCAAACAGCTCCCGGGCCTTACCAGAGACGCGTTCGTCATTTTGACTAGCTACAAACTGTCACTCCCAGGGTATTGTTTAATTAAAAAGCCTTATTTCGAAGGGACTAAAACCGTGTTTGTTGAGAGAGGGTGCCAAGGGGCGAGCATCCCCCAGAATCTTAGACCAGGGCCGTGGCCAAGTAGGTCTGGCACGTGAGTAGCAGGTCTGCTGCAGACAAGGGGTCCTAAGGTGTTTGGGGTCCCTTCCGCTGGTCTCTGACGTCCTAACGTCCCTCCGAATGCCAGGACTCCCTACAGAGCCTGGCACCCCTCATTCGCTTTGTCTATACCTGCCTAGTCGCACCCGGGAAGATGTATATATTTTAACAAAGGCATTGCATCTTCCAAGCAAAATGGCGGTGGTCCCAGCCACGGCTCCCTACACAACTACACCCTTCCCGAGGATTAGTCACAAGCCAAGGAACGCGAGCACCCCACACGCCTACCCCAGAGAGCCCCGTTTTCCCCAAGATTCAACGCACTCAGGGCCTCTCTTCATTGCAGGGGCCCCCAGGAGCGGTCTCTGGTTAGAGACTTAGGGGCAGCTCTTCCATTGTGGACCGGCCCCCCCAACACATACAACACTTCCAGAGGCCTTGGGAGGGGGACTGAACCCCCACGCTGGGCATTGGGATGAGGGGGCAGCGAACTCTACCTCACACCCCCCAAAACTCGCAAGCTGAGTGAGACATGTAAATGAACTCTCAGTTAGGATACAGGGCAGATGTGGGGGTCTCTGAGGACAGCAGGATACCGGGAAGAACTCCTCCATGTCTCTCTGGAGACCCAGGCATGACTGGGGGTTCGGCCTCCGGAGGGAACCTCAAAGCAGAGGTCTGGGGGCGCGCTCGGGAAGAGACGCCCCAGGAGGGGGAAGGGACAAAGTTTGAAAGTACCCTTCCAACTCTTCCTGGGAAAGTTTCCTCGGGGGCCCTACGGACAGAGAGAGGGTGGGGTACTGGGGGGCCAGTGGTGGGGTGACTCCTGAGAGGTGACCGGACCCCGGGGGAGCGACCCCTCCCCCCTGTCCCGGCTCGGCCCGGCTGGGAGTCGCCCAGCTCGGGGCTGCGTGTGTTAGTTGGGGCCGCTTTCCAGCCGCTCCACCGGGCTAGGGGGCCGCGCAGCGGGCCGGGAGCCGGGCCCCTGGTAGCTCCAGGGGAGAGCTTTGCTACGGGGGTTCTCCCGCCGCCGAAGTCCCCGGCCCCGCAGAGCCAGTCCCCCGCAAAGGGGAAATGTGCCGGCGCCCCAGCGGCCCTTGGCGCCGTTTGGGACGCATGGCGGGCGCGGGGGGCGGCGGCCCGGTCCGCGGGTTACCCAGCGGGGGAGCCCAGGGAGCCGAGCAGCGGCCCCGGGCGGCGGCGAGGAGCAGAAAGCCCCAGGCCGGGGGGAAAGGTCGGATTTGTTCGGCGGAAGAAACACAGATGGCGGCGGCGCGGCGCCATTCCGGGCCGGGAGCAGGCAGCCAGCAGCCCTGTCCTCACCGCGGTCCGCCCGCCGCCGCTAAATACCCGGATGCGCCGCCCGAGCGCCAGACGCGGAGCTGGAAAAGGGGAGGCGGAGGAGGCGGAGGCAGAGCGGGAGCCAGGCGGTCAGACCGAGCGGCAAACCGGCGGGGCTGGGCCACGCAGAGCCGGCCCAGCGAGCCCTCCCGCGACCCGTGCCGGCGAGGAGAGAAGCAGCGGTTCCTCGCCCGCATCCCCGACAGCCCGAGTCCGGACCGGCCTGGTAGTCGGGGGCCCGAGAGCAGATTCCTCCGACGAGGGCTGGCCCTTCGGCAGGCGCCTTCAGCAGCGGGACCAGGCAGGCCACCATGACGGAGAACTCAACGTCCACTCCTGCGGCCAAGCCCAAGCGGGCCAAGGCCTCCAAGAAGTCCACAGACCACCCCAAGTATTCAGACATGATCGTGGCTGCCATCCAGCCCGAGAAAAACCGTGCTGGTTCCTCGCGCCAGTCCATCCAGAAGTACATCAAGGGCCACTACAAGGTGGGTGAGAATGCTGACTCCCAGATCTAGTTGTTCATCAAGCGCCTGGTGACCACTGGTGTCCTCAAGCAAACCAAAGGGGTGGGTGCGTCGGGGTCTTTCCGGCTGGTCAAGAGCGACGAGCCCAAGAGGGCAGTGGCCTTCAAGAAGACCAAGAAGGTGGTCAAGAAGGTGGCCACGCCAAAGAAGGCAGCCAAGCCCAAGAAGGCTGCCTCCAAAGCCCCAAGCAAAAAACCTAAAGCCACCCCGGTCAAGAAGGCCAAGAAGAAGCCGGCTGCCACGCCCAAGAAAGCCAAAAAACCCAAGGTTGTCAAGGCCAAGCCAGTCAAAGCATCCAAACCCAAGAAGGCCAAACCAGTGAAGCCCAAAGCCAAGTCCAGTGCCAAGAGGGCCGGCAAGAAGAAGTGACAAGGAAGCCTTTTCTTACGGACACTCCTCTCTTACTCTCTGTAAATACTTTTCCCTTTTTTCTTTCTTGATTCTCCGCAACCTTTTGCTCCATTTATCCTGACTTTATAAGAGACAGACTTTGGATTCCTCAGAAATTGTGGAATAATTGCTTTTTCCTTTACCAGTTGTGCAAGGACGACAACAAATCTCATCTCTGTAATGATGAGGATGTACTTATATTTCGTTTTGTTGATTTGCCATTAATCTTACGGGGTTCGGGATTTGGGTGGGTTCTGTGTTGGTGGGGGGGTTGCTATGAAGGTAGGTGGGGAAGGGGAGAACAGGCTCAGCAGCTGCGTTTGTTCTCGATAGGTGAGAGGGAGCCCAGGAATTGTGAAGGTTTATAGGACTGTGTAAGGTTTTCTTTAAGTTGGGCTCCCTTATGAGAATTTCCGAACCTTTGGCGAGGAGCAGTGGGGTGACATCTCCCAGTGGTGAGCAGCTAGGGGTCCGAGGCCAGTTCTTTCTCACCTCGGTCAGCCTACCCTTCTGGTCTCCCTATTGTGTTAGGGAAGAGGAGGGGGACCGAATGACAGCTGATTGGGGAAACTAGCTTCTCCCGGTCAGCTAGGAACCAGCCTGGGGGGCGGGGGGCGCGTCTGTGCCTTCGCCCAAGTCTCTTAATGGGAGCGGAAACTTTGGGGGGGAAGGGCGGGGAGTCAGTCAGCCAAGTGCCTCAGTGTGCCCTATTGAAATGAATCTTGGGTTTTTCCACACAATTTGATAGATTATTGTGTCTTCGGAGGACTTTTTTTTTTTTCTCTTGGTATTTTGTTCCTCTACAAGACGTGGCTTTGCTTGGTCTGGTAGGGCTCCAGCCCCACCACCGGCTACTTAAAAACCTCCCGACCTCTTTTTACTTTTGAGTCTTTTTTAAGTAGTTGTAGACGGGGAGGGGGCGGGGCAGGGAGTGGACGGTAAGACATACTGCAGTTGATTTGGAATTTGCTACGTAGTTATAGAAACTAGATCTATGTGCATGTGTGTGTTTTGTATATATGCATATCTAGGGCTACTACTTAGGTTTCACATCGGGAGCTGGGAGAAAAAACCTGTACAGTTGTCTTATTTTTAATAGGAAAATCGCGCACTTGCGCCCCCCCCCTTACCCCCCTTTTTAAAACAAGTATTACTTGTGCCGGGAGAAATTTGCTGTCGTTGTAATTTTAAAACTTTAAAATAAAATCCAGAAAAGGAAAAAAACGAGCAGTGTATTTTTCCTCACTTTTAAGACTGGAGGAGTATGCGGAGCAGTTGTGTGGGCAGTGGGGACATCTGGGGCCGAGTTTGCACCTGAGAATGGGAGGGGGGATCCGAGAGCCGAACAGAAACCTTAGAACTGAAAGATGCCTCTGCCCGTTTCTAGGCTCCAGCCTTTGGGGTCCAGAGGCACTCTTCTTCCAAGAGGTGAGTGTGTGGGCAGGGGGATGGGAATGGAGTGGGCTGGGACCTGACGTGACTAGTTCCGCCGCCTCAGCTTCCTCTGCGCGGACCTCTCGGTCTCCACTTGAGTCAATCCACCGATACCACCAGGCTCCTCCCCTTTAAATGAGCCCCTCGGCCTCCGATTGGCTGCTAGGGCCCGGCCCCCGGCCATATGACGTGTTGTCCGCGGCGCGCCAGCCCCAGCCGGCCGGCGCGCTCAGATGAGGTGCGCGATGTGGGCTGTAGGTGTCTGGCGCTTGGCGCTCGCCCGGACTCCCTGCGGCCGCCGCGCGCAGTCGGCGCTGGCCCAGCTGCGCGGCATCCTCGAAGGGGAGCTGGAAGGGATCCGCGGGGCAGGCACCTGGAAGAGTGAACGGGTCATTACGTCCCGTCAGGGGCCGTGCATCTACGTGGACGGCGTCTCCGGAGGTAACTCCCCCTTCTGGGAGTCGCGGCACCTGGCTGGTGATCTAGGGGCCCTCCGGGGCTTACCCTGGAATAGGGATCCAAGGGGCGAGGGTTGGGGTCGTACTTGCACCATAGCACCTGGTGGCCTCCCCTGGCTAAGTAAACCTGGTTAAACCGGTTTCGAAGGAGGGAAGTGATTTACCCGTGAACACCTTTTTGGCGCAGAGGGCAAGGCTGGACCGAAAAAGAAACTTCCAGACTTCCAGCTGCCTCCTTCATTGCCATTTCGAGGGAGGCAGCAGCAAGAAAACCCGGATTTCTTATATATATATATATATAGTCTCGCTATGTAGCACAGGCTGGCCTCGAACTCCCGGTAATCTTCAAGCCTCAGTCTCAAGTGCTGCTGGGATCACAGGCTTTCACACCACCCCTGGCTAACACCCCCAATTCTAGAGCAGCTGCTTTGTGAAAACCTTTGCTAGTTGCTGCACGTGTACTGCTGCTAACCTGTCAAAGTAGGAGTGACTGATCTCATTTACAGCCAGAGAAGCTGAAACCCCGAGATGTAAAGTGTTTTGCCCAAAGCCTCCCAGCCAGCAAGCTGTCCAATGATACTGGAGCTGGAGTGGAGGGTCAGCTAACTGACCAGAGGCCAACTTAGGGCCAAAGTCTAAGAGAACAAGCTTAGATTTGAGGACTTTTGGGAAAGTGACAGACACATTGGCCACAGCAGGTGTCCCTCCTTTCATTCTAGCCTGTGAGCACTGCACTCCTATTTGTGCCTGGCCCCAGATGGGTGTTAACAACAGGCTCCCAAATTGGCATGGAATCCTTGGTGCTGCTGTATTCGTTTGTAAAATGGGGATCCCAGGAAATCCCTGCTTTCCTGTGGGAGGCACGGAACAGGTCCATGCCCCTAACTACTGGTGATTATCCTCACTTGTCTTGTCAGAGGCTGAACACCTGTCAGGGCTTTTGGGCAAAGCCCTCAGAGAAACCAAACAGCTGTCATATCTATGTAGAGACCCAAGGGAATTCAGTGTTACTTATATAATCAAAGATGGCCAATTAGGAGACCCAAGTTCTCATGCTGACTTTGCCTTTCCCAGGCTGTGAACCTCCCCTTCCTCGGGCTTCAATTTCCTCTTCAGGTCAGCTGTGTTCACTCTGAGCCTTCTGACTCCAGACTGAGGTCTCCGAGGCAGCCACTCTGGGGTGTGATTCTGTCCAGGCAGTAAAGTAAACCTTGGAGGACTGCAGCGGGCAGTGTCCCAGCCCTCTTCTCTTACCCTGGAGGAAACTGAGGCTGAGCCGAGGGGTTGATAATGGTCTTCAGGGACAGGAGAAGCCTTCGAGGAAGTGGTAATAGGTTCCTTCTTGGGTAGAAGGTGATTCAAAGCCAAAGTGTAAGCTTCTTGGAGCCAGTTGTGGTGGCACACGCCTGAGATTCCAGTACTTGGGAGGCTGACACAAGGATTGAGAGTTCGAGCCCAGCCCGAGCTACATAGTGGGACTGTCTCAAAAAACCAAAAATAAGGGCCAGGGATTTAGCTCAGTGGTTCAGCCACCTGCCCCACAAGCACAAGGACCCGAGTTCAATCCCGGGTACCAAAATACAGAACCCAAATGTAAATAAATCTTCTCATCCTTCAAGTTGCAGCACTGGAGAGACTCCTTTTCTCACCTTGGCTCTCCTGTGACTGTTGGCTTCAGAAACTCCTGGTGGCCCCCACCATGGCCTAGGTCCTGGCCTGTATCTTCTGGGGCTGTTGTGGAGTTTTCCAGGACAGTTCCTCTCAGGACCACTTCCCCGGGGTCTGGTGCTGTTCCCCTTCCAGGCCCTTCCTTGCCCAGTCTGAGCTGCTGTGTCCATCTCCTCTTTCCACCTCAGGAATCCTTAACTTCTGTGCCAACAACTACCTGGGCCTGAGCAGCCACCCCGAGGTGATCCAGGCAGGCCTGCAGGCTCTGCAGGAGTTTGGAGCCGGCCTCAGCTCTGTCCGCTTTATCTGTGGGACTCAGGTACACAGTGAGGGTTGGATGGGTGTTGACGCCAGCTGTCTGCTTCCCATGGTCAGCAGGGCTTGGCCCACTCAGCAAATCCCAGGGCTCAGGCTTGAGGCCCACGTTAGCCCCAGAGCTGCTGAGAAGAGAGCCTAGCTGCCTGTTTTGCTGAGAAGCCTTGAACAAGAAACTTTACCTCCTCTGTCCCTCCCTTCCTTTCTTCCTTTCTCTCTCTTTCTTTCATTTATTTATTTTATTTTGTGGTATTAGGCATTGAACCCAGGGCCTTCACACTGGACTCCATCCTCAACTGTTTTTTTTTTTGGTACCGGGGATTGAACTCGGATCCTTGCGCTTGTGAGGCAGGCGCTAGAACCACTGAGCTAAATCCCCGGCCCCCCTAACCGTTTTTTAATATTTTGAGACAAGGTCTCACTAAAATCATTACATTGCCCAGGCTGGGCTCAAACTTTGTTTTTTTTGTTTTTGTTTTTTTGGTACCAGGGATTGATCTCGGGTCCTTGCACTTGCGCAGCAGGCAGCCAAACCACTGAGCTAAATCCCCGGCCCTGGGCTCAAACTTTGAATCCTCCTGCTCAGCCTCCAGAGTCCTGGGATTACAGGTGTATGTCACCATGTCAGGCTAAGAAACTTTACCTTTCTGAGCATCCACTGTAAGCATGTTTCCCCAGCTGCAGGTGAGAGTCCTCTCGCCTGTCCTGCTGAGGGTAAAGAACAGACGGCAGGTTTTGAGGTTGAGGGCTCTGGAGCTATTCTGCCTGGCCTTGGTTTCCAGTGCTGCTGCTTATTGGCTCTGTCACTGTGGGCCAGTGTCTTATCCTCTCTATGACTTGAACCCTTCATTGGTAAGATGGGGACAATAGTACATAATAGGAATGTTACAAATTAAAGAGCTGGACATAGTGGTGCGTTCCTATAATCCCAGCACTCTGGGAGACTGAAGCAGGAAGATCTCAAGTTGAAGCCCAGGCTGCACAGTTTAACAACTTAATGAGCAAATAATGTCTCAAAATAATAAAAAAGGTCTGGGTTATAGCTCATTGCAAAGGCCCTAAGTTCATTCCCAATACCACAAGAAAAAAAGAAACCTAGTACATTTAAATGCTTAGAACAGTACCTGTTACACAGAATCACTTAAATGGTGACTGTTATTTAGTCAATGTTACAAAACAAATTAATATAAACATAAAACTTCTATTATATTACTATGTGCCAGGTATTCATGAATCCTCCTGCTTTACCCATGTTATTAACAGGAGGACCCTGAGGCACATAGAGGTTGATGACTTATCCAATAGAACACAGTGCATTAGGGTGGGATTTGAACCCAGGTAGCCTGGCTCAAGAGGCCCTGTTCCTAACTTCCTATAGGTATCATTACCTATTCCAAAAGATGAGGCTAAATGAACATCAGGGACAGAACTCCTATCTCCCATCCAGGTACTTCCCAAAAAATCCTCGGCCAAATGAAGTACCTTTTGAATTTAAGCAGCAAAGACCCAAATGATCAGCTAGGTGTAGTGGCACACACCTGTAATCCCAACACGAAGGAGGATCACTGCAGGTTCAAGGCCAGCCTGGGATACATAATGAGTCCAAGGCCAGCCTGAACTGCATAGCAAGACCCTGTGTCAACAGAAAAGAAAAAAAAAGAAAACAAAAAGAGCCCCAAATGAGTGCAGAGTTTATGTAATCCAAGCCAGGCATGGTGGCACAAACCTGTGATCCTAGCACTTGGGAGGCTGAGGCAGGAGGATCACCGAAAGTTTGAGGCCAGCCTGGGCTACATGTACATAGACTACATAGGGCCAGCCTGAACTACAAAAAAATAGTCTGGTATTAGGAAGGCATATCTTGTTTACCATCAACATACATAATTCGGGCTGGGGATTTAGCTCAGTGGGTCTGCTGCTCGCCTCGAAAGCACAAGGTCCTGAGTTCGATCCCTGGTATTAAAAAACAAAACAAAACCATACATAATTCCACCACTGGACAGATGTGCATTACAAAACCAGGATCCACCTGGGAAGAAAAAACCTAGCAAGTCCCCCACCCCTCAGTAGAGCCGTGTACCACCTTCCTGCTTGGCTCTGTGGTGGCCTGTGTGGTACAGAAGGAAGGGTGAGGCTGGGGCTTCGGGACTCCCAGGCAGGGTCTCTCTCTATGGCCCTCTCGGCCTCTGTTCTCTTAAGATTTGTTCGACAAGGCCCTCCAGGCATTAACACCTCCTGTCATACACTTTCCGTAGAGCATCCATAAGAGTTTGGAAGCCAAGATTGCCCGCTTCCACCAGCGGGAGGATGCCATCCTCTACCCCAGCTGTTTTGATGCCAATGCCGGCCTTTTTGAGGTATGTGGAGCTGTGAATGGGAGTTGGTGTGGCTGTGGATGGCTTGGGGATGGGCAGTTACCAGAGCCTGGCAGGATGGTGATGCCATGCCAGGTGGCTCTAGTGCCCTTCCTAGAGGCCAGGCGGGTCAGGTTAGTGTTCTAGGCGGAAGACTGGGGCTTGCAAGGAGCCCTCCTCTAGAACATTTCAGGGATAACCTGTGCCAGCTAGGAGGCTGGGGTGATGAGGCCTGGTTCTTCCCAGATCTCCTCACCTGCCATCACTGGAGCCGGGCCCTGGCAACCCAGATGCAGTGCTGGATGCCTTGCCTTCCTGCCCCAAGGGAGGCCCTGGCTGCAGTGAAATCATGACTCAGGGGACTCATGGGGGAAGGCGAACCGGAAGGTGACTAGGTGACTTCTCTACTGAGGTTGCTTCCTCCAGGCTCTGCTGACTCCTGAGGATGCGGTCCTGTCAGATGAACTGAACCATGCCTCCATCATTGACGGCATCCGGCTTTGCAAGGCCCACAAGTATCGTTACCGCCACCTGGACATGGCCGACCTAGAAGCCAAGCTGCAGGAGGCCCAGGTCGGGTGAGGCCCGGGGTGTGGAGGGTGAGCACTAGGTTCCCCTCAGCCTCCCCTGGGGACAAAATGAGGCTTGGAGAGGCTCTGCCCTCACTAGACCAAGAGCAGAGCCCAAATCCTCTGACCCCAAAACTATTTCATTGTAGCTACTGCCTGAGGGCAGCAAATGCCTTTGGGGTGCAAGCCCTGGGCAAAATGCGGGGTGTGCTGTGTGGCTAGGGCCTGGCGCAGGACCTGAGACCCTTCTCACTGTCCAGGCCTGAGTGGCTCCCATCTGCCCTGGAAGAGATGGTAAACTCTGGAGGGGCCCAGATGGGAAGACCCCCAAGGTGGTTGTGCCTCTGTGCCCATCTCTGAGGGTCCCAAGCAGCACAGGGAATATGCAGTGTGGTCCAAGTCATGACCACACCACTCACCATCTGCTCATCTTTTCTGCAGAAGCATCGACTGCGCCTGGTGGCCACTGACGGGGCCTTTTCCATGGATGGCGACATCGCACCCCTGCAGGAGATCTGCCGCCTCGCCTCTCAATATGGTGCCCTGGTCTTTGTGGACGAATGCCACGCCACTGGCTTCCTGGGGCCCACAGGACGGTGGGAGCACATTGCACCTGAGACATGGGTGGGGCTTCCAAGGGTTGGGGAAACCAGGAGGCCAGTGGCATCAGTGGCTGCTTCCCTTGCAGGGGCACAGATGAGCTGCTGGGCGTGATGGAGCAGGTCACCATCATCAATTCCACTCTGGGAAAGGCACTGGGCGGAGCATCAGGTGCCACAGGGTTATGCCCCCAGGTCCCCTTATCTTCAGGGAGCGCTGTGGAGGAGTGTCAGGACAGGCAGGGCAGATGTGGGGTCACAGAGAAGAAGGCCCCATGGACTGTACTCTCAGGAGGGCTCTGGGCTTGGCCTGACCACCCCCTTTCCTTACTCACAGGGGGCTACACAACAGGGCCCGCACTGCTGGTATCCCTGCTGCGGCAGCGCGCCCGGCCCTACCTCTTCTCCAACAGCCTGCCTCCCGCCGTCGTAGGCTGTGCCTCCAAGGCCCTGGACCTGCTCATGGGGAGCAGCACCATCGTCCAGTCTATGGCCGCCAAGACCCATCGGTGTGGCTTCGAGCAGGGCCTGGGCAGGCTGGGGGCTGTGGTGCCAGGCTGCCCAGGTCACAGATAACTCCACACCTGCTGGCTTGTCCTCTCCCTGCCTCCTGAATCCCCATCTTGTCAGTCCTTTTCCACCTCTCTCCTGTTCCCCCTGCCTGGCTCCCATCTGCTTCTCGAGGTCTGTCTCTCTGTCCTTACTGTTTCCTCTTGCAGACCCCGGCATAGATCCTAGCCCATGTGTCCTTGAGGGGCAGGTATGGTTGCTCTGTGACACTCCTAGCTACCTTTGACACTCAGCTGTGTCCCCAGGTTCCGTACTAAGATGGAGGCCGCTGGCTTCACCATCTCAGGAGCCAATCACCCTATCTGCCCTGTGATGCTGGGTGATGCCCGCTTGGCCTCTCTCATGGCAGATGACCTGCTAAAGAGAGGTAAGAGGCTGCACTTGATTAGCATGCTCAAGGCCCTGGGTTTGCACCACCCCAAAATTTTAAACTAAGCTAGGCATGGTGCATGCCTGTAATCCCAGCACTGGGGAGGCTAAAGCAAGAGGATCTCCATGAGTTTGAGGCCAGCCTGAACTACATAGACCCTGTCTCTAAATAAACAGGTAAGGGAGCTGGAATAAAAGGACTGGTGGGGGTCCAAAGAGCAAATGGGGAACCTAGTAGACAGTCATATTCCCCCTTACCCCCGTCCTCCCCTCTGTGGGCCTCAGAAAGTAGTCCCTGTATGCTATGCCCCCAAATTATGTCTGGCTCTGGAGTGCCCTTGCTGTCTACCTTCCAGGCATCTTTGTCATCGGATTCAGCTACCCAGTGGTCCCCAAGGGCAAGGCCCGAATCCGGGTGCAGATCTCAGTGGTGCACAGCGAAGAAGACATTGACCGCTGCGTAGAGGCCTTTGTAGAAGTGGGGGAGCTGCATGGAGCACTGCCCTGAGCTCTGGTGGGGACAGAAGAGTCAAGGAGCCCCCACTGCCCTGGGCCGGGAGGTGAGAGGGGGCTCTAATCAGGCCAAGAGGCTCTGACCTGACTCAAAGTCCTAGGGCCAGGGCTGGGGATTTAGCTCAGTGGTTCTGCCTACCTTGCAAGCACAAGGTCCCAAGTTTGATCCCGGTACCCCCCCACACCCAAAAAAACGTCCTAGGGCCGGGCTTGCAAGAGCCCTGTGCTTGTGGCTATGAGTGAAAAAACAGCGTAAAGACTGGCTGGACACTTTGGTCTACTTTATTCTCCCTCAGCAGGCCCAGTCCTGTGGCCGGTCGAAGAATCAGGTTGGAGCTGGGACTGAGGCCTGTCGAGCGCGCGCGTGCGTGCTTGCGTGCGTGCGTGTGTGTGTCTGTGTGTCTGTGTTCCCGTGTTCCCTTCTGTTACAAAGCTGTCAAATTGAAACGTAGGCCCTTCTGTCTCGCCGCCAGGGGACGCAGCGAGCTCAGCTCCTACAGCTGCCATCGCCTGCCCCGCCCCCTCCATAGGAGGGTTCAGGCCGTGTCTGAGGTGTTTGCGAAGCCCACAGACAAGGCTGAAGGGCCAATTTGCTGTCGCCAAGGCCCCATCAACCCTTGTCTTTCGCAAGAGTTGGCTGCTCCGCTATTGGAGGTTCCAGCCTCCTTCCCACAGTCGCTGCCCTTGGTTCTAAAGGTGCTTCCGGAGGAGGAGGGTCTCCGTTGCTCAGCCTTGAGGGTGTTACAGGTGGGGCTGGGTGTGTGTTCTGAATCAGCGAGCGCCGCAGCTCTGGCCTGGTCTCAGAGTGCTGTGGCCTTGGAAAGCTCATGGTTTGCTTGTAGTGGGGCAGGATGACAAGGTCCTTCTTCGTGAAGGACAGGAAACTGGGCCCGTCTCAGGCAGCCACTCGTCTGCCAGCACTGGGATGGATGGTCTGGGCGAGCCTGGCCCAGTCCTGCAGGTGCTTCAAGGTGGGTTCTGGGAATCCTGGCCTGCAATCCAGAGGAGCTCAAGGCTGGGGTCCAGAAGGGATGCAACCCAATGGGTGCAGCTGTGGCCACATGGTCGGCAGGAGCACTTGTGGCTGCCACCACAGGGTTAGTACCTGGTGCCAGGCCCCCTGCTTCAGGGCTGTACACACCCAGTGGTGGCCAGGACTCCACCAGCAGCTTCATCTACTGTACATGGTGTGTGCTGGCTGGCAGGCCATGCTCAGTGGCCAAGAACAGAACTGGGTGCCAACCCAGCGAGCCCAAGACATGAGCCCCTATGGGCTGTCATGCTCTCAGTCAGCTCCAGGCTCAGCGTGCCCAGCGCCCTGGCAGGAGTCCACCAACAAGTGGCTCCTCTGCCATCCAGAAGGAGTCACAGAAAGTATCAGGCAGACACAGCAGCCACTCTGGGCACACATGTGTCTCAGCTTGGTGTTTGCTTGTGGTTGTCAGAGGCATGCAGGGCCGGAGTGCCTGCTTCATATTAGCTGCAATCAGTTCTGTGGAGCCAAAAGCTCTGAGAACTGCTCCCAGTCCTCTGCAGTGGGCACCAGTTTCAAGGCTGGGCCACCAGGAATAGCAGCAGGAGCAAGGACACACTGGAGTGTGCGCCATGACGGTGCCCCTCCTGCCTGCCCAGCATTGGCACTCTCAGAGTCACCTCTCCTCCCTGTTGTCCTCACCTGCAATATCATGCTAGTTTGGCCTTGCACTGCCTTCCAGAGCTCTTTGGCCTGGAACAGCCTGAGCCCATGCCCAGGAAGGGGTGTGGAGACCCTGTCCTGAATCTCAGGGGTTTTTCAGGCAGCTGATGTGGACGATCCTGGGGTTTATGAATATGCACTAAGGTATCCAGGCTCCTGAGGGTGCAGGGTGCATTAGTGGCCATGATTCACCTAGCCACACTAGGTCTAGAGTCCCACAGTTCCCCTGTTCAAGGACCATAAGATACTACAATTCTAATGGTTCTGCACTCACCTTTGAAGAATCGAGGTCTGCTTTCTAATAGCTTCTATTCAGTGAGTCTGCTTCCAAAAACTTGGGCTTCTCTGCATCTTCAGTGGGTGACAGGGCTGCAGAGGCACAGCCAGCCCTGGTGCACAGCTCGGAGGAATTGGTCCTGAAGAGTCTTCCCTGAGCCTCAGGCCTCAGATGCAGCTCGAGGCTCTGCCAGTGGCCCTCCAGATTTCCCCTCTCCTCTCAGACCTCCTCTGGATGGCCCTCCACCCCCTGCTTCTAGAAAACTCTGTCCCTTCCTAACTCACCAAACTGCTTTCTGTCCTCACTACCTGTCTAGGGTACAATAGCCTCCTGGTGGCTAAGTCCTGTACACCATGCTCCCCAGGACCCAGCCCCTCTACCTTCTAAAAGCCTTTGCCCATGTGCCACTGCTCCAAGGGTTTGGGCCCAAACCCCGTGACAGTCACATAGCCACTCACCAAGACCTGTTAACCTCTTTGTTATTTGCCTGGACAAAAGACTCCTGACAGGTCACTCATCAGATCTCTCCCCCTCAGTCCATTCTTTTTGCCCTAGGCCATAATAAATTTCTTACAAAATAAAATGTGCAGATCATATTCTAGCTCTAGAACCTTAACTAGCTCCCTGGGTTTTTTTGGGTTTTTTGGTACTGGGGATGGAACTTGGGTCCTTGCGTTTGCACAGCAGGCAGCGAAACCACTGAGCTAAATCCCCAGCCCCTAGCTCCCCGTTTCTCTCAGGCTAAAGTGAGACTAGGACAGGTTTTCCTAAAACCCTTTAGTTTTGTGATTTTTTTTTTTTTTGGTACCGGGGATCGAACTTGTGCTTCCAATGGAGGAACCACTGAGCTAAATCCCTAGCCTTGGATTAACCCTTTAGAACAAGCTACAAAAGGAGATAAACCCCTGGGAGTTCACAGGACCCAGGGAAGGGCAACTGTGTTACTTTTCTTTCTTGGCTGAGACAAGACACCCAAAGTTAAAAAGGGTTTATTTGGCTCACAGTCCATAGAGGTTTCAGTCCATAATCAGCTGGCTCTGAGTCTGGGATGGCAAACAAACACTGCAGAGGAGAAAGAACACGGCACGTTCAAGGCAGAAAAGGTAACGAGAGTTTAAACAGCATCTTTCTGCCCCTTTTATTTTACCAGGATTGGGGTGGTGCCAAACTAATCACTCACGTGTAGAGATTTAGTAATCATGCCCCTAACCCCAGCATCACACATTCCAGATTGAAAAAGAAAGTCCCACTTCACCCGAATGAGGCTTTGGGGGGACATCTAAACACAAACCATACAGCAACCCTCCTGAAGTCTGTAGAACGGGGACTCGTGTCCTGGCTTCCCTGCCCAGGAAACTCCATTCAAAACTAGGAATTCCTTCTAAATTCAGACTGGATCCCTACTTGGAGCGGAGAGGGGTGAGGGACAGGTGGAACCATCTGCAGGGCCACAGGGAGGTGGGAGTGATGGGAATGGGCTGGGCACTGGGCACTCAGGGGTTAACCACAAAGCCAGTGTGAGAGCAGATCAATGGTTAACTCCCAGCAAAGGAGAGAGCATGAGGCAGCAGCGATGCAGAGGCAGAGAAGAGCCCAGCAGAAGAGCATGCCACCAGGGGAAATCATGCACTGAGGAGGTGGCCAGCGGCTACTCCAGAGGCAGTGCCCAAGTCTGACCCAGCAAACGGGGGCAGAGGAGAGGAGGTGCCCTAGAGGTGAAGAGGGAGAGGTAGGAGGCAGATTCCACTTGCAGGGTAGCACCAAGGGGCAGTCACCGGATCAGGAGGCACCTCAGCCTGGCAGTTTCACCCAGGACCAGGCAGCAGCTCAGTGCCCAGGACTGAGGTGGGTGGTGCCCAGCCTGGGCTTCGGGAGCCTGGGTGCTGGGTATTGGGTGCTGGGTGGGGCACACACTGCCTGCCTTTCATTCTCCCTGCCTCCCTGCTCCCTATCCCTGTTCCCCAGCCCTGCTCCCAGGCAAGTGAGGGAATCCACAGGTGGTGGGAGACGTGGGCTGAGCAGGGTGAGAATGGGCACAGGCGTGTGTGGGCACATACAGGTTGCCAGAGGCACCTCCTGTTAGCATGGAGTCAGGATAGCAGGGTGGCAGCCCCCAATCTGTCACCCAAGGTGTGCTATTAGCAGCCATGTCTCCTCCCTGGGTCTTAATTTTCCCAATGTGCAAAAGCAGGGCAGTGACCTATCTGGTGTTCCCAGCTTGGCCATTGTGGGGATGCCACTAGACTGGACTCTGTGGTGCCTCAGGAATGTCATCCGTATCTTACTGAGGCTGCAGCTTGTAGCCGGTCATCATATCCTAAGGTCACCTGGTGTTGCCACAGCCCCTCCCCCACCTGCCATGTCTTCATCGTGCCTGTGTCCCCAGCTGCCTCTTCAGTTGAAAATGTCTATCCACAACCCAGGCTAAGTTTCCCAGGAAAAGAGGAACTGCACCCAGCCACCCCAACATGCCATTGTGATGTGCAGGGGGCTCGCTCACTCCATGGGTCTCAGGAGTGACTTCTGGCTTTGCTCTCCCTTCCCCTCAACTTCCTGTCCCTGAAGAGCTTCCAGGCTAGCACATGTGGCCAAACCAGGATGGGGACCTGGGCCCTGGGCCAAGTGACCGGAGCCAGGGCCCCTGCCTGAGGACTCCGGCTTCTCTTCCCCAGGTGCCATCTGATGTGGAGATGGCTGATCCCCAGAACATTTCGATGGACAGCCCAGGCAGTGTGGGGGCTGTGGCAGTGCCTGTGGTCTTTGCCCTCATCTTTCTGCTGGGCACAGTGGGCAACGGGCTGGTGCTGGCTGTGCTGCTTCAGCCGGGCCCAAGTGCCTGGCAGGAGCTGGGCAGCACCACAGATTTGTTCATCCTCAACCTGGCAGTGGCCGACCTCTGCTTCATCCTGTGCTGCGTGCCTTTCCAGGCCACCATCTACACACTGGACGCCTGGCTCTTCGGAGCCCTTGTCTGCAAAGCCGTCCACCTGCTCATCTACCTCACCATGTATGCCAGCAGCTTCACGCTGGCTGCTGTCTCGGTGGACAGGTGCGCCGGGCTGGGCTGGGGAGGGGAGACCTGGACACATCCTTTAGAAGGGTAGGTGGGAGGCAGGGAAGGAAAGCTCTCTGGGCCCCTGTAAGACATGCACGTAGGGACCATCCTGTCCTCCCGCACCTCCACCCTCAGATTCCAGAGGGCACCTCTGTGTCCCATGTCACCACACCGCCTGGCACATAGTAGGTGCTCTGTAAGTATAAAATGACCCCAAAAGACCCCACAACCCATTCATCAGATATTTTATAACTGCCCCCACCTGACCCAGGCTGTGCCCACACCTACTTCCATGACTCGCTGTCTGACCCAGGCTCACTCCCCAGCTCATGATGCTTCCCTCTGAGCCTCGATGTTTGGCTCCCATGGGAAAGATTTCGGTGAACAACATCTAACAGCCATTCAGCCCTTGCTAGGTGCCAGGCACTGCCCACTGCTCACCGCTTGCCAATTCCCTGAAGCCTCCCAACCTCCCCCACACCTCTGTTCAGAGGAGGAGATCAAGGTCCCATCGTCCCCGGGTCCCCTGAGAACGGTGTGGACGCGCGGCCTGGCACAAAGTCGCCCGCAGCCTGCGCTCACCCGAGCCCGCCTGTCGCCCGCAGGTACCTGGCCGTGCGACACCCGCTGCGCTCGCGGGCCCTGCGCACCCCGCGTAACGCGCGCGCCGCCGTGGGCCTGGTGTGGCTGCTGGCGGCGCTCTTCTCGGCGCCCTACCTCAGCTACTACGGCACCGTGCGCTACGGCGCGCTTGAGCTCTGCGTGCCCGCCTGGGAGGACGCGCGCCGCCGCGCCCTCGACGTGGCCACCTTCGCGGCGGGCTATCTGGTGCCGGTGGCCGTGGTTAGCCTGGCCTATGGGCGCACGCTGCGCTTCCTGTGGGTCGCCGTGGGCCCCGCGGGTGGGGCGGCGGCCGAGGCGAGGCGACGGGCCACGGGCCGCGCGGGGCGCGCCATGCTGGCGGTAGCCGCGCTCTACGCCCTCTGCTGGGGCCCGCACCACGCGCTCATCCTCTGCTTCTGGTACGGCCGCTTTGCCTTCAGCCCCACCACCTACGCCTGCCGCCTGGCTTCGCACTGCCTCGCCTACGCCAACTCCTGCCTCAACCCGCTAGTCTACGCGCTTGCCTCGCGCCACTTCCGCGCGCGCTTCCGCCGTCTGTGGCCCTGCGGTCACCGCCGCCGCCACCGCTCGCGCTGCCCGCCCGGTGCTCGCCGCGCGCTCCGCCGCGTTCGCCCGGCGTCCTCGGGCTTGGCTGGCCGCCCTGGCGACGCCAGGCCTCGCGGGGAGCTGCCGGCTGGCGGCGGCTGGGGCGCGGAGTCCAGGGGGAAGCATGCTCACCGCATAGGGACGTCGCGAGCCCTGCCTACCCGAGGACCTGAATAAACCTGGCCAGTCTGGACTCTGCTGCGTCCTTCATCTGTCAGTCGCTTACCCGGGGACAGACGCCTTTGGCTAGGGGACGGGGCCATGGCAGGAGCCCTCTGAAGAGCATTCAGGAGGTGGCCCGACTTGTCTAAGCTCCAGCCCAACGGATCCCCCTGGGAGCAGTGAAAAAAGTTCCCTCAGCCTGGCACACTGTGCCCTAAGCTGGGCTGGCAGGAGAGCAGCTTTCTGTCTATTCACCTGGCAGGCACTTTCCAGGTCCTCCTTCCTCCACCACCTATTACTGGGTCCTTTCTTGGTCCCAAATCCCTGGCCTATGTGATTTAATGCTAGTAGCTAACAGCACATGTTCACGAAACTCTCACTGTGTGTGCTGGGTTAATATCAAGATAGCTTGGCAAGGGAGCTAGGCTCAGCCACGTTTTACAAATGTAGAAATCAAGGACCAGAGAGGCTTAGTGATTTGTCCAAGGTAGGATCATATAGCCAGTGTTCGGTAGAGGTTGGAGTCAAACCCATGCCTGTCTAACTTTTTTTACACAGTGGCCTTTCTTTTCCACCTCTGGGGCCTCTTCTCTGTTTCCATGGTTTCCGCAGGTTTTCTTGGTTCTTCCTGCTTCACTTTTCCAAGGCTGCAGTTCTCCAGCTCCCCATACCTGTCTGGTTGCCCTAGAAACCTCAGTGCACTCCCTGTCTCCATCCTTAAGGAAGTTCTGTGTGGCTCCCAGGCGGTGGGGCCAGCTGGGTTTCCCTGGCTGTCCAGCGCTGCATCCATTCCCAGGTCTAAACACTTTGCCTTCATTGTTCCTTCAGGTGCTCCTGGTTCCAGAGGGACACCAAGCCTGGGTTGGGTCCCAGCTGGCCTCCCTGTGCCCCAGCTACTCCATGGTCCCCTCCCTCTCTCCGCCTCTCACAGCTGGGGAGGTCTGCGGCTGTAGAAACCACTAATTAACCAATAAATCAGTCTCAATGGTTTCTGAGCTGCACACCTTCCTCCCTCCCTTACCACACATCAATAATGTTTATTAGCTTTGGGGTTGAGGCCTGAGACCCTGTGGCCTCCATGTCTCCTCAGGATACCTCCTAGCTGCTGGGGCATCCTCGTCACTGCCCACCACCTGCCACAGCCCAGGGGTCAGAGTGGCAGCAGGAGGCTGAGACCAGGTGGGGGGTAAGGGCTTCCAGGGCAGGGCCCTGGTGTTTTTTCTCCCATGTTCTGCCAAGGTTCCCTCAGCTGACTCAGGACACAGCGTTGGAAGTGTTTCCCTGAAGAAGAGGTGTGATGCTGCCCCATCCAATTACCCAGTGTATCTCTTCTGTGCCTCCACCAACTCTGGAGGACAGGGGATAGTATCTCCATTTTCAGACAGCAAAGCTGAGGCTTTGAGGTAGGGTCTGAGGCCAGAGTTCAGTGGCAAATGAATGGCAGGGCTAGGGTCCAAGCAGCCCAAGGGACATCTCAAAGGCACCCCAGAAGCACCAGGGAAACATGTAAGGGTAGTGACAGAGTTCACTGCATGGCAGATGGCGAGTGCTCACCAAGTAAAAGTGTAGAACAGAATGTCACTGGTTGGCTCAGGCTGTGGTCATTTCAGCCCCCGACCTGGGCTGTTCTGTGGGCAGGGAAAAGGGACTCAACTCAGAATGGCCAGGGAGTGACAGAGCCAGAGTTGGATCCACGTGTAACCCTCCACATTTGCCTGGGGTTTGGGTTTGGGGACTCTCCTCACCTGGTGACAGGCAGCTGTACAGCCCAAACTCCTATGTGGCAGTCTGAGACCTCCTGATTCAGATGCTCTCAGGTCTCTGGCCCAGCATAGCCACACAGGGGCCCGAATCAAAGGGAGACAGTGTAGCCTGGCACACAGTAGGTACACAGCAGAGACTAGGTACAGGTAGACGGGTGCCGGGGAGGAAAGACTCACCTTGTCCTTTTCTTGTTTTTTTCCTTTATCCTCAAACCATGTGTGAGCCTACACTAAGCTAGGCTTGGGTACAAGACAGGGACACCTCAGCTCATGCCTGCCAGGAATACTCAACATACTGCACCCAAACACCAAAAGGAAAAAGGACAGTGCTGCTGCCACAGGAACATGGATCTGGGACAGAAGGACACACAGGGATCTGAAAGGGCACAGTGGGGTAGCTCCTGCCTTTCTGGGCAATCTGAGCAGGAATCCCAGAAGTGTATTTAATAGGTGTTTTCCTGGAGAAAGGCGAGCACCAGCCCTAGCCAGGTAGGTGGATAGGAGCAGTAAGTGGACTCGTACACCTGGAGCAGGGTGGGATTGGGCACAGGAGGCCACCAGGGTGATTGGGTAACAGGAGTGCCCTTGAGGGTTCCCAGGAAGGGACAGTCCCATCAGAGGTGCAGCTCAGAGCACCCAGGGCTGTTATGCAGAGGCTGGGAGCAGAGGGGACCAGGAGAGGCTGCTCTCAGCTCTAGGGAGGAAAACCAGCCAAGCTGCAACAGGGCTGGGAAAGCACTTTCTTCTGCCATAGGCAGGGCAGAAAGATTGATGCCTGCTGCTGGGCTTGGGCTTGGCTCCTAAGGCCCCTGGCTTTGCTTCAGGAGACTAATGAAATGCTGGAAGAACAGATGGTCATAATAATTTGGTTAGGAGAGAGGTACGCTTCCGGTAGAGCCCAAGGCAGGCAATGGTAGTGGCAGCAAAGGCTGAATAAGCCCTGGCTGGTGCCTATGATAGGAGGAGGACCAGGCCCCTGCCAGGTCACAGCTGAGCCTGGGGCAGCCTTGAGGGCTTCTGCCTTGCCCACCTACTGTCCAAATCTCTTAGGCCTGAGGACCTTCTAGGAACAGGGCACCTCTGGAGGCAAGAAAAACAGAAGCAGGGGGACTGTGGAGCCAGAGAACTCCGAGCCTAGTGGGCGTCACCAGGAAGGACTTCCTGCAGGAGCCAGCACCCGAGCCCACCCCTGAAGTGGGAGTCACCAGGGCCAATGGGGAGAGGAGGGAAGGCCTCCTGGCATCAGGGCACAAAGCCCCTGCAGGGGAAGGTGGGCAAGCTGAGCTGGGGAAGTGACTAACTCTGCATCTGAAACAGAGGCTGGGGTTCGTCCTGAAGATAACAAGGAGGCACTAGAATGTTTTAAACCAGTGACTTGATAGGATTTTGGGAGCTCTCTCTGGCTGCCAAGGCTGGCTGTTTGGGGTGGATGCACAGAGGGACTGGGGCAAGGAGATCCCGCAGGAGGGTGGGTGAGAATGCAGGAGATGGAGGATCTGGGATATGGGCAGTGGGGAGAAGTGGACAGCGCTCAGGAGGCATGATGGTCAGGACTTGGTGAGGGCAACAAGAGGGGGTCCCGGGTGACACCCCAAACTTGGCTTGGGCCACTGAGGGTGGCAGTGGGGATGGCCAAGGGGGCAAGGCGAGGGGAAGAGGATGAGCTGTGTTGGGACCTGTAGAGACCCCTGGGCCTGGGTGACATGGTGCGGGCATCCACAGGGTGGTGGTGTGCTGAGTACCTGCTGTTTTAGACTTTGTACTTGGCCCTGAGACTCACGTCGTCTGCTTTTAGAATTTTTTTTTTTTTTTTTGGTATCGGGGATTGAATTCAGGACCTTGCGCTTGCAAGGCAGGAGTAGTGCCACTAAGCTAAGTCCCCAGCCCATCTGCTTTAGAATTTGAAGATGGAGAAGCTGAGTCTCAGGAGATTGAGTAACATGTCCAAGATCAGAGAACCAGGCCGAAACAGAGTTGGGTTGTTTTGATTTTTTCTGGTACTGGAGATTGAATCCAGAGCCTTTACACTGAGCTCCAGCTCCAGCTCTTTTTTTATTTTTAAATATTGAGACAGGGTCTTACTTCATTGCTAAATTCTCCAGGGAGGGCTCATAACTTGTAATCCTCCTGCATCTGCCTCCCACACTTCAGGGATTAAGAGCTGGGGTTTTAACTCACATGTCTGACTTGGGGTCCAGGATCTTGGGGGAAGCAGTGGAGGGAGAGACTTGGATACGGCCTCCTCACAGCCTCCACCCTGTGGCAACAGTGGCAGGGCTGCGGCTTGGGGAGGGCAGGCAAGGTGAGAGCCCTGGCACAGCCTTGATAACCAACACCTCTGTGCCTGATGCTGTAGGAGCATCGTCTATCAACTCTGAGGTGTGGACCTCAGGAAACAAACTCCAATTAACCACCCTGATGTTTCCTGTTAATGAACATCAGTTCCTCAGCCCTGATGCAGGATTCATTTGTGAGCTGCTGGCTGCAGGCGAGACGGCAGGAAGCCAGAAGGCCCGGCTGAGCACGGGGAAATTGTTTCTGGCTTAAGAGGACCCAACTGACTTATTGAGGCAGCTGCTTGATGCCAGGTTTACTGGCCTTTGTAGGAGTGAGGTTGGAGCCAGAGGAAGGGTGGAGAGGGGCAAAGTTGCCAGGATCAGGGAGAACTGGAGGTGCTGGGTGGCTGTGTGCTGAGGGGGACATTGGCTTGGGCATCTGGTGGGCCCCAAGGGCAATTCTGGCACTGTTGTGCTGGGGGTAAAGCATCAACTTTGGAACCACACAGTCAAGTTAGAATCCTGGCTCCTGCACTGCATAGTTATGACCTCTCTGGGTCTTAGTGACCTGCAGAGCTGAGCTCTGAGCCAGGTCCTGTCTGAAGCACTGGGGATGTGTCCAGAGGCCTCTACCCCGGCTCCCTGATGGCCCTCAAATCCAGCCAGGAGGTACAGCTCCTCCACCTCTGCCTGCCGAGTGCCTCTGTGACATGGCCATCCTCCTCGCTTCCAAAGCCAGGGACAGTCTCCAGGCTCACGTGGGTCAGCCAGAGCGGCTGCTCTGCGAGCATGGGGACACCGAACACTCCAGCCAGAAGCCCCAACCTGGGCTGTCAGGCAAGGCCCCTTGGCCTCTAGAGCCTGCTTATTGAGCAAGATGAGCACAGCTTCACATCTCATGGGCCCTGAGGTCCAGTGTTAGGGCTGTGGCCTGTGACTTCCCTTTGGGGCCCAGAGCTGGGATCCACATCTTTGTTGGGAAGCTCAGGAGAACAAAAGGTGCCATACAAAGCAAAGGATTTTCACACCTGTAATCCCAGCACTCTTGAGAGGCTGAGGCAGGGAGATTGAAAGTTTGAGCCCAGCCTGGGCAACTTAGTGACTGAGCAAAAAGTGCTCGGGGTATAGCTCAGTTCCAGAAAACAAACAACCAAAAAAACCTCCACTTCGTCTGGAGATGAAATCAGCAAATACGGATTCTTCTTCCTGCCTCTGCCCCCACTCTGCCACAGTATCAGCAGCTCTTGGAGCAACCGGCAGCAGAACCAACCCGAAGCAACCTCCACTGAGTTCTCCCCAGCCCCAGCCTAGCCAGCAACCAGGGTCCACTTGGGTGTTTTCTTTTCTTTTTTTTTTGGTACTGGGGATCGAACTCGAGTCCTTGTGCTTGTGCAGCAGGTGGCGAAACCACTGAGCTAAATCCCTGGCCCCACTTGGGTGTTTCTTGACTCACTCTCTCTGAGCCAATTTTATCCAACTGGCTCTTCAGACAGAGTTTGGGTTGCAGGAAACATCCTTGGGGAAATGGGAAGCAGACTGGCTGGCTGCCCAGCTGGCTGGCAAGTGTTTAATGACTGACCTATGAGCCGCCTCAAACTCTCTGTCCATGTCTGCATGGCCAGGGAGGGAGTCAACAACAGACACCACCTTGTGCCAGGGTGTACTCGGGGACTGAGGCCCAGGTCTGGAGATGGTGACCCAGGACTGTGAGGTGCCAGGCAGTCAAAGCTTGCATGGGGCTGGGGTGCAGCTCAGAGGTGGGGTGCCAGCCTAGTATGCTCCAGGCCTGGGTTCCATCCCCAGCATCACAGAACACAAGTCCAGAAAACCTTGCATCACCTGTGGGGGTTCATGCCACTCCAAGGGCCCACTTGACTGAACCTTCTTGATCCACCTGAGGGTGAGGCAGGAGCCCCACAGGAGGATTCCAAGAGGGGCAAACCAGAGCTTGTTTGCTTCCCTCCTGCCCTGCCTCTTCTCGGCCCTGGATCCTCCCTGCCCTGCCCACTTTAGCCATGGCAGCCTGGAAGAGTGCAAGCTTAAAGGCACCCTTGGGCCCCACCTGGGCAGGTGCAGCTGGAAGGAGCCAAGTCACCTGGACAGAGAGGAAGGGAGGAAAGAAAGCTACTCCCACCACACAGTGGCTCCTAGCTCCTCACTTCACAACATCCAGCAGGGAAACCTTTTAGGGCACCCCTGGTCCCCACACTCCATAGCGCTCTGCCTTCCTAGCCCTACCAACCTGGGGTGCTTTGGGCTTCCCTCCTGCAGTGTCCCGAGGGCAGCCCTAGGTTGTGCAAGTATGTTTTGTTTTGTTGAAACAGGGTCTTGCTATGCAGTTCAGGGTAGCCTTGAACTCAATACATAGCCCAGGCTGGCCTCAAACTCAGTGATCCTGACTTCCTCCTCTTCAGTGCTGGGATTACAGGTGTGACCACCACACCCTGCTGGGTTGGTATCTTACACCTATTTTCCTCCAGGGCTTGGGGACCCAAGAGTTCACTTAAGACCCAAAGTGTACCAAACTGGGACATGGGGACAAGCTCTCCTCTGAAATAAGCTAGGATTTCCAGACTGGGGCAAGGGAATGGAGCAGAGCCACACAGGGGACACTGAGTGAGCCCCTGAAGTCCATGGTCACAGCATTCTAGGAGGGGCAGGCCAGACACAGCCCTGCCAAGGGGGATGCTTCTCCTCCTGGGCTGGGGCTGCTGACAGGACTAAAACCTTCTCTGGAGTGACCCTGAGCCTCCCTGCTTTGTTAGTTTCCAACTGCTGTGATAGCAAGTCACAAAATGGCTCAAAATGACAGATTTATTCTCTTACAGTTCTGGAGGCGTGGCGCTGAAATCCATCTCACTGAACTCAAGTCCAGGTAGATGTCAGCGCTGGTGCCTCCTGGAAGTTCCAAGAGGAGAAACTGTTTCCTTGCCTCTGGCTTCTGGAGGTGGGTGGCTTGCGTCCCTTGGCTCCAGACCCCTTCCTCGACTTCCTGCTCCTTCCCCTCCAAATTCCTGCCTCTATAGGCACATGTCCTATTTCCTCTTTCACCTCCTTCGATTAAATCTGGCCCATTTAGGTAATTCAGGATCATCTGCCTCAGGATCCTTAGTTAAATCCATGAGCCTCTTTGTCAGGTAAGGGAAGGGGAAGGGTCACAGGTTCCTGGGATGAGGACCCGGGCTCTCCCACGTGTAGGCAGCTATCAGCCAATGACAGTGAAAGCTGCAAGACGGCTCCACCCTCCTGGTGCTCCTGCAGCTGGGAGGAAAGGGCTGGGGACTTCCTGTCTTGGGCTCAGCAGGGTCCTTCCTAACCTTGGTAAGGTTGGAGTGTCTCCAAGGCTCCCCTTCTAACCAGAGAAATTCACCAAAGTGTCACTGTGAAAATCAGGCAACGAGCTTAAATCTACATGCTGGTGAGAGGTGCAGGCCATGTCACAGGCCAGCGCTCCCCTCTGGGCTGAGGGTCCCCTTCCTAAGTGAGCTCATGGCAACCAGCTGACGGCCAGGAGGAACACAGAGGAGGTCTGGAGCCTGTGAGGGAAGTCACAGATGAGTGGGGGCTGCTGGGACACTGCATGGGCTACAGCTGAGGTGCAGCTGCAGAGGCTGGCCTGGTCCCTCTGGTCCACAGAGATGATAGATGGTGACTAGGAGTAACTTCAGGGTCATGGAGAGTACATCCGAGGAAAGTATCTGCCAAAGTCCCAGACACTGGGCTTCTCCTTTGTGATGAGGAGCAGAGGGCAGGACAATGGCAGGAAGGCAGGGAGACTTTCTCGCTACCTCTTCTCCATGCTCTGCATCTGCAAACTGAGGGAGGTGAAACTGGCCAGCAGGTCAGTCACTTCATCCACCTGTAGGACAAAACCCAGGCTCTGTTCCAGGTGCCAGGGTACCCAGGTCCCTCCATCATCCCCACCACAGGCACAGGACGCAGGCATCACCTCCCTCCCAGGGGTCACGGTGGCCTGTGTCTGACTATGGGACAGTTGACACCAGGGTGCAGGGCTACTACAGCTTCAGGGGACATGTGAGGAGGTGCAGACACAGGCTCTTCTGCATTTTTTTTCCTGGTACAGGGAATTGAACTCAGGACCTTGTGCTTGCCAAGCAGGCACGGTGCCACTGAGCTACATCCCCGCCTCAGACACAGCCTCTTCTGCTGGTGCATCCGGCTGTGCAGGTGGGGTCTGGCCTGGCTAGAGGCTCACCTGCTCCTTGGTGCTGGTCATCTGGAGGCGGGTACAGAGGTCATCTAGCCGCTCACGTTGCTCGTACCGCCCCAGGCGCTCCAGGTACTCCCGCAGCATGTGGATGATCTGGAGGGAGAGGAGCACTGAGCCGCTAGGGCCTGGCAGAATGCATGGGGAGGTCGTGGGCACATGGCAGCATGGCTGTACGAGCCTGGCTCCTGTCCTGTGCTGGCCTGGTACCTTTGCTCACCTGTTTCACCTCCAGCCGCACAGCCTCCAGGCACTGGGAGTGGCCCTCCTGCAGGATGTTCAGCTTGGACTTGGCCAGGTGCAGGGGTGTGCGGCCTGCTCGGTCCAGGGCGTCCACGCGGGCCCCTGCAGGAACAGGTCAGGTCAGCATGCTGGGGATGAGGGCGAGCGGAGTGGGGAGAAGGGACCACGTACCTCCTCGAAGCAGTGTGGTGATGACAGGGACGTGGTTGGTGCAGGCCGCTGAGGAGGAAGAACAGGGACTTAAGAGTCCAGGCCCAGCGGGAGGAGGGAGCAGGGTTATGCCTCCCAGTGTGCCGGGCCAACTGATTCCTCCTGAGAAGGTCACCATCACCAGACAGCAGCTGGGAGGATGCAGCAATAAGTCCAACCCACTCCATTTACAGCTGGGGAAACTGAGGCCTGGAGATGGAACCTGTGTCTTGTAAAGGCCTCATAGCCATGGTCTCTGACAGAGAGGCTAGGAAGCTATTCTAGCTGTGAAGCTGTGGTGCACAGGGTGACTGAGTATCCATGGGACGCAGGTGCCTAGAAGTGTGGCCTGGGGCTCAGGCTTGCCCAGGTGCTGGGAGACACTGCTGGGAGCCAGTGGGACCCCAAGCTCCCATCTGCCGTGCCTGCTGATGCTACAAGGGGTCCTGGTGACTTCTGAGCACTCACCCAGGTGCAGTGGTGTATTCCCCAGCCCGTCGCGCTGGTTGGGGTCGGCCCCATGGTCCAGGAGCAGCTGCACTGCAAACAGGGAAGCCCAGGAGGCATCATCAGATGCTGTCTTCTCGAGGACCCACACCCTCGCCTAGCTGCAGGCTTGCTCAGTGAGGATGTGACCACCATGATGTTGTTTGTGTTGTTCCACTCACTCACTCACCACTCAACAGGGCTCATGTGCAGGGCCCTGAGGCAGGAGCTGAGGGTTTCAGGAGGCTCTCTTGGCCCATCCAGGTGCCATGCAACTGAGGTTGTTTTCCTTCTTTCTTTTCTTTCTTTTTCTTTTCGTAGTACTGGGGATTGAACCCAAGGGCACTCTATCACTGAGCTACATCCCCAGCCCTCTTAAAAATGTATTATTTCAAGATAATGTTTCACTAAATTATCTAGGCTGGCCTCAAACTTGAGATCCTCCTGCCTCAGCCTCCCAAGTAGTTGGCATTATGGATGTGCACCACCAGGCCCTGCATGAGTGAGGTTTTAAGGGTTAAGGAAAGTGCTAGTGAAGGCTTCCAAAGGCTCTTCCTGCTCTTCCCATAGCCAAGTGCCACAGTGAGAATGAGGCCAGCAGATGACGCCAAGCTCCAGGAAAAACCTTCTCCTCCCTGACCATCTCTGGGCCACTCGAGGATGGGCTGTGGTACTGCTGTGGCTTGCCAATTACCCAGCTGGGTGGGCACACAGGTGAGCCAACCTGGGTCCAGGACACTGTATGGGGAAGCTGAACCTCACATCACCCACAGCAGTTAATTCTGGAAGGATCATAGACCTAACTGTGAAAGCTGAAACAGGCTTCTAGAAAACAAACAGGAGAATATCTTCATGACTATGGAATAGGCAGAGATTTCATATGTAGTCATAGAAACAGTAACCACGCAAAAGAAAAAATTGATAAACTAAATTCATTAAAATTAGGAAGTTATGTTCATTGTAAGGTACCACTCAAAGACTGCAAAGGAAAGCTCAAAAAGACAAGTCAGGGCCAGGGATTTAGCTCAGTGGTGCTGCCACCTGCCTCGCAAGCGCAGGGTCCTGAGTTCGATCCCTGGTACCAAACAAACAAACAAACAAAAGACAAGTCAGGTATTATCAGTAAATGATTTATATCCAGAATGATAAAAAATTCCTATGGCTAGGAATGGGGGCATACACCTGTAATTCCAGCAGTAGGGACAGGAGGATTTCGAGTTCAAGGCCAGCCTGAGCTATATAATGAGTTCAGGGCCAGCCTGACTACATGGCAAAAGCCTGTCTCAAAAAAAAAAGAAAGAAAGGAATTCCTACAACTCCATAAGACAGCATGTTCAGCAAAATGGACCAAAAAAACTTGAACAAATATTTTGCAAAAGAAGATGTAAAAATGGCCAGTAGACACATGAGGAAGTGCTCAATCTCACTGGCCAGCAGAGAAATGCAAGTTAAGCCACAACAGGACGCTACAGACCGGCTAAAATTGAAGACACCCTTCTCCACATGGGCAAGGGTGTGGGACAACATGGGACCCTTGTGCAATGCTAGGGGATGGGAGTGGACACTCAGAGAAAGTTTGGCCATACCCCACTGACCGACAGTCCCACTCCTGGGTTCACACACACAGAGGTGAGTGTTTATAGCCACCAAAGCACAAGCATGAGAACGCTTGCGGCAGCATTATTCGTTATTCACAATGGCCCAAGCCAGAGAGCAACATGAATGCTCCTCAACAGTAGGATGGGCAAAGGGGGCTATCACAGCGAGACACCAACCAACATACGAAAGGACAGACTATGGACTCATGCCACATTCATGGGAAGTCATGCTGTAATTTTGGTACCGGGAATTGAACTCATGTCCTTGCGCTTGCGCAGCAGGCAGCGAAACCACTGAGCTAAATCCCCGGCTCCCATTCTGTAATTTTGAATGGAAGAGTTGTACAGCTGTGTGCAGTGCCCCACACCTGTGATCCCAGCTACTCAGGAAGCTGAGGCAGGAGAATGGCAAGCTCATGTCCAGCCTGGGGAACTTAGTGAGACCTTGTCTCAAAATAAAAGGCTGGGGGTGTAGCTCAGAGGTAGAGTGCTTGCCTCCTATGCACAAGACCTTGGGTCCAATCCCCAGGACTGAACAACAAAAAAGAACTTAAGAGTATGCATAAAGCAGCACAGATTATGCACTTTCATTGATGTGAAATTCAAAAGCAAGAACCCTGGTCCATGGTGAATAAGGTCCAGATGGTGAGATGGCCTGGGGGGGTAGGAGAGGCTGCTGGGATCAGGGAAAGAGTGTCTATGCTGGCCCGGGGGTGCCTCAGCAATGAAGACACACAGTTCACTGTTGGAAGTTACATCACAATTTTTTGTTTTTTTTGAGACAGGTTCTGTAGTTCAGGCTGGCCTTGAACTCTCAGCAATCCTCCTGTCTCAGCCTCCCAAGTGCTGGGATCACAGGCATGCGCCACCACATGCAGCTAGTTAGACCATAATATAACACAACAGGGTGCTGCCCTGTGCTGTGCTTGGCACTGCCTGAGTGTCTAGAAATCTCCACCACCCATCCCTGTGCTGGGTCCTCACAGCAGGCTCCCTTCCCACTTGGACTCTCTCACATTCTCTCCCCAGGCTTAGTCCTTCCCCACCTGGCAATGTTGGCTTCTCAGGCCAAGGGACAGGGTATTCGGTGCCAAGTCTCCCTGAGATGCAGCCCCTTGGGCATCCCGAGGCTGTGCTGCCTGACCGCTCACCATGGACAGATGCCACTTGCCCCACCCCACCCCAGCCCCTCCCAGAACTTACCGATCTGGTCATTGCCATTGCAGGAGGCAAAGTGGAGAGCAGTTCGGCCCTTGTCATCTGCTGCACTGGGGTCCACACCATCGTCCAGCAGCTGCTGCACTGACAGCACCAAGGAGGAGGGAGGGAGGTGAGGAAGCGGAAGTGTCAGCCCTGTGCAGGCCCTATGGGGATGGGCAGTAGCTCTGGGCCCCAGAGAAGGTAGCCACAAGGCAGGAGAAAGCTGGTCCCCAGATGCTGTCCCCACAGACCCTGCCATGACAAGGGACTTGTTGTCCTGAGGGTACAACTGAGGCTGAGGCAGGAGAATTGTGAGTTTGAGGCCATTCTGGGCTACATAGTTGGGCTACATAGCAAGACTCTATCTCAGAAAAAATCAAAAAGAAAAAGAAAAAAGACCTCCCCTACATAGCCTTTGACCCTGTCCCTCTATCTCAGCTTGCATCCACATCTATTCCGGCTACACACAGCTGCTCTGCTACAGGCTGATGCTTATTTGGAGGGGCAGCTCCCCAGGAGGCAGCCTTTTGGACTGGAAAGAACACTGGTTCTAGGGAAGCACAGACTAAACTCCAGGCTAAACTACATAAAAAATAAAGGAGTCCACTGCCAAGAGTGTGAGAAGTAGGGAGCTAGGCTGAGGGCATCCAGCAGGGCCTGGATCTGGGCCCCAGGGCACTGCAAATGGGCAGAATCTCCTGCTCCTGATTGCCAGGGCTGCTGTGATGAGAGTAATGGATGTGAAATTCCTTCTTTGGAGTCTGCAGGCACTGTAAATGGGAGGCGTCACACACTAATGTCTGCAGTTAGCTGAAAGGGGGGAAATTGCTGCCGAGCTTCAATCTAGAATCAGCATTTCAGTCTCGTCCAGCAAACCTCTCAAGGACTTTTGTCCTCCCAGCCCAAGTCCAAATTTCATCCCCTCACAAGCCGCTGGGCGAAGTCAGCCCTCTCCTGCGCTTCCCAAGCGTCCTGCTTGTCCTGCTCCTTCCCAGCCACAGCCCTAAAACAATCCCATCCCTTTACACACTGAGCACAGCCAGGTGCCAGCACCCAACAGACAGCTCACTACTCAAGCTAGGTAAGGTGTCATGTCCCCTTCACAGAGCTGGAGTCTTGGGCCTGGATGGACACTTTAACCCAAGCAATAGGAACAAAGCTGGAAGGCAAATCTGGGTTTTTCCTAGACTTTTTTTTATAGCCCAGGCTGGCCTTGAATTGCAGTGATCCTCCTACCTCAGTCTTCTGAGGGCTGGGATTACAGATGTGCACCACCATGCCTGACTTAAACCTGGGTTTTTCTGCTCCAGAAATCACAGCTCTTCAACCAAACACATCACTTTTTTGTGTCTTAGTTTTTGCTTTGGAAATGGGATCACTGCACTGTCGTCTCCTCCAGCTATGTTGTAGGTTTTTTTCTTTGGTATCAAGCACAGTGTCCGGTTAGTAAGGTTGGCTAAGTCAGTGCTGCTGATGGGGTGAAGAAGTGGATGGGGGTGGGGACACTGGGACAGCAAAGTGGAAGTAAGAGCTCTGGGTAACCATGGAGTCCAAGAGCACATTTACTGAAAGGGAACAGAGCAAAACAGCCCACTCTGGTACTGTGATTTGTGCAATTAGAGCCTTTGGAAAAAGTACTTTCGCTGCCTTTCGAGCCATCAAAATATGCATGCCTTTTGTTTTGATGTGACAAATTGTATACCTGGAAGGTCATCTTGAAAATGAAAATAGATGACACTAAATAACTCTGTGCCTTTCCAGGGCTCCTGTGCTCCCATTAAAAGCCGTGGTTGAAGGGGCCAGGGATTTAGCTCAGTGGCACCATGCCTGCCTTGCAAGCGCAAGGTCCTGAGTTTGATTCTTGGTACCAAAAAAACAGTTGTGGTTGGGCTGGAGATTTAGCTCCGTGGTTTTGTCGCCTGCTGTGCAAGTGCAAGGACCTGAGTTTGATCCCCCGTATCAAAAAGTTCTGGTTAGGCTGGGGATTTAGCTCAGTGGTTTCGCCGCCTGCTGTGCAAGCGCAAGGATTGGAGTTCAATCCCCAGTACCAAAACAAAAACAACAACAAAAACAACAACAAAAAGTTGTGGTTATGGGACCAAGGTGATTGCTTAGCAGGAGATGGCTCACCTAGCACACATAAGGCCTTGGTTTCAATCTCCAGCACACACACCAAAAAAATCATGGTTTTAATTGGGGAATGGAATTACAAAGCAATTTGGGGCTCTTTCCTGAGATGGGGGTCTTATTATGTGCTCAGGCTAGCCTTGACTCCTGGACTCAGGCGATCCTTCTATCTCAGTTTCCCAAATAGCTGGGACTATAGATGTGCATCACTGGCCTCACTTTGATTTTTGATTTTGACCTTATAAATTTTAGAAGAGTAGGGCTGGGATTTAGCTCAGTGGTTCTGCTGCCTGCCTTGCAAGTGCAAGGTCCTGAGTTTGATCCCCAGTACCAAAAAAAAAGAACAGTTATACAGTTGTATATTCATTGTATAAATAGGGAAAAATGATGAATCTCTCTTGAAAAAATGGTTACACAGACTATACAAAATATTCATAATATACAAAATATTATGTGTGCTATAACACATATACAGCAGTTTGTAAGCCCATAAAAAATGCAAAAAAACCAAAAAAATAAGTAAATAAAACAGAGAGATAGCAAGGTGGGAAGGACATAGCCCACTGTTGCTGGACTGGATGTGGGTGGCCTCTCGGAAAGACAGGGAAATAGAGTCTACCGTAGAACCTCCCAAATGAAAGCTCGCCAGCCCTGAAACCCGGTCAGTAAGACCTGTGTGGGCTTCTGACCTAGGGAACAGTATGGTTGTACTCACATGGCTGAGGCTTCTAATTTGGGGTAATCTGTTAAAGCAGCCACAGAGCACTAACAACCACTTTTCCCTGAGTCACAGGAAGCACTAAGTCAGTGGATGAAATTACATATTGTTTTTGTCCTAAAAGCTGTCCTTGTCCCTCTGATACTGCTATTGCCCCATCAGGAGAGAAGCAGCAAAAAACCCCCAAAAAACAACCAACCAAGGTGTCCTGTGAAGAGCCCCAGACAACCTCTCCGAGGCTCTGTTAAGTAAACAAGTTCAAGAGCCACTTGACCTGGTGGCCAGTGTCACTGAGCAGCTGGACATGGCAAATGATCACCTGGCAGTAAGAGCAGTTGTTTACCCTGTTAGCCACCAGTTCTCTCTCTCTTTTTTTGTTCCAGGGATCGAACTCAGGACCTTGCGCTTGCAAGGCAGGCGCTGGAACCACTGAGCTAAATCCCCGGCCCAGCCACCAGTTCTCAAAGTAGTGCCTACTCTTTACCCAGAGGGATGCTGGTGCGAGGCAAGGGCAGAAGTGGTCCCTGGCATCACTGGGGAGCCCACTGGATGAGGAATGCTGTGACTTGAGGCTCAGGGGGACAGGGGAGCACAAGCACTGAGTAGCTAGGCCTTATTCACCTTCTGCAAGATGGCTGCAGAGCCAGAGCCATCACAGTGAGCTGCACAAAGCAGGAGCTGGCAGGCTATGTGGCGTTGGTCACCTGATCCCTACATCTGCCCAGCCTGCCATCCTGGAGCTGGACCCAGTAAGCACACTCACCTGTTTCTACATCGTTGGCATTGGCCGAGTCCCTCAGCCTCTTCAGAGCTGGGAAGAAAATAGGAGATGTTAGGCTTTTTAAAAACATCACACTGATGAAACAGAAAGTGCATGGCTTCCAAGTCTTCCTCAATCACCCACCCTTGAGGGACCTCAGTGCTAAAGGGAAATGAAGGTGCCAAGACACAAGACAAGGAGACACTTGAACCCGGCCACAGCTGGAACGAAGGCCACTTTCTGTAGCAAATCTGACTTCTGGAGCCAGATCTTATTTCTGCCACATGTAGTAGCTGCTGACCTTGAGACAGACAGTTTAACACCCTCAGGCCTTAGACTGTCAACTGCAAAACAAGGCTCGGTTATTCTACCTGCACTGGGTTGTTGCAAAGACAGAAGGAGATGATTTACCTGGAAGCTTTGTGAGCTGATCACACCAACAATCTTTTAACCTCCAAAGCAGGTCATTCCCGAAGGACTTTTACCTAAATTTGGTAACTCCTAAGCAGAAACTTTTTTCCCCCTCCCATGATACTACTTCTATATTATAGCTAATAGAAAGTAATGCCTTGAGCCAGGTAATGCCTACAGCCTGGTACATGGCTGTAATCCCAGCACTCTGGGAGGCTGAGGCAGGAGGATTGCAAATTCGAGCCCAGTTTGGGCAACTTAGTGAGAACCTGTTAAAAAAAAAAAAAAGAAAAAGAGGACCAGGGATTTAGCTCAGTGGTTCTGCCATCTGCCTCAAAAGCCCAAGGACCTGTGTTTGATCCCCAGTACCAAAAAAAACCCACCATGTAGTTCAGTGCAAAGCCCCTGGTTTCAATCCTAGGTACCACACACAAAAAAAGCAATGCCTTTGTCTTCCAACAAATTGTTACAAAATTCCAATTCAGATAACACAGATGTAATGGTTGCCTACATCCATATAGCACTTTATAGTTTACACAGCACTTTCACACTCTCCTTTCATCTTCACAATACTAAGACTTGGAGTGAATTATAGTTAGTCTGAGAAGGGACCCTAAAAGTCTCCATTTTTATCTTTCTGGGCCTCAGTTTCCATGGCATCCATAAAATGTAGAAGATAATATGGTAGACAGACCAGAGCAAGAGGCCAACCTGTGCTCTGATACTGGCACAGCAACTTTCTAGGTAGCCTCCGTGGCAAGGCAGTTTCTGAGTCTGTTTCTTCTTCAGTAAAATGGAAACAATTTCTATTTCTCTGGGGGTATTTGGGGGTTTTTGGTACCAGGGATTGAACTCAGGACCTTAACACTTGTGAGGCAGGCGCAGAGCCACTGGGCTAAATCCCCAGCCCTATCTCTGAGTTCTTGTGAGGATTACAAAGGATCCTGTATCAGAGATGGGAGATCTGATCTCTCTCTAAAACACAGGAAAGTCAAGAGCATCAAGCTGGGCATGGTGGCCCACACCTATAATCCCAGCACTCAGGAGGCTGAGGCCGGAAGATTGCCTGGAGTTTGAGGTCAGCATGGGTTATATATAGTGAATTCAAAGCCAGTTCTGAACTACATAAGGAGGAGATACCCTGTCTCAAAAAGCACAAAACAAAAACAAACAAACACAAAACAACTGCCTGCCTGCCTCAAAAGCACAAGGTCCTGAGTTGGATCCCCAGTACCAAAAACCCCCACAAAACAAAAACAAAAAAAGTGAAATGGTAATCACTAGACTAGGTGACAACAATGTAGGCAGGTGTTAGCACCAATTTGCTCTCAATAGTAAATTCTGTAAATTCTACAACACATTGACCACAAAGTATTTTTTCCCACAACAAAAGTCAAAGCAAATGGAAAAAAAAATCACAAAACATCCAACAGTGTTTTAGCACATAACAAACACACGTTAATAGCTATACATTCAGCTTTTGCAAATGGGAAGGGGACCAAGACACAGAGGGGGTAGGGGGCACAGAATTAAAATGTGTTATGTACAGGTAGCAACTCCCGACGAGGAAGGCAATCATTATGTACTGCAAACAAGTACAGTACTAAAAACATCTTTAAAAAATAGCTGTGCATCTAGTGCCTTAACTCTCACACCATTACCCTAAAGGAGGTACTGTACCCATTTTACAGATGGACAACTAAGCCTCAAAGGACTTATAGTTTGCCTAAGGGCTAAGTGCCTTAAAGAGTCCACTCCATGTGCTCGCTTCAGCAGCACATATACTAAAATTAGAAAAGTCCAGTCCAGGACTCTGCATTTAAACAAGTTGGTACAACTACTTGGTTACAGACTCTGGCCTCCTCGTCCTCACTACCCCACTTTATTATCTAGTAATAAACACCGCAGTCATGGAAAGTTTCTACTCAGGAATTACCAAGCGAGAGAAGCCTGAAATGAGTGGCCCTGAGCAGGAAGACCTTTTTTTAAAAAAAAAAAAAAAATCCATGGTCCTTAGCAGTTACAATAGTAATTATTATCACTGAAGGGAGACTCGAGGGTCACTCTGGAGGACCCGGGCCGCTCACCGTGCACCTCTTTGCCCGTGGGCCCGAGCCGGCGATGGGGTCTGGCCGCGCGCCTGAGCCGCCCGGCGGGGATCTTGCAGCGCAGCTCGTCGCGCGGCTCGGCGTCCTGCTGCCACAGGACGTGGAGGTAGCGCAGCGGGGACTGGGCCCCTCCGGACGCCCCGCCCGGCAGGGCCGCGGCGCCACTCAACGCGGACCCAAAATCGGAGAAGGAGAAGAGGCCCTCGGCTTCCGTCAGCGGCTCAGGCGCCACCGCGCACTCGCCATCCGAGCTTGAGCGGCCAGAGCATGGATCCTCGTCCGCGCCCCCCGCGGCGGCTGCCATGGCAACGTCTCCGCGTGGGCCGGGCCGCCTGAGCCTCGTTCCCGACAGACCAACGGACCCACTTCCCTCCGCTCTTAGTCTCGCTGTCAACCAGCAAGCGGGCGGGCCGGGCCTGCAACCACGGCAACCGGGCGGGGGGCGGACTCGTGGAGCGAGCTGGAGCGTTGCCACCAATAAGGATCATTCCAGTCTGCACATTATAGCCAATCTGAAAAGGAGACCATAGTACGAACAAAACAATTGGACAGAGTTTTCAGCAGCATGACCGACGCACCTGCCAACCAATCATAAATTGGACTTTCCAATGCTCCGCCCCGTGTCTCGCTACCGGAGCCAATAAAACAGATGAATTTTAAAACCCTCTTTTTTCTTTTTCCTCCCCCGTCGGATCATGGGAAAGACGACGGGTAGGTGCTTTAGCCAATCACATTAAGATGATCTACAGCCAATCACGAAGGAAAGTAAAAAAGCCACATTAAGTATGGCTATAGACGTATTTTAAATCAATGAATGGAAAAAAGTTAACTTCCCACAAGATACATAATGTAAATAGGAAAAAGAAAATAAATTAAAATGTAGAGATATTACTACGAACTATCGAGTAAAAGCTTTCAAGTACAATAGATTTTCTTTCGTTAGGGTTTTCCTGGTAACCCCGGCACTGATTACTGTTTTACAAGAAATTATAATTGATGTAATTACATCTGAGCAACACTTAAGTCCGAGAACTAGTGAGCTAGATAACTCAGGACACAGGATCAGACTGGGTGCCCCTGAAATGCTTACTAGTACTCCGCAGAAGTCAGACTCGGAAACCAGTTTTCCTACGGAGAAGTTAAGGGTAAGCTTAGCGTCTTCTCCCCAATGCACTTCTCTCAATCCCGGACTCCATAAACACTTGTATAAGGTAGACAAAGAGTATCATTCCTGTTTTATAGATGAGGAGCTGAAGCTAGAGAAGTAAGGGACCTGTTCATAGCTGTCTATCTCTCAGGGAAGCAGTCTTCCCTTCCTTGACAGAAACCTGTACTCCACGGTTCCTCCCAATACACGAACCCTCTCACTGAACACAGTTAAAATGTAATCTTTCTCTCTGTTGGAAGAGCACTTCCAGATTTTTTTTTTTTTTTTGTACCGGGGATCGAACTCGGGACCTTCTGCTTTTGAGGCAGGCAGTGGAACCACTGAGTTTAATCCCCGGCAGAACTGCATTGGGATGAAGTCTCCCTTTTTCTTTTTTGCTAAATCCCCACTCCCCAGATTTTGCAGTATTTACAGAACTCCATTGTGAGGATGATTATTGTCCATATGGGGAAAATGCTAATATTTATCTCAACCTTCTTCCTCTGCCCCATTATTGTAGACAGCTACATTAGTTAGAAAAATATTATAAGACAGACAGGTCTGGGCCCTCAGCACCCAAGACCAATTTACTAAAGACCAGGATTCAAGAAAAAGAGGAGCTACTACACCCACATATTTCCCCTAGGGATAAACAGGAGTGACTGATATTCTAAATAGGTATTAACCACCTTGGGTGGGGACCAAACCCTCCCTAGCCCATTCCTTCCCAGAAAATTCTTGTTCATTCCATGTACACTTGCTATGTGACTTGCTTCCCTATTTGATCTCCATTTCATCAATATTACCTAAGTGACTATACTTGTTGTAATCTTATTGGTTGACCATAGTTTTGTTCTACCTCACACCCACCTTGTGATTTCCCATTGGATCAATATTACCTAAGCGACTATACTTGTAATCTTATTAGTTTTTTTTGTGTTTTTTTTTTGGTACCAGGGATCAAACTCAGGTCCTTGTGCTTGCAAGGCAGGCGACAGAACCACTGAGCTAAATCCCCGGCCCTGTAATCTTATTAGTTGACTATAGTTTTGTCCAACCTTGAACCTGCCTTACCTCACTTTCTAGACCGACTCCCTTCTGTCTTTCTTAGACAGAAGCTATCTTTCTCTCAATAAATTCTTCCTACTCTTAACCTCCATTGTTCCTAGAATTCATTCTTCAGTTTTAGAGAACACAAACTCAGTGTGTTGGACATCTAGCAGGTTGGGAGTTATAATATTTCCCTTATATTATTTGGAGGTCTATAGATCATATGCCTTATATCACCATAACCTATCAGTACATATGCCAACTCCACTAGTAGCTAGAAAGAAACAGGGGAAAGAAACAGACATTGACTGTCAGGCCTTCCCTAAATCAACAGGAAAAAATAAATAGGGTGCTTTTAGAGAATACCAACTGCTTTCCTGTAAGTGAGGCTAATGGACTCAAAAATATGGTTTATAACCCCCTGACGCTAAAAAGTACAGTAATTGTGTGCTTAACTGAACAGACCGTCCTTGGGCAGTCAAGTCACCCCAGATTCCTTAGCCCCTTCCATACCTATATATGCCTAATTCCTTTCCCAGGTAATTGCTAATAATCTCTCTCTCCCGGTGTTAGCCCATCCTCTCAGGAATGAAATCTCTCCCAGCTAGCTGCCACTATCTCTCTCCCATTGTCAGCCCATCCACACATGGATGTGATAAACGCAGCTTTTCTCAGCTAGCTGCTAGAAACCTCCTGATTTCTAGTCCCTGTTAACTGGAATAAACTTTTCTTTTTCTTTTTCTCACAGCGAAGAGACTATTTTTTGTTGACAAGTGGATTCTTTTTATTTTTTTGGTTCAGGGGATCAAACTAGGGACCTTGGGCTTGCAAGGCAGGAGGCAGAACCACTGAGCTAAATCCCTGGCCCTAAGTGGATTCATTATAACATTGACCATGTGAGATTTATGAAGTGCTTGGTATATCTTACATCATGTAATTCTACCTCACAGAGCCTTAGCTGGTTAATTTTTTTTAATTTTATTTTTCAGTGCTGGGGCTCAATTCCAGAGCCTAATGCATACTACTGGAAAACCCTCTTAACACTGAGCTATATCCCCATCCCCTGGGTAGGTATTATTATGCCTACTTTGCAGATCAGGAAACAGAGGCTCTGAGATGTTATGCAATTTGTCCAAGGGTACAGATCTACAAAGTCAAAGAACTAGGCAGGAATCTACAATTCTAGCTACTTGATTTTTTTTCTTTTTTTGGTACCGGGGATTGAACTCGGGACCTTGCACTTGCGAGGCAGGCAGTGGAACCACTGAGCTAAATCCCTGGCCCCTAATTCTAGCTACTTGTGAGTCTGAGGCAGGAGCACTGCAAATTCAAGGACAGCTTGTGCAACTCTGCAAGACGCTATCTTAAAATAAAATGAAAAAAGGACTGAGAATGTAGCTCAGAGATACAGCACTTCCTAGCATGCATTGAGACCCTGGGTTCGGGCCAGGGGGCGTTGTAAAAAAAAGCTGGAGAGCTGAGATTTGAACAATATGACAAAGATGGAATCCAAGCAGAAAAAGCCACTTTAAAAACAACTGCCAATAAAAACATTACTTTGTGAATTTTACAAAATCATATGACTACGTGAGTACATTACTGGGGACCCTCCCTGGGCCAACAGAAGTCCTAGGGGAACCAAGAGGGGTAAAGCTTCAGATCCATTAGCTCCATGACAGCATCACTGGAGGTTGTACTGAAAGGGAGAAATACAGAACAGCAGGGAGCACAAGGCTTTGGAAAGCAGCCTTGGGATTCTAAATAGGATGCTCTAGCTGGATGGCATCAGAGCACATGAAGGAGGCAACAGGGAGCCCATCAGACATCTGGGGACAATGCATCCTCAAGTCTAGATGCAGGTACCAAAGCCCGGAGTTCCATGTGCTTTGATGGGAAAAGTATGGGTGTCAGGTGACAAGAAGATAAGGCAGCTTGTCCCAGAGAGTGACATGCTCCTGGACACACAGGAAATTAGTGGGAGAATAGGGATGGGAGCCCAGATTTTCATCAGATGTTGGAAATCATAAGCAGATAGCTAAAACAAGGTCCTTGATTCCTAGCATTTCTTCCCTCCCTCCCTTCCTTCTTTGTACCAAGAATTGAACTCAGGACTTTGCGCTTGTGAGGCAGGTGCTGGAACCACTGAGCTAAATCCCTGGCCCTGTAAGGTCCTTGATCCCAAAGAGCCCTATGAATCATGTACTGGTGTCTGCTAGTTTGGTATAAATCCCATTCTTAACTCGACGGCCTCCCTGGGATTGGAACTGCCCACTTCGGCTGGCCAGAGTTGGAGCTGGACCTGCAACCTGAGCTCTTGAATTCCGGAACCTAAGCCTTATCATTGCCTGCTTCAGCTTTGGCGTCCAAATTCGCCGCTTTTGCACTGTAAGGGACCAAATCTCAACTTTTACACCCAGTAAATATAGTGTTTTGAAGATATTTATTTATATATATATATGTTTGGGGGTTTTTTGGTACCGGGGATCGAACTCAAGTCCTTGCGCTTACGCAGCTGGAGGCGAAACCACTGAGCTAAATCCCCGGCCCTGAAGACATTTTTTTGAGCTAGGAGTGGTGGTGCACGCCTATAATCCCAATACTCGGGAGACTGAGGCAGGAGGATCGCCAAGAGTTCGAAGACAGCCTAGAATACAAATCGAGATCCCATTAAAAAAAAAAAAAAAAAGGGCTGGGGATTTAGCTCAGTGGTTCTCCCGCCTGCCTCGCAAGCGCAAGGGCCCGAGTTCGATCCCCCGTACCAAAAAAAAAAAAGTTAAAAAAAAAATTCTCGCCTCAGGCAAACAGTTTACATCTAAACTCCGGATTAGGTTCCCTCTAGCTCAATTTCCCTTCATGCAAGAGGCCGGCCGGAGGAAGCTGTCATCCATCTTTTGTGTGGGTTTCCTCCTGGTTCCTCTTTGCCTACTCTTTATTCCAAACTATTTCATGCCATTATTTCTGAGCTTACAACACTATTCTAAAGTCACATTACTTGGAAGACCTATCTTGGAAGGAGGAAGAGAAATCTAGGTGATTTATAGTCTTCGTCCTTCCTATCATGGCTACCTTAGCTTGCCTGCGGCCCCGGAAAAGCCTCCGGTTTCCCGACAGCCCACAGGGGGAGGGAACTTCCGGTCTCCAGAGTCAGGCTAGGACCGCTCCATTCGTTCTTTCCCGTGGTGTTTGCGAGCGCCGCTGCCATGTCTTATCCGGCTGATGACTATGAGTCTGAGGTAACGTGGCCGAAAGCGTGCTGTGGGCTCCGCGACCGGGGCAAGGGTCTGTGGATGCCCGGCCGGGGAGTGAGGCGGCGTCCGGGCCTTTCCCGGAGCCCCTGCGGGCCGCCATTGGCGATTTCCGGCCTTCCTGAGCGCCCCTCATGTTGCTACCCAGAACCCGGCCCCTCCGGATTCTCGCTTCGCGAGCTGCGTCCCTTGTCCTTCGTTTCTTAACACCGAAAGGAAGGCGGGTTATTATGTTTCTCATTGAGTTAGTACCGGAGATCGAACTCGGGTCCTTGCACTTGGGAGGCAGGCGGTGGAACCACTGAGCTAAATCCCCAGCCCTCTCATTGAGCTCTTCTGATCTGGGGTCCGTCCGGTTAAAACTTGTTGGTACCCACAGCTTCTTGGGCTGTACACTTCTTGCATCCTTAATGTTTTGTCATTACTTACTCTTCTTTTTCTCGCAGGCATATGAATTCCTCAAAGGTGGGGACAGTGTCTTTATCTGCCTTTGTGCCTTCAGCCTCTGGTTGACACATAGGCCCTGGGAGGAGGATTTCAGGTTACTGGTTGGGGACTGTTACTGACTGTGTCTTATTCCTTTTAGGCTGCTTATGACCCCTATGCTTACCCAGGCGACTATGATATGCACACAGGTGAGACCAAAGTTTGGCTAGCTCAGTCCTCCTAGGGACTGGCAGCTTTTGAGTGTCTCAGAACCAACTGTGACGGGTGCCTTGTAAACACTGCTGCTTGATGGTCGGGATTTGGAGTCAGTCATTAGCTCTTGGTGGAAGTGGTTGTGTAGAGCCTATAAACCAGGCCTTTTTGTGGTTCACTTCATAGTCTCAAGAAAAAAGGCTTACTGACTTGGTTTTGGTTTTTAAATTTTTTAAATTAATATTGTGTGTGAGGGGGTTGTACTGGGAATCATGCTGGTGCATGTTAAACAAGTATTGTACCACTGACCTGCACTCCCAGCCTCAAAGAGAAAAAATTGGTATGAAAAATGTAAGTCATTCAGACCAAGCCCAAATGAATTCGTATGGAGAGGCTTTTGAAGTTACTGGAGATGTTATAATGACTTGTATTAATTTAGTATGTAGTAAATGTCATGGCTCTTTTTTGTGAAATACTTTGTTTAGTGCTTCAAATGGGCCTATAAGGTATGTATGTTTGTTTTTTCTCCTAGAAATGACAAAACTAAGTAGAGAAAGGTTTTGTAGCTTGTTGTAAGACATTTAGTTAGAAAGTGCCAGATAGTCCTTCAAAACATGTTAAGTACCTCTTACCACTAAATTTGCCTCAGTTTTCTCCCTCTCCCCCAACACATAACTCTTCTAGGCCTTGAGTGTGTCTGGGTACAAGATAAACAAGGTTCTTGACCTTAGGGACCTTATAGGTTTTATGAGACAAAACAGATAATAGTAAGAAGTTACTTTTAAGTACAGTTGTTCTGAAGAAATGGGCAATGGGATTGGTAGCAACTTGAGAAAGTGTATCTTCTGAGTATCTGAAGGAGATTACACTGGTTTGTTTGCTTTTTTGGTACCAGGGATCGAACTCGGAACCACTGAGCTAAATCCCTGGCCCCTGTTACACTGGTTTTTGTAGACTTGAGTTTGGTTTGTGGGGTGATCTCTTGTGTTCTATCATATACTGTCTATCGGTTTGAAAGCCACTCTGTAAAGTATTGTATGCACCCTCTAGGAGATCCAAAGCAGGACCTTGCTTATGAACGTCAGTATGAACAACAGACCTATCAGGTGATACCTGAAGTGATCAAAAACTTCATCCAGTATTTCCACAAAACTGTCTCAGATTTAATTGACCAGAAGGTATATGAGGCTCAGGGCAGTCGTGTCTCCAGTGATGTCATTGACCAGAAGGTGTATGAGATCCAGGACATCTATGAGAACAGGTATGGGCCCTTGGCTAATGTGATCTTTTTCTGGGTGGGACTGGCTTAGAGATGGAGTTCCTACAAAAGGGATGAAAGGCAACGTTTTCTGGACAGAGGGTTCAGGAGATGTTTGTTATTCCTTGGGTCTGGGAATCTGTTACTTAGTTGTACTTTGTATTGCCAGAAAGTTTTGGCTTTTTTTTTTTTTTTTTTAAATTTTGGGAGACAGGGTCTTGCTATGTAGTTCATCCTGGCCTTGAACTCACTGTGGAGCCCAGGCTGGCCTTAAACTCAGGGCAATCCTCCTGGGATTACAGGCATGTGCCACCATGCCCTGCAAGTTTTGTTTTTTTGTTTTTTGGTACCGGGGATTGAACTCGGGACCTTTCACTTGCAAGGCAGGCGCTGGAACCACTGAGCTAAATACCCGGCCCAAGTTTTGTTTTTTTGAGACTGGCTCTCACCATGTAGTCTAGGCTGGCCTTGAACTCACTGTGTAGCCCAGGCTGGCCTCAAACTCAGTGATATTCCTGCTTCAACTCCCAAGAGCTGAATCACAGGCGCACGCCACCTTGCCTGGCTTATTCTGTGTTTTGAGTGGAGACTTGAGCAGGTTAATATGTGAAACTGAAAGAGCAGGAGAAGAGGGAAAGGTAGGACTTGAGAGTGAAGGGAAGTTGAAATAGCTGCAGAAGGTATCAGGAGAGGGGAATTGAACAGCAGCCTCTTGTAGGTATGAAGCAGCAGTGTTCAGATGTAGCATCAGACTGCAGCAGACAGAATGATCTGTTTCCCAGTTAGGAGAGGGACACAGTGCTCCAGGAGATGCAATCCTTGTCTTCATAGGGGTGGAGGCAAGGATGTTGAAAAAATGTTCTCATCCCAAGGAACAGTAAGCAGTTCACTGTGGCTGAAGCTCATGATACAGAACCAGGGGATGACCCTGCAATCTTGGTGGACACCTAACTAATTGATATAAAAGGAGTGTTTACTGCACAATTTGAACATCCTTTATCCAAAATACTCCACACTAGAAGTATTTTGGATTTCAGATTATGGAATATTTACATATACATAATGAATTGTCTTATCTAAACATGACGTTCATTTGTTTCCTATATACATAGACTCAATGTAATTTTTTACAATACTTTTAGGGTGCTTGCATTTTTGGTTTGTGTGTGTGCGTGTGTGTATGCGTGTGTGCACTGGGGACTAAACCCAGGGCCTTAAATGTGCTGAACATGGGCTCTACCAGTGAGCTACACCACAGCCCTGTGCCTGCTTGTGGTTTGACTGTGACCTGTCACATAAGGCAGATCTGGGAGTTTCTACTTGTGAAGGGGCCTGTTGGTTCTCAGAAGTTTTCAGATTTTGGATTTTCAGGTAGGACTCTTCACGCTGTACTGAAAAAGGGCTTGTGAAGGGTAGAGTAGTGTTGAGGGAAGAAGTTGTAGACTTGAGGGATCTGGCTGATTCATGATGGCCTTCCCTCTCAGAGCCTCAGTCCACATCTTTAAAGAATGAGGGCTGGCCAGCTCTCGTCCTTCCTGTTTGGAGATCTAGAATTTTTCTGCTTGGTTTTCAGCTGGACCAAGCTGACTGAAAGATTCTTCAAGAATACACCTTGGCCTGAGGCCGAAGCCATTGCTTCACAGGTTGGCAATGGTAGGTATGAACACTTCATGTTTTGAGGGCTGAATTGGCTGGGGTCATTAAGACAGGAAGTGCAAGAGATTTTATGCCTCTTTTGCTCAACATTTTGTTTCCCAAAGCTTGGTACACAGTAAGTTGTTAATAAAATTACTTGTTGAATGAAGGCTGTATAATTTTAAAAGGGACAAAGGACTTTCAGATGTGAAAGCTGAAATTCAGCTCTGTCCTGACTTGTTTCCATTTTAAGATGGAAAAAAAAGACAAAAAATAAAAACTACAAAACATCACTGAAAGAAATTGAAGGCCTAAATAAATGGAAAGACATCCCATACCCACAGCTAGAAGGTCTTTAATTTCTTTCAGTGATGTTTTGTAGTTTTCATTTTTTGTCTTTTTTTTTTTTTCTGACACAGGGTCGCTGTGTAGTTCAGACTGGCCCTGAACTCACTATGTAGCCCAAGCTAGCTGTGAATTCGTGAATTTGTGGAGATACTCCTGCCTCTGCCTCCCAAGTGCTGGGATCAAAGGTGTGCACCACCCCACCCGGCTTTTTGTCTTTTTTTGAGACAGGATCTCACTAGGTTGCCCAGGCTGGCCTTCAACTTGTGATCCTCCTGCCTTAGCCTCCCAGTGTACTGGGATTACAGGGATGTGTTATAATACCTGGTTTGTTTTGTAGTTTTTGTTTTTTGGTACCGGGGATCAAACTTGGGACCTTGCACTTGTGCAGCAGGCACTGGAACCACTGAGGTAAATCCCCAGCTGTTTTGTAGTTTTGAATGTACAAATACTTAACTTCTAATAATCTTTTTTTTTTTTAAACATAGACTGAACTCTTTTTCTTTTTTTTGAGACGGGGTCTTGCTATGTATTCTGGCTGGTCTGGAACTCACTTTGTAGCCCAGGCTGGCCCAGAACTCATGGCAATCCTCCTGCCTCAGCCTCCAGAGTGCTGGTATTACAGGTGTGCACTACCACACCTGGCCTTGAACTTTTTTTCTTTCCACCAGCCCCCTTAAGCATCTCCATACCTAAGATAATCCCCAGGCTTGATAATGTGCTAGGAAGATTCACAGGGTTCAGTATGTGGTTATAGCCACAGCTATGAGATTTAAAACAAACGGATACAAAGCAAAATTTGCAAAGGAAAGGTGATGTGAAGTCCAGAGGAAATCAGGCTCAAGCTTCCAAGAGTCTCTTCCCGGTGGAGTCACACGGGACTCACTTAATTCGTCCAACAACAAATTGTGACAATATGTGGTGTTGTTGGCCAGGAAGGCTCAGGAATTTTAATTGGGGTCTGGTCATATCTCTGCCTGAGGAACATTTAACAAGATTCCAGACTGCTTGAGAGAAAGCAGATGTTGAGCATAAAACTTAAGGTTTTCATAAACAGTTTGGGCACCACACAGCCACCCTTACTTGTTAGGCGACAGTGGTTACCCTCCTCACATCTAGGTTCGCAGAGGCCAGGGTCACAGCACACCTTTCTAGGGACAGCAGTCTCTGACCTCTGCTGTGTTCAGTACCTAAAAAACTTGTCTGGATTTTTTTTCTTTTTAATAGCTTCATCTTATCAAGAGGACAAATTCTTCTAAATAGGATTCCCAAATTAAAGATACAAATATTGTGTTTGTAGCCCTGTGTGGTGGTACATGCCTATAATCCAGTCACTCTGGGAGGCTGAGGAAGGGTTGCAAGTTTGGGTCCAGTTTTAAAATAAAAAATAAAAAAGGGGTGGGGACATGGGGACATAGCCCAGTGCTGCCCAAAAAAAGGGTTTGCTACTTTGATAGTATTGTTACCTAATGGGACTGTTCATGTTTATTTGCTGGCTTATTTAAGCACTTTGGGGTGATAGAAGTCTAAATGTTGCAAGGACATTGTTATGAAAGAGATTAAGAAAAAATGTTTAAAATATTAAGGTGAGGTTGACAGTGAGAAATGAATTTTCTTGTATGTATCCTGGGAATAAGCATAAGAGTTTAGATGTTACTTACTCTTTAAAATCAACTGTATTTCTCTACCTTAAAGACTAAGAAGACCAGAAGACCCCAGTCATTTTGTGGATTACTAAAGCACCCATCTGCTGTCTCTTTCAGATGGTGTCTTCCTGATTTTGTATAAAGAATTATACTATAGACATATATATGCCAAAGTCAGCGTGAGTATTTTATGTGTTGCTAGCAGGTTTGCTTTTAACTATGCTATTTTCATCCCTAGAACATGGTCACTAGTTAATATTGGTTTTATGTCTTAGAGCAGTTGACATGTTCCCCTTCTGTCTGTCTGTCTGTCTGTTTCTGTCTCCCCCTCTCTCCTCCTCTATCACCCTCTCTCCCCCTCTCTCCACAGCCCCTACTCCTTTCTATTTTTTAAAAATTTGAGACAAGGTCTTGCTAAGTTGCCCAGGCTGGGATGGAACTTGGAATCCTCCTCCCTGTGTGCTGGGATCTACCACACCCTGTAGCATGTAACCCAGAACACCCTGGGTGTCTGTTTCAGACAAATTAACGGCACATAGCCTGTCTGCCCTTTGTGATCTCTCCATCCCTTAGTTTTCCTTGATAGGGTGTTTATCACCATGTATTGCATTCCAAGCTGCCATCCTAATAGGTGTTCCCCGACACTTCTTTTCCTTCCTCTACTGGTGATTGAACCCAGGGCCTTTGCGCTGAGCTACATCTCCAGGCCTTTTTATTTTGAGATAGAGTTTCACCAAATTGCCCAGGTGGGATTCCAACTTGTGATCCTCCTACCTCCTCAGCCTCCCAAAGTGCTGGGAATATAGCTATGCGCCACCATGCCTGGCTCCCTGGCCCTTTCTGCTGCCTCTGCTTCGGATGCTCTTCCCCCCTCGCCCCTTGAGTGTGTTGCTGCTGAGCCTCCCTTCCTCTAAAATATCTTAACGGTAACGACCTGGCACACTGTGCTAGGCACACCGTTAGGTCCTTGGCACAAATCTGCATATCTCTAATCCTCGCAGTCCTGCGGAGTTGGTGACAGAGTGCAAAGAAGTCAGGTGTAGAGTGGCAAACACCTGGAATCCCAGTACTCAAGAGGCTGAGGCAGGAGGATTGCTGTGAGTTCAAGGCTAACCTGTGCTACATAATGAGTTCAAAGCCAGCCTGATCTACATAGCAAGACCCTTACTCAGAAAAACAAACAAAAAGAAATGCAAAGAGGTTCCTGGTCCTCAAATTTATTTAATTAGTAAGTAGCAAAACTGGTTGAACCTAGGCTTGCCTTTAACACCAGTGCTTACACACAACCCTAGGTTTGGACACTTGCTGGGTTCAATTCTTCTTGATTTCTAAATTTTAGAGTGCCCCAATTCTCTTAAAATACCATCTGGATTATTTACATGCAGTGATGACTGAAAGCGTCTGCCCTTTTCCCCAGTCTCCACTGCAGCTCAGACTTGAGTGTCCAGCTGACTGCTCACCATCTGCACATGACTGCTGAATAGTCATCCCACTCCCTTTAAACCCAGCCTTCCCAAGTTCACCACTGATTGAACTGAGAACCATGGCGTCATTCATGACAGTTCTCCACCTTGACATGCAGCCTTATATCATGTCCTGTTCAGCTGTCCTCCATGTTCTAGAACCAGCCGCTTCTCTTGGCCACCTCTGCTGCTGCTCTGACTAGGCTCAGTTGCTGCAGTGGCCACTGTCCTGGTGTCAGCTCCCACTCTTACTTCAGTTCATCCTCAGCATAGCCGGCACAGTCCTTTGAAGTCTCATGAGGTCACCCTCCTCCTTACCGTTCTGTCACAACTTTCCATCCTTTCTTAGAACGAAACCCAGGTTTGGGCTGTGGGTCTGCTGCATCTGGCCCCTGCCTCCTGTGCCAGTTACATTTCCTGCACCTCTCCTCTCCCTTTCTGCCCTCCTTGCTGTACTCTTTGACACTTCAGAGCTCTCATCACTAGCATGTTGTGTTATTTTATTTAGGGGCCTTTTGCTTCTCTCTTAGACTTTGACTTACTGCTATAACCCAGTGCCTAAGTCTGGTGAGATGTTCATTGTTTGAGCGTGTGTATGCTTGAGCACCTGAGTAAGTGAAAGAAATTGGCACCAAGAGCGTTCTCTTGAGTGCTAAAGTGCAGGTGCTTTGTGGGACAGGCTGAGAATATAGCCAGGGGTGTGTATTGCTTCTTGGAGAAAACCATAGAATAGCTGGTTTTCCTGTCTCTAATCTTCTCTCTGGTTTGTAGATGAAGATTTAGCAGCAATTTATTGACAGTGTAATCTCTTTGCTAGTTACCAGTCTGATACTTTGACATGCAAGATTGGTTTTTAATCCCTGGCAGGGGGTGGGGTGGGGGGGTGGTTCATTGAATTTATTATGCTTAATGTGTTATCTTATTTAACTGTGACCAGTCACAATATTTGATTCACGTTATGCCTTGCCAGAACCCCAGTTAGAAAGAGTGGGGCTAAGATTCCGAGGCCATTCTTTCTACTCCACAAATACATTGTCCCCTTCTCAGAAATGGTCAGTGGTTCTCACTTGCCAGCAACAGAAAGTCTAAATCGGAAGAGCCTCAGATGGCTTTGCAGCCCTCAGTGGCTCTTGTTTGATCTGTTCAGCTGTGTCTTTCTAGCAGCGTGAACAATATGTAATGAGTGGGCATGGCTGCACTCCTGTAAAACTTTATTTATAGAGGAGGAGATGGAATGGATTTGCTGCCCCCCTGGCCTGGCTGCTTGTGTTTGGCACTGAACAGCCTCCCCTTTCCTGGCCCATTGTAGTCCAGTGTAGCCCAGTGCAGTATTCTTCTAACTCCCTGACCTTCAAGTCTCACAATTTTACTTCTTTGCCTTTGTTGCTGTTGTTTTCCTGAAACACCTTACCCCTCTGCTTCATCTGATCTGCATGGCTGTCTTCCAGAGCATCAGTTAAGATCTGTGGCCATAAAACCTGGCCCAGTGTTCAGTGCCCCTTCCTCTGTAGCCCTTGCTGTCTTCCTTCTCCCAAGAAAGAGAGGGGAGACATTAGTTCTCGTGTATGCATCCTCACCTGTCATGGTAGACCATGGGTAAAACACGTTTAAATTAATCATCTGTGTCTCAGTGTCTGTTTCTCTTTCCAGGGAGGACCCTCCTTAGAGCAGAGGTTTGAATCCTATTACAACTACTGCAACCTCTTCAACTACATTCTCAGTAAGTTTGAGATTTGGCCAAGGGGATCAAGTTACGATGAGCAACACCTGCTTTCTGGCAGATTTTAATGTGCAGGTGGGATGAGGGGGAGTCTTGTGATTCATAGTCCTTTGAAGAGAGAAACTACTAAGATTTCTACAGCCCTGCTAAAGGGGGAAAGCCATTACACTGAATATGACTTGTCTGTAATCTATGCAGATGCAGATGGGCCTGTTCCTCTTGAACTACCCAACCAGTGGCTCTGGGATATCATCGATGAATTCATCTACCAGGTATCTGGTCAGCCTCAGCCTCATTTTGAAAAAAGTGGTATGGGCAAGGAGCAGTGACCAGTGTTTGTGTTGTTGAAAAGATTCATGGTGTAAAATACTCCTCATCGTGGAGTAAAATACCCTGCACCAATGGACTCCCATGTCATACAGTTTTCTGAAGAAAACAGCCTGAGCACTCCAGATAATGAACTTAGAAGCAAGAGAGTAAAGAAGACTGAGGCAGGAGTGTTGCAAGTTGGAGCTCAGCCTGGGGACCCTAGTGACTTATGGAGACTTTAAAAAAAACTCTGGGGAAGGGAGGGCTAGGAATGGGGAAAAAATAAGAACCAAGATGCATTATATAAAGGTACAATTCCCAATGAGAAATGTAATTGTGTTGTATACCTACAATGTACCAATAAAAGAATTTAATACAAAAACAAAACAAAACTCTGGGGCCCCAGGGATTTAGCTCAGTGGTTCCGGTGCCTGCCTCGCAAGCGCAAGGCCCTGAGTTCAATCCCTGGTACCAATAAATAAATAAATAAAACTCTGGGAATGTAGCTCATTGTGAAGGCCCTGGGTTTGATCTACAATACTGTAAAAAAAAAAAAAAAGGTACTTACGTGACCTTGACAGGTGGTCTGGGGGCTGCCTGGTGGCATCTTTGTAATGCTGACTTGTTATTTAACCTTTCTGAAGTCTCACTTTCCTCATCTACAAATTAGAAACTATATCTGGTTGAGGTGGTGTTTACCCAGGTATATGCTAGATCAGAATGCACCAGCACATTTTTATCCAAGGGAAAATGTCACTTGCCTTAGGTGCTATTGTTGAGCTTCTGCTAAGAACCACACCAGGTGTAAAGTATAGCAGCTGCTAGCTGGGAGAGTCGAAGCTCACTGTTGCTATTTATTGGCTCTGGATATCGGGCATGTTACCCAGTCTGCGTGCATTTCCTTAACTCTGAAACACAGATTGATGGGGCTGGGAATTTAACTCAGTGGCACTGCACCTGAGTTCAATCCCGGGTACCAAGAAAAAAAACCCACACAGATTGATAGAAGATTTCTGGGACACTGCAGAACATTCTGAGTTACAGAATGATTAGTATACTTAGTCTGTTAGGATGATGGTTAACACCATTTTTTTTTTCACAGTGCTAAAGGTTGAACCCAAGGATCAGGCATGCTAGGGCAAGTGCTCTACCACTGAGCTACATTTTTAGCCTTTTTAATTTTATTTTGAGGCAGGGTCCTGGTAAGTTGCCCACATTGACTTCAATTTCTTTTTCTTTTTTCTTTGTTTTTGGTACTGGAGATCGAACTTTTGAGGCAGGCAGTAGGACCACTGAGCTAAATCCCTGGCCCTGGCTTTGATTTCTTTTTGAGACAGGGTCTTGTTGTGTAGTTCAGGCTGGCCTTGAACTTACTATATAGCCCAGGCTGGCCTCGAACTCACCGTGAAACTCCTACCCCAGTCTCCCAAGTGCTGCAGTGATGAGTACAGCAACATGCTTGGCTATGAATGGCTTTGAACTTTTGATACTCCTGCCTCAGCCTCCTGAGTAGGTGGGATCCTGGGAACCATTTTTCATCTTTTTTCATTCTTAAAATACAGCATTTGGGAAAAAAAACAAATCCTTTCCCGTTTTATGCAGACTGTACCTCTCACATGGTAATTTAAGGGAAATCAGCATTTTATTTTATTTATTTTTTACTTAAATTCTTTTATTGGTACATTTTAGGTATAGAATAGGTTTACATTTTTCATTGGGATCTTGTACCTGTCCATGATGTATCTTGGTTCTTATTTTTTCCCCATTCTCTGCTCCCTTCACCCCCTCCACCCTTCTCTATTTACATAGACTTTGTTTCCATTTTTTTCTTTTCTCATAATTTTTCCTTTCCCTTCTTTCCTTTCCCCTTCCCCTCCCCTCTTCCCTACCCCTTTGGACCTTTTCTTCCTATTTCAAATTGTCAGTTATTCGTTTTAATCCTTATTTATACTTTCAGTTTCTCATACTAGAGAAACTATTCAGTATTTACATGTGTGTCCTATTTATTTCACTTAAGAGAATGGCCTCAGTATGCATCCATTTAGCTATAAATGTCTAGTTTCTCGGGTTTTGTTTTTTGGTACTGGGGATCAAACTCAGGTCCTTGCGCTTGCGTAGTAGATGGTGAAACCACTGAGCTAAATCCCCGGCCCTAGTTTCTCATTCTTTATGGCTGAGTAGTACTCCATTTTATAAAAAAACCACATCTTTTTTTATCCAGTTTCCAGTTGATGGGCACTTGGGCTGTTTCCTAGCTACTACAGCTGTGCTGCTATAAACATGGGTGGACATATATCTCTGTGGTATGATTTTTTAATTCCTTTGGGAAGATCCCAGCAGGGGAATAGCTGGGTTGAATGGGACCTCTAGCCCTAGTTCTTTGAGGTATCTCCACACTGGGAAATCAGCACTTTAATACAATGTTTGACCACCACAGCCCAGAGAGTCCTTGATGGTGACCAGTGCTGAGAAGTTGTGATTCTTGAGCTGAGCAAACCTTTACAGGGCTTTTTGTTGTTGTTGTTTTGTTTTAAACAGGGCTTTTTGAGAAAGAGGCTTCCTGCTCAAAATGAGGCTCCAGTCAGGCCTGGTGGGGCACACCTGTAATCCCAGCACTCTAGAGGCTGAGACAGGATGATCATTGCCAGTTCAAGGCCATAGCAAACCTTATCTCAAAAAACTAAAAAAAATGAGCCTTCAGTGCTTTTGATAGTGAAGGCCACAAACTGCCCTGGCCTTTCTGGCTCATTGGCTGAGTTGGCCTCTTCTTTGGCATGGTTATAGGTGGGGGGGGCCATCCTGTCCCTTCGAAGCATAGCAAGGGGAGGAGGACCTGCAGTACTGAGGTGTTCTTTGTTTTTTGTTCTAGTACTAGAGATTGAACTCAGGAGCACTCTACTGAACTATATCTCTCCAACCTCTCATTTATTTATTTATTTATTTATTTAATTTTGGAGGGGGGTACCAGGGATCGAACTTGGGTCCTTGTGCTTGTGCAGCAGTCATTTATTTATTTTTAAATTTTACTTTATTGGTACATTTTAGGTATACAATATAGTGACATTCATCATAGGAAATTTGCACCTTTACATAATCTCTCTTGGTTCTTATTTTTCCCCCTTCTCCTGCCCTCCCTTCAACCCCTCCCTATTTACAAAGACGGTTTCCATTTTTTAATTTTCTCATATTAATTCCAACCTCTCTTATTTTTTGAGACAAGGTCTCACTAAGTTGCCTGGGTAGGTCTTGAATTTGTGAGCCTCCTGCCCCCCCCCCCCCCAGTTCTGGCCTTTCAGGGGTGTTTGCTGAGATTTTGATCCTTCTTAAGCATAATATCCCGGGTTTAGCTGGTGTTCTCTTGTCAAGAGGATTAAGGGCTTGTTTCCACAAAGACTGAGGGTCAGTAGCACCTGTGTGATTCCCCCTGGCCAGGCAGATGCCCACAGGGTGAGTGACTCTTCCTCACCACTCCTTTATTTTTGTTGGCTCAACGACTGTGTGAGTGTGTTGTTACTATTAAGAAGTTTCTTTCTTTTTTTTTTCCCCAAACTGCAAGTGTGATGAAAGTGCCGCCTTCATTGCCATTGCAGAGGCACCAGTTATTGTTTGAAAGGAAAGCACCACATTATTGGTTCTCTAAACCTGTATTTAGACATTAGTTAGAAAACTGGTGTCGATAGGGCTGGGGATTTAGCTCAGTGGTTTTGCCACCTGCTGCGCAAGCACTAGGACCCAAGTTCGATCCCTGGTACCAAAAAAAAAAAAAGAAAACTGGTGTCAGGCTCTATTGTGCCATTTGCTGTTTTGCTGTGACTCGGAAAACTTAAACCTTGACTTTATTGAGACTTTTTTTTTTTTCTGCTATGTTAAATACTGAACCTAGGGCCTTGAGCATATTAGGCAAGTGCTCTGCCACTGAGCTATGTCCCCAGTTCCTGCCTTGTTGTTTTGTTTTGTTTTTGAGACAGGGTCTCACTATGTATTTCAGCCTTGAACTCTTAGCAGTCCTCCACCCTCAGCCTGCTGAGCGCCCTGGGATCACAGGCATACATCACCACACCCAGCAGCAATTTCTTTGAGTTTAATAGACACATATTTGTGTCAAAATGCACTACAACTAGCAGTATATGAGAGCAACTGTTGTCTATACTGAGTGTTAGCAGTCTGTCTGATTTTTATCAGTTTAATGGGAAGGAAATAGTAATCTCAATGTACATTTTGTTTGGTTTTTTTTTTGGTACCGGGGATCGAACTCAGGTCCTTGCATTTGTGCAGCAGGCAACGAAACCACTGAGCTAAATCTCAGCCCTCAATGTACATTTTTCTGATAATAAAGTATTTGAGCATTTTCTCTGTTAACTGACAATTCTTTTATGTGATCATCAATTTTCTTGATTTTTTTTTTTGGTACCAGGGATCAAACTCAGGTCCTTGTGCTTGCACAGCAGGCGGTGAAACCACTGAGCTAAATCCCCAGCCCCTTCTTGATTTTTTTGTTGGATTATATTTTTCTTAAAGATTCATGAGAATTCTTTATATATTCTGGATCTTTTGGTTTATTATAACTTTGGAAATTTTTTGATGGAGATAGTATTTTTGGAGTTCATGAACAGTCACAGATAAACTAAACCCCCCACCCCCACCCCGCTTCAGTACTGGGATTGAACCCCAGGGACTTCACAGTGAGCTACATCTCTAACCCATTTTGTTTAATTGTGGAACTGGGTCTCATTAGATTGTCTAGGCTAACTTGAATTTGTGACCCTTCTGCCTCAGCCTCCTAGAGTGCTGGGATTACAGGCACATGCCACCATGCCTGCTCAATCAGGAAGCTTCAAAGTTCTGAATGGGTAGGTAGTTGTGCTGTGCTGGTCTCTGTAACAAATGCAGCCAGCCCGGCACTGGCTCTAGGTAGAACAGCTGTCCCCGAAACTCCTCGTGCGTGCTCTCAGTTGGTGCCTAACACTTGGCCAGCCTCTGTGGTTGTTGGTTGTGGGACACAGACACCTACCTCATCTGTGCCACATGTCGCTCGTGACCCTGATCCGGGCACAGCCAGGCCACATTGGAATGGATCACTACCAGAGCCCTGTGTTGTTTCTGGTGGCCAGGCTGGCTGCACGGGAGGCCCAGAGACAGTAAATGACTTTAGGTTGTATTTGATTCCAAGTTGAGTTTTTCCCATAAGCTCCCTCAAATCATAGAGATATTTACTTTTTTTTTTTAGCAAAATATTTATTGGTACATTTTAGATATACATAATGATAACATTCACCGTAGGGAATTTCTATCTGTGCATAATGCATCTTGCTTCTTTTTGTTCCCCCATTTCCCCCGCTCCCTTTGACTCCTCTTTCCCTCCCTATATACAAAAGCTTTGTTTCCATTTTTTTCTTTCATTTTCACTTTTTTTCTTGTCCCTTCCTTCCTTTCCCCTTCTTCCCTCCCTTGTTCCCCTTCCTATTTGAACATTTTCTTCCCATTTTGGAATATCTTTTACATTTTAGTATTTATTCCTAGTTTGTTTCTTTCCCCAGAGAAACAATGAGGTATTTAAACATGTGTGTCTAATTTATTTCACTTAAGTGTATGATCTCAAGGTCCATCCATTTAGCTATAAATGTTTGAAGCTCATCTTTCTTTATGGCAGAGTAGTACTCCATTGTATAAAAAAAACCCCACATCTTTATCCATTCACCAGTTGATGGGCATTTGGGTTGTTTCCAAGATTTAGCTATTATAAACTGTGCCCCTGTAAACATGGGTGTACATATATTGCTGTGGTATAATGCTTTTAATTTTTTTTTTTTTTTTTGGTACCAGGGATCAAACTCAGGATCTTGTTCTTTTGAGGCAGGCAGTGGAACCACTGAGCTAAATCCCTGGCCTTGCTTTTAATTCTTTTGGGAAGATACCAAGAAAGGGAATAACTGGGCCAAATGAACCTCTAGTTTTAGATTTTTGAGAAATTTCCACACTGATTTCCATAGTGATTGTGCCAGTCTACACTTCTACCAATAGTGGAGGAGGGTTCCTTTTTCCCCACAGCCCCCCCAGGATTTGTTATTGGTTGATTTCTTTTGCAGCAGGTGGCGAAACCACTGAGCTAAATCCCCCTGCCCTTGTTGATCTCTTGATAACAGCCATTCTTTCCGGAGTGAGATGGAATTGCAGTGTTATTTTAATTTGCATCTCTCGAATGACCAGTCATGTCCAACATTTTCGCATATATTTATTTGCTGTTTCTACTTCATCTGAGAAGTGTCTATTCATTCCAGATGCCTATTTTTGTATTGGATTTTAAATTGGGGGAGGGGCCTGAATTTTTGAGTTCTTTATATATTCTAGATAGTATTTTGTCTGTGGAACAGCTGGCAAAAATTTTTTTGTGCACTGCAGGCTGTCTCTTCACTCTATTGGTGGTTTCTCTTGCAGTGTAAAAGCTTTTTTAAAAGATGAGATCCCACTTGTTGATTCTTTGTGATAGTTCCTGTGCACCCAAGGTTTTGTTCATAGTCTTTGCCTACACCAATGTCTTTAGGAGTTCTACCTATTCTATCTTCCAGCAGATTAAGTGTTTCTGTTTTATTTTTTTTTTCCGTTAAGTTTTTTGGTACATTTTAGGTATACGGTAGTTACATTCATCACTGAGATCTTGTATCTTTACATGCTGTATCTTGGTTCTTATTTTTTCCCCATTTCCCTGCCCTCCCTCCACCCCCTCCACTCTTTCCTATTTATAAAGACTTTGTTTCCATTTTTTTCCTTTTCTCATACTTTTTCTTTTTCCCTTCCTTCCTTTCCCCTACCCCTCCCAGTTCCCCTACCCCTTTAAACCTTTTCTTCCTATTTCACAGCATCAATTATACATTTTGATCCTTATTTACACTTTTAGTTTTTCACACCAGAGAAACTATTTGGTATTTACACATGTGTGTCCTATTTATTTCACTTAAGAGTATGGCCTCAATGTGCATCCACTTAGCTATAAATGTCTCTAGTTTCTCATTCTTTATGGCTGAGTAGTACTCCACTTTATTAAAAAACCCACATCTTTATCCAGTATCCAGTTGATGGGCACTTGGGCTGTTTCCAAGTTTTAGCTATTACAAACTGTGCTGCTATAAACATGGGTGTGCATATATCGCTGTGGTATGATTCTTTTATTTCTTTTGGGAAGATACCCAGCAGAGGAATAGCTGGGTCAAATGGGACTTTTAATCCTAGTTTTTTGAGGTATCTCCATATTGATTTCCACAGTGGTTGCACCAGTCTGCATTCTCACCAATAATGAAGAAGTGTTCCTTTCTCCCCACAACCCCGCCAGCATTTCTTATTGGTTGATTTCTTCTTTTTTTTTTGGTACCAGGGATCGAACTCAGGTCCTTGCGCTTATGCAGCAGGTGGGGAAACCACTGAGCTAAATCCCTGGCCTTGATTGATTTCTTGATAGCAGCCATTCTTTCTGGAGTGAGGTAGAATCTCAGAGAACCCTCTGCATCTCTCAAATGACCAGTGTTGCTGAGCATTGTTTCATATGTTTATTTGCTGCTCTTCTTTGTCTGAGAAATGTCTGTTCATTTCAGATGCCCATTTTTGAATTGGGTCTTTATATTTGGGGAGAGGTCTGATTTTTGTTTTTAGTTCTTTATATATTCTAGATAGTAGACCTTTGTCTGAGGAATAGCTGGGAAAAAAATTTTTTTTTTCCCACATTGTAGATTGTCTCTTAGCTTTGTTAGTGGTTTCTCTTGAAGTCCAGAAGCTTTTTTTTTTTGGTACAGGGGATCGAACTCAGGACCTTGCACTTGCGAGGCAGGTGGTGGCACCACTGAGCTAAATCCCCAGCCCCCAGAAGCTTTTTTAATAAGATGAGTTCCCAGTTGTTGATTCTTTGTGCTAGTTCCTGTGCTAAGGATTTGTTCATGAAGTCTTTTCCTATGCTAATGTCTTCGAGAGTTCTACCTATCTTCCAGCAAATTTAATGTTTCCGTTTTACTATTTAGATCTTTAATCTACTTCTACTTTAGTTTGGTTCGTGGTGAAAGATGCGGGTCTAGTTTTAATCTTTGGAAAAATATGGAACACTTCACGAATTTTCATGTCATCCTTGCACAGGGGCCATGCTGATCTTCTCTGTATCATTCCAATTTTAGTATATGTGCTGCTGAAGCAAGCACATGTTTCTGTTTAATTATTTAGATCTTTGATCCATTTCAATTTTAGGTTAGGGCATGGTGAAAGATATGGGTCTAGTTTTAATCTTTGGCAAGAAGAAAGCCAGTTTTTCCAGCACCATTTATTGGGGTTTTTTTGTTTTTCGTTTTTTGTTTTTTTTTTTTTTTTGAGGCAGGGTCTCTCCCTTTGTAGTTCAGGCTGGCCCTGAACTCACTATGTAGGGCCGGCTGGCCTCGAACTCACAGTGATCCTCCTGCCTCAGTCTCCCAAGTGCTGGGATTACAGGCATGCGCCACCACACCTGGCCCCTCCAGCACTGTTTATTAAAGAGACTCCTCCAGTGAAAGTGTTTGGATCCTTTGTCGAAGATAAGGTGGCTGGGGCCGGGGCCGGGGATTTAGCTCAGTAATTCTGCCACCTGCCTCACAAGTGCAAGGTCCCGAGTTTGATCCCTGGTACCAAAAAAAAAAATGGTGGCTGAATATGTCTGGAGTTTCTGCATCTTCTAATCTACTCTTTTGATCCTTGGGGGTTCCCCCCCCCAGTACCATGCTGTTTTTATCACAGTAGCTTTGTAGTATAGTTTCAAGTCAGGGATTGTGATGCCCCTTGCCTTGCCTTTGTTGCTCAAAATTGCTTTTACTATTCTAGGTCTCTTCTGCTTCCAAGTGAATTTTAGGATTGTTTTCTCTAATTCTGTGAGATATGCTGTTGGAATTTTTATTGGGATTGCATTAAATCTGTATAACAGTTTTGGAAGTATGGCCATTTTCACTATATTGATTTTTCCTACTCAAGAACAAGTGGTAATCTACTTTCTGATATCCTCTTCCATCTCCCTTTTTCAGAATACTATAGTTTTCCATGTAGAGGTCTTTTACTTCCTTTATTAGATTGATTCCTAGGTATTTCATTTTTTTGGATGCTATTGTGAAAGATTTTGTTTCCCTAATTTCTCTCTGAGTGACTTTGTTATTTGTGTACAGGAAGGCTATTGATTTTTTTAAAAATAAATTTTATTGGGGCCAGGGATTTAGCTCAGTAGTTCCATCGTCTCCCTCCCAAGCGCAGGGACCCAAGTTCGATCCCTGGTACAGAAAAAAAAATTTTTTTTTTATCATGAATGGGTGTTGGATTTTGTCAAATATTTTCTCTGCATCTATTGAGATGATCATATGGTTTTTGTCCTTGGTTCTGTTAATATAGTGTATTACACTTATTGAATTGCATATGTTGAACCATCCCTGGATCCTTGGGATGAATCCAACTTGGTCATGGTGTATAACTTTCTTGATGATTTGCTGCATTATGTTTGCCAGTATCTTATTGAGAATTTTTGTTTCTATGTTCATTAGGGAGATTGGCCTGTAGTCCTCTTTTTTGGTTGGATTTTTCTCTAGCTTTAATATCAGGGTAATGCTTGCTTCCAGGAATGAATTTGGAAGTATTGCTTCCCCTTCTACAAGAAATTTAGAGAAGACCTAATGCCATTACTTCTCAAACTCTTTAATGAAATAGAGATCTTTACTTAACTATGGAATAATATTCTCAGTAATCAAATGGATTTACAGCTTAATCAGAAATGGCTTTTTTTTTCTTTTTTGGTACCAGGGATCGAACTTGGGTCCTTGCGCTTGCGCAGCAGGTGGCGAAACCACTGAGCTAAATCCCCGGCCCCAGAAATGGCTTTAAAAAAAGTAAACAGTGAGCTGAGTACAATGGCATGCACATATAGTCCCAACTACTCAGGAGACTGAGGCAGGAGGATCGTGTAGGCCTAGGAGTTTGAGACCAGCATGGACAAAACTGAGACCCTGTCTGAAAAAAAGTGGGGGAATGGAGCAGTGTAGAGAATGACTTAGTGGTGACAGCTCGACCCTTGCATTCTCCCAGTCAGTCAGCGTTGCACCCAAGACCGTCACTTAGGCCTGTGCCCCTGCTACATCTGCCCCTTTCTCCTCAGTTCCAGTCGTTCAGTCAGTACCGCTGTAAGACGGCCAAGAAGTTAGAGGAGGAGATCGACTTCCTTCGAACCAACCCCAAAATCTGGAACGTCCACAGTGTCCTCAACGTCCTTCATTCCCTGGTGGACAAATCCAACATCAACCGGCAGCTGGAGGTGTACACGAGCGGAGGTGAGTGCGGGTGCCTTAGAGATGCGCTGGGAGCAACAGGCACTAGCTGCCCTTGGTGTTTGGCAGAGACAAGGCCTCATTTTATAACCCAGGCTGTCCTTGAATGCAGAGTGCCCCTCCTACCTCAGCTTCCTGAGTGATGGGGTTATAGGCATGTGTCACTGTACGTGTCTTTAGTTTTTTTTTTTTTGAGACCAAGTCTTGCTAAATTGTTCAAATTGGGCTTGAATTTTTGATCCTCCTGCCTCAGCCTCCCAGAGTGCTGAGATTACAGATGTGCACCACTACTCCCGACTTGGACTCTTAAAACACTGAGAATCACAAAGTTTACTTATGTTTACAAATGTTTTTCAGTGAAAAGAGTGACATTTTTGCATATCTTCTCAGTCTCTGGCTTCCTAGATGGTAGCAGGGGTTTGGTTTCTGCTGCATTTAATCTTTTGTTTTGTTTTGCATTTAATCCCCCCACCCCCCCCGCCCTGTACTGGGGATTGAACTCAGGACCTTGTGCTTTCCAGGCAGGTGCAGTGCCACTGAGTTAAATCCTCAGGCTTGCATTTAATCTTTTACTATAGGTTTTGGTTGAAGCATATCTGGAAAATCTGGCCTTACACTCATACTTGAGAAAGAGAGGACTATTTTAAAAGCATTTTTGGGTAGTATAGATGGTTTTACTACCACACCATGTAGAGTTAAGTAGTTCTGTGAAACTTGGCAAGGGATGTGCTGTAAGCTATTTGCAGTAAGGAATCTGAAACCATGTTAGTGAACTTTTACTTTGTCACATCAGTGTTTTTTGTATATCTTGCAATTTAAGTGGGTCTTTTACTCGGGTGATTTTTTTTTTTTTTTTTGTATTTTTTTCTTTTGGTACCGGGCATCGAACTCGGGTCCTTCCACTTGTGCAGCAGGCAGCGAAACCACTGAGCTAAATCCCTGGCCCACCCCTGTGTGATTTTATAAAATGCTGATAATGGTGATTTAGAAGGATCTTCTGTATCTTGACACATTTTATTACACAGTCTTTAAAATACTATATGGAAGTCCGGGGATTTAGCTCAGTGGTTCCACCGCCTGCATTGCAAGCGCAAGGTCCCGAGTTCAATCCTCGGTACCAAAAAAACCCCCCAAAAAACCACATAGTGGTGATGGTAGGGTATGTGGTTGGTACGTGCAAGGCCCCAGATTTGTCCCCAGTACTAGGGGGAAAAGCCCTTTGGGTTTGTACCTTTGCCACTGGTCTCATCAGTAAGTCTTTATTTGGAAGCTGTTGCACGCATAGTGGCAGATTTTAGTTTTGCTCAATAAAACTCAGATTTTTCATTGGGAGCAAACACTGCCATTGAAGTGTGGAAGGCTTCACTTCATTTTTTGAGAAAACAGCTGCCAAATGCCCAAATCTGAATGACTTCGGTTCATGGATCAGACGTTCTTTCAAGTAAAATGGTGAATGTAGAATGAACTGCCACCTTCCAAGTAGCGGTTAGTTTAAGATTAGCTTGAAGCTGGCTGTGCTGTTTCTTTTCCTTCAAAGGCAAAGTTGTTTCCTGTTATGGAAGCTTTTGAGGCTGGCAGTGGGTGACAAGTTTCCTGAGTGACATTCAAAGGTCTGGCTGCCCCTGCTGAAGCAGTCACTGTTCTGTCCCTCTCAGGTGACCCCGAGAGTGTGGCTGGGGAGTACGGACGGCACTCCCTCTACAAGATGCTCGGCTACTTCAGCCTGGTAGGGCTGCTGCGCCTGCACTCCCTGCTGGGGGATTACTATCAGGCCATCAAGGTGCTGGAGAACATCGAGCTGAACAAGAAGGTAATCGCCCAGCACCTCTGCCCATCTATGTGGAGCCAGAACAGCTGTCTATTTTGAGAAAAACTCTGATCTCTTAAGACAAATTTCTGGGGTCAAAATGGAGACTAAAGCTGTGCCAGCCACTGCAGTGAAAAAAATGGACCAAGGGCCAGGGATTTAGCTCAGTGGTTTCTCCGCCTACTGCGCAAGCGCAAGGACCCGAGTTTGATCCCCAGTACCAAAAACAAACAAACAAACAAAAACACACACAAAAAAGACAATAATGGACCAGAACAGTTGGGGTGGTTAATGACATTTACCTGGAATTTAACAGTCTTTTGATTCTATTTTTAGAGTAGAACAATACTGGTAGCTTTTTACTCTTGAAGTTTTACTGGTCTAAAGAATTCACAAAAGTTCTAAGGTGGCATACCTACTGGTTGGTGATCAGCTGTGGTGGTTTTCCTGGCCTCAGAAAATGGAAACATTTTGTTTGGTGTTAGTTTGTGAGAGTGTGTGTGTGTATCCATCTGTACATTCCTCTTACTTGAAAAAATGAGGTAAAGTACAAAACTGGGGTAATAGAAGACTTGAGAGCTGAAAGAGGTTTTAGAGGTCATCTGGTCCCATCCCTTCAGTTAATATCTGGAAAAACGGAGGCCTCAAGTCATGTAACCTTGCCATGCCCCTCTAGCTGGAGAGCCAGAGGCCTCTGGGCATTTCAGGGCCTCTTCAAGGGAAGAGGCCCTGTTTCCAGCTCTGCTCCTGCTGGGCCCCACTGATTGTCAGTTCCTGTGTAGGATCAGTCGGGGCTCATGAATGCTTCTGCTTCCACAGAGCATGTATTCTCGTGTGCCGGAGTGCCAGGTCACCACCTACTATTATGTGGGGTTTGCATATTTGATGATGCGTCGCTACCAGGATGCCATCCGGGTCTTTGCCAACATCCTCCTCTACATCCAGAGGACCAAGAGCATGTTCCAGAGGACTACGTACAAGTATGAGATGGTAAGGGGGTGCCGCTGTGCGGTCTCCTCAGCTGACTCCTTGGCTCCTGTTTGAATAGTTTTTGGTAAACACCACCCACAATTCTGCTATTGTATATGGTTTTTTAATTTTCTTTTTTTGTTTGTTTTTTTTCTTTTTTTTGGTACAGGGGATTGAACTTGGGACCTTGTGCTTGTGGGGCAGGCGGCAGATCCATTGAGCTAAATCCCCAGACCCTATGCTTTTTTTTTTTTTGGTACCAGGGATGGAACTCGGCTCCTTTTACTTGCTCAGCAGGAGGCGAAACCACTGAGCCAAATCTCTGGCCCTTCTATATGCTTTTTTTAAAACACTTTTTTTGCTTTTGTTTGACAAGGTCTTGTTATTAGTTCAGGCTAGTCTTGAACTCATAGCAGTCCTTCCTCATCCTCCCAAGTGCTAGGATTACAGGTGTGCGCCACCACACTTGGTTTTTATTTTTAAATTTAAATGTTTATATTAGTACATTTGTAGTACATAATGATTACATTTATCATGAAGAGTTGGTACATGTACATGACACATCTTAATTCTTTTTTTTTGGAGACAGTGTCTCACTATATAGTTCGGGTTGGCCTCAAACTCAGGCGATCCTCCTGTCTCAGCCTCTGAAGCGCTAGGATTACAGGTGTGCACCGCCAGGCCTGGCTAATTCTTATTTTTTGGTATCAGGGATCCAACTTGGGACCTTGTGCTTTTGAGGCAGGTGGAGGAACTACTGAGCTAAATCCCCAGCCCATGGCTAATTCTTTTTTAATCTCCATCTCTTGAACTTACATAATGTATATATTTTGTGTACACGTTTATAGTAATAAACGATTACATAATGATTGAGTCCCTCTTACGGACTTACCACAGTTCCTTTTTTCCTTTTTTAATCTTACTTTCCTCCCCCTCTTCCATCTCTTGGTTCCTTTCCCTTATGCTAAAGATCTCACTATTTCCTATTGTCTAACTTTTTTGTTTTGGTACCAGGGATGGAACTTGGGACCTTGGGCTAGCAAGGCAGGCTCGGTACCACTGAGCTAAATCCCCAGCCCACCTATTGTCTGACTTTTATTTTGTGCTTTTTGGTTTGGTTTGATTTGTTTGGGTTTTTTTAATTTTTGGTACTGGGGATCAATCTCAGCACCTCGCAGTGGCCTGACAGGTGCTGTGCCACTGAGCTACATCCCCGTCCCCTTGGTTTGGTTTTTTGAGATAGGGTTTTGGTGTGTGGTACAGGCTGGCCTTGAACTCAGTATACTATGTAACCCTGGGTAACCTTGAACTAATGGTGATCTTCCTGGTTTGTTTGGGTTTTTTTTGTTTTTTTTTGGTACCGGGGATCAAACTCGGGACCTTGTGCTTGCAAGGCAGGTGCCAGAACCACTGAGCTAAATCCCCAGCCCTCTTAATTGATCTTCCTGTTTTAGCCTTAGCCTCCCAAGCGCTGAAATTACAGGCGTGCACCACCACTCCTGGCTATTTTAGCCTTTATTTATATTTTGGGTTTCTCATATAAGAAAAACCATGTGAGCTGGGGATTTAGCTCAGTGGTTCTGCCACCTGCCTCTCAAGCGGAAGGTCCTGAGTTCGATCCCTGGTACCAAAAAAAAAAAAAGAAAGAAAAATCATGCGATATTTAAGCTTGATTTATTTCACTTAGCACTGTAGTCTCGCAGTGCATCCATTTTCCTACAAATGACTTCAATACAGTTTTTTTAAAATGTACTTATTTATGGGGTACAGCATGACAATTTGATGAATGCATATAATGTGTAGTAATCAAATTAGGATATTTAGCATTCATATGGCCTTAGACATGTATTATGTTTCTTGGGTCTTTTTTTTTAGTTTTTTTAGTTTTTTGAGATAGGGTCTCACTTTGTTTAGTGCAGGCTGGCTTTGGACTCACTATATAGCCCAGCCTGGCCTCAAACTCAGGGCAATCCTCCTGCCTCACCCTCCCAAGTGCTGGGATTTGAGGCGTGTGCCACCATGCCTGGCTTCATTTCTCTAAGTTATAAGCCTTCAGACTCCTCTCTTCTGGTTCTTTCTTTTTTTGTGGTACCGGGGATCAAACTTAGGGCCTTGAGCTTTCAAGCCAGGTGGCGGAACCACTGAGCTAAATCCCCGGCCCTCTTCTAGTTCTTTATAAGCTATTACAAACCATCATTCTACTGTGCTATAGAACACTTAATTCCTTTTCCTTCTATGTATCTATTTTGATACTTACTGTCTCAACTTCTTCTCTTATTAGTTTCTAGTAGCTGCTATTCTACTTGCTACTTCTATAAAATAAGCTTTTAAAGCTTCTGCTTGTGAGACCATGTATATTTTCTTTCTGTTCCACATGATATTTTCTTTTGCAGTAGTGCATGCTAGGCAAGTGCTCTACCACAGAGCTATATCCCCAGCCCCTCTAAAGAATTATTTTTATAGCTGGCCCTTCTTTATTATGCCTTTTTTTGGTTTGGTTTGGTTTTGAGACAGTGTCTTTCTCTGAAGTTCAGGCTGGCTTTGAACTCACTGTATAGCCCAGGCTGCCCTCAGACATGCAGCAATCCTCCTGCCTCAGCTTCTGGAGTGCTGGGATTCCGGGCATGTACCACCACACCCTGCTATTATGCCTGTTAACCTCAGATTATGTAACATTTCCCCCCTCTTTGACAGTGGTGGGGATTGAATCTAGGGAGCACTAAAGTATACTCCCTCCCCCAATTTTATTTTGCCATAAACTCTTGCCAAGTTGTCCAGTCTTAGTCTTGAACTTATGACCTTTCAACCTCAGAATTATAGGAATTACAGGTATGTGTCATCGTGACATGCTGATCATTAATATCTTGATAATAAGGACATTTTGTTTTATGCCTACATTTATTCATTCAGCGACAGTGTGCTGAATGTTCCCTGGCTGTAGGTGTTTTAAATGACTTAGAAGGGGTGGATGTTTAGCTCACTGGCAGGATGCTTGCCTAGCATATGCAAGGCCCTAGGTTCAATCCCAAGCACTGCAAAATTAAATAAATACATAGCCAGGTATGGCACACGCCTGTAGTCTCAGCACTAGAGAGACTGAGGCAGGAGGATTGCCACAAGTTTGAGGCCAGCCTTGATTACATAGAGAAACTATCTCCAAAAACTAATATATATATATATATATATATATGAGAGAGAGATATGTTATATATACATATACACACAGAGATATATGTTGTATATACATATATATGTCATATACATATATCTCTCATATATATGGTGAAGTGTCCCTAGCATGTGTAAGGCCCTGGGTTCGATCTCCAGCACTGCAGAAGAATAAAAGAATGACTTAGATGTGGCTGCTGCTCTCAGGCACTGAGCTGAGGAGGAGGATGGGCTCAGGATGGGTGGCCTGGGGTTGCCATCTATGCAGAGAGGACAGCTAGAGCAGGGGGTCTGGACCTGAGGTGGTCGTGCAGCTCCTGCAGCCAGCCAGGCCGGAGGGCAAGCCCAGAGGGATTTGGGGTGGAGATTTACAGCAACCTTCACGCCCAGGTAGAGTAGTCTTCTGGAAGCACTGAGGTGGCATCATGGGTTTTGGGTAACTGGATCCTGTTTGACCCACCAGCAAGGTGTGAGGCAGAAGCTCAGTCCTGAGACAGCTCCTGGTGAGGAGCCTAGGGGACAACTGAGAAGGATGTGGCTCGGGCAGGAGCTCAGCAGAGCTGGAGGGAAGCTTGGAAGAGGTGCTGTGGTAGTTGAGTGGTGTCATATATGTGCATAAGAAGAGGAAGTCTCTGCAACTTGTAGCTGGGAGGATGGCTGGGCCATAATGGCATCTGGGCTCAGAGTCCATCTCATTTGACCCCGGTCCTAGATCAACAAGCAAAATGAGCAGATGCACGCACTGTTGGCCATCGCCCTCACCATGTACCCCATGCGGATTGACGAGAGCATCCACCTCCAGCTGCGGGAGAAGTATGGTGACAAGATGCTGCGCATGCAGAAAGGTGACCCACAGGTCTACGAGGAGCTCTTCAGCTATTCCTGCCCCAAGTTCCTGTCACCAGTGGTGCCCAACTATGACAACGTGCACCCCAACTACCACAAAGAGCCCTTCTTGCAGCAGCTCAAGGTGTTCTCTGATGAGGTGCAGCAGCAGGCCCAGCTGTCCACCATCCGCAGCTTCCTCAAGCTCTACACCACCATGCCCGTGGCCAAGCTGGCTGGCTTCCTGGACCTCACTGAGCAGGAGTTCCGCATCCAGCTCCTCGTCTTCAAGCACAAGATGAAGAACCTGGTGTGGACCAGTGGCATCTCTGCCCTGGATGGCGAGTTCCAGTCTGCCTCTGAGGTCGACTTCTATATTGATAAGGTACGGCTGTCCCCTGCACCAGCATCTCGCATCACAGTCTGACCTTCCTCTCAAACTGATACACAGTGGGTGAGCCAGCTGTGTAGGTTAGAGGTTGCCCAGTCCTAGAGCAAGGTTTGAGCTTGTGGGAGGCAAGGCTGTGGCATTAAATATGGTGCTCAGGAAGGCTGTATTGAGCAAGTGACCTGGAAGGCAAGACTGAAGGGGACGAGCATCCCAGGCAGAGAGAGCAGAGAGAGTTAAGGGCCAGGGCAGAAGAGCCCTGTGTGCTTGAGAAAGGCTGCAGAATGGCAGTGGGTAGAGAGGCGCTGTGGTCGAGGTGAGGGTGGAGCACCGGGAGGAGTGCTTGGTGCATAGGTGGAAGCACTTTGTTGTCCTGACTTCTGACACGGTGGATCAGTGCTGTCTGCCTGTGAGCTGTGTGTAATGTTTCTACAGTGTGCTGTTTCTGTGTCGCTTCTCTTGCTCAGTGTTAGTGTAGAGAGAATGAGCTGCTGCTGTTACTATGAGTAGCCATGGTTTGATTACACATACTGCCCTGTCATAGGGCACTAATCCTTCTGCGGTTCCTCCATCCCCTGGTGATGGGCATTTGTGTGGTCTTGGTGTTATATGTAATGTACAAAAGGTTTTCTTTTGTTTCTTTCTTTTTTTTTGTACTGAGTCTTGGACTCCAGGCTTTTGACCATGCTAGGCAAATGCTCTTGCACTGAGCTACGTTCCCAGAACTTTTTGTGGTTTTTTGTTTGTTGGTATATATGGATGGATGGATGGATGGATGGATGGATGGATGGATGGATGGATTGAGAGAGACAGGGTCTCACTATGTAGTGCAGGCTGGCCTTGAACTAACTATGTAGTCCAGGCTGATCTCAGCTGGTAGCAATTCTGCCTCAGCCTCCCAAGCACTGAAATTATAGGTGTGTGCCACCATGCCTGGCCCCGGGCTGGTCTTGAACCTGTAATGCTCCTGTCTCAGTCTCCCCAGTGACAGAGATTATAGGCGTGCACCATCCTACTCAGCGACCAAAGACCTGTTTTTTGTGTTTTGGGGTTTTTTTTGGTGGCATTGAACTCAAGACCTTGTGCTTCCAAGGCAAGTGTGGTGCCACTGAGCTAAATCCCTGGCCCCTAAATCCCTGTTTTTTGTCATGTCTGTCTGTCTTTCTGTTCATCCATCTATCTAGCTAGCTAGCTAGCTGTCATCTGTCTATCTTCTTTTTGTAAGGACACCCAAACAATGTAGCAGTGGTTTCCTCAGAAGGAGAGGCGGTTGAAGGACAGTGTGTTTTCACTGTTGTGACTTTTAAGTTCAAGCTGGGCATTTTAATGTCCTAATGAGGTTTTTAAGAGAACTCTTATTTTGTTTTCTTAAGTGAGATGTTCCAGAATTAAAAGATTCCAGACCCCTAGCATGGCTTTCTGTGCACTGCTGCCTCCCGGTTTGTGAGGGAAGCCATCTGTTCTGTCCCGGCAGGCTCACACCCCTGATGGGAGATTGCAGGAGTGTGGAGTCTGGCGATGAGTGTCTTCTGTCTCTTCTGGAATATTCTTAGCCAGTGTCTCTCAAATATTATTTGATCCCTTCTCCTCTGCAAGTCTTATTTAATATATGTTAGAACTCATTCTGTCCTCTATGTCTGTTTTTTTGTTTTTGTGGTACTTAGGATTAATCCCATGGCTCCCCACCGATCTACTTTCTAACCATTTTATTTTATTTTATTTTATTTTTTGGTACCGGGGATCGAACTCGGGCCCTTGCGCCTGTGAAGCAGGCGGCAGAACCACTGACCTAAATCTCCGGCCCCAACCATTTTATTTTTATTTTGAGGATAGGGTCTTGCTAAGTTGCCCAGGCTGGCCTTGAACTCGCAATCCTCCTGCCTAAGCCTCCTAAGAAGCTGAGACTATAGGTTCATGCTTCCATAGCTGGCTTTTTTTGTTTTTCGGTAAATTTAATTGACACATAGTGATTGCATACAGTGTGCTATTATATACAATGCGTGATAGTCAGATCAGGGTAATTGGCATATCTGTGGCCTTGCACATTTATTTCCACATCTTTTAAATCCTCTTCTGTATGCTCCTTTTTGTCTCCTGTATGCTGGATAATTTCTTTTGATTAACCATCCTATCCATAATGAATTCTCTTTAACTCTACCTAGTTCTTCCTTTCTCTTCTATTTTTTATTTTTTCAACTCAGGGTCTCCTTAAGTACTTAGTTATTTTTTACTGGATGTGATTCATTTTTTTTTTTTTTCCATTTTCTGAAAAGAAATTCTTCATTAGTGGTCCCTCCCAGTTCCTCCTTTTCCCCATCCCTAATAAAGTTAACCTACTTGTCTGTCTCTGTGGATTTGCCTGTGCTTGACATTTTCTATAAATGGAATCCTGTAACATGTGGCCTTTTATGCTTGGCTTCTTTCACTGAGTATGTTTTCAGGGTTCATCCACCTTAGAACATTTTCAGCATTTATTTATTCCCTCTTATGGCTGAATAATATTCCCTTGTGTGAATACGCCATCTTATATTTATCCATTCCTTAATGGACATTTGAGTTATTTTGACTTATTGGTTATTAAGGCTAATGAACCCAAGCATAGTGGCACACGCCTGTAATTTTTTTTTTGGTACTGGGAATCGAACTCGGGACCTTGTGCTTGTGCAGCAGGCACCAGAACCACTGAGCTAAATCCCCAGCCCTACACGCCTATAATTGAAGCACTCAGGAGGCTGATGCAAGAGGATTGCTTTGAGTTTGAGGCCAGCCTGGGGTACATAGTGAGTTCAAGATTAGCCTGAGCCGCATAGTGAGACTTTGTCTCAAAAAAAACCAAAACAAGGGCTGGGGATTTAGCTCAGTGGTTTCGCCGCCTGCTGCGCAAGCGCAAGGACCCGAGTTGGATCTCTGGTACCAAAAAAAACCCAACTAATGCAGCTGGGCACAGAGCCACACACCTGTAAGCTACTTAGGAAGCTGAGACAGGAAGGTCACAAGTTTGAGGACAGCCTGGGCAACTTAGCAAGACTGTCTCAAAATTAAAAAGGCCAGAGATCTAATTCAGTGATAGAATGCTGCTGAATTTGATCCTCTATATAACAAAAACTGAAAAAAAAGAGTAATGCTACAGAGTCATGGACAGTGGCACATGCCTATAGCCAAAGCTATGGCTGAGGCAGGAGGATCTCTTAAGCCCAGAAGTTAGAGGTCAGCTTGGACAGCATAGTGAGACCTCATGTCCAAAAAAAAGAATGCTGCTATGAATGCTCGTGAAGTTTTTGGGTGAATGTATGTTTCTAATTTTCTTGGGTGGTTTTTAAAAATTTTTTTTTGAAACAGGGTTTCACTTATGTAGTGCCAGCTATCCTTGAATTCACTGTGTAGGCCATGCTGGCCTCGAACTCATGGCAATCCTCCTACCTCTGCCTCCTGAGAGCTGGGATTACAGCCACCACGCCTGGCTGCTTGGGTGTATATTTAATTATGGAATTGTTGGCACAGTTTAGAAGTTTGGTTTTAACAGTTCGTCTTGCTCTAAATTCTGACTCAGAAGTGTATGGCTTTTGGAAGACTGTATTTGGTAGAGCTGAGCTAACCCTGACAGGAGCGGTCTCACCAAAAGTAAAAAGACGTCAGGAGTGGGAGTTTTCCAGTGTTTTAACTGTCAGGCCACTCTGTCCCTCCCCTGCTATTATGTCACCTCCCTGCTGTCCTTTGGATTTGCTCTCAGTGCCTGAGGTACCCTCCTCCTGTAGTGTCACTAACCTGCTCCATCCTCTCTTAGTCTCCCTGCCTGACTAGCACAGCTGTTGCCAAGAGCCAGCAGTTTGGTTACAAGTACAGTTTCGCTGTGAGACTCTTCGGGTGGAATTAACTGCACCCCTTGTGAAAGCCTTACATCCGCAGTTGTAAATCGTGTCTTCTCACTGCTCTTCGATACACAGGTGGTAGAGCTCTTCCGGGTAGCTCCCCATGCACCCCTTTGTGAGCTTCTCTGACTGTGCTTCCCCACAGGACATGATCCACATCGCAGACACCAAGGTTGCCAGGCGCTATGGGGATTTCTTCATTCGTCAGATCCACAAGTTTGAAGAGGTGAGAGGTTTGAGAGGGTGGCCTGTTGGCTGAGGGCAGAGATGAGGAAGTGGGTGAGGAGCTTGTAAAGGTTTTGTGGTGTGCAGGTGTCTATTTTCAAGAAAGCCCGAGGCCAGCCCTTGTAGTGCTGAGGTAGCCTGGCTGGCTGTGGGGCTGGGAGTGGAGGTGGGGCTTGAAGAGTTGCTGTGTCAGCCCTCTCTGGGCATCTTTCTCCACACACTCCCTCTGCCTCGGGCCGCTCCCTCCTTCCCTGCCCTTTCCTAATATGGGTGGATGATGCCTGCTCTTACCGTCCCTATCCTGGCCCCTTGGCAGGGCTTTCAGCCTAGACAGGTCTGGCCAGTTCCTGCAGGATGGACGACAGCAGGTTCTGTTTTGACGGAGTTGGTACATTCCATCTCTGGCCTGATGAAAGGTTTTTTGGGTCTGAATATGGGGTGTCCCTTTGTGGCCATTGCTGGAGCCACTGTGTCCCAGTGCATAGAGTTGTCCAGCAGAGGCCAGGCTCCTCCTGCAGAATGGCAAGAGTCCGGTGCCCTTTCTGCCTTGTAGCCACCCAGGTCCTGTTGGGCCATAGGCTAGCGCTGGCTTCCAGCTAGGATCCTGACCCTTGGGAAAGGAGGAAGCTGAAGCTTAACAGGACTCGACACTCCGAAGCAGTGAACAGTACAGGGCCAGTGAATGTCAGGGCTTCCCACACACAGGGACGCCCACACCAGAGGCACCCTCCTTGGCTTCAGTGGAGTCCCTGGAAGTAACTGCACACTGTCTGTATCTAATTTTGCTTTAGTTTGTTTTTGCAGTTGTGGGGATTGAAGCAAGACCTTTACACTGAGCTACATCCTCAACCCTTTTTTAAAATTTTGAGACAGGGTCTCTAAGTTGCCCAGGCCGGGCTTGAACTTTCAGGCCTCCTGACTCAGCATCGCGGGGCACTGGGATTCCAGGTGTGTGCCACCATGCCCAGCTCTCACTCTGCTTCTGTTCCCTTCTAGCTTAACCGAACCCTGAAGAAGATGGGGCAGAGACCCTGAGGACATTCACACTGATCAGTCTGGGACCTCTTTTGACCTTGTAGGTGGGAAGTGTTCTTGTCACCGTGAAGCCTTTACCAGATCAGCCATCAGTTGAGTTGAAATTTATTCAAATTAAGGAGTGAAATATAAGCCAATTTCAGTAAAGGATCTTTGGAGCTAGATTTGTCATCTCATTATTGGGGGGAGGGGTACTGGGATTGAGCCGCAGCCCACCCCTTCCTTCCTGTCCTTCCTGCTTTCCTGGCTCGTCACTTAGAGCCTGCAGACTGAAGTCTCTGATCCTGTGTTGTACGTCACTGTTTTGCAGTTCATATCTTACTCGTGCCTCAGAGGAATTCTGTGAGATTCAAGTGATCTGCTGGAGTATGTGTACCATCTCAGTGGCAGTACTGGGCCTGGAGAGAAACATGGACGCCTCTACTGCCAGGAGATGTCCCCAGAGGTCCCCATAAGTATGCATAGCCCTTGCAGCTCAGGAGGAGCAGTTCCCCATTTCATTGACAAGGAGGTGGATCTGGGGTAATTAAGTGACCTGACCAAGGTCACACAGCTGTCCAGAAACCAAGCATTGGCTCCGAACTGCTGTTCTCACTGTCCGCTGCCCAGGCAGAGCTGAGTCTCTGTGTGTCTGTCGTGGGCCCTCTGAAGGGTGGACCTGTTACCCTGGATGTCGGTGGCAGTGTTAGTGTTACTGGCTCTCAGCCTGTCCTTAGCCATCACTGTCTCTTGGCCTCATTCCAGTTGTAGAAAACCAGGGTGGGAACCGCAGGTGTGAGGAATGAGATGCTGTGCGGTGCCCGCCGCTGCCTGGCCAAAGTGTGGCTCGGTTGTTTATGCTCCCACACACACTTGGAGTCCATCAGCCCCTCTGTGCCCTTTGCTGTTGATTATGATGGTCACTGTTGAATGCTGCTGCAGTGGGTTCCCAGTGACATTTGCCAAAATGGGTCCGCATCCAATCCCACACACTTTGTCGATGTGACCTTTTGTGGAAAAGGTCTTTGAGGATCTAAGTTAAGGACTGAGCTACATCCACAGCCCTTTTTCATTTTGTTATTTTGGAATAGGGTTTCCCTAAGTTGTTCATGCTGGCCTGGACCTTGAGATCCTTCTGCCTCAGCCTCCCAGATTGCTGGGGTTACAGCCATGTGCCTAGCCTGAACTATGGTCTTGAAGTGAGATCATCTGGGATTATCTAAGTGAGCCCTGAGTCCAGTGACAAGTACCCTTACAGGAAACACACTGAGGTGAGACTCAGACCAGGAGGAGAAGGGGGAGGAGTCGAAGCCCGGCAGCAACAAGCTGAGGAATGGGGGTGGGGGGCATCAGAGGTTGGGAGAAGCAGGGCAAGGTTCTCCCAGGCACAGGTAGCTCAATTTGGACTAGGGCAGATGGGTTTCTGTTTCAAGGCAGTTGATTTGTTCACAGCAGCCCAAGGAGCCGAGTGTGCACTGAGACATTGTGGGGTTTTATGAGCAGAAGACTAGATGGCTGCCAGCCAGGTACTGCAAGGCTGGGGGGTTAGAGCCAGATCCCTGTGTTTGTGGGGTTTGGCTCAATGGGCGGAGACATCGGTGCTAAACTGTTGTGTGTGCTGGATGGCGACAATAGCTTACGGAGACATCAAGGGTGGAGGTCTCTGACCGGCATCATGGCTCAGACCAGGAGGGCAAGGAGGCAGATGCCACAGCCCCCTGCGGGACAGCTTTCCAGGTAGAGGAAAGCAGGTGCAAAGCTCCTGAAGCCGGAGCACACTCTACCCAGGAAATGTAGCAAGGCCAGTCCGAGCAGATGGGCCGGAGGAGAAGCTGGGCCTGGTGGAGCACACTACTGGGGAGGCTGAGGCAGGGGGATTGTGAGTTTGAGGCCAGCCTGTGGAGTTTAGCTGGAGCCTGTCTCAAAAGCGTCTGGAGAGGTAGCTCAGCAGTGGAGTGCCACTGGGTTCCATCCCTAGTATCCCCAAAAAATGAGGCTTGGAGAGAGGAAAAGGCCCATGACTAAGTCTGAGTGAGGTGGAAAGCCATTCTTCCCTGGAGGCTTCAGGATTGTCCATGGTCCCAGAGCCAAAGGACAGGGTCAGGATTTCGACCCAGGTCAGCCCAGTTTTAAAGAAAGCCTGTGATGTCTGAAACACAGCCTCACTGCCCAAAGGAGGAAAAAACAAAAGCATTCTGTCAGTATGTAATCAGTTTAAACATTGGTGAAAACTTGGCTCCTCTCCAAGCCCTTCGTCTGTGAGCTTGCTGGATCCTCGTGGTGGCTGTGGGGACCTGCCAAGCATTGTGACAGCCAGGCCAGGCCACCAGGGCTTCCACCCCACTCCCTGCCTGTCCACCACCTGCTTCTCTGGCTGGGGGAGGGGCCACGCTTGGCCTCTCCTGAGGAGTGTCACCTGCTGTCCCCACCACTGGTCTTGACACTGGCAAGGGTGGCTGTGGGAATCCAGACACCTGAGTGGCTCTCTAGGTGAACTTGTTTGGAACTCAACACCCAGAGTTTCTCAGTTCATTTCAAGCCCTCTCTCTATCATGAGCGTTTTTCCTGGTCAAAGTGAACTGTGTCTGAGCCAGCCTCACAGTGTTCTTACACTGCCCCGCTGCCTGAGCCCAGGGTCACACAGACCCAGTGTGTGAGAGCGCTGGCTCCAGGCCATCTCTGGCCCGGCGGGGTGCCGGGCAGCACAGCCTTGGGAGGGGGCAGGCACAGCTGAACTGCGCCTGGCACCAAGCAGGGAGCAAGTGGGCGCAGTCAGCAGCTGCTGCCAACTCGAGGGAGTTTGATTCCGTTTGCCCAGAGTGTGGAGCAGGTGGCTTCAGAATCCTCCTGTCCATAAGGGGAGCAGGGCTTTGTTACAAGCCGGAGCTCTGGGTCATGCTGGTTACCAGAGATTTCTGTGCTGATAGGGCAGGTGGCATAGAGGTGTGTGAGGCTTGGTCAGGATCAGGTTTGAGTCCTGACAGCCACGTATTAGCTGAGTTACTGTGGCCTGAGGTATGTCAGTGTGCATTTCTCTCACCTCAGGATCGCTCTGTTGCTTAAATTATGTAAAATTCTTAGCCCAGTACCTTGTGTGTGATTAGGGAATGAAGGCCATTATTATTAGCTATCTGTGACCTTGGCAATCATAGATCATACAGGCAGAAAGGTCATATGTGAAGTAGCCTAGCTACTTTGTTTTGTTTTGTGGTACTGGAGATTGAATCCAGGGCCTTTACACTGAGCTAGTCCCAGCCCCTTTACTCCCTTTAAATTTTGAGGCAAGATCTAAGTCTCTAAATTGCCCAGGCTGGACTAGAACTTGCAGTCCTCCTGCCTCAGCCTCACAGAGCACTAGGATTACAAAAGCATGTAACACTATAATTTATTTTTTTGCACTGCTGGGGAATTGAACCCAGGACCTCATATGTGCTAGGTGAGTGCTCTGCCTTGGAGCTATAGCCCCAGCCCTGACCACAAACTATTTAGCCTGGCAACTTTGTGGTGGGTCTGGGACCTGCAGCCTCCAGACACCACGTAGGAGCTTTCTCCACTGCCTGTCCCTCCACAGACCAGAGGGAGTCCTAGGGCTGGGGTACAGCACAGAGTAGAGTGCGCGCTCAGCCTGTGCAGGCTCTGAGTTCTGTCCCTAGCACCCCAGGGAAGGCCAACGGGGAGAGGTGGAGAAGTTCCCAGAGAGGCTGAGGCACTTGTGCGGGACAGCCCAGCAAGCCTGGAGAGGGGCGGGAGGCTCACAGGAGGTGGGAAGGTTACAGAGAACTGAACTTGGACCTGAGGCTGCAGGGGGCAGAGCCCAGCTCTGGCTTGGGCAGCTGGGTGATGGCAGAGCCACTCCTAGCTGGTGCTGGAGCAGGTCGGGAACAGGAGGCACATGCAGGGGTACAGAACTGTGGTCCTACAGGAGTTTGGGGAGCCGGTGGGACATAGAGTGGAGGAACCCAAGGCATAAGAGTTGGGAGAGGCAGTGAAGAGCTGGGGCTGAAACCAAATAGAGAGATCTTGTTGAATGAATGACAGATGCCTGAGGAATAAGTGAATGAGGATTGAAAGAAAGCTATCAGTCCTTTGTGGAGCCGAGAGGCACAGATGTATGGATGGGGGCACTGTCCAGTTCAGCCCCCAGCGCACAGAAACTGGCCACATCTGCCAGGCTCTTCCCGCCCATCCTTTCCCTTCTGCGCATCCAGCCCCAGCTCGCCCTGCAGAGTGGACACCGCAGCCAGTGTGTGGCAGGGCCGGGTGCAGGACTGGCCTCCAGGGTGGGGAAGGGGTTCAGGAAGAGGTGGAGAGGGAGGTGGGGGATGGGCCTTCAAAGCTGCCCAGTGGTTTCCTGAGGTTTTCCGGAAGAACAGGGTATGGGAAGCAGCCGCTCATCCTGGTTCCTGTGGCTCCACATTCCTGCTAAGCCAGCTGTAAAAACTGGCTTTTCCCTATTTCTGCCCCACCCTGCCTGGTCCAGCCACACCTTCCAGCCAATTAGAATTCCTCCTGAGCCCCATCTTCCTCTGGGCCAGCAGCCTAGGAGGGGGCCTGTCCTCCCTCCAGTCATGGCTGGGGGCAGGAGGGATGCTCCTTCCACTTCACGTCCCTCTTCAAACCAGGCAATTTCAGGCTCGTGGCTCCAACCTCTGCATCCTTGTCAGTCAGTGGCGACTGTCATCTTCCCGGTCCTGGGCCTTTCTAGATCTCCAAATCTGACACTAGAAGGTTGACCCAGGTGTGTAGCAGGCAGCGAAACCACTGAGCTAAATCCCCGGCCCCAGGTGTGTGGTGTTGTGTCATATCATGTCACCTAGGGGCGAGGCATGCCCTGTCTAACCTCTATTCTCTTTAGAGAAGAAAGCAACTCCCAGAGCTTCAACAGAAAATTCACTTTCTGTTTCTGGCAGGAAGAGCTGCCTGGCTCACTGGATGGCCTAGAGTCAGGTAACTGGGAAGCAAGCAGGCCATTTCCTGTATGTGACAGCCCCTTCCTGTATGTGACAGCCCCTTCCTTGTCACTAAGTCCTCAGAGAAGTGGCCTTCCTGTCAGGAAAACTCAGGAGCCGTTTCTGCTCTCCTGCCTTCAACTTGCAGAGAGGCCAGGTTGATACTGGGAAGATGACCGCTCTAATGGCCCAGAACCCCTGGGCTCCCCTAAAACTACAGCCAGAGCACAGGCAGGGGCCTTGCCATGGAGACCAACCCTAAGCAACAGGAGCCCAAGTCTTAGGGCCCTGAGCACCACTCTAGCGCCCAAAGGTCAGCCTCTGGCCTCCTGGGGAAACCCAGGACTGATTATACGAAAGGGAGATGGGAAGTTCCCCCAAGACCAAGGCTGGAGGCCGGGGCTGCCCCAGAGCCAGCTTTTTTGGTTTTGTTTCTTTTTTTTGGTACTGAGGATCGAACTCGGGACCTTATGCTTATGAAGCAGGTGGCAGAACCACTGAGCTAAATCCCCAGCCCCCCAGAGCCAGCTTTGGGCACCATGGGTCATGGCCTTAGTGCATCCCAGCCCTCTGGACCGTGGAGCTGGGGCTGCTGGGAGGACTTTTCCCCACTACCACCCAGGAAGCCCACAGTGAATGAGACAGTGTCAAACTGGACACAGGGCCTGCCTCCACTCACAGGAATACTCCTGAGGGCGAAGGAGGTTCCTTTTGAGGTCAGGAAGAGTGAGGCTGAGTCCCAGCTGCACCTTTCAGCCATGATGCTCCCAATAGGCTGTGTCCGCTCAGCTGCACTCTCACCAGTGCAGAGCACTAGCTCAGGCTGGGCAGTCTCGAGGTGATGCATTTCACACAACAGCATACCCACTGTGGGCTGGGGTGGGGCTCTGCTGGGGCACTTGCTTAGCATGTGTGAGACCCTGGTTCAAACCTCAGCGCACCAAAAACGGAGCCACAGTGCCTGGAGCACAGTTGGTGCCCAGAACAGTTAGCTGTGTCTTTTATTCTGTATCTCATACCTATGTACAAATACTTACCAAACCCTGGCGTGGTGGTGCAGACCTGTAATCTCAGCACTGTGCAGGCTGAGGCAGGAGGATCACTGCAAGTTCAAAGCCAGCCTGGGTTACATAGTCAGTTTAAGGCCAGCCTGAACTACATAGCTAGACCTTGTCTCTGAGTAAGTAAGTAAATAAATACACACTGCTTCCTAAGCCAGACATGGTGGCACATGCCCATAATCTTGGAGCCTGAGGCAGCAGGAGTGAAAATTCAAGCCCAGCCTGGACAACTTAGTGATGTAGTGAGACCTCATTTCAAAAAATAAAAAAACTGGGGATGTAGCTCAGTGTGAAGTCCCTGGTTTCGATTTCCAGTACCAAAAAAGAAAAAAGCCACTTCCTCCATGCAGCCTTTGAGGATTGCCCCTGGCCAGAGGGAGAGGCCCTGTGGGTACTCCGTAGCACTTTCCCCAGATCTCCGCCCTATCCAGCATGGCATCTTTGACTGCTGGTTGTGATGGTTACCAGTTCTGTTTTACAGCCCTCTGAGTTCCTCTCTGCCCTCAGCATGGATGCCCTCTTGAGATCCATGCCCTTTCACCTGGGACCTGTCAAGGAAGGCTTCAGGAAGTGGGGTTTGGTTTGGAAGAGCAGCAATTAGAAGTCCAGGGGCAGCTGAGAGGGGGGTGAGATGGCTGAGACCTCCCCTTCTGAAGGCCTCTGCGACCCTGAGCAACAGCCTCTTCCCTGGGCTCCATCTCTCCTCTCAGCACGTGGAGGGGCGGTGCTAGATTTGGAACTTTCCAGGCTGGACATTTCAGTAGCTTCTTTGACCTGCCCGTCTCCTGGACGTCCCAGAGACAAAGTCCAAGCTTCCCAGCTCAGCGAGCACCGCCCTCCCAGCTCCAGGCAGGTCCTGTTCCTGTTCCGGAGTGCCTAGTTAAGGGCCGTCTGGTGTGGAGGTTGGTTGGGCGGCAGCCCTGCCAAACGTTTGTGGATGCATGAGGGAGGGTGGTCTGGACAGAGAGGCTGGGAACAGCGCTGACCTCAGACATAGCTTTAATTCCAGGGACCCGGGCCACATGCAGGCGGCAGTGAGGGCTCAGGGTGCTGTCCTGGCATGCTCAGAGCTGCCAGTGGCCCAGGACGACGGTGGAGACTGTGGTGCAGCTGCTGAGCCTGCCCCAAGCCTCCCATTCGCCTCCACTGTCCAAGCCTGCTCCTGGGGCCCACAGTGCTCCTATTGTCCCCTGCTCTGCCAGGCTGCCCCCTGGGGACCAGCTTGGAGCCAAGGGCCCGGGCCACAGCCTGGGCGGAAGAGTAGTCAGACCTGCAGAAGCAGCCATGGAACTCAGAGAATCCAAGGACAAGAATCCTAGAATCTGATGTTAAAGATGCTTAGAAATGTGCTGTCCTGCATTAGAAGTCACAGATGCGGCTGCTGCTCTCTCATTTCATTTACTGTTTTTCATTGTAAAAGTTATGTTTGCGCCTCCCTGAGTTACCCAGATTTCTCAGCTTTCCAGTGATCTGCCTGTAGCCTTGGTGCTGAGTGGGCACATTTTTTCTTGCTTGCTTGGGGCTGGTTTTAAAATTAGAGCCTAGGGCTGGAGTGGGAGCTCCATGATAGAGCGTTTGGCTGGGACAAGACCTCAAGTTCCATGCCCAGCACCACAAAAAGTAAATAAAATAAAATAATAAAAGCAAAAGCAGAGCCTAATTTCCACCCAATGGCATTAAACTGCAAGCAATGCTGTATTGGCATAAAAAAGTTAAAATGCAATGCTTTTTTTTAAGTGAGTGCTTAATACTATAACCAGAGCAGAAGTTAAAAAAATCAAACCAGTGGTAAATATGGTATGGTTTCACTTATATAAAGTCCCTAGAGGAGTCAAATTCAAATAGAAAGAAAACAGAATGGCGTAATCCCAGCACTTGAGGGGCCAAGGCAAGAGGATTGCTGCAAGTTCAAGACCAGCCTAAGCTACTTAGTGAGAGCCTGTCTCAAACAAAAAAACAAGCCAAAACCCAAAAAGCAACAGCATAGAATATAGAATGGTGGGGCCAGAGATTTAGCTCAGTGGTTCCACCGCTTGCCTCGAAAGCACAAGGACCTGAGTTCGATCCCTGGTGCAAAAAAAAAAAAATTCATATAGAATGGTGCTCTCCAGGGGCCGAGGAGAAGGATGCGTGCACAGTTTCAATTGGGAGAGATGGAAAATTTCTGGAGATGAGGGTGGTGGTGGCTTCACAACTATGTGAACGCTCCCACTGCATAGAACTGTACACTTAAACCTGGCTGGCATGGAAAATTGTACATTATGTATATTTTACCATAATTTAAAAATACTGCTAAAACAGTTATACTGGCTAATTATGCTAAGTGAAGAAGGCAGACACAAAGATCACAAGTGTATGCCGGGTTCCATTTATATGAAACATTCAGGACAGGCAAATCCAGCGACCCAGGCAGATCTGGACGCCAGCGGCCGGGGGAGTGGCAGGGCAGGAGGGAACCTGGAAGTGCTGGCTGGTGGCGACACAGTGTTTGGGGCGATGAAAGAGCCCTAACATTAAACGGTGGCAGTGGTCACACAACTCTGGGAATACATGAAAAACAGTGGAACCGTACTATTTTCATAAAGAAAATATTTTATTAGGTGGAGGGGGTGAAGGGAGGGCAGGGGAATGGGGAAAAAATAAGAACCAAGATACATCATGTGAAGGTACAAGATCCCAATGATGAATGTAACTGTACTGTAAACCTAAAATGTACCAATGAACTGAATTGAAAAATAAATAAATACAAAAAAAAAGAAAATATTTTATTAACAACAAAGTCTATGTGTTTTAGGCAGTGGGCTGAAAAGAATGACCTTTGTGAGTCTTGCAACCAGGAACCATACATTTTAAAAGGCTGAATATTATGGTATGTGAACTATATCTCAATTCAGCTGTTATCTGAAAAAGTTACATGTACTAGTCGTTATAAATTCGAACCATAATTACTTGTAAAAATAGAATGTGCTGTAGCCCCCAGTCTTACTGCCAGGATTGCCCTCTGAGACCATTTGGACCCATACCCTTTTCTCCTGATGTTTAAAATGCTATGTGTATGGGCTGGGGATTTAGCTCAGTGGTTTCGCTGCCCGCCTTGCAAGCGCAAGGGCCTGAGTTTGATCCTCAGTACCAAAATAAATAAATAAATAAATAAATGCTATGTGTAGCTGGGCATGGTGGCACATGCCTGTAATCCCAGCACTCTGGAGGCTGAGGCAGGAGGATTGCCACAAATTCGAGGCCAGCCTGGGCTCACAGTTCAAGGCCAACCTGAACTATATAACAAGACCCTGTCTCAAAAAACAAAACAAAATTCTATGCTTATATATGTGTTTAGATACACAATTATCTGTACATATATGTGTAAGTTTTACAAAAATGGGATCCTATATACCACAGCTTGCTGTTTTGGGCAGTACTGGGGATTGAACCCAGGGCCTTCACACTGAGCTACAACCCCAGCCCTTTTAATTTTTTATTGTGAGACAGGGTCTTGCTAAGTTGCTCAGGATGGGCTCAAACTTGTGATCCTCCTTCCTCTGCCTCTCAGAATATTTGGATTACAGCTTTTTTTCACTTCTTTTTGGGACGCATTTCTGCTATTTCTTTTAAGAGCTGTAGTCTTCCTGCATTGCCCAGAATGACGTTGGCTGAGCCTGAGCCTGAGCCTCTTGCCTGAGCCTGCCAAGTAAGTAGGACTATAGGCATGTGCTACTGCACCTGGCTTCCCAGGACATGCTTTCTCACAGCTGTGTGGGTTTGCTGTTGTCCAGCTGTGCTGAAACTTGACTGCCCGGCCCCTTACTAAGGAACACTTGGGTGGTTTCCCATGCTCTGTAGCTCATGAACCATAAACATATCTGTGTGTGTATCTCAGGGGCCCTGGGACAGCACTCCCAAAGGACAGAGTCCTGGAAATGGGGCCTGCACATCACACGGGTGGATCTTCAGCTTCTATTGATGGTGATGTTGATGGGCCGGGGATTTAGCTCAGTGGCACCTAGCCTGCCTTGCAAGCACAGGGTCCTGAGTTCAATACCCAGTACCTGAAAAAAAAAAAAAAAGATGGTGATGATGAATTTTGGGCAGGTGACACCTTTGTTCAGGGCCTTTCAGCAAATCAGTGGCAAAGAGGCAGTCTGGGTGAATGTGTTGGCTGGGCAGCTACTCCCACCCCAGGAACACACAGGTCCACCTTGGGCTCTGAGATGGAAGAAGACATGGACCTCTGAACAGGTACACAATCAGGGAGCCAGGACCAATGGCCAGAGGTTCCCAGGTGGCCACGATGATATTCATTGTCCCCAAACCCCGTGTCCCATCCACAGGGGTTCCTGTCCCTCTCAAACTTACCTTGAGATCTCTATATGATGTATGCCCCAGGTCCAAGTCAGTTCCTCATTCATTCTCACCAGGAGGGGTGTAGCTGAGTGGGAGAGCACTTGCCTAGCATGTACTTGGTCCTAGGTTTGATCCCCAGCACCATGTCCCCCCAAAAAGATTCAAACTCTGCTCTGTCATGATGTCTCACTGGCTTGCTTTCAACCTTTTTTCTTTCTTTTTGGTACCGGGGATCGAACTCAGGACCTTGTGCTTGCGAGGCAGGTGGGGCACCACTGAGCTAAAATCCTCAGCTTAACCTGACTTCTTGGCAGATAGGCATCATTCAATTCAAATGTCATTATCTTGGTGGCTGCCCTGTATGTCCCCATTAGTCACTCTCTTACAACACCTTTTTTTTCCTTGCAGTTCTGGGAAACAAACCCATAGCTTCACATATGCTAGGCAAAAGCTCTGCCAGTGAGCTACACCTCCAGCCCTACTGAATTAATAAAAAATAAAACAGAAGTCAGGTGTGGTGGTGAACACCTGTAATCCCAGCTGAGGCAGGAGGACTGCCATGAGTTACAAGGCCAGCCTGGGTTACACAGTGAGTTTAAGGCCAGCCTACAAAGCAAGACCCTGTCTCCAGGGCCGGGGATTTAGCTCAGTGGCAATGTGCCTGCCTTGTAAGCACAAGGTCCTGAGTTTGATCCCGGATAACAGGGAAAAAAGAAAAGACACTGTCTCCAAAAAACCAAAATAAATAAATAAAAATAAAACAGAAAACACTGAAAATTAAGGGCTCAAGTCACTCAGTCCTAATCCTGAAATTGTGGCAGGATTCTGAGCAAGTATCTGCCTTATGATCCGCCTGTGGCTTCTGACTTCATCTGATAATACAGATGCACCCTCACCTGAACCCTGGATTCAGAGTCTACACAGCATTTTCCCCATCCATGACCTCACCTGAGTGCCCACAGCCTGGGCCATGGCCCAGCCAAGGTTATTATCCCCCTCACAGGGCAGCAGGGGAGCCAGGGTTCAAAGGGTGAGTCGTCTGGCCTGTGGTCACACAGCTGTGGTTGTGCAGGTCCTTGCCTCCTACCATGGTGAGCTGTGTTTATAAAGCACACAAATCAGGCCACACACACTGCTGATGGAAGCCAGAGGGCTCTGCTGTGTAAGCTGCTATGACAATCAGAGGGACAAGGCCAGATCTGGAGCAGTCTTTGGTGACCTAAAGGGAATCCCCTAGGACACAATTCTTCTTGGGATGTATAATATTTTGGGGACATAAAGTATATGGTATTTTGGGGGAATGGCACTGGGGATTGATCCCAGGGGCTTGCAGTGAACCAAATCTCCAGCATGCATAATCAAAGGGGTCTTTCATTTTTCATTCATGCCTTAATCATCATTTCTACTACCCACCTGGTTGGTGTAATTACAAGCTGTTGCTACAGAACTGAAGCTGGTTTCCCAGGGGACACGGAGCTCTCATCCCTGTTCTCCCATGGGCTCTGACACCAAGAATGCTTTTATCTGAAGGCAGTCACCTGGATGCTTTCCATCCCTTGGAGATGGACATGTGGGAGACCAAGACACAGAGACCTCTGTACCAGCTTCCCTGTCCTGGGCATGGCAGGGAAGCAATCCTGACAGTAGAGCCTGGAGCTGGAGTGTGGACCACGGAGATGAGGTTGAGGCAGGTTCTAGGCCTTCTATTTTTTCTAGCCTTTATATATTTTTTTGTTGCCCAGGCTGGCCTCAAATTTACTATTCTCCTATCTCAGTCTCCCTAGTAGCTGAGATTACTGGCCTGCACTACTGGACCCGGCTCCCTCCTGGGTTTTAATGAGTCCTGGGTGATCTTTAAGGCCAAGTTGCATACTGGTATCAGGATCCTGAGTCCATGGCCATGATTTAATGGGAGCACTTGGACCCTGATTTTCTGGAGTTGCTTCCTGTAGGACACAGGGTAGGAGATGGCGGCCTGAGGCTGGTGAGGAAAGGCTGGCTGGGTTGCTGGAACCTGACAGCCCCTTCCTAGTGAACTGAGAGTCCACAATCTGGCTCAAGATGGTTGCCTTCCAGCTTTGCACACGCCCAGGGGCATGAGGCTGACCCTGATTGGACAGCTGGGGTCCCCAGGCCTCAGATCATAACTGTATTCTGGATTGGAACTCTCTGGTCTTTGAGGAGGTAGACTTTTCCCAAAGCCACCTCTTTTCTTGATAATTTAATCCCAAGGCCCAAGTGACAAGTTGGGTACAAAAGATTTCAACCTATCTCATCCCATTTACCACTACCATGCATCAGTGGTTAGACGGTAGGAGGGCCACGTACTTTGCATCTTCATCCTCTCAGCCACTTTGTAAAGCAGGAATATCCTCATTTTCAAGAAATGGAGACCCTGAGACTTAGGGAGGCACAAGATCACACAGCCAGGGAATGGGAGAGGCCAGATTGGAGCCTTGGTTGATCTGACTCCAAAACCCCTGTTCCAGATGACTAAGACCCTGTCTGTTCCTTTTCTTGGGAGGCAGTGACAGACCCATTCCAACCAGCTACTGCACGGGTCAGGGTGATCTCACCACCCCGGAGCTCAGCAAGGCTGATTCATCAGCCTAGAGTCAGGAGAGGCCCTGGGGAGGGGTCAGTGGCAGGGTCTGGAAGGGGCTAGATAGTGTGTGTGTGTGTGTGTGTGTGTGTTTGTGTTCCAGAGCCAGATGTGAATGGCCTGCTAGGGGACAAAGCCCTGCTTCTTTAATCAGGGCTGAAGGGACCTGCGTCCCACATGGGTGTGGGAAGGGAACCCTGAGTTTACACAGCCCAAGAGGGGAACTGTGCAGGACCAGCTCTGGCTGCGGGGCTCAGTCCTGTGACTGTTACTACAGGGTCACCTGGACTGATGGTGCTGGAGGGCCCGAGCCCCAGCCAGACTGTGGGGGTGGGCATGGTGAAATAGCTGTCTGTTGGCCGGGTGTTTTATTAGCTTGGAGGGCCAGGTGAAGAAAGCTGGTGGACCCGGGTGGCGGGGGTGCTGGGGTCTGCAGGGTTTCAGGCGGGGTGCGGGGTGGCCTTAGAGAAGTCAGCGAGGGGGACTTACAGGGAGGGAGGAGGCAGGCTCCGGGAACAAGACGGAGGTGCCGCGCTTGGAGGAGGAGGGTTCGCTAGGAGCCGCGGGGTGCGATGGGGAGGGGTTCGCGTGCGGGTCGCGGGTTGTCGCAGAGTTCTCCGAGGGGTTGGCCCTGGGGAAGGGGTGGCCCGGGGACGACCTAGACAGGGGCCATGGGGTGCAGGCCCTTGTGGGGCAGGGGGTGGGCGTGGGTCGGCTGCGGGGGCGGGGCCACCGCTGGGTGGGGCACAAGCCGCCCCCTCCCCGCTCCCCCGCGGCGCTGGCGGGCCCCGGGCGGCGGCCACAATGCGAGCAGCGGGCAGCGGTGAGTAGGCGGCGGCCGGGCCGGGCGGGCCACGCGGGGCGGCGCTGCTGCTCGGGCAGGTCCGGGCGGGCGGGGAGAGGGGGCCAGGCCCGGACCCGCCCGCGACGAGCCGGGACACCGCGCCCGCCCCGCCCCGCCGGAGGGCGCCCCGAGCTCGGAGCCGCGCCGCTCTGGGCCGCAGCCGGAAACCGGCCCCGAGTGGAGACCCGGACCCGAACCCCGAGCCGCAGCCGGAAACCCGCCATGGCCGGGCCGCGGGGCGCGCTGCTGGCCTGGTGCCGCCGCCAGTGCGAGGGCTACGGCGGCGTGGAGATCCGCGACCTGAGCAGCTCCTTCCGGGACGGCCTGGCCTTCTGCGCCATCCTGCACCGGCACCGGCCCGACCTGCTGTGAGTTACGGGCGCGCAGGGCGCGCGGGGCGGGCGAGGCTGGGCACCGCCGCCCCCCTCAGTGACGTGGTGGCAGGCACCGCCCCCCTGGGGACACGACCCAGCCGACGTCCCCGAACGCCGATCGGATGCCTGAGACCCCTGATAGGTTCCCTGAGACCCCCGAAGGGCAGTCCCCCTCCCCCACCGAGCCTTCCTGGCCCCGCCCTCTGGGACAGGAACCTAGCCTGCCGGCGAAGGGGCTCAGATTTCCGCGAGGGACGCTGAGCCCCCGACTCCCTGACCTCTGAAGGGGCACTGAACCCTCCTTGGGGACCCCGGCTTCTCCCATTTAAACTCCTCTCCAGCAGGCACGCTGAGTCCTCCTTAATATTGGGACTCGGGACACACCGTCCCAAAATGTGACTGTAGGAGGTCAGAATGTGCCACCCCAAAGTAGAATTCTTCGGCAGATTTGAACAGATCTGAGAAACTCCAGTCCCTCAGGTAACTGCCCTTTTGTAAAAGAAATCGACTTGAGTAGTCTCTCTCCCCAATACCAGAGACCTCTGCACGACCCGCCAGCCTACATTGGCCTCCCCTTGTCCAAAGCCCAAGCCCCTGTCCTTCTTGTAGCTCAGGATACTATATAAGCTTCCATCATCTGACTTTCCTTCAAGTCCTAGATTTTTTGAGATGCTCATGCTGATGTATGTCATTAAATACAGTTTTTCTTCTGTTCAGCACTTTTATGTCAACCTGGTTTATAGCCCAGCCAGAACCTAGTAGAGTGGAGGGAAGGCCCTCCTCTCCATTCCCATAAACCACTGAGGGCTGATCCCTCTGCGACCCCTTGCTGTGGGGACAATGAACCCCACTTCAGGCACTAGCACTGTTCCTGGCACAGAGGAGCTCCTAGATTAACGATTGCTACATGGCTAGAGGTACATCGAGCTCTTGAACACCTCCTGATTAGGAATGGAACCTCCCTCCCCTTTGGGGACAGAGGAGGAGGGAGGAAGAGTCAGGGTCGATGCATTGGGAGGACTCGGGGTCCAATTGACAGCCACCACCTGGCCTCCAAGCTTGAAGTGGCCCCTTCCTGCCCGGAGCTGCCCAGTGAGGTTCTCATGGGGGAATATATTCTGTTCCCTAGAGCGGTCTCTGCTCTGAGACCCGGAACACCCACCTACCTACCTACCTTCCTTCCTTCCTTCCATTCATTCATAAAACAATGACTGAAAGTGTATCCAGTGCCCATCATTTCTTGGGCTTCAGCGCTCATCTGCAAATCTGGAATGGAAGTCCTGGTCCTCCCTCTCTGGTTCTCCCAGCCTGGCAGGGCCCGGAGTCCTGTGTGTTTCACCTCTAGACCTGCTCCCCATCCAGGGCAGTACCTGGCAGGGCTTGGAGAGGATGGCCAAGGACCTGATGGTGCGCTGGTACACATGCCTGGTTTACTCTGGGCCCCGTGGCACATGGCTGCAGTGGTGGGCTGGGCTCTGGGCAAGGAGAGGATTTGAGGGTGGTGATGTAGGTGGCATGTGACAACTCTACTAATGGAGGGTGGGGATTCAGGAGCAGGTGCTTATGATAGAGGAGGACTGTACTGGAGTTGGACCCTGTATTGAAGCAGAGGCTGCAGGGCAGGAGGCAGGGGGCAGGGGACAGGCATGGAATGAGAAGCGACTTGGGTGCCAAGCTAGCCTGTTTGGTGGATCCAAGCCTCTTGACCTTGAAATGGAGGTGTGAGACCTCCGTTGAATCATTGGGTCCCTGCGGGCTTCTGTAAGGTGGGGCTGATTATGAGACCTACTTCACAGGATTGTGAGAGTTGAATGAGGTAATAAACATGCAATTAACCTTAGTTCTTCTAAGTACAGTGGTGTTATTAGGCTGGAGGGGGAGGATGCCAGTGTCTTGGTGCCTTAATTTATTCAATAAATATTTGTAGTTACTGCTCTGCGTTGGGCATCATACCTGGTGTTGGAGATAACCAACCACCAAAACCTGAGACCCCTCACACTCTCCTGCACTGGGGAGAAACAGGTGAATAAACAGTGACAATTCCAACTGCTCTCATCAGTGTCCCCACAAGACCTCCCGGGGGAGAGCACAGCTCCGAGGAGACAGAGAAGCCAGGTGACATGCCAAGCATGAAGCCAGCTGTGGGCCCCACCTGAGCAGAGGTCCAAGGCCTGGATATGTGCAGAGCCACCACCCTGGGCTGGTGACACAGGGCAGCAGGAGTCAGGAGATGGGCTCAGGACAGGCTACTGAGGGCCTTGGGCTGGCTACAGAAGGTGGGCGGGGGCTCCGGGCCATGTGGGTTTTGGCTGGGGAGCGATGTGCCCAGAGAAGTGAGAGGGGGAGGGTAGGGCCCCTCCCAAGATGGGATCCAGAATCAAGTCCAGATAGTCATTTCCCATGGAGGCCAGTCACTGGGTGGGTGGGAAGCTGAGGCCCAGGTTCCACAAAAGACATAAGGAAGGCCTCAGCTATGGGTAGGAGTGGATTTCCATGAGAGTTAGGGGTAGGTTCGGGGGTGAAGTGATTCAAGGCCATGGTGGATCTCAGCCTGTGCCAGGGAGAGGGTCCTGGCCTGGTCTGTCCTCTTCCCCTGGCAAAAACATTTCTAAACTCCTTTGAGTCCAGGGATCATGTAGATTTCATTTTTATTCCTTTTTCTCCCCTAGAGAGAGATGGAACTTTCCAGGCCTCTGGAAAGTTCTTAGAAAAGATCTTAGAAAAGATCTGTTACCAAAACCCGAATGCTAGTGAGGGACAAAGATGGGGTGGAAGAAGTTGGAGGAAAAACTGTAGTGTCCTGTGGGCTTTTAGAGTTTTCACCATTTATTCATTTAACAAACATTCATGTTGTTGAAATCAGAAACTGGGTAGGTGTCGCACAGGATGGATAGATGTGACCCCAGCCTTCCAGGAACTCTGCTGGGGAGGCTGAAACAAATGACAGGCAAATCTCGGACCTAGTCTGTGTCGAGGGCTGGGCTGGTATACCCTTGGCCTGTCCTGTTTCACACCGGGAGACTGAGCTTGCTGAATGCCACATTCTTGAGCAGTAGTGATACCAGGGGAGTCAGTGAGACAGCCAAGTGTCCTGGCCAGAGTTGGCAGAAGGGTGCTGGGGCTCATACCAGGCCCCTTCTCCAGCCCTTGAGGCCTTGTAGGGGAGCTTCACTGTGCTTTCCCTGCCTTGCCTGGGAAAGGGGTGGGGGCATGGGGAGGCCTCCCCTTTACCAAGCCCAGGCTCTGCCAGCCTGGCATGTGTGGCTGGTGCTTGCCCCGGCTCACAGATGAGAAAATGGGGCCAGAAGGTCCACTGACCTGTGCAGGTCACAGAGCCCTGCCTGGAAGAGATGCAGGCCCTGCAGGCTGCAATTTGCAGCCATAGAAGGAAGGGGAGGTTGCAGGCAGGCAGGCGCAGGAGGGCTGAGCTGCCTCCGAGGGGCCTACAGTGGGAGGGGTGGTGGGGGATAAATACAGCCAGCAGGCCGGCCAGCTGTCCCATGCCTTAGCCTGGGCCAGGTCCTGCCGCCTCTCACCTGTCCCAGTTTAGGAACCGGGAAGCTGTCCCGAAGTGGTCCCCTGGGGTGGCCTAGTGAGGCGGAGCAGCCATTCAGTGCAAGTAGCTCCATACCATTTCCACTCCGGTTCAGACTTGCTCTTCTATTCCTGGCCCCGTTAAGAAAAACATTCATCCTGTGCCTGCTGAGTTCACATTGAGCAAGCGCGTGTAGCCTGTGTGAGTCTGTGACACGCGGTGGAAGGGACACCAGTACAGATTCCGGGGACTGGGTGGCTCCCTCCTCCCTAGCCTCAGTGTCGTCATCTGTAGAATGAGATAAATACCCAAGTACAGCTGCCCTGAAAGTCTTTCACTGAGGCGAGGAGCTGGACACAGTGCGGCACGTGGGGAGCCAGTATCCCTGATGCCTCTTAGTGCCAGCGTCCACCTGGGGTTGGTCATGTCTTCACCTCTGACGCAGGAGATGGCTTCCTGGGGAAGAATCTAGACTCGGGAAAGGAAGGGATCAGACACTTGGAAGCTTGGGCTTGAGTCCACTCCTTTCCAGTGACTTCCAAAGCCTGTGGGGACCCTGAGCTCACCTCTGCTTCCTCCCGGCAGCACTAGCTGTATGAGCAAGGGCTTGCTGCATCAGTTTCCCTCAGAAATCCACAGCCCTCCTCCGCCCACCCTGCCTAGCTGCTTCTTTCTGACTTCAGTCCTGCCCCGTTGCCTCCTCTCTTGACCAACCTTCCTCTCTTTGCCTCTCGCAGAGATTTTGATTCCCTTTCCAAGGACAATGTCTTTGAGAATAACCGTCTGGTGAGTCTGGATGTAGACTGTGGGTGTGTGTTTTGAGGGAGGGCAGGGTCTTATGCAGGTCCTAAGAAGGCCTTCACTGTCCCTCCTCATCCCTGCTCCCTGGGCTCCTTGGCTGAACATCTGGGCCATCGTGTGGGGTTTGGGGTGGTGGTGAAGCCACGGGGACCCACAGTCACCCTGCAGAAGTGCCCATTCTACCCACTAACACTCTGTCTTCTGTGTTCTCCTCTCCCTGCCTGGCCACCCCTACTCCTGCCCTCGTACCTCCCCCTGCCAGGCCTTTGAAGTGGCTGAAAAGGAGCTGGGGATCCCTGCCCTCCTGGACCCCAATGACATGGTCTCCATGAGTGTCCCCGACTGCCTCAGCATCATGACCTATGTGTCCCAGTACTACCACCACTTCACCAGCCCCAGCCAAGGTGAGAGGTGGCCCAGCCCTGCAGGGGAGCTGGCCCTGGGGTGGCCCAAGGGTGTTTGTCACTTGTTCTCTGTGCTTTGAACAGGCAGTGGGGGAGGGGAGGACAGCCCGTCCCTCGTTCACTTAATCATCATTCAAGTCACTCATTCAAGTTTTTACTGAGTAAAACAGCGCAGGGCTGGGCCCTGGGTTTCACAGCTGGGAATGGGATCGCTGCTTGGTCCTGTGAGGGAGTTGGACGACAAACGCAGAGACCAGAACGTGAGCACAGTAATAATGGGACAGAAGCAGGTGCACTCACCCGCACTGTGAATTCACTTCCACCCACCCTCACTTCCTGTTTTCAGACTCATCCCTAGGTTCTTCCTCCAGCAGGACAGTGGCACTGTCCCCTGGGACCTTTGTGTGGCATCTTCCAATGAAGTGAGTTCTAGACTGGACTGGGAGCTGGGGCAGAAACCTCTCCCGGCCCAGGGGAGCCTCCCTTTTGCAGAGAGGAAGCGGGCCCAAGAGGTGAAGCAAGGGGGAACACACAGCAGAGAAGCTGAACAGCTGGGCTGAGACTCCAGGGGTCCGACTCCTTCCTGCCCTCATGGAGTGGGCGGCCCTAATCCATCTCTTAAGGCAAAACAGAGTCTCCCACCAAGTCAGGGGTTTCTTTTGTTACTAAAAGTGAAACTTGTTCACTGTAGAAAATTTAGAACAGAGAGGAGGCATAAATATGAAAAGAAATCTGTCATTCCCTCTGCGAGGCAGCCCTGGGGGTTAATGCCACAATTGAACAAATAATAATAATTGAATATATTGGGTCTGTACTGAATGTGCACGGAGTATTTCTTTAAAAAATGAAAGATGACAACAATTTACCTGACTTTTACATTGCACTAGGTGTTGGTGAGTAACCTGGAGGTGATTTACATATAAAGGGGGGTGTGCTAGGTTAAATGCAGTGCATTTCCAGTAGGAGGCTTCAGCATCCCAGGACTTCTGGCACCTGCTCATATCAAGGACAGGAGCACTCTAGACCCCACAGCCCTTGGTGCGAGACAGTATAGCTACCGTGGAGTTTAAAGCATAGACTCAAAATTTTCTCTCTGCCCTTTTCTGTCTAAGTAACTGTGGGCCAGTTACTTAACCTCCCTGGCTCAGCTTCCCCTTTGTAGTGGGGATAGAGTGGTGTTCATTTCCCAGAGTAGATGAGAGTGGCAGATGAGACAATGTGTGAAATCACATTTTCCCCTTGCTTAGGGCCCAAATGAGTGTTCTTATCGCTGATGGGCCCCAACTTAGCATAGCTGAACTACATGATTTTTCTAGTTTACAACAGTGCTAGACAGTCTACATTCTTAGAAACTATTTCCAATTTGGATCTTCAGTGCAGCGTAGTATACTTACTGTACTGCTAAGGTATGATGTTCAGTAGGCTAAGTGTGTTAGATGAATTTTTTTTTTTAAGATGGCAAGGTCTCACTGTGTAGTTCAGGGTGGCCGTGAACTCACTGTGTAGCCCAGGCCAGCCTTGACCTTGCAGCGATCCTCCTGTTTCAGCCTCCTGAGTGCTGGGATTTACAGGTGTGTGCCACCATGCCTGGTTATGATGGCCTTTTTGAGGTGTAAACTGAACATCAAGTTGGGGAGCATGTGTGCCCCTTTTTTGTACTGATCCGAGTTAGCCTGCTGAATGATCAAGGTCCATTAATCAACTGTGACCTGAATCACAGTTCAACCGTCCCTCCTGGCCAAACCCAAACTTATCTTAGTCTTTCCTGAAGGGTCCTTCCTGTAGGGCTGGATATGTAGTGTGGGGGGCCTGTGTCTGGGCGGAGGGGCCCGTGTCTGGGCGGAGCACCCCTTGCCCTGTGGGGGTTCTCTGAGAAAGGCACTCTGTACCTTGCAAAACTCCCACTCAGCACCTCAACACAAACCATTTTTATCCCATCTGCCGCTCACACAAAGGAAACTACAATGTGTTCCAGCCCCGGGGACAGAGCTGGCTCTTCGTGCCCCCAGATGGTCCTGTGCTGTACTTTCTGGGCGAGTGGAGGGATTTCAAGTGTGGTTTCCACCAGGCTTGGCTTTCCCCAGCTCTGTAGCCCTGGATCCTGCCCTGGCTGAGATACTAGTGCTGGGGTGAGTGTTGAGCTTGGTCCAGCCCCTGAGTACCAGGCACATAGGTGGTGCCTGTCTTAAAGGAGCCACAGCCTGGCAGGGGAGCCAGGGCTTGAGAGAAGGAGGCCTAGTGGCTGTGGGAATCAGAAGAGGACCACCTGTCCCCAGGGTGCAGGGCAGGTATCCTTAGGATGACGTTCAGCTGCTCAGTGTGGCTTCTCAGAGCCTCAGGTGGCTAAAACCACTCTCTGTCCCAGCCATGTTGAATTTCTTATGCTTCTTTGATTTTTGTTGTTGTTTTTTGAGACAAATTCTTGCCATATAGCCCAGGCAGGCCTGGAACTCACTTTGTAGCCCAGGCAGGCCTTGTACTCCTGGCGATCCTCCTGCCCCAGCTTCCTGAATGTTGGGGTTCCAGATGTGCGTCACCACACCAGGCTCTTGTGCTTCTTTGAGTGCATCACATTCCATCTCTGCTCAGCCTGTTTTCTTGCTTGTCTTGCTTCCCAAGCCCCCCTCTGCATCCTGGTGGAGTCTTTCCTTCTTGTCCTCTTATCTTCCTACAGGCTGTGGCCCCGACTTTCCGAGTGCTCCTGTAGCCCTGCCCTGGAGTACAGTCATAATAGATTATTTTTGGCGCTGGGGATTGAACCCAGGGCCTCCTGCATGCTAAGCTGTTGCTCTGCCACTGAGCTACATCCGCAGCCACCATCCTGTCTTCCTTGCTCACCCTCCTTCTCCTCCGGACCACCTCTGCCTTGTTCACAGCTCTACAGCAAATATTTATGAGGCCTGTTGTGTGCCAGGCGAGCACTGGCTGCTGGGGGATGGGGCCGCTGAGAGTGAGCCAGACACAGAGCTTGTGTTCTAGTGACAGGGAGGACGATAGAGAACAGATCCCTAAGTAGAATCATTTCAGATGAGCCTGGTGAAAGAACGAAGTAGGGTAATGGGGTAAGAAGCAATGTGTTTGAGTACGTGCTTGCGTGCTGGGGGTGGGCTTGGTGGTGCACGCCTGTAATCCCAGCTACTCAGGAGCGAGGCAGGAGGTTTGGAGTTCAAGGCCAGCCTGGGCTCCACAATGAGTTCAAAGCCAGCTGGAACCACATAGGGGGAGAACCTGTCTCAACCTCCGCCTCCAAATAAAATCTGGGAAGGAATCAGGCCAGGGGTAGGGGATAAGGACAGATGTGGGTGCAGAGGGAGGAGGTCTTGTAGGGACCTGCCTAGGCCACTGGTGTCCAGAGCTTTTCATCATGACTCATAGTAAGGAATATATTTTCCACCACGCTCCAGGTTCAGGCACATGGATGTAACTGAAACAAGTTTCAGGAAACAGTTCTTCCCCTTACAACATGTGATGCGCTTTATAGTTGCAGATATTTTCTCTTCTGCAACTTAGTGCAACTCTGTCTTAGAAAACAAAACAAAAGAAAAAGTCTGGGGGGCTAGGGACGCAACTCAGTGTGAAGGCCCTAGGTTTGATCCCCAATATTGCGCCTCCCTCAAAAGATGAAACAAAATTTCAAAATATCTTTTTTTGGTTTTTTTTGGTACTGGGGATTGAACTCTGGTCCTTGTGCTTGCGCAGCAGGGGGCGAAACCACTGAGCTAAATCCCTGGCCCTTGTTTCATTTTATAAATGTGCTGGTTATAGCCAGGCATGGTGGCTCATGCCTATAGTCCCAGCCCTCATTTTTTATTTTGAGATAGGGTCTCACTAAGTCATTCAGTTATCCAGGCTAGGCTCCAGCACGACATCCTCCTGCCTCAGCCTCTCACAGTCTGAGGTTACAGTTTACATTATCACACAGTGCCCTTGATTTTGGTGTATACTTCTCTGGTTTTGGGGGTTTTGTTTTGCCTTGGGTGCAGAGGAGGGGCCTGGTGACTACGCACTGGGTAGGGAGGAGGAGCAAGCCTTCGGGAAGCCCTGGGTGATGTGGGTGTTCCCCACCGAGGGGCTGCAACAAGGCTCCAGGCCACCCCTGGTCACTTGGGGTAGGCTGGCCAGCTCCTTGTCTACCCAGGGCACAGGTCCATCTTCCTGAGACTTCAGGCCAGCACTGTGTGCTTTTTCTTTTCCTTCCCTGTGGCCCGCTTACCTGGGTGGGAAGGAAGCTGTCTGTCCTGCCACACCCTGGGAGTTGCGTGACTGCCCCAAGGCACTGTTGCTCCTACAGACCTTGCACAGTAGGAATTTCTGTCCTCGTTTGACGGAGGCTCAGTGAGGTTAAGTGGCCTGTCCTCAGGACGTGGCTTGGAAGTGAAGGTGTCCCCCAGTCTGTGTGATGAGGAGGCTGCCCTTGCCGACTGCCCTGGACTCCGACTCTGGTCTGTAGACAGCCGGAGCCTCCCAGGCTCCAGGTTTCTGTGGCCTCAGCCACCCTTCCTATTTCTACAGCCAGTGTATCACCACCCCGGAAGGACCTGGCTGCCTCGTCTCCACCATCAGAGGCGCCCATCCCAGCTGAACCAGGAGACGAGACTCAGGTAGGCAGGTGCCTCGGGTTGAGAGGGTGGCTTGGGGGACAGTTGTCATTGTAGTGACTGTCACATGAGAAAATTGGCCCTGGCGGTATTCACAGGTGTTGTCTGTTCTTTTCCCACTGGCTTTGGGAACTGAGTCTCCCAGACCAGGGCAGGGGCCAGGGGTTAGGTTCCAATCTCATTCTGAGGGTCCCACTGTGACCTTGCCATCATGGGACAGTCAGGAGCTGCACACAGACTAGAGCAGATGTCCCCTGACTCCTGTTGAGTCAGAGATCCAATGCTCCTGCATGGTTCCATTGAGTGACAGCTCGGGGAGGGCAGTGTCATGGGCCTTGATGGCAGAGGAGGAAACTCAGGCTCAGTGAGGTTTGGTCATTTTTCCCAGGCCACTCACCAGGGAAATGAGGCCACTCTGCCAGTCACCTGTTCCAAGGACACCAGTCTTTCACATGCTTCAGGGACAGCCAGGTCCAGGGCACAGAGACCCAGGGAGGCCGTGTGGGACCAAGACAGGCACGGGCTATGCAGGGCCATCTTGCGGGTGGGGACCCAAGGCCAGAGACATGCCCAGGTCACAGTGCTGGCAGTAAAGGCACCGGGATTCAACTAGAGATGGAGCCCTCAGGGAGGGCCACCCCAGGGGGAAGTGGGAGAGACCAGAGTAGCCACAGGGAGTGGCTGCATCAGAAGCTGCCTTTCCTGGGGGCAGCGACCCTCAGAAACCAGAAATCTACATTTTTCCATCCCAGCTTGGTGACCTAGAGCAAGTCTGTCCCCTTTGTGGCTTTTGGTGTCCTCATCTGGGAGATGGTCATGGTCTCCAGGCCTCTGCTGGTTCTAGGGCTCTGATCCTTGTATATGGCCACCGAGAAGCTTGGGTCACACCGGGGGGACAATGGCCATGACAGGGAGGGCATGGGAGTGTTCTGGAACCACATAGCTGGTGACTGCTCCTGTTCCCTGCAGAATGAGGAGCTGTCCTCGGGCAGCCTGTCGGAGCGGGGCGCCCAGCGGGCCCCCAGCAGCACGTGTGCGGCCTGCCAGAAACATGTGCACTTGGTGCAGCGCTACCTGGCCGAGGGGAAGCTATACCACCGCCACTGCTTCCGGTGAGTCACTGGGAACCAGAGCAGGGCCCCAGGTTCAAGCACCCTGGCCAGGCTCATCCCCATGTCCTGAGGAGCGGAGTGGGGCTCAGCTGGGGACAAAGATCTTCCCAGTCACATAATTAGTGAGAATTTCATGACTGACACAGGGCTACCGCTGGAGACTCCTGTTCCCCATCCCTAAGCTCTTTGAGGATAACTCCCTGATCATATTGAAGGCAGTATATGCCTTAGAGCCTGAACTACATAGCGAGACCCTCTCCCTCTTCCCCCCCCCCAAAAAAAATCATGGTAATTTAATTTAAGTGTGGCTTCCTGGGTAAAGGCCAGGTTTAAAGAAAGTGGAATGTAAGAGGCAAGGAACATGCAAAAACTTAGACAATGTGTAGTTTGGTGTGTGTGTGTGTGTGTGTGTGAGTGTGTGTGTTGCTGTGTATGGAGCCCAGGGTGTTGCTTATGCTTGCCAAGCACTCTACCCCTGAGCTATATCCCCAGTCCCAAAATATTTTATGTTGCAAAGAAGAAACCAGAAAAGAAATTTGAATATAAATAGTCAAAGGAAGCCAAGGGTTGACTTGCTACACATACCTGATCTGCTTAGTGTGTGTGAGCGTGGGTGTGGAACCCTGACACAGACGTGTCATGGGGGAAGAGGTTACACAGGCACAGTCATATCTCGCCAGCTGAGCAGTCTTTTAGAAACTTTTTACATTGACTTAGTTAAAAAAAAAGAAAAGCATTTGACTCTGTGACTGAATGTTAAGTACCTAAAATGAAACTTGTGTCTGTAGATGAACAACTGAAAGAAGGGTTTTATAAAACAATCTTTGGCCAGGCATTGGCGGTACAGCCTGTAATCCCAGCACATGGGAGGCTGAAGCAGGGAGATTGCAAGTTTGAGGGTAGCCTGGGCTACAAAGCGCATTCTGTGTCAGCTTGGGCCACATAGTGAGACCTTGTCCTAAAAAAAAAATAGTTTGGGCCGGGGATTTAGCTCAGTGGTTCCGCTGCCTGTCTCAAAAGCACAAGGTCCTGAGTTTGATCCCTGGTACAAAAAAAAAAGTTTGTCCTTGTTTGTATGATTCACTGTAATACATTGTATTTTATTCTGTTTCATGAAACACAAATGTACCTGGGGCTGGGATGTAGCTCAGTGGCAGAGCACTTGCCTAGCATGTTAGAGATCTTGGGTTCAATCCCCAGAATTGCAAAAAAAACCCCAAAACTAATCTGGTTGGTTGAAAGCCACCAAACTGATCTCTGGAGCCACTAGTGTAGCAGCCCTCCTGCTGGACAGACCTTGGGGGCTGCCTTTGGGCTTCCTGTTACTGCACAGACCCAAGGCGTGTTTCACAATTTCTGGTGCAGATTTCACACTCTTTCATTGTTTCAGTGTTTCTGACCGTTACCACCATTTGTGTTTTCTAGGAGTTTCTGGTACTGAGCCAGGATCCTCTGGCAGTTGGGAGGACTTGGGGAGGGGGCAGCCTTGGCCTCTGGTGTAGGGAACCACTGTCCTGCTGGGCTCCCAGCTAAGGGAACCCTGTCCTGTCCCCGGCAGGTGTCGGCAGTGCTCCAGCACCCTGCTCCCGGGTGCCTACAGGAGCGGGCCAGAGGAAGGAACCTTTGTGTGTGTGGAACGCTGTACCAGGCTGGGCCTAGGGGGACAGGCGGGAGCCAGGCCTGGGCCTCCCTCACAGCCAAAGCCTCAGCAACTAACAGAAGAAGCCAGGGATGGCGAGGGAGGTGGTCCCAGCCCCAGTGTCGCTGCAGGACCCAAGGCCATCACCGAGGCCCGGCCCCATGTCCCCACCAAGCCCCCGCTTCCTGGAAAACCCCAGGAGCTGGTGAGCCCCCCCTCCGGCCGACCCACGCCTGCCCCCAGGAAGACCTCCGACAGTGTGGCCTCGACGGCCCCCACACCGCGGCCCCGGTCCAGCCTGCAGCAAGACAGCACAGCAGAGCAGGGTGGCAGTGGTGGCCTTGCAAATGGTGAGCAAGGGTGCAGCCAGGGCCAGTGTGTGGGCATTGAAATGTCCCTGTGCATCTGGGAGTGTTTGGGATTGGATGTCGCCTGTGTCTCTGACGTCATTAATTCCTGCCGCAATGGTCACTGTGGGTCTCTCTGGGGCTGGCTTCATCCTCAAAGCTGGTACAGCTGAGACACAGGGCCTCCCAGGCTGCCCCGTTCAGCGGGTGTAGTGTGGGGTGTTTGTGTGCTTCTGTGATTGTCTGGTGTTTCTGGCTGTGTAGTAGTGAATGTGTCTCTGTGTGTGCCTGTGTGTCCTGAGTGTCTTGGGGACTCTGGACGAACTGGTGTCTTTCCAGTCCCCAGGCACACTCCGGTGACCTTCCATGCCCCACCTGTGTGCTTGTCAGTATCTGGCCGGGGAGAGCTCAGAGGCTGGAGGGAGGACAGGGTGTCCGGGGGCCCTGAGCTACTCTGAACTGCACTAGAGACCCCAGATGGCTCCCTGGGTCCCCTCCTGGGAGGTGAGGGGCTTCTAGGAGGGGTAGCACCTGGACTGAACGGAGACACGTTTCCTACCCACACTGGGGAAGTGTCTGAGGGGACTCCGGTTCCTTCTTGTCAAATGAAGTGCAAGTGGGGTCTCAGGAGGCCTGGCCACCTGGTCACCTGGCCTTGTCACTGTTCTCCTGGTCACCTTCAGTGCTTATCTAATCTCCCTGTGGGCTGGGCAGGGGAGGTGCCAGGTGCTGGGGAGGTTGCTGTGGTCACCCAGAGCCTGTGACCTGTGGGTAGGAGGGAAGGGCACTCCTTAGGGAGGCAGCCACTCTGCCTGGCTCATGTGGCCCTCTCTGCTGCCTATGAAGGCCTGGCTCACTGTCCTTTCCAATCTAGGAAGACTCCAGGAGCCCCCTGTCCCCAAGCCCAGAGGGACTCCCAAGCTGTCAGAGAGGTATGTTGGTCCCTGAGAAGTTTTTCTGCATTGGCAGCCTTGGCGGTGGGAATGGGGGTCCCTAGGGCCTGGGTGGAGACATGGCTTCCTGGGGGTGCACAGGGTCAGGCTTAAGGGGATGCTTACTTCTGGGTGGGGACGGGGAATGGTGCCCATGGCCCTCTGCCCTGCACCTCCCTCTGGGAGTCCCACTGCCACTGCCTGACCTGCTCCTTAGGAGGGGACAGCACCTGTGGAGTCACCTCATCTCTCCAGCCTCACCTTCTCCATAACATTGGAGACCCAGGAAGGCCTGGGTACCAGGTCTTTGAGAGCCGTGCTTTGGGAGGCCGGGCTGCCCTAGCAGTTAACCTGTGTGGAGACTTGCATGCTGTGACATTCAGGTGCTGGATGTGGAACTCACTGGGTGCTCACGACAGCCCTGTGAGGCTTTATTAAGTCCCCATTTAGTGAATGAGAGACTGACGCACTGCGAGGCTGGGTGGCTTTGTTCAAGTGTCACACATGGCCCCTTGTTGGTCCTTCCTGGGCTGCGTGACTTGAGGGTCTGTCCTGCCTGGACCTCAAGGTGCCCAGTTGGGATGTGACTCTAATGATCCATTGTGGCCTGGGGTTCAGGTGGCTCCTGGGCTGGGGAGGAGAAAAGGGCAGCTTTGCATCACCCGCTTGGAGATAGACTCCAAACTGTCCCGAGGCCGCAGGAGGCTGACCCCTTGCCTGGCTCGTGCTTCTACAGGATGCCACCCCCCAGGAAGGACCCCCCATGGATAACACTGGTGCAGGCAGAGCCCAAGAAGAAGCCGGCCCCGCTGCCTCCAGGTAGCCCCGGGCCGCCAAGCCGGGCCAGCAGGCAGGTGGAGAATGGTGGCGTAGAGGAGATGCCCCAGTGTGGCCCTGCAGCTGGGGCCAGCCTCGAGGCCAAGCCCTACAACCCCTTTGAGGAGGAGGAGGAGACGGAGGAGCCATCCCCAGCAGTACCCAGCCCGGCCTCTAGTCCTGCCCAGGCACCCCCAGAGTGCACCCCCAAGTCCCTGCACCCCTGGTACGGCATCACACCCACCAGCAGCCCCAAGGCGAAGAAGCGCCCCGCTCCCCGTGCACCCAGCACGACCCCGCTCGGTGAGTGCCTGCCTGGAGCTGTGCCGATCTGGGGCAACCGGGCCAGGGGGGTGTGGTCCTGGGAGCCACTCCGGGCCAGGTGCCCGTGGGTGTGGGGTTCACCGTCCCCTCCCACATACTGAAGCAGTACCGGGCAGATTTGAACCCCAGCCATCTGGCCTTTGTCCCTCCTCATAACCCCTCCTGTTATGCTGATTAAACATGGGCTCGGGGAGTGCAGGGCACAGCCTAGCTTTGGGCTCCTGGAAGGCACATTTATGGTAAGGCTTAGCTCTCACCCTTCCTCACTGGGTCACTGTCACTGTCACTTCAGTTGCCCAGCAACCTGGGCTCTCACCTGGCAGAGTCCCTGTCTGTGAATTGGGGGTGTCAAGGATTTCCCCCCCTCATCGGGTCACGCTGAACTTTCTGGCTGTCCCTGTCTCCTGGTCTTTGTACCCTGTTGGTCACCTTCCACCACAGCTGGAGCCCAGTGCCTCTGAGAGCCCAGTGTGCTCCTCACTCAGAGGGGCCAAGAGCGCGTTAGAGATGATCGCGCAGGTGCTGAGTTTGGGACCCCTTGGTGGGCAGATGTAGGGTGAGTGGAGGGCCTGAGCTCTGGAGGTGGGCACCACTGTGTTCTAATCAGGCCTGGCTGGGTGAGTGCCCTGTGCTTCCTGAGTCGTGGTCTCATCTGGGAAGTGTGGGTGGCATGGTCTCTGTTATCTGTAGGAGGGTGAAATGGTGCCCGGCAGTGTCTGGCCTGGGTGGGTCACAGCCAGTGTCCTCTCTCCTGCTGCAGATCGGAGGTGGGAGGCTGGCCTTGCCCCTCTGTCCTGTCCTGGCAGCTTGCTCTCAGGTGGACTCGGGCACTGGAGGAGTGTGGGTGGGGACACAGGGAGTGGAGGCAGCAGCTCTGCTGGATGAGGGCGAGGGCCATCATGTATCAGAGCACAAAGGCAGTGGGGGTCCTGGTAGCCAGACCCTCTGTGACTTGGGTCCTGCTGTGCATGTACCAGGTGTGCTCTCTTCTTGGTTTCTGGGGCCACCTGCACTCGAGGTGTAGCATGTCCCGGCTGGAAGCCCTGACTGCCCCCTTGCTTGCTTGGTCCCACAGCTCTCCATGCCTCCCGCCTCTCACACTCGGAGCCCCCCTCGGCCACGCCATCACCAGCCCTCAGCGTAGAGAGCCTGGCATCTGAGAGCTCCAGCCAGACAGCGGGTGGGGAGCTTCTGGAGCCACCAGCCGTGCCCAAGAGCTCCTCGGAGCCTGCTGTCCATGCCCCTGGCACCCCTGGGAACTCTGCCAGCCTCTCTGCCCACTCCTCCCTGTCCTTGTCTGGGGAGCTGGTACAGCCCAGTGTGGAGCGGACACCTCAGGCCAGAATAAGGGACAGCCCAGGCCCCCCGCCAGCCAAGCCCTACAGCGGCGCCACCCCCACACCTCTCCTGTTGGTTGCTGACAGGAGCCCTGCACCGTCCCCTGGAAGCTCATCCCCACAGCTACAGGTAAAGGTGAGTGCCCTTTCCCCTTGCTAGAGGCTTTGTCCTCTAATGGATGTGGGCCAGGATGTTCAGGGCTGCCCATCTGTGCTGGCTCCCCCTTTCTTGTGCTGGGGATTGAACCACTGAGCTGCATCCCTAACCCTTGGTTTCTTTTCCATTTTGAGACAGGGTCTCATTGCATTGCCCAAGCTGTATTCAAACTTGCAGTCCTCTTGCCTCCGCCTCCCAGAGCTCTGGGATTACAGTGTACCATGCTTAGCTGGCCCCTGACTTCCTGAGTGGCTTTGGCTGTGTCCCGCTCACCACCCTGTGCAGTGGGGCACAGGTACAAATCCATGTCATACTTCTGCCCATCTGCCAGACCTCCCCGGTCTGTGCAGCTGTCTGTCCGTGTGGCCTTCCATACACTGTGCATCCAGAAATCATTTCCCTGCCTAGGCCAGGGTACTGACCCTGTGTACCTGTCCACCCTTCTGTCCCCTCTGGCTCTGTTGATACCAGGCCCTGGGCGTGGTGGCGTGGAGACCCTGTCTTCACCCCCCAAGGGTCCCAGTGTGCTCAGGGGGACAGGTGTGTGTCCAGAAGGCGATTTGAGCCGAGCATAGTGTGGTGATGGCTTCCTTCACCTGAGACCCTGACCCCTGCTGGAGAGTGGGCAGCCGGGCCCCACTGAGTGCTGCTGTGAGTCTGGGCTGGGGAGCAATGGTCCCTGTCTTTGAGGTTCACAGCTCCCCTTGTGAGCTGAGTTTGCAGTGGGCAGGGTCAGCCCCAGCAGGCCAGGGCCTCAGGACATGCCCTGCCAAGCACCTCTGTGGCCCAGCCTGTCCTCCCCCCATCTCAGTGCTCCCAGGCCTCCATGGGCTCGGTCTTCCTGAAGGTGTGAGGAGGGTCTGGCTGTGCCTTTTCCCAGTGATGAGCTTTTTCAGATGCTCTGTGGGCTGTGGGGACATTTGTGTCTCAGCCCTACGTCCTGGAGTAAGCCCATGTGGTGGTGCAGGCCTGTAATCCCAGCTACTTAGGAGGCTGAGGCAGGAGGAGCCCACTGTGCAGCCTGGTTGTGAGATTTACCTGTGGTGTCTTTTGGAGGTGGGTGGCAGTGCTGGGCTCTCTCCCTCCCCAGCTCGGGGAGTCTTTCAACAGCGATTGGAACCCATAGGGCAGCAGCTGCCCAGGGGCCTGGGTCAGGGCCAACGAGGCCACCTATGAGCCCCGCCTCCTATTCCCACTGCCCCTAAAATTCTCCCCTAATCTTGGGTGAGGGTGGGATTGAGTCATGCCCCACCCCATGCCAGGAAGTGCTCTACCCCTGAGCTGCACCCCAGCCCTGGTTCTGAGATATACACAGCATATACACAGCGTCCTGTGCTATAACTCCACCACGGGAGGTGTTCTGGAAATGGAAACGTTTGCTGAATGGCTGAGTGCATCAGATGGAATTAGGGAACAGTCTGTCCCTACCTGGGCCCTCTTCTCAGAGCACCCCTTTTGCCTTTAGATCCTGGCCTGCTTTCCATGTCCCACAGGATCAGGCTGCCCCCTTCTGAGACTGAACTTCTGTCATGTCCCTGTCTTTAGTCTTCCTGCAAGGAGAATCCTTTTAACCGGAAGCCATCGCCTGCAGCGTCTCCAACTGCAAAGAAGGCCACCAAGGGATCCAAGCCAGTGAGGCCACCTGCCCCGGGACATGGCTTTCCGCTCATCAAACGCAAGGTATCAGCAGGGAGCCCCCAGAGACTTGGCTGACCTGGGCCTGGCACCCTCCTCTCTGCAGCCCTGGGCCGGGTGTCAGGGCTGCTGTGCTCTGATGGTCAAGAGAGGGCTCTTGGTTGGCCCGCCTAGGAGGCTGGACTTTTGGCCAGGGGATTTGGAGCAGGCTGGAGAGCAGCAGGCAGTGCACTGCCTTATTACTGACAGATGTTCAAGTGCTCCTGTGAGAGGCTGCTCTAAAGAGGGGGTCACTCCCATTCCCGTGGTGAAACCCTTCTGGAGTGGCCGAGAAGGGAGGAGCTTCCCCAAGGGCAGGAAGTTGTCATCTCAATAGCATGGAGGGATGGTGGCAGTCCCCATCCTGACCCTTTCCCACACTGTCCTGATTTCTCACCATGCCGGACATGGGACAGAACCTGGTCCCTGGAGCTTGCATGGCCAATGCTGGCCAAGAGGGGCACAGCTCCTGGCAGCAGCGTGGGCTGGAGGAGGGTAGAAGTGGTCCTTCCGGTGACCAGGGTCCCATCCGCAGGTCCAGGCAGACCAGTACGTCCCGGAGGAGGACATCTACGGAGAGATGGATGCCATTGAGCGGCAGCTGGATGCCCTGGAACACCGCGGGGTCCTGCTGGAAGAGAAGCTGCGAGGCGGGGCCAGTGGTGCGGAGCAGTGGGGGAGGGCTGGTGGGAGAGGCTGGGGCTGTTTGGGCCCCTCTTCCTGGGGCTGCCCAGCTGGGAGGTGCTGCCGGCCCTGCCCTGAGTGGGTGTCTGGCTCGCAGAGGGCCACGAGGACGACATGCTGGTGGATTGGTTCAAGCTCATCCACGAGAAGCACCTGCTGGTACGGCGCGAGTCCGAGCTCATTTACATGTGAGTCTTGCCTGCCCTACCCACGCCTCTGCAGGACTCAGAGCCACTTCCTCTGTGGGGCATCGGGCAGAATTGCTCACTGCTGCCTTGTTTCCACCCCTCAGCTTCAAGCAGCAGAACCTGGAGCAGCGCCAGGCTGACGTCGAGTATGAGCTCCGGTGCCTTCTCAACAAGCCAGGTGAGCGCCTGCCCTGCCTGGAGACACAAGGAGGGGGCGTGGGGGCTGAGTCTTCCTCTCTTGACTGGAGAAGGGGTGGGGAGGGGCATCTGTCCACTTAGGATGGCAGTGATTATAGTCAGTGACAGATAGAGCCAGGAGAGGGCGCTGCATGGACATGGATGGCGGCAGGGATGTCCATGGTGAGGATGATGGGCTCTAGGTGAATATCGGGCCCAAGGGCAACCCGCCCTATTTTGGGCATGGCATCAGCCCTTGCTGTGTGACCTTTGGTGGTTTCTTTGCCTCTCTGGGCCTCAGTAGTTTTATACATGGCTGTGGCATGGGGTGAACCACAGCCACAGGCTGGGATGGCAGGACTAGAACATCAGAGCTGAGTTGGGCATGGTAGCACATGCCTATAATCCAAGCACTCAGGAGGCTGAGGCAGGAGGATTCCCTCAAGTTCAAGGCCAACTTGGGGTACATGGGGAGTTCAAGGCCAGCCTGAGCTACATTGTGAGATCCTACTTAAGAAAAAAACTCAAAAAAGTAAAGTAGAAGAAGGTCAGAGCCAGGAGCCAAGGCTTTTGACCCCCTTCCCATGGCTCAGACTCGGTGCCAGCCCTGGACTTGGGCCACCATCACTGTCTCACAGATGAGGAAGTGGGTTGGAGCTAGTCTGCCCCTGCACACAGAGCCCTTCCTGCCTCTGGGACCCCGGTCCTGTCTCCCCGTTGATGGGGAAGCTTGGGCAGCTGGAGTGTCGCCAGGAAAGCCACAGAATGTCCCTGGCCTCCATTGCCAGCGCTGAGTCTACAGGAACCTGGGGCGAGGCTGCCACTCGGGGCCACAGTGACACCCTGTGGCCGGAGTGGGTACCGCCCTCTGCCTCCCAGGCAGCCTAGCCCTGGGCTTCCTGCTGCTGACAAGTTTCCCTTGTCATCCTGTTCCAGAAGTTGCTTTTGGAGAGCAAAGCTGGTTTATAGGGCCCCAGGAGGGCTGGGGACCCATCAGACACCATAGTGACCATCTCAGTGTCAGGCTGCCCTAGTTCAAATCCTGGCCCCCCTTCGCTATGTGATGCTGGTGAAGGATTTAACTTCCCTGGGCCTCAGTTTCCCCACATGTAGACTGGGGACATGGCCAGCGTCCAGATTTGAGAAGTGGCAGAACAGTATTAGAACTTGGGTGGTAGCTCTAAACCCCATGCTCTGTCCCCAGAGCTGGGCAGGGCACTCAGGTGTTCCTGACTTTTGGCAAGGTGAGGTCAGGGTATGGGCAGTGGCTGAGCCCCAGGTGTTCATCGAAAGATGTGCAGCGGATGTTGGGAAGGGAATGCTGAGTGGCGGCACCCGGCCCTGGGAGCCTGCAGGCTGAGGGAGAGACACCAAGGCACAGGTGGCCCCTGAGAAACAGCTGTGGGCATCCTTGTCATCTCTTCACCCCAGCCCTGCCTCCCACAGGGCACCTTGCACACTGTTGTGTGGATGAACTGGAAGCCCAGTGATGCGCGTGGGCTCTGTTCTTAGAGTGTGCGCTGTGCTGCCTGCCTGGCCCCTTTCAAGGTGTTTTTGGTAGGCAGCTTCACATCCTTGGTCCCTTCTACAAGAACCTTCATTTCCCCCAAGATCTCTGAAGCCCTGGCCCTTCCTTCCCAGGTACTTGGTAGTGAGGATGGGGCCTGCCTGCCACACTCAGGTGGTGACTGCTGTTGTCCTGGGGAAGAAGGTTTTCCTGCCCCTCATGGCTGGGCTTTCTCCCCTGGTAGAAAAAGACTGGACAGAAGAGGACAAGAACCGGGAGAAGGTGCTGATGGAGGAGCTCATGACCCTCATTGAGCAGCGCAATGCCATCGTCAACTGCCTGGATGAGGACCGGCAGAGGTGACATAGCAGGGGGAGGGGCTACTGCAGGCTGTGGCTGGGTTCCCTGGCTGGGGCAGCTCCTTGGCAGAGCCTGGGATACAGTTCCACACCCCAGGCTGGCCCAGCCCTGTCCTCACTGCCAGCAATCCCAGCACACCCTGGGCCGGCTCCATCGGGCTCAGAGGCTGGGAGGTTCCACCTGTGAGCACTCAGCTTCCCTTTCCTGTTCCAGGGAGGAAGAGGAAGACAAGATGTTAGAAGCCATGATCAAGAGGAAAGGTGAGTCCCTTCCTGGGGACTGGGGCTTCTGCATTTGAACTTGAGTTTGCAGCCTGGGGCTGGGAGATAAGGGACAGGTTGGATGAAGGGCTGGAGCAGGTCTCATGGGAATTTTGGGATGCAAAGTCCCAGGTTGCTTTCCTGGGACAGCAGCCTCAGTCAGGAAGTCCCTGGCCCATCCTTGGAGGGTGGCCATGGGATGCCCAGTTGCCCATAGGATGTGGTACACAGGGAGATTTCCCAGGGTTTGCTGGGCTTATGGCCGGTTCCTTCTGAGACATGCAGACTGGCTGGGGCGGGTCTGTGGGTCACGATAGCAGCACCTGTTAGGGTCACATGTGCCTGGATCAGCTACAGAGCACTGTCTTGACTTGGTTTCCACCAGTAACTCTGGCCTTGTGGTGTCTCCACTCAGGCTGGAGTCAGGCAGCTTGGATTCTTGTCCCAGCTTTGGCACATGGGCTGAGTGGCTTGCAGTTCTCTGCACTCCTCGCTCCTGTGTCTGCAGAGTGGAGTGATGGGGGACCCCCTCCCCTGCGAGCACTGATTATAGAGTCAACTTCTGTAGTGCACTTAGACCACACCTGGCATCTGCAAAGGGCTCAGGTGGGACCAGCTTATTTCAAAGGCCTGCATTTTCCTTCTTGGGAAAATTGGGGGCTCTGACAGATGACTTCTGAGTTCCCTCTGGCTGTGATGGTCAGGGTCTGTATTGGGGCCCACAGGGATGTGAGCCCCAGTCTAGGTAAAGCAAGCCTTTGAGTGTTAAGTGCGCCACATATCAGGGGTCACACAGATGCATGTCTCTTGCTAGGACACTAGGAGAGGTCCCCATCCTCTAGGGACAGAACAGGAAGTGACTTGCCCGAGTTTTCCCACGGGAGGCAGGTCGCTGGGCCAAGCCCACACTGTCCACACAGCTGCTCAGTGACACGGGTCACTTACCCCGGGCTGGCCTGGGAAGAATCTGCTTCCCCACCTGGTAAAGTGCCCCCTGCCTCTGCTGCAGAGTTCCAGAAGGAAGCTGAACCTGAGGGCAAGAAGAAGGGGAAGTTCAAGACCATGAAGATGCTGAAGATGCTGGGAAATAAGCGTGACACCAAGAGCAAGTCCCCTGGGGACAAGAGCTGATCGCCGGGGAAGCCACCGGGGTTGCCCCCTCCTGGTGGTCTGGGGAGCACCTTGCTGCCCTCGGATCAGCCGAGGGGTGAGACAGCTTAAGGGCAGGGAGCCTCTGGTGACCTCTGCTTTCTCAGGGTCCTCTGGCCACTCTGGGCCAGAGTTTTCTTCTCTTTTCCCTTGGCCCAGACAGCTATGACTCAGCTGTGCCCAGTCCGGTTCTGACATCTCCAGATGCTTTGACAGACGTGAAGAGCCGGCAGGGGCCAGGGCCCAGGGAGGGTGGTAGCTGAGCCTGTGCGCCTGCTCATCCTGCCAGCCTGGCCCCTGCCATGGTGGGGAAGCTCCTTGGGCGCCCTCCCTGCTGAACACACCGGACAGGATTATCTGACACCCAGTGTCCTCTGTTGGGCTCTGGCCCAGGGCTCCTGCTCCTCGTGGCTGGCCAGCAGCGGGGCTGCCAGACTGGCTTCCTCCTGCCCAGTCTTCCTCCTGTCCAGTGTGGGTGCCCTGAATCTCACGTGCCCTTGCTCAGGCGCTCTATTTATGAAGTCTCCGGTTGAGTTTGAGCTGGTTGCTGAGTGGTCCTATGCTGTGTCACATGTGGATGGGCCCGAGGACAAGCTCACCTCTGCCTCGCTCCGAGTTCCAGGTTTCTCCCTCAGCTCCCCTCATCTATGGGAAGCCTTGCTTCCCACCACACAGGGCCCTGATGGCCTTGCCAGGGCAGGTGGACGCCCCCGTTCGCTGTCCCAGTGTTGTGTCCCCTGTAAAGGGCCTTTGGGGGTCAGCTCCAGTCAGAGCTCTGGTCCTGATCCTCAGCCTAGGGAGATGTGCTTCAGGTAGGTGCTAACCATGGTTCTTTAATAAGTGTGACCCCCTACCTAGTCCGACCCCTCATTAGGCTTTCCTCCCCCAGCCACACCTGGGTTGGGGCCCATTTTTATTTGTGGTCATCGCTAGTCTGTCTCCTGTTGTCTCTTCCCTCCTCGACTCCTTCTCACCAGAGGATGATGGCCACCTACCCACTGGGTGGCCATGGAAGAGGACGAATGATGGAGACACCACTTTTGCCCAGGAAATGTGCCCGGCAGCTCTTGATCAAAGCACTGATCCCTAAGCTCTCCCTGGGCGCGGCAAGCCCCTCCTCCATGCACCTCGGGGAAGAGATTGCACTGTATTAGCTTGAGGATTCCTCACCAACAATAAATGGAGACGACTGAGTTCTTGGGCCACAGCCACGCCTCCTTGGCAGGCATCTCTGGTTGCCCAGGAGGGATTGGGCCATGCTGGGCTTAGATGGCTGTGTCAGTGTCCCACTCTGCAAGGGTGGCTGCTCTCACTTAAGTCATTGGTTGCTTGTGGGAATCAATGTGGATCCAGGGTTACTGGATCCATTCCGTTTTTCAAAAAGACTAGGAATCCAGATTCATATGCATGTCATTTGTAAATGTTGAACACCTACTCTGAATTTGTCCTGGCGTTCTCCGGTTTGCTGCCTCTGGACCATGCGATGGGCTCTGAGGTGGAGGACGTGTCCTGTCATATTGCTGCCTTGGTCCTCAGGTCATTGTGGGAATGTGACACAGGCTTCCCATGGATGTTCCTGAGCCAGCCCTAATGTGTTGGCTGCTGCACAGCCATGTTTATTCTGCAAGCCAAAACCCTGGTCACGTGACCCGACAGACCCATGTGATTGCATCCAGGTGTGTGATACAGCTAGCAGGGTCAGTTAATAGTTCCAAAATACTTTGATTTAAGAGGACAGGAGGGCTGGGGATTTAGCTCAGTGGTTCTGCTGCCTTCCTCACAAGTGCAAGGTCCCAAGTTCGATCCCCGGTACCAAAAAAATCAAACAAGAGGACAGGAGAGGGTAGGGCAGGTGAGTGTCAGAAGCCTGAGGGAAGAAAGAGCCTGATGTCGTGTGTACCGGGTGGGGGGGCAGGAGTGGGGTCAGGTCACTCTGCTCAGCTTAAGTCAGGGCCTCACAGATGCACGAACCACAGCTGAGGCTCAGTTTTGTTCAGGGTCACAAAACACATGCCGAAGCTGGGCCTGCAAAGTCAGGGCTCCTTCAGCCTGCATCTCTCCCACTCTACTTCATGCCATGGCCTGGATTTAGTGCCAGGCAGAGTGCTAACTTGAGGCTCGGAGGCTGCTTGCTGTTCAAATGCCCTTGGTTGCAGTATCTGGTGACTCTTACTTAACTGAGCTTGGTACTTCCCATAGCAAGCTGCCAAGGGGTGCTTACAGGTGTCCCTTCCCATTTCCTCTTGAATATGCAAAGGGGGAGCTGGAAACCATCTGCACTCCACAAAATATACACTTGACCATAGCCAAAAGGTGGAGAAGTGATTGTGCTCTACAAATCCTAACTCTGACCAAATAAGCCTTATCCCTCTGAAAACAAGGTAGTCGCGGAATGACCCAAGTTAAATATGTTTTATTGGCCAATTAATTGCTGTGGTTAAACATTTGCCCAAGGTTATAAGAAATGAAATAGGCAGGGCCTAAGACAGGTGGAAGAAGGCCTCATCTTCATTCCTACGTTCAGAAACGAAATGAGCAGGACACACAGAGGCTGGAGGTGGTAGGGAGAGAGCCGCTGGATGCCTTGTGATAGGCGTCCATGGGGGTGAGACCTGGGCCTTGCTGTCACTGAGAAAGGACTTGAAGTCTGTGCCTGTGACTGTCGGTGGCTCAGAGGCTCCACCAGTGGCTGCAGCATTCCAGGTGGTGTCCGGGGCACTGTTTGCCCCATGCTGTCAGGCAGGGGAGTGTTGAGCATCTTTTGATGTGGCTGAAGGCCAGTACAGGTGGGCTGACGTGAGGATGGCCCTGCCCTGCCCTGCCAAGGGGTGGGGTCTGGCTGTCCAGAGTGGGCTGCCCTGCCCCATCTCTGATTAGGTGGTGGCCAGAGCCTTCCTAAGTGCCTCACTCCTCTTGTGGTCAATGTCTTCCATTTCCCGTATTTTCTGCAAAAGGGATCAGGGAAAGCGGGTGTGGGTAGGGGCTGGAGAAGCCACCATCATTCTGGCCAGAGCTTGAGACTCCATGTGACTTTAGCCACAGTGCTCCATGGTTTCGCCTCCCATCTGTGCTCTACACATGGCCGGGAGGACAGCGGCGGTGAAACCAGACTTGGTTTCGTTCATCCTACCTGAGAGATCTCGGTGAGGATGATCCTTTGGTATTGCTTGCCTTGACCCAGGGCCTCCATGGTGGCCAGGAATTCCTTTCTCTCCTGGATTTCCCTCACCACTGGACAGAGGAGAAGGGACATCAGAGCAGGGACATGGGGACCCCATGCTCCTTGAGGGGGTGGACAGTGTCTGATGCAGACACTTTTTCTCTTGTTGGCCCCATCCAGTTGTACACACACAACACATGGCTCACGTTCTTCAAACCGGTCTGCCTCAGGGGCTGGCTCCTCTTGCGGCACAGGAGTGCCCTTTCTTTTCCTTTCCTCTGGGTCCTTCCCAGTGGCAAAGATATTTTGGAGTCTTCGTTTCTCCTTCTCCAGATCTCCTGCAGGGCCCAGAAATGGCCTTATTAGGCATGAAGAGCACCCAAATCTCTGTTTCCATCCGGGAGTGCTACGGGGTTTCTGGGTCACAGGGAGAGGGCTTTGCAGACTGCAGCTTTGCCCCTGGGTGTGCCTGAGCTTGTCACATCAAGATGAGAGGAAGTGGTGGGAAGAAGCAAGGAAGATGTGCTGAAACCCACACAAAAAACTTGGTGCAGGGCAAGGCTACGAAAATTCAGGGACCTGGGGTCCCAGTGGTCAAAGCCTGTGTGCCAGGAACTGCAGGGACATCTCAGGAGAGTCTGGGCAAAAGTCACAGTGGATGCCAGGGAGGAAGTGGGGAAGAGGGCTCTGTGACGTGGGCTGGAGAGCAGAGGGACCTGACTCAAGGGAGCAGCAGAGGGTGATAGGACAGCGACAGCGGCAACGAAACCTGACTTGGCTTAGTGGCATCCAGTTAATCAGGAAAGAAAGTTTGGGAAAAAAATAACAAGAGGCCAGCCTAACTGGTTTCCCAGAGCTAAAGCAGGCCCAGGCTCAAAAGCATTCCTGTAAAGGCAGGAGAAGCTGGTTAGATACCTGCTCCCCTGCCTTGGGGGCTGCCTATTGCCCATTTCCCACGTCCCTGTAAGACAGGACGCTACTAGCCCAGGCGGTGTCACTTACTGGTAGCTTGAGGCTTGAACTGCTCGCGGCTGTAGGCCCCGTTGGCCTGGCACAGGCTGGCCGGCCGGAGGTGGGACCGGGCTGTCAGGATGGGAGGCAGGTAGATGGCCGAGGCTGGCTGCTTGGAAGGTGAGGCTGTCTGGCTTGACGTTGGGCTGCACCGTAGGGGCAGAGGGTCTCCTCCTGGGGACAGAAGGTCAGTGGGACCTGCCTGGCTTTGTTTGTTGGAGACAGGGTCTCGCTATGTAGTTTAGGCTGGCTTTGAACTCACTATGTAGCCCAGGCTGGCCTTGAACTCACAGCGATCCTCCTGCCTCAGCCTCCTGGGTGCTGGGATTACAGGTGTGCACCACGATGCCTGGCTTCCCCCCACCCCAGTAAAGGTGATGCCCCCCCTGTTATAAGTCAAATGGTGCAGAAGAGTCTTCCTGTCCCCCTCCAAGCCTACCCCTCTGTGATGAGGAATGGTAGCAATTTGGTGATCTTGCCTTCCTTTTTGATGATAAACATGTTCAGAGATACATGTGCATATATATTTTTTATATGCACACAAGACTGACTTCAAAACACTGGGTCATATCGTCTTGTAGTCAGTAACCCACCCTTTTCATTCAATAATTTATCATGGACAGCTTTCCAAAAAAATGTTTATATATAACTTATTTTTTATAGCTATATACTGGTTAGAATGGTTATATTATTTATTCAGCTAGTCTCCTAGTTTCAGAACTGGGTTGTTTCTAGGTTTTTCTGTCAGTTTTTTTTTTACTACTTCCAACAGTGCTGCAATAAACGTTCTTGTACGTCAAGTCTTTGAAAGTGTGCGTTTGTTCTGTTTTCCTTCTGCTTAAGCCATGGGCTGGGAGGGACAGTTTGGGGGGTGACAGACACCTGTCCTCCTGCTGTGACCCCACCTTGGCCCACGCCTGGGGACCCTTCCCAGGCCACCAAGTGAGTCCTCTCCTGCTCCTGTCTGCTCACTTGGTCCCTTCTCTCCCCTGCCCGAGAGGCCAGTGTGGAGCAGGCCCCACCCACTGTTCTGAGCTGGTCCTTTCTACTGCTCCAGCCCTCTACAAATCCATTCGTCAAATGTGGGTTCAGCATTTCCTCTGTCCCAGGCCCTGGCCACCGAGGGCAGTGGGCAGTAGGTGAAGTCTGGCCTTCCTGGGGCTTATGTCGGGAGGGGTATGAATGACAATAGGGTGACACAGTGTCAGATGGCTGGGTCACCGGTATGTCCCAGTGGGACTTACAGTTTTTGTTTGAAACAGGGTCTTGCTATGTAGTTCAGGCTGGCCTTGAACTCACTGTATAACCTAGGCTGGCCTGGAACTTGAAGTGATCCTCCTGCCTCAGCCTCCCCAGTGCTGGGATTACAGGTGTGTGGCGCCTCTCCTGGCTGGAACTATCAGTTTGAAAGGTTGACCAGGGAGGCCTGGAGGAGAAGGGAACATTTGAGAAAAGAGCAGAGGATGCCAGGGAGGCCGGCTCTGCAGATACCTTGGGGAAGGGCATTCTCGGCATGGGAACAGCTGGAGTGGAGGCTGGAGGCAGAGCGTACCCGGGCGCCTAAGGGACAGGAGGCCCAGGAGGCTCAGGCTCAGATGGAGTGAGTTGGGGGGCAAGGGCAGAGGTCACAGAGGCCGCTGGAGGCTGGAGGCTGGAGGAGTGACCTTTGCTGCCACTGAAAATCCCGCATACAGGCTGGAGTGCAGGGAGACCGCCTTTGGGGGTGGCTCTGGGGTCCTGGGCGGTGGTGGTGACAGGCGAGATGGGGAGAGGGGGTCCGGGTCAGGTGTGAAGGCCAAGCAGCTGCCGTCTTCCCACCTGCCTGGCCCTCTCCCGCCCTCCACCTAGAGCCCTGCCACCCCTTACCCTCCCTTCCCTGGAGAGACTCCGTGCTCCCCAGAATGTCCCCTCCTCTGCCCTTCCTGTCCTGCCTCTGGCTTTGCCCCATCTCAGCAAAGAGCCTGGGTACTCAGTGAGCTGAGGGCCCGTGGCTTGCACAGCCTCTGAGCCAACCTAAAAGAGCCCGCAGGCTTCGGTAAGAGGAGGGGTGGGACCTGCAGGAGAAGAAGGCAGACCACACCAAGGCCTGGGGGCGGCTTTTTAAAAAGAAAGCTTTCTTTTCACTCACTCCCATGGGTTTAACCCCCTGCTGGCCTCAGCTGCTGCGTAGTTCCGGCTGGCCTAGAATTCACCGTGCAGCCCAGGCTGTCCTCCAACCCATGGTCTCAGCTTCTCCTGTCTCAGCCTCCCGAGTGCTGGGATCACAGGCATGTACCACCATGCCCAGATCATCCGTCATTTTTCCAAGATCAAGCACCTGCTTTAGTGTGGGTTAGTGAGCCAGATGCTGTTTTGGTGGGGGGATCTCTTTGTGGTTAAGCGATAGAGGACACCACATTATTACATTTCTGGGTACAGAGACTGAGTTATAGGATTCAAATGTGTAATGGCACCAATCTTTGGTGGCCTGAGTTGTTCCTGTCCACAATGTGGGAGGAGATCTGACCCTACACTAGCCTGGTAGCCTCCCTTCTGCAGTTGGGGCTGGACAGGCACTGCTCATGTTGGCCTGTGGCTCTCCCACCTGCTTCTGTGATTGATCAAAAGCCCTCCTGATAGGCATATTCTTTCCTTAGAGAAGGCAGTATCTGCTGGGTATGTTGGCACACGCCTACAATTCCAGCCCACTAAGAGACTGGGGTAGGAGGTTATAAAGTTTGACCCCAGTCTGAGCAATTTAGTGAGACCTTGTCTCAAAATAAAGAAAATTTTTGCTGGGGATTTAGCTCAGTGGCGCCATGCCTGCCTTGCAAGTGCAAGGTCCTGAGTTTGATCCTAGATACCAGAAAAAAAAAAATTTTTTTTTTGGTACTGGGGATTGAACTCAGGTCCTTACGCTTGCAAGGCAGGCAGCGGGGGGGAAAATTTTTTTTTAAAGGGCTGGGGACATAGTTCAGTGTGGAGGGCCTGAATATAATCCCAATATCAAAGAATCAGAGAGAGAGAAAGAAGCCAGGTCTTCTGAGCCTGTGGAGTTTCACTTGAATCTACCAAAAGCATCTGTTTCTCTTTCCCTTTTGGTAGATTCAAGAGAAACTCTGAGGGTTCAGACCTGCTAGCATTCACTAATTTATATTCTGGTCTTGCACATACTAGGCAAGTATTCTACCTCTGAGTTGGGCCCCCAACCCTTTTTAAACACAATTTTTTATTTTGAGACAAGATCTTGCTAAATTGCCCAGGCTGGCCTGCACTTGCAATCTTCCTGCTTTAGCCTCTTGAGTAGCTGAGATTACAGACACATGCCACTACACGCAGCCTGTATCTTCTCTCTTGAAGGCATCCCCCACAGATCTCTGTCCTGATCCACCAAAAAAAAAATTTTATTTTTGGAGACAGGGTCTCACTATATAGTTCAGGCTGACCCTGAACTCACTATGTGGCCCAGGGTGGCCTCGAACTCGAAGGGACCCTCCTGACTCAGCCTCCTGGGTGCTGGGATTACAGGCGTGCACCACCATGCCCAGTGCACCAAATGTTCATGCAGGTAAACCAGAGAATGCAAGATCATTTTCTAGATCTTAGAGGGCACCTTGCTGATTTTTTCTTTTAAAATAACACGAAGTGTGGAAAGGCTCTGCATAGCTGTCCTGAGTTGGAGTTCAGCCAATCATCTTGTTTCTGAGAGCTAAACTATGAATGAATAAAACGCATACATGTTCCCTTTGGAGGGCTCATAGGTTTATGTCAGGGAGGGACAGACTGCAAGCACCACAGGGTTGGGACTATTTGGGCGATGCCCTGGGGGAGTCTTGACTGGGCCAAGATTCCTCTGGAAGGTCAGCCAGAGCCTGACTGCAGGAGGCTTACTGTGCCAGGATCCAGATCAGAAAAAGCAAAGGCATCTCAAGGTCTAAAGGCCAGAAATACTCGGTAGACCTCATCTTTTTGCCAGTCTTTTAAAATGATGTCCTCTCTCTCTTAACATGGAAGAGCATAAAAACTATGGCTCCGATCCCTCTGTCCAGGGAGCCTCTGCAGACCAGGTGTCTCTTACTTTTTATGCTGTCCATGAGGTGGCGCTGTTGGAAGTTAGTCAGTTTCGATTCCTTCATCATTGCTGCAAGATAAAGCACTTCCGTGAGGCTTTCTGAGCTGTAGTGGGCCTGCATCTCCCCCTAGTGAAATTTCAAATTGTATCACCTGCTACCTCCATTCTGCACTGAGCACTTTCCCTCTTCTGCTTCACTTTTTCTATAGCACGTCTTCACCTAAGCTTGTTTTTTTGTTTTCTTTTGAGATAGGATCTTGCTGTATTGCCCGGGAGGGATCTAGTGATGCTCTTGCCTTAGGCTCCTGAAAGTAGGACTGTTGCTAAGTTTTATATAAGGTTACATTTTAATTTTTATATTTATTTATTTATTTATTTTTGGTACCAGGGATCAAACTCGGGTCCTTGTGCTTTCAAGGCAGGCGCCGGAATCACTGAGCTAAATCCCCGGCCCTATTTATTTATTTTTTGAGACAGGGTCTCACTATGTAATTCAGGCTGGCCTTGAACTCACTATGTAGCCCAGGGTGGCCTCGAACTCGAATGATCCTCCTGCCTCAGCCTTCTTCTGAGTGCTGGGATTTAGGCGTGTACCACCACGCCCGGCTAAGGCTACATTTTTTTTTTGTTTGGTTTGGTTTTTTTGGTACTGGGGATCGAACTTGGGGCCTTATGCCTCCAAAGCAGGCAGCGGAACCACTGAGCTAAATCCCCGGCCCATTAGACTGCATTTTTTATAAAAGACTTTTTTTGGCATGTGTAGTGCTAGGGATTGAACCTAGGTTCTCATGCATGCTAGGCATATGCTCTACCACTGAGCTATGCCCCCAGTACTACATATTTTATTGGTACCCTCCTACTCTAATATTAGCTCTATAACAGGAAGAATTTTTGCAGTTTTTTTTTCTGTTTCTTTTCCATTGCTGTACCCCCAGCACCTAAAACAGTGCCCAAAACACATGGTAGATTTAAACATTTTTTTATTGGGTAAATGAATGAATATTCGTTCATTCATGTGCCGAGGCGGAAGCTACAGTTATGAGTAGAAACAGTCATAGTCCTGCCTGATGGAATTCACTATCTAGAGGGGAGATGGGACACAAAGTACCTGACTGTACCTTGTGCTGAGCCCAGTGAAGGGAGATGTATTGGGTAATGTGAATGCCGGCCGGATCCTCTGTGGTGGTGGTGAGGAGGGGGAGGAGATAAATGTTCTCTGGGAATGCTGACATTGAAATGTAAAGGATGCATAGGAAGTAGGATCCTAGCACACACCTGTGATCCCAGCACTAGGGAGCCTAGAGGCAGGAGGATTCCAAGTTTGAGACCAGCTGGTACTACATAATGAAAACTTGTCTCAAAACAAAGACAAAGAAGTAGGAGTTATGGGGCCGGGGATTTAGCTCAGTGGCACCAGGCCTGCCTCCAAAGCGCAAGGTCCTGAGGTCGATCCCCGGTACCAAAAAACCCCAAAACAAAACAACAAAAACAAACAAACAAACAAAATTCTTAGTTCTTTGATTTTTGGCCCTTTGTAGGTGATAGTACCCTGAACCTTTCTGAACCCGAGGCTCCTTACGTGTGAAAGAAAATAGCCATTCCCAAGGCAGAGGTCAGGTAGGGGAGAAATGAGTTACACAGGCTGTTATCGCCACTCCTTTCCTGTATCCTCTATACTTCTAGTCCTCTAACCTACTGACCTTTGAGCAGCTCGCACGTTCCTGGTGTGTAAGTGGCCAGCTTGGGGCTGCGCCCAAACCCTGTTCCTTTGATCACTGTGTCCACCCTTTCCTTCGAAGCCATTGGAGACCCCTAGGAGGGAAAGACGCAATGACATACCTCCTGTCTCCTAGCCCCAATCTGTGCTCCTCCATCCTCCCGACTAGGCAGATGAGCCCTCATCCCGACTCCCGGTGCCTGTGGCGGATAAGTCCCGGGGGGAAGAGAAAACGTTAAAATAGCCTCAGTCACACAAAACTGAAACCTCACCCTAAAGACTTCGATTTGATGTGCGCCCGCGTTACATAGAGTGCCCGTGTCTGGCAGAGATAACGTGGGATCGAGACACTAGCGCGTGCTCCCAGTGGCTCTGGTTACCATGGCAACAAATGGTGCCGCCCTGCGCCGGCACACCTTGCCGCTCTAGCTGCTTCCCGGAAGTGATTGCCTCAGGGTCACAGCGCAGGCGCAGGATACGCGTGGTGGTGCTCGAGTGAGAAGCGCGCAGTTTGCGGGGTCTGCGGGTGACTCTCGTGGCGTTTTTGCGGCCAGGGTATCATGTCAGACAACGAGGACAAGTGAGTACCCCCGCAGAGTGGCCTTTTCAAGAGCCTCAGAAGAGGCGAGGTATGGAGGGATTGGGTATTGAGGGAACTGGCCGAGCTGAAAGGAAGAGCCAGATTTAGGAGCATAGACCTAGGCAGAGGTTGGACAAAGAAAGACTCGGGTTCGAGAGTCCAGAGTGGGTCAGCGAAAAAGGTGTCTTTCAACATACTTTCCCTTGAGCTGGGCTCTGTGTCGTGTAATGGGAATACTGTATTGAGAGCAATACGGTGTCGTGTGGGTTTAGTAGTGCTGGAAGGGGGAGGTAAGAAGTAATCCAGAGGATGATCTGGGGCGGCTTCCCCGGGTGGTAAAATCTGGGGTTCTAGAGAAGTCGGGGGCTTGTACTAGGGTAATAGTAGTAGAGGTGGTGAGAAATGGGTTAGAATTCTGGATATATTTTAAAGGTAGAGCCAAAAAGATTTCATGATGGGTTGAATGTGTGGGTGCAGACAGTGGGGAGATCGATCCTGAAAATAAAAATATGGGAGTCCTTAGCATTAAGTATGTTAGTTCAAACCAAGGCATCCTCAGGGCAGAGTGCCAGTAGAGGAGTTGTTCGACCCAGCCTTGAGGCCTTGAGGGAAAGGAGGAGAGTCTCCCAGAGAGAGAGAGAAAGAAGAGAGAAGTGGGGGCCACCCAACAGCCACTTCTTGGAGTCCAGTGAGGAGAGTATTTCATAGGAAGGAGGAAGGAGGAGCCTGGTGTGCCAGCTGATCAAGCTGAATGAGAGAATTGCCCGCTGGATTTAGCAACGTGAAGATGATTAATGAATTTGAAAAGAGTGGTTTTGATGGAGCTGTGAGGGTGAAAGTCTTGTTAGAGTGAGATTATGAATGGGAAGAGGAGTTCAAGACAGTGAGGTTGGATAGCTCTTTCACTTTTTTTTGGTACTGGAGATTGAACCCAGGGCCTTCACACTGAGCTACATCTCAACCCTTTTTATTTTTTGAAACAGGGACTTGCTAAGTTGCCTAGGCTGGGCTTGAATTTGAGGTCCTCCTGCTTCAGTCTCCTAGAGTACTGGGATTACATGGATGTGCTGCTGTACCTACCTTCTTTTTCACAAATTTTGCTGCAAAAGGGAGAATGGAATTAGGGCTGCTGGGGGAGGGGGAAAGAAAAGTGAAGCCTTTTTTTTTTTTTTGGGTGCTGGGGACTGAACCAGAGCCTCATGCATGCTAAGCACATGCTCTACCATTGAGCTACATTCTTAGCCCCGAAGTAAGGTTTTGTTTGTTTGTTTTTGTTTTTTGACACAGGGTCTTGCTAGGCAGCCCAGGCTGTCCTGGAACTCCTGCTTCAGCCTCCCAAGTGCTGGGATCACAGGCATGTGCCTGGCTATTAAGTAGATATTTATCGAGTGCCTCCTGTATATCAGCTAACACATAGTTCTCTGCCTCTTTGATTCTAGTAGGTGATTAACTGTTCTCTTCTGTACAGTTTTTTTTTTTTTTGGTACCAGGGATTGAACTCAGGTCCTTGCGCTTGCAAGGCAGGCGGTGGAACCACTGAGCTAAATCCCTGGCCCTCTTCTGTACAGTTTTGATGGTGATGACTTTGATGATGTCGAGGAGGATGAAGGACTAGATGACTTGGAAAATGCTGAGGAGGTCAGTATTCAGCCTGGAACGGTTTATATCTAGATGTTCTCCAAGAACCTCATTCATTGGTAGGTGGGGCTTTTGGAAGGTGGTTGGATTATGGGGTTTATGGGTGACTGGCTGTAGGAGGTGCAGTCTGGTTGGGTGAGTTGGTCACAGGGGTGTGGCCTGGGTTTATCTCCCTCCCTGGCTCCTCCCTTGGTTCCTTGCTGCTGTGCTGTGAGCAGCCCCTCTGCCATGCCCTTCTGCCTTGGAGCCAGCTGATTATGGACTGAAATGTGAGCCAGAATAAACCTCTCCTTCCTTTAAGTTGCAAGTGTCCAGTATTGTGTCTCAGCAGCAAGAAAGTGTCTAAGACAAGCCTTAGGCTCCTATTCCACAGCTGGAGTGCCAAGAAGCAAGGCAGATGATAATTACCCGAATGTTGCTGCCTCTCATTTGAGGTCTGGATTCTGCCATAAGCATCCCAGTTAGAGTGATCAGTTTTCCAGTCCTGGGTAGCAGAGCAACCCTGAAAAGTGGGCCTGAAGGTATTGTCCACTTGATACACAGCCCACGGCTTCTGGGACAGTTCACTGATAGGCGAAACATCACCTTCATTCATTCAGCAAACATGTGTTGACTGTTTGTTACTTGTCAGGTACTCTGCAGGCTGGGGCTGCATAAGGAGCACGGGGACAGCGTCCTGGGATAAAGCTGCAAAGGGCAGCAGGGCCCACATGAAGCAGGATTTCAGAGTAGAAAGCAGTAAAAACCTACTGACAAGTTTTGAACAAGGGAGCAGAATGATCTGGTTTTCATTTTAGTAAGCAGGTTCCGGCCTCAGGATTGTGGAGTGAATTGGAGGGGGACAAGAGTGGGAAACAAATTAGGGACCTCTGGCTTGGATTGGGGTCTGGTAGTGTAAGTGATGAGAAGACAAAAGATGTATTTTAGAGGGCTGAGAAAGTAGTTTGACAGGGAGCAGCTGGCTGGATGGGTTGCCAGCTTCCTGAATAAATAGGGCTTCCTGTCCTGTGTGACTGGAGGGAGGACACCTACGTGTCTCCAAGAAGTTTCTTGACTGTTTTAGGCTGGGAAGCCAAAGCCCTTCTTTTTATCTTTCCTCTCTGCATGGCACCTTGAGCATACCTGCTCATTTGAGTGAGAAGTTTCCTCTACCTTCTAGTCCCTGCCCCATCTCTATTCTTTTGATTTTGCCTCCTAGACTTGACGCCACCCTGCTGCTGTTTCTCTGTTCCAGGCCTCAGCCTGGCCTAGTTATCACTGCTGCTCACCCATAGGCAGCCTTCTGGCAGGAACTGTGTGGCTGCTGGCTGCCCCATCTCACCTCTGCTCCATTTGCCATTCTGTTGCCTCAGTCACTGTCCTTTCCTGCCCATATGACCAGTTGTGGCTGGGCTCCCACAGTGATGTCACTGCTTCTGCCCTCACGCCTTTAGCATATTCTCAACAGAGTCTACAGGGTGACCTTATCAGCCTCATCAAACCATGTCTGTCCTCTGCTTAGAACCCTCCTCCGTAAATGGCAGGGGCATGTACAGTCTTCCGGGACCTGGCTGCCTGCTTCCTCTGTGATCCTAGCCGTTCTTGCTGTTCCTGGGTTTGTTTGTTTTTGGTGGTGTGTGGTGCTAGGATCATAGCCCACAGTTAGTTGCCCAAACCTATCACATTCTCTTCCACCTCTGCCTTTGCACTGTCACTCCACCTGCCTGGATGCCCTTCCCTTCTGCAGTGGCTTGGCAGCTCCTGCTCAGCCTTCTGGATCAGCTTGTCTTGTCTGTGGTCAGTCTTCCTGACAGCCAGTGAGGTAGGTGACCCTAACGGCTTGTTAACCACTTCTTTTTTCTCTTATTTTTGTTGTTTGTTTTGAGACAGGATCTCACTATGTAGTTGAAGCTGGCCTTGAACTTACCAGGTAGCCTAGGCTGGCCTTGAAATCACAGCGATCCTCCTGCCTCAGCCTCCTGAGTGCTGGGACTATTTCCTCTTGAGTTCCCCTCAAGGGTGTGGCTTCTCAGAGAGTGGAAACTTTTAGCCTTGTGTCTCAGCACTTCTTGAAGTGCCGTGGCACAGGACTGGTACTTAATAAGCAGCTGTTGGAATGTTATTCTTCCCACCTTCACCCTTGTTTTGCTGGCCACTTGGCCCATTGGCTCAGTTACCCTACCTGAAAATGAGTGAGAAGCTTGTGCTTAGGATGTCCTTAAGGTGTGCTTATAGACTTTTTTTTCACCAGTACTGGGGATCAAACTCAGGACCTTGCACTTGCCAGGCAGGTGTGGCGCCGCTGAGCTGCATCCCTGGCCGTGCTCATACACTGCTCAGGGACTATCCCTTTTCCAGGCCAAGCTTCTGTCTCTTCTGCATGAGCAACTGGCTCTGGATTCTCGATCATGATTCCTCTCAATGTTAGGTCTGAGGCTCTGGCCCAATTAGCTGACTCTCCAAGCCCCTGGCATGGAGACTGTAATCCCTGCCTCCTGGGTTACTGTGAGGATTACATGGGGAGTTAGCGAGCAGTTCCACGTCCCTGGCACCCAGCCAGCATCAATGGTGGTAGTAGTGCTTGTCATTGTCACTGCTACCTCACCACCCCAAAAACACACCCTGAGATTTTCCTTGTTCTGTCTCGTGTCTAGGAGGGCCAGGAGAACGTGGAGATCCTCCCCTCTGGGGAACGACCCCAGGCCAACCAGAAGCGAATCACCACCCCATACATGACCAAGTATGAGCGAGCCCGTGTACTGGGGACCCGAGCGCTCCAGATCGCGTGAGTGTGAACCCCTGCTATCTCTTTTGTCACGAAGCCCACGGTGAGGCCCTGAGCTGCTGCCCCTGAACACAGGCCCTTTCTCCTCGCACATCTGAATGGAGGTGGTGCTGTCTCTGTGGGCCAGGTGTTGTACTGGCCCCTGGCCCTTAGGGAGGCTGTGACCTGATAGGAGAAATAGAATATGAGAAGGAGCTGAGAAATCAAATAACAATACAGGAGAAAATAGTAATAAAAACAGAACAAGGTGATTGCCCATTAGGTTGGTGAAGTAAAACAGGAGTGTGAATTCAAGAGAGCCCTGGCCTGTGTGTGCTGACAGTCAGGCGGCAGCCCTCAGCAGGGCAAAAGTGGTTTTATTTTGTTTTTGTGGTACTGGAGATTGAACCTAGGGCCTTCATACAGATCTATATCCCAGCCCTTTTTTTATTTTTTGAGGCAGGTCTTGCTAAGTTGCCCAGGCTGGCCTTGAACCTGCAATCCTCCCACCTCAGCCTCCTGAGATGCTAGGATTATAAGCATGTGATGTTATGCCTGTTTTTTTTTTTTGTTTGCTTGTTTGTTTGTTTATTTGACAGGGTCACAATTCATAGCTCAGACTGGCCTCAAATTTGTTATCCTCCTGCCACAGTGGTTTTTTTTTTTTTTTTTTGAGACAGGGTCTCCTTATGTAGCCCAGGCTGGCCTTGAGCACACTGTATAGCTCAGGCTGGCCTCAAATCTATAATCTTTCCACCAGGGGTTAGGGTTGGAGTTGCAGGTGTGCACCCCCACACCTGGCCAGAAGCTGGTTATCAATGTGAAGGAGATGCCAGCTTAGTGGGGTAGGGAGGGTGCACCCTGTTGTGAAAGCCCAGAGCAGTGGTGGGCTCCTGGGGAATGAGAAATTAGCAGCTTTTCCTTTTCATCTAAGTTCAGGAGAGCAAGACCCAGGAAGAGACAGTAGATGGGGAGACAGACTGGTGACTACGGTCACCTGTTAGCATGGGCAGCACAGGCCAAGGTGGAGAGCAGACTGAGGCCCTCTGCAGTCAGGCATCCCACAGGTGGGGCTCCCTCTTGAGGAGGCCAGGCTGGAGGCCTCCTTTTCCAGAAAGGAGGGAGGACAGAGGCAGGGGTATTAGTGTATCCCCGTGGGAGATCCTTCAGGGAGCCCAGGAGGATAAGGAAAGGGGCCCCTGTTCCACACTTCTTGTAATCCCATGTGGGAAAGGGGGAGCATCTAGAAGAGGGGGTAAGGAGTGAACGGGGAATTCATGTGGAAAGAAAAGTGGGCCAGATGTGCTGGAGGGCAGTGGCACTGCTGTATCACTGGTGTTCACAGCACTGGACTCTCCTCTGGTCCCAGGGGGTGGATGTGACCACGCTTTCTGCCTTGGTAAAGGCCACATGGATGGCAGTAATGTTCTACCCCGTTCCTCAGCACTAAACTTTCTGCTGGCCTGGTTGTGCTCCTGACTCCTAACCCACATTGGTTACCACCTGGGTCAGGATCCTCTAGGCCTGCACCATCAACTATAATCACCAGCTCCATGTAGCCATTTAAATTAAGCAAAATAACAGCTGGAGGTGGTGGTGCACGCCTGTAATTCTAACTGCTCAGGGGGCTGAAGCAGGAGGATCACAAAGTTGAGCCCAGTTTGGGTAACTTGACAAAACCTTATCTTTTTGTAAAGACACCCTTTTTTTTTTCTGGTACTGGGGATCGAACTTGGGACCTTGCACTTGCGAGTCAGGCACTGGAACCACTGAGCTACATTCCCAGCCCTATCTTTTTATAAAGTGCAAAGAACTGGGGATGTAGCCCAGTGGTAGAGTACTTGCCTAGTGTGAGTGAGGCCTTGGGTCCATTCCCCAGTACTACAATCAATCAGTAAAAATTCATTTTCTGTTTCACTGGCTGTGTTTCAGTGCTTAGTAGCTGCACGTGGCTCACGGTTACTGTAAGTGGTAGGCCAGGTACAGAGCCTCAGTGCAGAGCATTCCACAGTGCCTGGTCAGCTGGCTGAAAATGCCCACTGGGAAGACTCCTTCCTGAATTTGGTTATGTGCAAGTCAGACATCTCCCAGCACTGGAGTGCTGTGCCGGCGCCTGTCAGGGATGCAGGAATGTCACACACACACACACGCACACACCCCCGACACTCCCCCCCACCCCGTTTTCCTGCGGGACAAATGGACCTGTGCACAATTATCCAGGATCTAAGACAGAGATGGGTGGTATGTTACAAAGGCTCCAAAAAGAGAGGGGGCTCTTGATGGAGGGGGGAGGGGGGAGGATTCCCACAGGGACAAAGGGAAATGGTTTTGTGGGTATCCCAGGCATGTGGGTTACGGTGGGAGACAACTTGGGGCAGTGCTGAAAAGATGTCACCAGTGCCTGGAGGGACAGGTTCAGATTGGTGTGTTTTTTGTTTTTTGTTTTTGTTTTTTTTTTGATACCAGGGCTCAACTCCAGTCCTTGTGCTTGTGAGGCAAGCGGCAGAACCACTGAGCTAAATCCCCAGCCCTAGATTGGGCTTGTCTTTTCTTTTCTTTCTTTCTTCTTTTTTGAGACAGGATCTCACTAGGTAGTTCAGGCTGGCTATGAACTCACTGTATAGCCCAGGCTACCTCAAACTCATGGCCATCCTCCTGCCTCAGCCTCCTGAGTTCTGGGATTACAGGTTTATGGCACCATGCCCTGCTTCAACATTTTTGGCTAGGTTTTGAATGAAGTTTCAGTCTGGTTCCTAGCACCATCTGGTGGCCGAGGTGCTTGTTTTATCTACTTCCTGACTGAATAGGACATGTTCATATACTCAAGGTCCCACTCCTGTGCTTTGCTAATTCCATGAGCATGGTAGGCCTGGGTGAATGAGTGACCTTGAGTTATTCCTTGAAAGAAAGAAGTCATAGGCAGATCAGAGTAAGCATCTTGCCATGTTGTTTAAAGCTTTATACTTGGCCGACATTTATTTCATTTTTTCTCTTGCAGTGAAGGGCCTCACACATGCAAAGCATGTGCTCTACCACTGAGCTATACCCCCAGCCCTGGGAACATAAATACTTACTGAGAGAGGACACGGGGGAAGTTAAACACTTAGCCTCACCCTTGGGAAATTTTCAGGCTTTTGAGAGTAATCCAAATCAGAATATTTAGTAAGAAAATTGGTAAGTGATGAAAAAATAAAATTAGTCAGAAAATTCATTTTAAGTGCTGGCTCTCAGACTGGCTGATGATCAGAATCATCTGAGCAACTATGCAGATATAGATGCTCAGGCCCCTTCGTGAGAGATTCTGCTCAGAGGATCTGGAGAAAGACTTCTGGAGCCTGGATGTTAGCATCCTTTAGTACTTCCAGATCCACTGTGAAACTCGAGCTGGAATAACCAAGGCTGGCTTCCTGGAGGAGGTGGCCTAGAATTAGCGTTCCCTGCCTATGCCTGGAGCCTCTGCTGTGGGCTAGGTGTTGCGAGAGGGCCTGGGCCCCCCTGGGGAATCCCGTGTCCCAGGCCACGTGGAGCTTATGGCCTGTTGTGGACGATCCCCGGTGAACTTGGTACCAAGAAAAACAGATGCGGATGAGTCGGGTGTGGGGCATGCAGCAAGCGATTTCCATGGTGGACACACTTAAGCCTCCCCCAGGCTTGTCTGGAGAGGAAGAGCTGTCTGAGGACTCAGAAGGGATGCAGCGTGGAATGTCCAGGTGTCGTAGTCTGTTTCCTGTGGCTGTGACCAAGTATCTGAGCCTGGGTCACATGGCTCAGCTCATTGGGCTCACAGTTCTGGAGTCCGAGAGCATGGCCCCTCTGCCCTTGTCACATGACAGAGCCCCCACATGGTGATGCAGAGCAAGTGTGCTCACTCAGGCTCAGGCCTGTCTTCCTCTGACAGAGGCACTCTCGCCGTGAAGGGGGCCCACCCTATGGCCCCCTCTGACCCTCATCGCTTCCCAGAGGCCCCACCTCCAGATCCACGGACACATGAATTTGAGGGACCCTTTCATACCATAGCACGGGGAACCTAAAATGTGGGGCAGGGGCAGGGAAGAAGCAGGAGAGGGTGCTAACAGGAGGACCAGGGACTGCCCTCTGGCCTGATGGTGCTGGGAGGTCGTGGGGGATTGTAAGTAGCCAAGTGCTCCCGCCTTAGGCCTCACATAGAGGCTGGAGAAGAGACCCTGAGGGGTGGTTGCTATGCTAGGGAAGGAGAGTGAGACAGTTGGGCACTGAGTTAGGCCCATGGCGTGGTTGCAGGTCAGATCGGAGGCCCCTTTGCTGGATGTTCTGTCATGGCTGCTGCGCTCCATCTGCAGTCGCGGCTAGGCAAGGTTCGTGGCAGGGAGCTGACTTGTGACTGCTCTGTGGCCTAGTGATGAAAGCTTATGCTGGTGTCATTCATAGCATCTTTAGTTTATAGATCCAAGTTTATTGCAAGTGTGATAGCACAGTGGTTAGGGGCATGTGGGGTTCACATCTTGGCTCTGCCACTTATTGGCTGTGTGACCTTGGGCAACTTACCAGCCTCTCTGTGCCTCTGTTTTCTCACCAGTAAACGGGAAATGAAAGGAGTACTCACTCACAGGGGATCATTTTTTACAGCGCTCACAACCACAGACAGCACCTCGTTAGTCTGCTATCAGGCAGTGGGATTTTAGCATCAATGGCGAGGCAAGGCACGGAGTGTTTTCTTGATTTTCAAATGGGAATACTGAGATTTGGAGAGAAGGTCAGTGACCTGTCTTGGGAGGCACAATTGAAATCCAGCTTGCTGGCTCCCCATGTAGATCTGTGTTCATTGAGCAGGTCGGTGGCAGGTAGCAGGTGACCTTGTTTGGTGAGGACCAGGACACCAGCCCCGCCCCGGGTTGCTGTCTCTTCTCCCACACATTCCTTGTGCCTGCAGGATGTGCGCCCCGGTAATGGTGGAGCTGGAGGGGGAGACAGATCCCCTGCTCATCGCCATGAAGGAGCTCAAGTGAGTCCCTGCTCCAGGAGAGAGGGGGATTGTGAGGGGGAGAGGGGTGGGCATTGCTGAGACACAGCCCTCACGCACTGACTTCTCCCCTCACAGGGCCCGGAAGATCCCTATCATCATTCGCCGCTACCTGCCCGATGGGAGCTATGAAGACTGGGGAGTGGACGAGCTCATCATCACGGACTGAGCTGGAGACGTCTTCTGGGCTCGCCGCTGCCAGTTTCTAGTCTCACTTTATACTTGTACATAATAAACTATTTAACCTCTGACCCCTCCACTTCCAGCTGTCTGCAGTGCCACCACCTGCTGCCTCCCTGCTGCCCGGAGCATGCACTTAGCGCCATGGCCCCGTGACTGTCAGCTTTTTAAGAAGCACCGGGGCCCTTGGCCCCCATGGGTCCCCCACATCCCTCCCTCTGTGTCCCTGCTCCCCAGAGCAAAGGCTGCTGCAGGGGAGACACCTCAGCTGCCTTCCCAGCAGACAGAGAGTCTTTGTGCCCAGGAAGCTGGTTGCCATGGAAACCCCCAATTTCCTTTCCAGTGGGGACTGGCTACAGGGGCTTCTCCCTTCTCAGGAGTATCACAGAGCAGGTCTCATCAAGCCACCCATTGTTTCCTAAGGACCTGCCTCAAGCCTTATCGAGGGCTGGGATCCCCTTTCAGGAGCAGTGCCCCAGCAGGAAGTGTGGGGGTGTGGTGATCTCCCACCCTCCCCAGCAGAACCCAGGCAGCAGCTGGAGCAGGACTGAGCACCTGCTCACCCCCAGCCCCCGGCCCACTCCTCAGGCCACTGTCACACACTGCCCTCCATGGCCTGCCCCTGGCCCAACACAACTGCACCCTCTCCTCCCAGCCCTGTAAAGTGCCCTTTCTCTGCTGTGGTGGCCTGTGGTCCTCAGGCTGGACTGAGCTGGGTGCGGGGATGCCACGCTTCTGGGTTCAGCCTAGGAGCTCCCCTTCTCTGCCTTGCTCATCTTCTCTAGCTTGCTTACCCTGCTAAAGGAGAACCAGTCACATTGGCTCCTCCCTCTTCTGGGGACAGGGAGAGGGTGTATGTGGACACTAGCATAGATGGAAGGGAAGATTGGCTCCCAAATATGCCAACCTGACCTCCATTCCATTGCCAGCTTCCTGCCACAGGGGAGGAGGAGGAGCCAGGCTTGCCTGACCTGCAAGAGGCAGTGCTCTCTGGGATGGCACCCTGGATGGGATGGGAAGGATGAGCGGCCCCAGGGTGGGAGGGGTGCTGGCTGCTCTGGAGAAGGGTTAAATCAGGGAGGGTGGACTTCGCACCCCTGCCACCCTCCTCCAAGCCTGTGGAATCCTTTAATCAAGTTGGGTGCTGAAATTTCAGCTCTGAAATGCCGCCTTTGTGCTGGCATCCAGGCAGCCGCCCCAGAGTGCGGGGGTCACTTTCTCGGCCCCATTTCTCTAAATGGTCTCTTTGTTCCCTGCTGGGCCGCTCAGTATCAGATGTGATTAAAGGGAGATGGGATTTGGGAGGGGGGGGGTTAACCCTTAGGGGATAGGGTGTAAGGAAACGGGAGGAAGGGGTGTCTGCTCTCACCTCCCCCTTCCTGTTCTGCTCCTCTTTGGGGAGCCCCTTATTCAGCTAGCTGGGCCTGGGTTTGACCTCTCTTAAATGTAAAGTCACCCACCACCACTACCGGGTCTGTATTTCCTTACTTTGGGCATAGGCTCCGCAGTCTTCCAGAAACACCTGCTCCCCCTCTTTGCAAGTGGAGCTAATACAGCACCAAGGCCCAAGCTCACCCAGAACCTGTTGTCTAAGGGAAGCATGTAGCCACGTCTTCTGGCTTCCCCAGGGTCATTTGTCCTCTCCTGGTGCCATTTCTCCACACCCAGTCCTATAAGGTGCAGGGTTCTGGAGGTGGTGGATTCAGCTGGATACCACCTGTTCCTCTGCCCTGCCAACTCCATGTGCACAGTGGCCCAGAGAGCAGGAGCTATGAAAAGACCGGAAGTGGACAGGTGTCCTGCCTTTCAATAGGGGAAAGTGAGTGGTGAACGTTAGGGGCATATAAGGTTAGCACTGACCCATCCATACTGGAATTCTGGAATAGGTTATTACATGTTTGACAGCACTGAGATGATAAAGTGGAGGTCTAGCACGGTTCCTAAGAGTATTCAATATTGACAAATTGGTTTTTTTTTTTTCCCCTAATGGTTTCTGGTTTTGTAGGTCTAGGGAATGCCCCAGATCACAGATCTTGGTTTTAGTGAGGCACTGGGCAGTCTCCCGACAGCTGTGACAGATGGAGAAGTGGGTATTTGGTGGTGATGTAATGAGGTAGTTTCTGAACTGATTAGACAGCCTGTGTCTAGGAGTACAGAGAAGAGAACTGATGGGGGGAGATACTTAGGGATGTACACAGGGCCCTGTCTTGGTTTTGACCTTTATTAGTGACTTAATGAGGAGATTCACATTTGCAGATACACATTTTGGAGGACAGCTAGGTTCCAAGATATAATACAGGTAGGTGGATCACATCCAACAAGACGATCTGTTAGTGATCAGAATAAAATCCTGCCTTTATAACAAAAGAAAACACCGTAAGTGGCTTATATACAGTTAGGGTGGTCAGACTTCGAAGCAGACATTGAAAGAGCAGGACTTTCAGTCACCAAGCTTCGTGGAGCCAGCAGCTTTGGGCAAGTGGTCCAGAAAGGTTCCTTGATGCAGCTTCCAGATGGAGGGGTCCCGCCATCCCAGGGGGACTGAGTTAGCTCCCTGTGTCCACCCTGCCCTGGCCTTGACCAGGAAGTAGGGCGCTGGAGACCACAGATGGAAGGGAAGAGCTCAGACTGCAGCAGATTTAAAGCTCCATACTGGAACCGGAAGTAGTCTGCAAGCCCAGTGCAGGTGGAGGAGAAGATGTTCCACAGTGTAAGCTTTGGAGTCAATGCTGGGTTTCAGCCTCTGGGCCAGCGCTTCTGAGATCCAACCTCCCAGAGCTTCGGTTGGAAAATTGAAATAAGGATGGAATGTATCCCTTAAAGTCCTGAATGACATAAAACACGGAGCACTGGGCTCCTTGACCTAGTAGCACGTACTACGTGATAGCCCTTCTGGTTACCATGAGGACTTCCACCCATCTGAGCTGCCTGTCAGTACAGCAGGGGTGAGGAGGTTGCCTGTCCCTGGGTTATGTGCCTGTGAGGTGGGCTGGTTCACATCCCTGGTTTTGACCTGGACAGGCTGTGCTGGGAAAGCTCAGCTAGGCCCTGGCATGGGCCAGGGTGTGTATATCATGTGTGTGCGCATGTGTGTGCACTCTGGGGGAGGAGGCAGGTGGGTGTGGCAACAGGCAGCCCATCTGTACATCACACATAGTTTTTTTGGTACAGGGGATTGAACTCCAGACCTTATGCTTTCGAGGCAAGCAGTGGAACCACTGAGCTAAATCCCCAGCCCACTTTTCGGTTTTTTTGAGATAGGGTCTCACTGTGTAGCTCAGGCTGACCTCAAATTCAGTGATCCTCCTGCCTCAGCCTCCCGAGTGCTGGGATTGCAGGCCTATGCCACCATGCTCGGTTCATCACACATGTTTAAGGGCCCAGGCCTGACTGCCAACGGGAGTCACCCCAACTACCCCTTTCTAACACCTGTCCCTTGAATTCTTTGCAAATTCCACCTTACTGGGTGAATGGAGGGCCCCACACCCTCTTCCTAGCTACTTCCGGAAACCCCCTGAGGAAGCACAGGGCAGGGACAAGAGACCAAGAGACAGGCCAGGCCCATCACACAGGTAACTGGAACCTTTAATTTTATTACTTGGAATGCTTAATGCAGAGTTAATAGGGGCTGGCTGGAGCCACTAGGAGAGGGGAGGAGTGAGGGGACTACTGAGATAAATAAGGGGGGACAGTAATGCGTTACATGCGGACGGTGGGGCCACAGGAGAACAGGAGAGTGGGGGCAGATAACAGCTACATACTTTATTCAGATACTGGGAGGCAAAGGGCGGAAGGCAAGGGCAGAATGTACACATTGGGATCTTAGTGTCTTCAGCTGCTGCCCACAACCCGGGCGCTGGGCCCCAAGTCTCCTGGAACTGAGGACCTGGGCCTGCGCAGCTCAGAGCTCGAGCTCTGGAGCCAGGGAGGTGGCACTGGCAGAGTGGAGTGAGGAAAGGGCGCTGGCCAGGAGCCCCAGCAGAAAGGCTCCATAGTCTGTCTCTGAATCCTTTCCTGGAGCCCCGGCCTCCTCAGCTGGGGTGGCCTGAAGGTCTAGGAGGCGGGGACAGGGCTGCCTGGGGGCTCACCTCGATTAGACAGTGAGGTTATTGGCGCAGAACTGGACGTGGGGGCCTGTGTGCCAGTTTCTTCCTGCATTCAGGAGGGGAGGGGACCTTGAAGGGCTGAGAACTCCCCCTAGCCCCTCCCACGGGGCTGCTCAGAGCTGTCCCCAGCCCCTGGGCGACACAGCCAGCTCCAGGCTCTGATGCAAGTCCCTGGGTGGCATAGCTCTTAGGCTCCAGGCCCCACCAGACCCTCCCTCTCCATGAGAGGGGCAACAGGAGTGGCAAGGCCTCCGATGCCCACCCATGCCCAGACGCTGCCTTCTCCCCCAGGGGGTGAGTGGGTCCCTCCTAGGTTCTGGGATAGAGAGTCATCTCTAGGGGAGGGGCAGCTGTCACCCGCCTTCTCCTCCACTCAGCTGTCAGCCAGGGCTGGGGCTCTGGAGCTCGGACGGGGCAGTGGGTCATCAGGGCAGGGAGCTGGCGGAAAGCTGCCCCTCTGCTGTCAGCCTCTGCAGGCTCCTCCCCCGCCACTACCACGGTCAGGCCGAGATGGGAGAGGAACAGGACACACAGGCTGGGGGTGGGGCTGGCCGAGACAGAGCTCCCTTCAGGGCCGGGACAGCGTCGTATATACTGGCTGCTCCCAGTGTGTGGGGCTGTGGGACTGGGGCCCTGAGGGGCTGGGGTCAGAGATAGCCGTGTAGAGGGGCCGCTGAGAGGGCCCCATGTAGGAAAAGGCCGAGTAGAGGCCAGAGGCCTGGCCCGAGTGGCCGTAATAGGGTCCTGAGGGCTGATGGTCAGAGTAGTCAAACTGGGGGCGGGAGATGGAGGGGAAGGCGGAGCCATAGTGTGGCAGGCTGAGGGAGGTGTAGGCGATCTGCGAGGTGGACGGCTGGTCAGTGTAGTGCGGGGGCCCCTGGGGGCCTGTGGTCTCTGTCTTCACCTGGGCCTTGGCATCCACGCCAGGTGGCGAGACTGTGGGCAGAGCCACGCCTGGTGGCTTGGAGATCCAGGCGGAGTGTCCACTGGCCACAGCCAGGGCGCTGCCCAGCCCATAGCCGGCTGCCGAATAGCTCCCCACGTGGCCCGGGTGCCCGTTGGGTGGCAGGTATTGGTCCAACTCGGCCACATCAAAGGTCTCCATGTTGGACATGACCTCGTGGCTGATCTCACCGATGTCCATGTTGCTGAAGTCGATGTGAGGCTTCCCGCCCTCCCCCAGGGAGCGCCCATCCCGCTTGGAGTCTGCCTTGCCCGCCTGCAGCTCTGTCTTTGGGGTGGTTGGAGGGGTGGGTGGGCCATGGCTCTGGCCTGGGTGGAGGGAGACAGAGAAGAGCAAGGAGGAGACCGTCAGGCGGTGAGGACCAGGAAGCTAAGGTCTGAACCCTGCTGACCTCAGAAGGTTTACATGTTTTGTCAGCAAGTTGGTAGTTTTTTCTTTTCTATCATCTATCTTTTATGATTGGTATTTGTTTATCTATTGGCTTCAGGCTTGTCTCCTGTTGATGACATTCTCAGATCTTGGAGATGGGTCCTGCCTCCCACCTCCTGTCAGCTCCCAGCGCCCCATCCTTCCTGTTCCCGCTGTCCTGCAGCTGCTGACCTTGGGCTGGTGTGGCCCTCGGCTCTGTCTGCTTTTCAGGGAACTCTCCATCTCTGCTCTGCCTGCTGAGCCTCCTCTGCCCTCGGGATTCTGGACTGTTGGTCTCACTGTGCCTGCTCCCTGCCCAGGGTCCCCAGATGATGCCATGTCCCCTCCAACCCTGCTCTCCGCCCCATCCTGCCCGGTGCCCACCCTGCCCAGCTCCATCACACTGGCCTGTGCTGCCCTGCTGGCCCTTGAGTTGTTCAGGAGGGCACTGAGATCCCCTGTCCTTTCGTTCCTTTTCTTATCTACACAGTCACACAGCTGATTTACCCAGGGGGCACTGCTTCGTGCCAAGCACTGGCCCAGGTGCGGCAGATATAGACAAATATGTTGCAGCTCTGTCCCCAAAAGCTCATAGCTGGGAGAGATCAGAGACCCACCCATGCCTAGAGTGGGACACGAAAAGGACTTGGGAGACCAGAGGAGGTGGCTTTCTCCTGCCCTGGCACAGTGGGGGAAGTCTCACTGAGGAAGAGTCTGGCAGGGGACCTTGAAAGAGGAGAAAAAAATTCATGCCCACAGTTTCACTCCTGGTGGTGGTGGTTCTGTACATGTCCAGGGCCCTAGGTGTGTGTGCGTGCGTGTGTGTGTGTGTGTGTGTGTGTGTGTGTCCCTCCAGCTTTGAAGCTGGGAAGAACAGCTGTGCAGGGGGATGGCGGGCGGGAGTGGGCATCCCACAAGAGAGACTGGTTCATAGTCCTGCAGTCCAGGAGTCCTGCAGGGCAGGCCGTGCCTCCTCCATCAGACCAGAGGCAGTGCTAAGTCCTGCATTGGCTTTTTTTAAAAAAAATTTGAGACAGCATCTCACTAAGTTGTTAAGATGCCTAGGCTCGGCTTGAACTTTTGATCTTCCTGCCTCAGCCTCCCAGAGTGCTAGGAACACAGGCATGGACCACCACTCCCAACTTCTCTTAAGCAATTTCCTTGTCAGTAAGACAGAGGAGAGACCAAGAAGCACAGACACTGCCTCCTGGAAGCCTTCCTTGACCGAAGCTGACAGTCAGCTGTTTTTGGCAATCTAACTGGGTAAACAGGTGGATGGCTCCTCCCTAGAGGACGCCACCTCCAGCTAAGGCTTCTCCTGTACTTGTTTCTTCCTAAACATAATCCACTTCCTCTCATCCCTGCTCCTCCCTGCAGACTGTGGGCTCCTTTCGGAGGTGCCCCCTGTGACTCACAGTAGAACCCACTGTGCCCCTGACAAAGTAGAACCCAGTGTGTCTTCTGATGGCAGTGCCTCAAGTACTTCTGGTGCACCAGCCCCGAGCACGGCATTTTCTGTGCATCAGGGATGTAAGCATGGTGGGTATAGGCCAAGCAGAGGCCCCAGAGCCTAACTGCCTGGGCTGCATGGCAGATTCCTCTTCCATTTCCTCTCCCTTAAGGAACAGTGAGTGACCTGCACACATCTGAGTCCGAAGCCTGGCAGGTGGGCACCCGCCACACTGCTCAGGGGTGACTGGAGGATGAAAGGAGTCAGTGCCTATGAGGCCATGGGCACAGTGCCTGGCACACAGTAAGTGCTCAACTAATGTCAGCTCTGATTATAGTTAGTGAGCATTTAGCAAGATATCCCGTGTCTGCCCGTCTGTGACACACACTCAGCGTCACAGGCATGGGCCCCATCAGAGCAGGAGGTGGGCAAGGCAATGGTTTCCTCTCCTCCATCTGACCTGCCATTTCTCAAAGTCAGCCTGCCCCCTCTTCCTCATAACTGCTGCAGCCACTTAGCCCATAGCCTCCATGGCTTCCTGATCTGGCTCTCTTTGCCCCGCATCAGTGCCCTCTCTATCAGCCATGGTTCATGCCATCTTGCTCGGCCATCTCCCCCGCACCAGAGTCCCCACTGAGCTCCCTCTCTGTCCCCACATCCCAGCTGGGGCAATGGCAGGGCCTGGAAAGCCCCTCCCAGAGTCAGTCGAGGGCCGCTGGGGGCATCCGGATCCCAGCCCTGCAGCCCCTCCGCGCCACTGCCCAGCCTCCGCCCCCCAGCTCTGCCTTCCACACCCCGGCGGCTCCCAGCCAGCACTCACCTGAGGGGTGCTCGGGATTCCCGTCCGACATGGGGGAGCCCTCTTCCGGGTGCCGGTGGTCCAGGTGGGCGCTCTTGTAGTGGGCCTGGATGGCAGCACCCCCTCCTGGCTCGCCCTCTCCACCTGGGCACTCAGCCTCCCCCTGGGTTGCCTTTCCATTCTTCCGCCGCCTGGGTTGGTACTTGTAGTCTGGATGGTCCTTCTTGTGCTGCATGCGGAGTCGCTCAGCCTCCTCAATGAAGGGGCGCTTGTCACTCTCATTCAGCAGCCTGGGTGGGTGGTGGGAAGGACAGCAGAGCCGGCGTGAGTCCCAGAGCTCCCCACTGGGCTCCCTCTCAGTGTCAGCCCTGCAAGCCAGGAGGCCCAAGAGGACCCCAGACAGACAGAGGGCCAGTGGGGGCTGTGTCCTGTGCTTATGGACTGGAAGATGCGTACCCCAGAGGGCTGGGATCTGCCCCCCAAATTGCTCAGGGGCCAGAGAGTGAGAGAGTCAGGCCCCTGCGATGGGTTTAAAAGTAGGCACAGAAGTTACAAGGGGCAGATATGAGTTCAAGGAAAGGAAAAACGTTCTCCTTACCAAAGCTGTCTGCAAGTGGAACTAGCTGCCTCGTTAGGGGGTGAGCTCCCTGGGGCTGGAGGTGTGCAAGCAGAGAAGCAGCTGCTGGGGAATGAGCCCGGTCTCTGCTACTTACTAGCTGTGTGTGTGACCGTGAGCAAGTTACTTCTCTGAGTCTGAGTTTCTTCACCTACAAAATGAGGATGATAATGTCTACTTCACTGGAGTATGGGGCCCCCTGAGAAACAGGTGCTGTTCTAGTGCTGTTGGGGTGGGGGTGTTGGACAGGAAGACCTAGGAGTGACCCCTGAGTCCAGGGTACTGATTTTGTGAGCTCCAGTGCAGTGGGACTGAGAGGGGCTGGGTGTGAGTCCACTCATCATGGAGCCACTGTCTCCTGTATTCTGTCCAGGGAGTGACAAAGGGCAGAGGAAGCTCGAGTCTCTTCCCAGCCCTGGGACAGTCCCTGAGCTCAGCCCATGGAGGGAGGGTGGTGGCCCTGTTCCCTAGACCTCAGCCTCAGGTGAGGGTCAGAGAGGGAAGTGGGGGAAGGGGGCCCCTGGCAGAGGGCTTGAGGGAAGGGATAGATTGCTCCCAGACGTGGGCACAGAGAGCCCAGCAGTGCCGTGTGGCAGCAGCCCAGTCTACTGTGTGTGTGGGGCTCTCTCCAGCTGCCCCACCCCTGTGCCCAGCGGCCCTCTCCCCCGGGCAGCAGGGGGAGCCCCTCTCCCAGACCGGACCAGGAGGGGGTGGTCATACCAGGCACCTCCTCACCGGCCCAGCATTCCTCTGCAGCTTAGCCTCCCTGCCTGCCCGCCACCTTCACCCAGCTTTCTCCAAGGGGCCATCCAGCTGAGCAACGTGCCATGAAGGACAGTGTCCACCTACAGTGCCTACGATGGAGACCCGAAGCAGGATGGGGAGTCAGGGGCGAGGATGGAGGCACCCGTCCTGGGGAAAACCACACGGCACTCAGAGTGGCTCCTCCAGTGCAGCCCCCATGGCGGAGTGGATGGCAACCCTAGCTGGCTTTCTGACCCCGACCCTTCCCAGGGCTCCCTGCCCAGCTGGAAAGCAGCAACCAGCATGAAAGCGGCAGGGTATGTGTATGTGTGTGCGTGCATCTGTGTGTGTGTGTGTGTGTGCACGCACGTGTGTGTAGGGGGCTGTATAGGCCAGAGAGGAGAGCTTCTAACACTGTTGCATCCCCAGCTAGTTCTCAGCAGTGCTGTCACCCTGACAGGAACCTAACCCAGGGCCCAGAGCCACCCCAACTCTGGCACCCGACCAGCTGCAGCTGCAACCCCACGTCCATCCCAACCCCAGCTTTGTTCACTCTCTTCTCTCCTCTCCTCACCCCATCCACCCATTCCAACGTCACAGCTAACCCCGACTCCCACCAGTACCCCCTGGCATTGCCCCCCAACTCCCACCATGGGACCCCAGGGCAATTCTCATTTGCCCTCTTCCTGCTCCGTTTCAGAAAGAGGGGAGGGGAGTGATTCTCCACCCAAACTGGAAACCCCAACTGGAGGCTCCCAGAGGGACATGGCTGCTGCCACACATGTCTTCCCGTCAGGCCAATGGCATGCGATGACTATCTGTGGATGGGGTCTAGGGGCCTAAGTGTGGGCAGGCAGGCTGGCTGAGCCTCACCACATGGGGAGGGCTCCAGCCTGTGACCTCTTCCCAGTTTCTCGGTGCTGATGGTGCTTTCCAGGCAGTTGGGTGGGCCCCACTGCTCCTGGGATCGGCATCCAACGCTCCTCCCAGGTGGCACTGGAGGTCAGGGTGCCTGGCGGTGCTCTCACAGCCACTTAGGCCTTGTGCTGCAGGGCTCTGGCCTGCATGTGGCACTTCCCAGCTGCCAGCCTGACTGTCTCTGTGCAGTTTTAGAACCAAGCCACCCACTTTCCTGGTGGCCCAGGGTCAGGATCTTGGGAGGAGGTTTCGGGAGAAGCCCCTGGAGTGATTGACTAGTCTAGCCCACATCCCAGAATCTCTTAAGACCCCCACCTGGGCCCAGGTAGCCTCCACTTGTTGGCATGGCCTTGGGTCCTTGCCACTGTCCTGTCACTCCAACCCTGGGGCTGCGTCCTCAGCCAGCAGGGCCTGCTCTGCTGACTGCCCTGGGCAGGTAGAGCCCTTTGGGCAATCCTGAGTGGTGGCAGGGCAAGTCCTCCCAAACTGGCCCCAAATCCATGGTTCCAGGGTGGGGGAACTGGGACAGGGACAACAGAAGGGCCCGTCCTAAACCTCAGCAGTGGGGAGTACAGAATGGGGGTCCAACCTTGCTTCATCTCTCTGATCACAGTCCCTAGGGCCTGGAGCTTCTGCTTGTTCTGTCTCCCTCCCAGTTTTCTGGTTCTTGTTCTTTGTCCCATGGGCTCAAAGACATTGGCCTGGGGGGGGGGCCCTCCTCACCTCTCCCCCATCTGGATGGACCCTGGGCAAAGCAGCTGGCTGCCACCTCTGCTCCTGGACAGATCTGGGCTCTCTGGGCCCACACAAGACAGGCAGCTGGAGCCCAGGTGAGAGGGCTGCAGAGGGGCACCAGGCCTTCACAAGCACATGGCAAGGGCCGACAGGGGGGTGGATGCACATCTCTTGGCCTCTTGGGGACCCTCCTGCTCCTTCCAGCCTTTGGCTTCTAGACCTCATTGCCACTGCGCTGGGCCAGCGAAGGAGGGGCAAGAGGGGGCAAGTTCCTGGGATGGACCCCAGATTCCCTCAAACCCAGCTGTGCCACACTTCTGCCACTTCTTCTATGCCCCCACCCTCACCATCTCCCGGCCATACCTTACAGTGAGGAGTGACCCACGACTGCCACCAGTGACCAGTGGGGAAGACCTCTGACTATGAGGTGGGAGACCTGGCTCTGGTTCTGGCTCTGCCAACTGCTATGTGACCTTTGCCGTGCCTTTCTGGGCCAGTCTAGAGGGGATCAAGTGACCTCTGCAGGCTGGCATCTGCTGGAACCCAGGTTCTCTTAGGAGCTGCCCTGGGACTTTTGGGGTGGGGGTGCCCTGTCCACACCTCCCTGGGGGTGAGCCTCAGCCCAAGTCAGCATTGAGAGTTCCTCCCTGAGGGGCTGTTTCCCCAGAACCCTGGGACTCTAGACCCTGGGTAGGAAAGGGACCAAAGCGTCCTGGTGTGCTGCTCAACCCCAGCTCCAGGGCTGGGGGAAGAGGTTGCTCAACACTGGGTGGGGCCTGCGAGGGAAGATGGCGCCCAACTGGGAGAGGGAGGGAAGGCGTGGAAACCAGCTTGGAGGTTCTGGGACAGGGTGGCAGGGGAGGCCTCTTCCTGTGTGTCCCCTCTGCTGGGATTGAAGAAGCCCTCAGTCCAGGGAGGGTGGGGTGGAGAAGGCTGGCAAGATAGCTGGGGCAGAGGAGACACTGCAGGGGCAGGGCGGGCAGTTCTCCCTTCAGTCCCAAGATCCCTCTGGGTTCCTTGTCTTCCTTGACCCTCCCTTCAGTTCTCCATCTGTCTGCCTCCGTTTCCCAGCATCTCCAGCCAGGCCTTGAGTTCTTTCTGGAGCGTCTCCGCCATATCGCCCTGGCCCCTGGCGCTGGTGGGGCGGGCACCCTTAGTGAGTGCCAATGTGGCACAGTCAGTAGGCCCCAGGCACGAAGCCTCCCCATCCCTCCTTGGCGCTCAGGCCTTGGCCCCAAGACCCGCCGCCGACAGCAGAATTCCAGCCGCGAGGGGGCGCCTTCCTGCTTGTGCCCAGGTTGGGGAGACCCGGCTGGTGGAGGGCTGAGTTCCGGGATGCACACCCAGGCAACCCCAAGAGGCTACTTATGGCAGATGGGGGGGGGCGCGGTCCCCAACCTGTTCTTCCCAGGGGTCTTCCCAGCCAGCCCTGCCCCGGGGTCAGGAGGCTAGAGCACCCCAGGCTAGCCCGCACCCCCGCAGTCTGGCCAGAGCTGGGGCCGCGCGGGCTGCTCACCTCCAGAGCTTGCCCAGCGTCTTGCTGAGCTCGGCGTTGTGCAGGTGCGGGTACTGGTCCGCCAGCTTCCTGCGCGCCGCCTGCGCCCACACCATGAAGGCGTTCATGGGCCGCTTCACGTGCGGCTTGCTCTTGCTGGCGCCGTTGACGCGCACGGGCATGGGCACCAGCGTCCAGTCGTAGCCGCTGAGAACCTGGCTGACGGCCTCGCGGATGCACACCGGGAACTTGTCGTCGTCCGCCTCGCCGTCCTGCTGCTCCTTCTTGACCTTGCCCAGCTCGCCGGGGCCCGGGCTGGCCCGCAGGCCCGAGCCTCCGCCGCCGCCGCCCCCGCCGCCGTCGGGCCCCAGCGAGGGCGCGCTCCCCGGGGACAGGCAGCGGGGCTCCTCGGAGCCCACGGGGCTCAGCTCCACCTCCGACAGGTCCTGCTCTTCGGCCATGTCGCCCCCGGCCGCCGCCTCGGCCGCCTCCCCCGGGCCCGCCGCCGGGGTCCTCGCAAAGAGCCCAGCGCCCACCTGGACGGGAGGGAAGGAGGGCGCGATGGGCTTTCTTGCGCGCGGCCCGAGGTGGCGGCCTCCCTGCTCGCGCTGCACCGCTCCGCTCCGCCCGCCCTGGGCCCTCGCACATGCCAGACCCCGGGTGGGCGCGTCCCGCCTCCCTCCGCGTCCTCCTACCCCAGTCCCAACCGTCTCTGGGTGTAGGTGGGATTTTTTTTTTTTTTTTTAAATAAACCTCCTTTTGGGTGGAGGTTTGTTGATGGAAAGGAAGAAAAACGGACCCTTTATTCTGCTCTAATCCGGGCCCCTGGAATTTCCCACCTTTTCTCTCACCTCTCCTTCCTCCCTCCACCCACCCTGATGGAGTCTAGGGGAGCCGGGTGGGGGCCGCGTGCGTGGCGTGCGTGGCGCGGGGTGGCAGCCTCTCCCACCTTAAGTGGGGGGCCCAGGCCTGGCCGCACTCACCTCCTCCGACCTCTCCTCCAGCCTGGGGCTCGTCCTTAGGAAGTGGAAAACCGTGTCCCAAGGTGTGCGGTCCAGCTCGGGGCTGGGGGGTGACGCTGCTGGGCTGGGAGGGAGGGGCTGGGGGGCCCTGAGCCTCAGGCCACGGCCTCCTTGGGACGGAGCCTGAATCCTAGCCACCAACCACCGTGGCCGGACAGCCTGAGACTGACTGAGCAACGGAGCGGCTGCGGAGGGCTGGGGAAGGAAGGAGGGGGAGGGGGAGGGAGAGAGAGGGAGGGAAGGGCAGAAGGTGGAGCCTCCAGTGCTCGCCTTCATCCCCAACACACAGGGCTCCTCCACCCCGCCCAGGCCCCCCCAGTCTCCCATACCGCCGCCCAGGCCTATATCCCCGGCCTGGCCTGGGTTTGGGCGGGAGGACGTAGGAGTAGGAGTAGGGTGATTAGGCCAGGGAAGGAATAGACCTGAGTGGCAGGGGTGGGACCTGTTGCTTGGAGGAAAATCAGGGACCCCCAACCTCTGCCCCAGGTGATGAGAGAGGCAGCTGGCCAAGGACTGGACCGAGAAGGTGGGTGAGAGTCCCATGACCCGTGAGGACGGCAGGCCTATGTTGCTTCGTTTAAGAAATCGCCTACTGTGAGCCAGGCACTGTTACTGGCCTGTCTCTGTCCCCACACCCCCTGCCTCAGCCACCCGGAGCTATACCGCAGGAGCAGGCGCTCAGGTCCCCACCTGTTGAGGCAGGGTCAGTTGCACACCCCTGCCCAGTGTGGGTGGCTCAGCTCAACCCACAGCCCCCGCTCTCCAGACACCCAGTGTCAGGAAGCCGAGGTGGGACAGGTTGGGGCCCTGCAGGTCTCAGAGGCCGTCCTGGTCCTGCTTCCTGGGACCCCCTGGGCTCACCTGTTGGAAGAAGGGAGTCCCCCACTCCCGGCTCTAGAAGGGCTGGCAGCTGCACTGGGTCGGGCTTCCTTCCTCCTCTCCCTCCTCTCCTCCCCTTCCCTGCCCTTCCTGCCCATCAGCCCACAGCTCCTTCTCTTCTCCCCTTTCCTAGGTCTCGCCTCCCAAGGGCACGGCCCTCTCTCTTCCCAGTGAAGGCAAAGGTGGGGTGCACATGGAGCTACAGGCGGAAGAGCCCAGGCCATGCTGGTGACCACGTGTGGGTCCCAGCTGAGCGAGGCCCCTGGGGCCCAGCCCAAGGGGGTTTGGTCTGGAGTTGGGGGTGGATGGGGGTCCCGGCAGGCAAGGCCTCCTGCTTGGGAAGGCCCAGGGGCTGGCGGGGGCGGGTATCGGGATACAATGAGGTAGTCACACGAGGCGAAGGCATGTTGGGGGGTGGCGGACATCGGAACACACACACACATGCTCGCGCACACACAACCAGCCAGACAATCGGGCCAGTGTATCTGGGGCCGCGGAGCCCAGTGAATTAGGAGTTTGATAAGGGTTTTCTCTTTCTCTTGCTTGCTGGCCTTGGACAATCTCCCCCCAGTTTTCCTCGACGCCACCCCCGGCGCTGCCAACCCTCCTCCCCCCCGCCTCCCTTCTCTTCCCTGTGCCCAGACTCTTGTTCGGGGCCTTGAAACAGTGAGCTGTCTTTGTTCGAAATACAGGTGAACGGCAATCATGTGATTAACACACACACACATAAAAAGCTTTTTAACAGCGCCCGCCCGGCCTCAGAACCGCCCGGAGAGGAGCCGCCCTGGATGGACAGAGGGACGGAGGGACGAGCATCCAGCCAGTTGTGTCCCGGCTGCCCAACAGCGGTCTCCAACGCCCGCTGCTGCCCGTCCGATGCCCGCCTGCCCAGCATCTCTCTCCCGGTGGGTCCCCGCTCATCCTTCCACCCCTTGGTCCCTCCTCTCCTGAGAAGGACCTCCCTGCTCCCTGCTGGGCCTGGGACTGGGCCTGAGAGCCCTGGGGCAGGGAGGAGTGCTGTGGAGGGAGAGGGCCCCAGTGAGGACTCGGGTGGGGGTCTCACCGCTCTCCCCTCTCCAGCTCCCTGCCCCCCCTCCCTGGCCCAGCTGCCAGGAAGGGGAGGGAGTAGCAGTGGGCATTCTGAGTCTGCAGGGAAGCCACACCAGACAGCGGCTCCCTCTCTCTCCTCCTCATCCCTGCACACACCCTGTTGCCCTTAGTGCTGTGTTTGGCCTGAGTGGAGTGTGTGGGTGAGGCAGGTGGCCTGCAGGGGTGCTCAGGAAGGGCTGTGCAGGTTGGGGACCCTTGCTGTGAACATGTTCCCTGCCCACCAGCGTAGCAGGTGGGATCCTCTGCATCCCATCCCCAGGGACCCAGTTTTCTCCAGCAGGGGAGGGCAGTGCCCCACCCCCCATGCATCCTTGCAGTTCCAGGAATTCGGAGAAGGGGCCAGGAACCTGGCTGAAGACCCTGGCTTTGCTCTGGCAGGGTGGCCAGTGCTACCTTCTGCTTCTCCCCTACGGGGTGGTGGTGGTGGAAGGGGTCTCTTTACCCCCCATTCCTGATCTCTCCCAGGGTTCTTCTGACCTGATGGGGCTTGTCCTCTCCATGGTGAGCTCTGTGGGGGCCGCTGTCCCCATGTGTCCCCTGCAGAGAGCTGAGACCTGAGTGCCTGGTGGAGTGGAACTTCCTTCCCAGGCTAGAGGCCTTGCAGGGTCTGCAGGGTTTTCTGGTCCCAAGTTTTCTCAGAGGGGGTCTTTGCCCAGGTCACCTGTGACCTCGCCCCTCAGCCCCCAGCCCTCCTAAGGCCTCCACCTGGGCCCAGGTCCCTCACTTGTCTCACAGGGGGATGCTCATCCCCTCCTAGCCAGGCCCCCAGGACAAGCTGAGATGAAGGTGGGGCTAGGACTATGCAGGGGTAAGGGGTGGCTCTGGTCAAGGTGTGTCTCTGCCCAGCCTCAGTTTCCCTGCAGCGCCATGAGGGTCTCTTCTGGATCCCTACACAGGACATGGTAAAGATCAGATGAGGGGACACCCGCCTCTTAGCACCTGTGGGTGCCACCTTTCCGGTTGCCCCCTTGATGGTGGCTTTCAGCTATGTCCCGCCCCTCCCGGGCCTGGAGGATCTTTTAAGGCTCTCACTTGGTGCTGGGACAGGGGCTGAGGTCTGCACCACCTAGGATTGGTCTCAGGGTCTCATTCTTGCTGCCTGAGATGCATTTTTAGAAGTCTTGCCTTTTTCTTTTTTGTTTTGAGACAGGGTGGCCTCAAATTTATAATCTTTCTCCCTCAGTTTCCCAGGTAGTTTAGATTCTAGGCAAGCAGCATTGGGGCAAGCATTTGTGGAATTTTTTTTTTTTTTTTTTTTAGCACTTGTAGGATTTAAGAAAAATATTGAAGTCCAGATCCCACCCCAGACTGGTTAATCTGAATTTCTGGGGATGAGGGGCAGGGATGCTTTTTGCAGTTCCCTGGTAGGGAACTACCAGGAGGGAGCTCCCTCTCCCAGGGAGCCCTGAGGCTGTGAAAGGCCCCTGCCAGAGCCAGAATCTCCACAGAAATGGTTGGGGTGGGCTCTGCACCCTGTGGCTGGAAGCTGCAGGGGACATAGATCCCGATGTCCAAGAGGGTTTGGAGTGTGGCAGGAAAGGAGGTTGAGGGCAGAGAGGCAGGTTTGGAAGTCAAGGGCAGAGTTGTGGCAGGGACAGAAGCCATGCCCCGGAGCCCCAGTTCACTGGGTGGGGGATGCGGAGGGGGTGTGGCTTTCCTTGAACACCTTTAGGGCACGTGCACCTCTGGGCAAGGCTGTGCCCGCCCCAGTCTGGGTGCAGCAGAAAGCGATCAGAGTTGGGAACCCCCTTCTGACACCCAAGAGGCCTTGGGTAAATTATGCTGCGGCCCTCAGGAGTTGGTTTTGCATGTGTAAAATGCTGATAATGAAATTATATTCCCAAGTGGGGGAGAGAAATAAGAACACACACACACCAAGTACCTAGTTTAGTAACTGCCCAATAGATGTGAATTAGAGAATGTTGGGTGCGGTGGCACATACCTGTGAGCCTAGCACTCTGGACTCTGGGGCAGGGGGATCGCCCTGAATTCAAAGCCACCCTGGATACATAGTGAGACCTTTTCTAAAAAAAAAAAGAAAAAAGAAAAAGAGGAAGGCATTGGGCCTGTACTGGCGGTGTGGAGCTGTGCACCTCAGTCGTCCTGCGTGGGCCTTTACTGAGCTGCCTACCATTTCGGAGTCACCTTCTGGAGTTGCTAATCCGCCTGTCAACCCTGATGTCAGGCCAGGGCATTGTGAAATGACCTCCTCCCTCACAGAGGGCCTCCCCGCCTGCACACCCTCAGCAGTGGGGAGACCACTTCCATGGCCTCTTTGGGGCCTGGCCCGGCTCAGGGGGCTCCTGTTATGTGACTCTGTCCTCTCAATAACCTAATGATAGGTCTGCTGTTATTCTAGGAAGGAAACTGAGTCACAGAGGTTCTGGTAAGGGCCTGTGCTCATCGGTTAATGATGGTAGGGCCTGGACTGGGCGTGGGGTTTACTGCCGAGTCCAGCCCCTGAGCACTCTGTCTGCTCCCAAAGACCCTGGGCGTAGCCACGTGGGCCTGTGTCCTCCTCCTCTCCTGCTGGGCCTTGCTCCTCACTGGGCCCTCCCCCTGGGGTGCCATTCTGTCCTCTTCACCTGCTCGGGGTGCAGTCACTGCTGGCAGCCTGGCTCAGTGATGGCTTCTGGGCACTGTGGCTGGAATTCTTTCTGGAGGAGGAACACAAGGAAGTCTGTTGTCCCTGCCCGGCAGGCCATGCGGCCTCCTTGGGCTTAGCCTCTCCTGGGCTCAGCATGAGTTCGGGTCATCTCCCTCAGTTCAGCTTCTGTCCAAAGAGGGAAAGACAGGAGGCTGGGGCTGGCCAGAGTGCTTCCTGGAGATGGAGGGCCTGAGTCCTGGGCCAGAAGGTCTCCCGGGGCTTGTCCCAACCCAGGTGCTTGCCCCTCCCTGTTCTGGTCCCAGCTGGAGGCCGTTCCTGGGACCTGAATCTTCCTTCTCTCCCAACTCCTCCTCTCCGGGAACAAGGAAGCTGGGTCCAGTGCCCAGTGCCGCCTCGGGCAGCCTGGCCTCTGCCCTCTTCTTGGAAGCCCTCTCCGAAGGAGACTGCCTCTTCCTGTCTTCATTCAAACCCCACTGCCACAAAGCTCTTCCTGGTCTCAGTCCTCAATGTCTCTGAGCTCTGGGGGGAGGGGATGGCACAGGGCCAGGAGCTGGGGCTAAGAGGTGATGGAGACCAGGCCCTGGCTTGGAAGAGCTCAGGGTTTGATGCCACCGTGGAAACCCAGGACCTAGTACTACTGAACGAGGGGCTGGAACTGGGCCCTGGAACCCAAGGGCTGGGGTCAAGTCCCAATGGCTGCAGAGCCCTGGGTTGCCTTGGCAACCTTCCTCCATCTCTGGACCTCAGTTTCCCTATCTGTAAATCAAGAGACAGTATAGATTATACACTAAGGGCATTTTGAGATTTGATAGCCTATGACTTGTATTTCAAAACAGGTGGCCAGAGCCTGGCCTGACTTTCTGAAGTGGTGCCTTGGACGTGGATGTTTCTCAGGACAGCCACACGTGTCCCTTAAAGGACAGCTGTCTGGGCAGGTATGCTTAGGAGATGCTGGCTTTACTAGAGATGCATGGCTTGTGGGCCTGTTAAAAGTTGTAGGTTCTTCCTGGGTACGGTGGTATATGCCTCTGATCCTAGCACTCCGGTGGCTGAGGCAAGAGAATTGAAAGTTTAAGGCCAGCCTGGGCAACTTAATGAGGTCTTCTCTCAAAAACAGGGGGGCAGGGTGCTAGGGATGTAGCTCAGTGCTTACGAATTTGTCTGGCATGCACTAGGCCCGAGGCTCAATCTCCAGGCCTGAGCCCCTTCCCCCCAACGAATTCTTTTTCTAAGTTCTGCAATTTAAAAAGTTCTACAGTTAAGACATTGCTCTTTGTTTTAAATATGAATCTCTTATTTATTTATTTATTTATTTATTTATTTATGGTTTTGTTGCAGGGGATTGAACTCGGGTCCTTGCACTTTTGGGGCAGGCAGCAGAACCGCTGAGCTAAATCCCTGGCCCTGAATCTCATATTTAAATTATGAAATTATTATTAACACTTTTACCAGTTGACACTGGCTGAGTTTTTGATGGGATGGTTTCAGTTTTCTTTGGTTTTTTTTGGTACCAGGGATTGAACTCGGGACCTTGCGCTTGCGAGGCAGGCGGTGGAACCACTGAGCTAAATCCCTGGCCCTGGTTTCAGTTTTTGATGGAATGGTGTTCCAGAGAGGACATAGCTGCTGGGGGTGGCCTCAGAGGCTCCTTGGCACCCGAGATGTGATGTCCCTTACACGTGGGTGGCCCTGCCTTGGGTTCTGATTCCGTCTGCGGGTTTAATGTTTGCAGGTGACTCCTTAGTGTCAGGCCTGGGCAGGGGCCTGGGCTGAGTGGAACCCAGCTCTTGTCCCGAGGGCCTGGTCCCCTGCGCTGTAAGAGCCTCACCTCCCTACCCGTGGCTTCCCTCCCATCCTGGGTCCTGCACTTCCTGTCCTCTCCCTCCAGCCCTCTGTGTTGAGAGCCAAAGAGGCTCTCTAACCCAGGGAGACCTGGATGTCCCTTGGGATGCTGCCTGCCATTCTTCAGCTCCCCAGGATGGAGTCCCAGGATGGAGCCTACAACCCCCATGTTCCACACTGCCCTTGACCTTGGCTGCAGCCAGGGCTGCAAGGCTGGGGTCCCTGCTCTGCCACTGGCCTGTGCCGAGGCTCTGCCTGCCACCTCCCCCCAGCCCTGCTCAGCTTTCTTCCCAGCGGGACCTCATCTTGCTAGGTGTGCACCCCAGAGCTGGGTCCTGCCCCTGTGTCAGCGTGGCACGCAGGTCCCAGGGAAGAACCAGTGAGTGACTTGCATGTAGGGGAGGTGCGGAGACTCACAGCTTTGAGCCCGGATCCTGCACCTCCACTTTAGAGCTGTATGTCCTTATCAAGTGGCTTAAAGTTTCTGGATGTGTTTCCTTCCAGGCTGGCGTGAGGATTAAATCAGATAGTCTCTGTAAACACTCAGGATGGCGCCTGGCACATAGTGCGGGCCAGTAAAGGGCAGCTATTGTTATTAGGGTTTTGGGGCTCTGCCTGCCAAGGGTAGTGGTAGCTGACTTTGGGTTTTGCAGTAGTCATTGCTTCTTGCCTGTTAAGCACTGCCATTGATGTCCCGCTACCTGCTCCCCATTAACCCTGGAGGCTGGCAGAGCAAGGGCAGGGTTACCAGCCTGCTGAACCAAACGGAAAGGGAAGCAGGTGACTGAGGTCATGTGACCATTCAGTTGTGGAACCGGACATCACCTCTTTCGGGAGGACGCACCCTCCCTAGGTGAGGCTTTGCCGCCTGTGTGTGGCGAGGACTTGTGGATGTGCTGGGAATTTGCCCTGTTGTCAGTCATTCCCAGCCACTTTCTGGACAACATGGTAGATGCGGGTGGCAGGTGGTGAAGGTGGCAGGAAAGAAGAGAGTAAAGAGGATGGCCTGGGTCTGATGGGACCTTTGGTGTTGTCCCCGAGGGACTGGAGCTGCTCTAGGGACTTTGGTGCCAAATGATGGGGCACAGGGGAAAGAGCTTGTCAAGGTTGCCCAGCTTGCAGGTGACAACTGGCTTATTTTTTCTTTGTTGCCCCACTCTAGATTTCTTGTCACTCTCCTCTGTCATCCAGGACCAGGCTGGGTGTGGAGGGAGCCCAGGACGCCCATCTGCCTGCTCTCCTGTGGCTACCTGTATCCCCTAGAAGGGGACATGGGTGGTGCCGAGGGACTGCTGTAGTTTGGGTGAGCCAAAGGGTCCTCTGCACTGCAAAGAGATTGCTGTTCTCCGATGATGTCACTTTATACCGAAAAGGGGAACTGAGTGATATGGGGCCAGAGAGACCAGAGGTGGAGGCTGGCCCTTGCCCCACTTATGGGAGGTGGGATTGGGCCAAGTTACATAATCTTCCCTCGACTCAGTCTGCCCATCTGTAAAATGAGGATGACAATACCTGCCTCGTGGGAATGTCGCACAGATGGAGAGGAACAAGGAGGGGCAAGGGCTTGACACAGGGCCTGAGACAAAGCCGCTGCCTCCTCTCTGTCCTGTCGTGTTCAGCGCCAGTGGGGGTGGGGGGGTGGGGGCTACTAAACCAGGACAGTGGCCCCCCAGGCAAGGGTGGAGTTGAGCTACTGAGATAAGAGCAGTTCTGGGGCCCACCCCGGGGTGTGTTCACAGGCCAAGGAGCTCTGGTTCAAAGTGTGACAGCCATGGGCTGCCAGGCCGAGGCCTTGGGCCTTCAGGCTGGGTCTGCTTCCTTGCATCTTGGGGACTGAGCCCAAGGCCTTCGCACTGAGCTACATCTCCAGCACTTTTTATTTTTTACTTTGATTCTGAGTTTCACCAAGTCACTACATTGCCCAGGCTGGGCTTGAATTTGCAATCCTCCTGCTTCAGCTTCCCAGAGGGCTGGGATTATAGGCATGTATCACCACACCTGGCTTGCACCCTGGCATTTTTGTCTCACCTGCCAACTGGGTGGTGAGTTGAGAAACCAGATAGTTTGAATGTCTCCTGTTGGGGCTTAGGATCCAGAGTTCAAGTCTTACAGACCTGGCTTTGGCAGGTGCAATGAGAAGCGCTGTGCTGGACTTTGATCAGGTCCCAGCTCTTGATGTGTGACCTTGGGGAAGTCAGCTGCCCTCTTTGGGGTGCATTTTTCACCTGTACGGTGAGGGAATTGGCTGCGTCAGACTTCCTGTCAGGGGTCTCAAGGCTGCACAGCACAAGGCCCACGTCTGGTTTTGTCTCCCACCTTGCCAGCTGCTCAGGGTTGGACTTGTGAGCAAACCGCAGGTGCTCAGTGAGTGCTTACTGAGCTCATTAACCATGGAGATGACTCACTAAAAACCTTGTCCCACTTCTGTCCTCAGCGGGCCTGTCCCCTGGCCTGGGTCACATCATTCTGCTGTAGGAGGAGGACCCACACATCCCTTCTCTGCCAACCCCTCCTTAGGGCTCAGCCTAAAGGTGAGTCGTGAGATACCTCCCTGGATCCTTTGGTACCAGTAATTCTCTCCTCTCCAGCAGCACCCTGGACTTTTCCTCCGTGGTGGTCGTTGCAATTTATGATTATGTAATTATTGCCAGGTTATTCCTTGTCTGTCTTCCCCACGAGGATGTCACTTGGTGACTACTCGCTCGGTGGGCAGCTCAGTAACAGTGCTCGGGAGGTGCCTGGAATGAATGAAGGAAGCTTTAAGAGGAGGACCATTGGAGAGAGGCTATGGAGGCAGGGAGAGAGGATGAGCCCAAGGGGGAGGCTGGGGGGCAGAGGTGAGGCCTGTCCAGGATCCCATGTGCAGGGGACAGGTGATCCCCAGTACAAGGCTGGAGTGCTGGGGGTCAGGCCAGGGTTAGTGGGAAGCCGAGCCCCGGAGGACCTGGAGAAGGGAGGGCAGTATGGGAGATCCGAGCACTCCACCCGATCCCCAGCAGGCAGGAAGGACAGGGCAGATCTGTCAGCTTCAGATGCCACCGCCCCAGGGGACCCGGCCCTGAGCCCAGGGAGGCAGAGGGGGGCAGACAGGAAGCTCCTCTGCTGCCCCGCCTCCTTCTCCTCCTGCCCCACCTTCCACCCCCATCTCTGGCGAGGGCTCGCAGCCCCAGGCCTTGGCACTGGGGGGACGGGGGTGGGAAGAAGGGGACAGAAATCCCATTCTGGCCGATTGCCTGCCTGCCTCCTGGGCCTCAGGATGGTAACTAGCAGGGCAGCCCCTGGAAAGCCGGGTGTCCTCACCTTGAGGCCAGAGGGACAGAGGGAAGTGGAAAGGCCACTGCCCAATAAACCCTTCCTGTGTGCCTGGCACCCAGCAGTCCCTGGGTGCCTGCCCTATGGAGGGAAGACCCTGGGCCTGGGACTGGGCCGGGCTTCCCGGAAGGCTGGGCTCTGTGGAATGGCTGCGTGACCGCAGGTGGGCACAGCCTCTCTCCGGCCACCATTGTTTCTTAGCTGCCAGGGTGGCCCACGCCGGGCATTGCAGCACGATCTTCAGAGAGCTTGTGAATGCTGATTTTAAGGCGCCATTTGGAACGGTAGATTTAGGTGTGAGTTTGTATTTTTTTTTGTACCAGGGATCGAACTTGGGTCCTTGAGCTTGTGAGTTTGTATTTTTAAAAGCTCAGCTGTGATTACGATGTGCATGGTAGTGATAACCAGTTCCTGAAGTCCCCTCCCCAGCCCTGAAATTCCCCCGCTCAGGGAGGACACTCCATCCCACTGGCTTCCTGATCCCCCTCACACCCAAGTCCTGGCTGGGGAAGGCCAGGTGCCAGGGGGCACTGCTGGCCACATCGGTAGTGTATGGCTGCTGGGGAGCAGTGTGCTGTGACCTGCAGTGCTGCGGAGGAGCCCAGGAGACCCTGAGCTCTGGGCTTTTGGCTGAAGCTGCTGCCTCTGTCCCTCCTCCCCCTCCATAGAACCCTCTTCCTCCTGACCTTTCCTTCTGCCTTCTTTCCACTTCTGGCTCTGCCTTGATTTCTTTCTTTGTCCACTTTGCTTCCTCTTTCTGACCACCACCTCCGCTCTCTGGGAGGCTTCTTAATTTTGACCTCATCGGTTTTTTTTGGTTGTTGTTTTCATTTTCGGGACTGGGGATTGAAACCAGTGTGTTTGCACTGAGCTACATCCCAGCTCCCTTTGAAAATTTATCTTGAGACAGTGTTTTGCTAAGTCACTAAGTTTCCCAAGTAGTACTCCAACTTGTGATCCTCCTGCCTCAGGCCCCCAGAGTGCTGGGGTTACAGGCATGTACCACTACGCCTGGCTCCTCGTTGATTTTTGCTGTCTTTCAGTGTCTTTCTGTTTAAGGTCCTCCCTGGCCCTGGCTCCAGTTGTCTGTCCATCGCTGCTCCTCTCTCAGCCCATCTCTGCCCTCAAGGTTCCCATTTCTATCTCTCTCCCTGGCACATTTATATTCTCTCTTTCTCCGCCCCCCTTCCATCTCTTTCTCTGTGCATTTCTCTGTCCACTGCAGATGGGGGAAGCTGCCTGGGAGTGGTAGAACCTGGGCAAATGAGAACCACAAAGAGACGACAAGTTATAGGTGCCAGTCTTGTGCAGAGGGCTGCAGAGCAGTTGGCCCTGGTTGAAGCGGTCCTCCTGGCCTGACTTCAGGGCCCGCCTCCTTGGCTCCAGCCCATGTTTCAGCTTGCTTCTCCCCAGGCCCCAGGTCACCCTGCCCCTCCCTCAGGCTTGTGCCCAGCACCCCGCACCCTCTCCCGTTTCTGCTCCCCTGCCGCTGCCTCTGGGCCCCCTCCTGGCTGCCCTTGGGATCCACTTCCGGTGTCTGCTGGCTGAGGCAGAGGGAGATGGGCCAGAGTCTCCCTGGGCCGTGACCCTCACAGAGCCCTGGGCTGGAGGGTTTGGGCTCCATCCTGGCAATAGGCAAAGGTCACAGATAATGACATGGGGCTGATGGTGGAGTCCCTTCCTGTGTCCCAAGATGACTTGCTGGGGTCCCACAGCCAGGCCTGCAGAGCAGGGCAGGGCAGTGCTGAGCAAGGGTGGTCACTGGAAACAGAGGCACCAGAGGAAGGAGGACCCATTTGGGTCCAGAAGGTAGGGATGTGGCCCTGGGCCGTGCCGCTGACTTACTAAGAGATGGGAGCCAGGTTTGCCCCCTCTCTAGCCCTCAGTTTCCCTTCATGCACAGTTACGGGCTAGGTGACATGGCTTCTGAGGCCCTGCCCACTCTCATGGTCCGGTTGGCCTCTGGTAGGAGTGGGAGTGGGGACCAGGGAAGGAGGAGCAGTAGCAGTTCCTCCTCCATCCTCGGGAGGCAGGGACAGTCTCTCACACAGCCTGCCCTGGCAGGTGTCCCTCACCTGTCCTCGTTAACCCCCTCAGGGTTGGGATGGCTGGCCCTGAGCTTCCCATCTGCCCTCAGTTGTGGAGCTGGTTGGGCTGGGGCGGCCTTTTTTCCTTTGCCTGGACTTTGTTCCGGGAGCCCAGGCTGGGAGGAGCCCCTGTCCTTCCAGACTCCCTCCCTGTCTATACCCTGCATCACCCAAGCTGGCCCTTTGGTTCTGGGTGCAGGGACAGGCATCGGAGCAGCTGGGAGAAGGGTTAAGTCAGGCGCTCTTGGGATGGCTTTGCCATTCCTCCGGGAGAAGAGAACAAGGGGCCCATTCTCTGTGTGGGAATTAATAGCAAGGAGTCATCTGGGGTGTCGTTCAAGCCCTGATCAGTCCCAGAGGAATGTGTGTGTGTGTGTGTGTGTGTGTGTGTGTG
>NW_004624752.1:9940081-9952747 GCF_000247695.1 Heterocephalus glaber | reverse complement strand
TGCCCCCATGCAGGATGACCCTTCTCATCCCTCCCTGGCCAAGGGTCTCCCTTTGTCTCCCCTGTTCCCAGATGGCTGCACCCTCCCCACATGTGGCTGACTCCCCTGAAGCCTGGAGCCCAGCCGTAGGGGAATCAGGTCTGGCCACCTGTCCTGTATTCCAGGCACCCCATTCTTGGTTAGGGGCCCCTTGTGCACCCTGGGGGAACAGCTGTGGGGTGCCATGGGTCGCAGCCTGGGTTCCTGAGCTGTGCCCTCGTCCCAGACCCAAGTTCCCCCTAGGTGAGCTATCTGCATGTGGGGGCACAAGGGGCCAGTTCTCACTGGGCTCAGGCTCCCCAGGTGCTGAGCCTGGCCCTCATGTCGTCCTCAGCCTGACCTGTGGTGGGGACCAGCAGCCTCTGGCAACATCTTAACTCTCACAGCCCAAGGCAGGCCTTGGAGGAGCTCAGGCAACACTCCTGGCTTTGCATCTGTGAAGACAGAAGCCAGGGAGGGCACTGGCCTGCCCCAGGTTATGGCACTGAGCTAGAGTTACCTGGGTCACCTGTCTCTCAGCACAGTGCCCTGACTTCTGGCCTAGGGCCTTGGCCAGCACTGGCACAAGGTGCCTGAGATGGGGGGAGAGGGCCTGCAGAGGACACAGGAGCTGTAGAGGAGTACAGAGGACTGGGGTTCAGGGTGTCCCAGGCAAGGTGCCCTACTTCCTGGCCTGAGCCTTGAGCAGAGACCCTGGGATCCTCCTCTCTACAGCAGAGTCACAGCATCCTCCCTGGTGGCTTCATTCAGGAGTGGAAGAAAGAACAGCTGTAGCAGGGAGTGGTGGCACACACTTGTAATACCAGCTCTCGGGAGGCTGAGGCAGGAGGATTGGCTCAAGTTTGAGGCCAGCCTGGGCTACATTGTGAGTTCAAGGCCAGCCTGAACTACATAGTGAGACCCTGTCTAAAAAAAAAGAAAGAAAAAGAATAGCTGTAAAGTGCTCACCACCAGGGTGAACCCCAGGTGCTGTTGTTATTTTTATTGTGGTATTGGAAGTCCAGACAGCTCCCACTGCCCTTGGGCGAGAAGGCAGCCTTTGTCCCACCTGGCAGCTGTGCCCTCCCTGCGAATCACAGGGACCTGGCCAGGCTCCACCCAGCTGTGGTGTCAGTGGGGTGAGTTCCTGGCTCCCTGAGCTCCCTGGTGCCGGCTTCCTCTCCACATCTGGTGACTCATCCTGCTGGACCTGCTGGGCTATGGTGCCTCGAGATGCAGGGGGTACAGCCACAGGGCCGGCTCTGGGCCTTGGTTTCCTCCTCTGAGATGCCCAGCCTCCCTTGCTGTGATAGATTCTGGGCGTGGTGAAGCTGGAGACCCTTGAGAGGCGTGGCTGTGCCCTCTCACTGTGCAGACGGGAGCTGGGGTCTGGAGAAGAGAGGCCTCGCTGAGGCCCTGAGGCACCAAAAGGGCTTGTGGCCTTTCCAAAATGCACTCCTGGGTCCTGACCCAGCCCTGCTGCCAGGAGCTGCGAGCCCTGGGACCGTTCCTTCACCACGGCCAGGGTGGGGAGAGGAGAAATGTAGGAAAGGCTGTGGAGTCTTTTACAGACGGGAAAGTGCTCTACAAATGTGAGGGCTTAGCGGAAGGTCACTCTGAGCCCCCTTGTGATGATGCTGACACTGGGGTCTAAAAGTATCCCAGAAGATGAACAACACTGGGCCGGGCTTGCCCCAAGATCTGCTAACCCTGTGTCGGGCTGCAGGTGCCTGCCAGATGGAAGTGCTGTCCCCTCTCCAAGGGGCAAATCCAACAGGAGTGGGGCTGGGCAGGCCAGGGATCCCCGCTACCTTTGGAGGTGTGGTGAGTGTTTGAAGGTGACATCCCCCAAGCTGGAATCCTGTGGGGACATGCAGAGACTCTTGGGTGGGATTATGAGGTCCCAGCACCTCTCTGCTCTGGGCTCCCAACTTGGTGATCTTGGCACTCATTGTGGTAGGTTCCATCCCCAGGGTGGCTCGTAGAGGGCTCGGGACATGTTCTTGGGACTGGATGAGTGATGATGTTGAGTCACTTGTCCTACTCGGAAGCCGGGGAAAGGAGCACTGGCTCATGGGGTGCAGCACTGCCGAGCTGGAGGGTATCGAGAGAGCAGGGCAGGAAGCACTGGGAGCCTCAGGTCCGGGGCGCCCTTCTTGCTGTGGTCTTTGATCCTGTGCCTGTCTCCAAGCCCGTTTCCTCCTCCGCATAGTATCATCAAGGGGGTCTTTTATTAAGTCGTCCTGAGGCTTAATCGCACACCTACTGATGCTCATCGTGGCGTGGGTAGTGGACAGATACAGAGTTAAGGATGGGTTGCATTGAATGAGATTCAGAGAGATGCAAAGATAGGTTTCTAGGGGGTTCATGAATTCATTCATTCCTAGGACATAGGAAGCAGGGGGCACTGGCCTGCCCTGAGGACCCCAGCCCCCTGAGGAGGCAGGTGGATAAATGCTGCCCACAGTGGTCCTTACTGGTGTGGAGATAGCCTGAGGACCTTCTGTCTAAGCCCCGGGTGGAGAGCCTCAGGGCCAGGAATGTAGCTTCGTATTACCCTGCAAAGATGTTTGAGACCAAAAGAAGAAAGCGCCAGCTGCAAAACACACAAAGAAAATGGCTATGGGAGGCTGAGGCAGGAGGATGACAAGTTTGAGCCCAGCCTGGGCAACTTGAAAATTTAGTGAGAATCTGTCTCAGAACAAAAAGTTTTAAAAGTGTTGGGGATGTTGCTCAGTGAAAAGGCCTGGAGGTCAATCCCCAGTTCTACCCTGGGGCAAGGGATAGAATTTGATCAAAATTTCAAATGAAAAACCACAAAAGTTCTTATTTTTTGTTTGGCTAGGATCTTTCTATGTAGCTCAGGCTGGCCTCAAACTTGCAGTGATTCTCCTGCCTCAGCCTCCCAAGTGCTGGAATTACAGGCATGCACCACCATGCCTGGCTCCAGGAAAGTTTTAAAAAATGTGTTTATGGCAAAATAATCCTATTTCCTTTGTGATATGGATACATTTGAATATGCTTGATGTGTTGTGGGGTGAGAGACTGACAAGAGTATTTTCATTTACTTAGTTTTTGCTATATTGGGAGAGTGAACCCAGGACCTTTGCACTGAAGTACACACTCAGCAGCCTCCACACTTTTTTGTTTATTTGTTTGTTTTCTTTTTTGGTACCCAGGATCAAACTCGGGTCCTTGCGCTTTCAAGGCAGGCAGCAGAACCACTGAGCTAAATCCCTGGCCCCACACTTTTTTTTTTTTTCACACTTTTTAATTTTTGTGACAAGGTCTTACTGAGTCACTAAATTGCCCAGGCTGGGTTCAAACTTGCTATCCTCCTGCCTCAGCCTCCCAGAGCTCTGAGATTACAGATACATGCCACCTGGCCTGTGCACCAGAGTCTGAGTGTTCTTAGTAGAGACCATAGCATCTAGGACCAATCCTGGAGGGCTACCCAGAGGAGGTGATGTTTGGTTTTTCGGGGTTTTTTGGTACTGGGGGATTGAACTCGGGCCCTTGCGCTTGCAAGGCAGGCGGCGAAACCACTGAGCTAAATGCCTGGCTGGAGGAGGTGATGTTTGGGACAAACCTTAAAGAGGGAGAAGGGCTTGAACAGAAAGAGAGGTGGCCTAGTGGTGGTTGAGGCAGAAGGAGAGGCATGAGCAAAAGTACAGAGAATGAGAAGCACGTGGAGAATTTAGATAAAGGCAAATATTTTGGATTTACGATGTAGAGGGAGTACAGGAGAGGGGCTAGGGTGACAACAGAAATGTTGTCAGGGTCTTATGTGCCAGGCCTGAATCTGATCTTAAGGACAATGGAGATGTTTTAAGAAGGAGGTGGTTAAAAAATAAATAAATAAATAAATAAATAAATAAATAAAGTAACACACAACTACAATCGAAGCACTCTTGGAGGCTGAGGCAGAAGGAATGCCAAATTTGAGCCCAGCCTGGGCAATGTACAGTAGTGACCTAACAAGACTCTGTATCAACTTTGTAAATAGGGAGGGGTGGAGGGAGTGAAGGGAGGGCTGGGAATGGGGAAAAATAAGAACCAAGATATATCATGTAAAGGTACAAGTTCCTAATGAGAATGTAAATGTATTGTACACCTAAAATGTACCAATAAAAGAATTTAAGGAAAAAAAAAAAAGAAGGAGGTGGTGATATGGTCAACTTTTGTGTTGTGTGCATGGTGCTTGAATCCAGGGCCTCATGCATACTTACTAACTTGCCCAGGTTGGGTTTGTAATCCTCCTACCTCAGCCTCCTAGAGTGCTTGCGCCACCATGCCTGGCTGTAGTTTTAAGGGCACTCTGAAAGCATCCTGGAAGGTTCATGGTTGGAGAAGAGGAGGAAGGTGCTGGGAGACCTGTTCAAAGCCTGGGGAGTTAATCCTGCCGAAAAACCATGAGGACCTGAGCTGCGCCAGGGAAAGGTGGGGAGAGGAGAGGAGAGGAGTGGAGAGATCTGAGTACTAATCAGGCAACGGCTGGAGTGAGATTTTGGAAACAGGTCATAATAACAGCGCCTGTAGCTGGGAGTTTAGCTCAGTGGTTCCGCCACCTGCCTCACAAGCGCAAGGTCCCAAGTTCGATCCCCAGTACCAAAAAAGAAACAAACAAATAACAGCGCCTGTGGCTCTGCATCTTCAACAGGCTCAAAGGAGCATTCTGTTTTCAGGGCATGCACATCTCCTTGCTCCTTCCTTGTAACTTCGTGGATTAAGAGACAAGAGGCAGGCCTCATTTAACCAGAATCTGCATCATGGAAACTCTTAACTAAGCAGAATCCTCATGTGTCTTGCACTTAAAAACAATTTAAAAACATCTGATAACTCCCCCCACATACACACTTTTGTGGTACTGGGGATTCAACCCAGCACTGAGCTACAGCCCAGCCCTTTTTATTTTGAGACAGGAATCTTACTAATTCACCAAGTGCCCCAGGCCGGGCTTGTACTTGTGATCTTCCTGCCTTAGGCTCCCGGAGTGCTGGGATTATAGGCCTGTGTCACCATACCTGGCTGTGTTAGGTACTCTTCAAAGACAAATCAGAAAACAGAGAGAAATGAAAGGAAGGTAAAACTCACCACAATCACAATGTGCAGAGAGTGTAACAGTTGGGTGTAAACATGCCCACCCTTTTATCCCAGTGTGTGTGCAGCCATACCTGTGTGCACATGGTGTATCTGTGTGTCTAGCAAGAGCAGCGACAGGCACAGTAGATGGATTGATCTCTGAGTGGAGGACAGGGTAGATATTTGGAGTTTGTCTACCTAAATATATATCTACCTTTGCTTTCACATCAACTTCTTCATCAGAAAACTGTTCTACACGCTCACTTTTGTTCATTTATTTTGTCAGAGACTGAGAAAAGTGGGTTAAATGACTCTATTCCCAATGTAATTCATTTTCTCTCAAATCTCCTATAGTTTCTGCCTTCTGGATTTTGATGGTATATTATTTTGTACATATATATATATTTGAGGTACCAGGGATTGAACTCAGGACCTTGCACTTGTAAGGCAGGTGCAGTGCCACTGAGCTAAATTCCTGGCCCTGTATTTCTATTTTTATATCTTTAAAAGTGATTATCTTATGGAGTTCATATTTCTTAATATTTTAAGTGGTTTTTGGCCTAAATTTAACCTTGTCATTGTGTCCCCTGATCATCTATGTTTGGTTGATATGCCTTTAATATCAATAAATATTTAATATATGTGTAGATATTTAAAAGTTTGAACTCCCGAGGCCTACAAAACTGAGCTGGATTCCTGTCTTAACATTCACTGGGTATATGACCCTTCACAGCATGGTTGTGATTAAATGAGAATAGTCTTGCTTCAAAAATAAAATATTAGGGTTGGGGATTTAGCTCTGCACCTGCCTTGCAAGTGCAAGGTCCTGAGTTCTATCCCTGGTATATATATATATATATATACCTGGTGTAGTAGTGCACACTTGTAATGCCAGCACTCAGGAGACTGAGGCAGGTTTGGCATGATTTCAAAGCCAACCTGGGGGCTACATAGTGAGTTTAAGACCAGCCTGGACTACAAAGTGAGGCCCTGTCTCAAAAAACAAAAATAAAATATTACTGAGAGTGAGCACCCACCATCGGCTGGGTTTTGCAGCTTTCAGGGTCTGTGGGGTGAGAGTATGTGCACATGATAACAAGGCCAGATAGGACCCAAACTTTGCATCCGTGGCTGGCGGAGGGGCTGCTGGAGCCAGGAGAAAGCTCAGGGGTCTCCCAGCAAGGCTTTTGAGGTGGGGCCTGGAGCTGGGACAGTGTGGGGAGAACTTGGCTGGCTGAAGAGGAGTTGGGGCCAGAGGACTCTCTGTAGGCAGCAGTCCTGATGCCTAGTGTGTGTGTGTATGCTGAAGGCAGTGGCTGGTGTGGACCTCAGGCTTGCAGGGAGCCTGAAGGAGGAAAGGAGATTGGGGAGTCTGCACGGCTGGGGGTGGGTGGGCTTGAAGGGTGGTGGGTGCCCTGTAGAGCATTAGCTCACCTAGCCAGGTGGGGGCACCTTGAAGGACGAGAGCAGGGCACTGAGCCACGTCCCCGGGGGCTGGAGAGGAGGTGCCCACCAGCCAGCCTTAAAATGGAAGGGAGGTGGTGGTTGAGGGGTCTGCATAGGAGGCAGAGCGAGGGGTTGTTAGGTCAAGTGGGCATGGAGGGACAATCCTGCCTCCTGAGATGATGAGGTCTAGTGTAACACAGCCATGTGAGGTTCACAGACAGCTGTGTGCCCTGAATGGTTCACTGCTGGTCCCCAGCAAGGTGACCTATCAGTACAGATCTTAGATAAGTACAGTTTAGAAATCCCTGAAGTACTTTAACGAAGCTGCAATTTCCAAGCCTGTGATCAGGTTTTAGTCATTCATTTTATTGCATATTCTAAAAGTATTGATCCACAAAATATTAGGTTTTCTTGTTTGTTTTTAAAGGGTCCTTCATTCTAGCAAAATGGAGAAGCTCTGGTCTAGACGGACGTCTGGTGTCCAGGGAGGGCAGTGAGTGGCTCAGAGAGGCAGAGAATGGGGGTGAGGCCCAAAGGACCTGGCTCGGTTCTTAGTGACCATGGTGGCTGACCGTGGCCACCCATTGCATGGCGAGGGCCACCCTCCCAGCGGTCACTCAGCAGATACTCATCAAGTACATACTGCATGCCAGGCCAGGTGCCCTAGTGCATGCCGGGAACACCGAGAAGAGTGAGCCAGACATGTCTTGGTCCTCCCAGAGCTGCCACCCTCTCTCTAGTCCCAAAGGATCACGGCAGAAGGGAAGCCTGAAGCTGGCCCTGGGAGGAGCAGGCAAAGGGAGAAGGAGCACCTTTTCCATGATGCCTGAACCATTCCCACCAAGCAGGGGCCTGGCTGGAAGAAAAGCGCAGAGGCAAGGGGCAGGACTTGGGGCCCAGCTCTGTCACTCTGCAGGGCCCATGCTCCTGCCAACCTCGATCATCTCTCTGCTCTAGGGTCCTCGCCTGCACTATGGGAATCCTGGGGTTCTCTGTCCTCACTTCGTAGAATGAAATGGAAGCAACACCCTGATTAGAAAGAGGTTCCAGGAAGGCAGCAGGCTGTCTTGGGATTGCTCTTGAGGCTTCTGGGGTCACTCTGCTCTCATCTGCTTTTATGCTTCTAGAAGGAACTTGGGTTTTTTTGTTTGTTTGTTTAGACAAGGTCTTGCTATGTAGTTCAGGCTGGCCTTGAACTCACAGTGATCCTCCTGCCTAACCCCTGAGTGCTGGGATTATAAGTGCGTGCCACCAGGCCTAACGAGGACTGATGTTCAGAGCCAAGACTCTTGATCTATGAGGACAGGGTCCAGGAAGAAAGGCCCTGGCTCCCAGGAGCCACACTACCTGTACACTGGGAGGATGGTGGTCAGAGAAAGCTATAGGATCTGACCGAGTGGATCAGCTGGGGCAAACTGGGGAGTGGCCCCCATGCCTCCCAGGTCCACTTCTGGTCTGCAAAGTGAGAAAAAGCAGCACCACCCAGGGGGTCCAGCGCAGACACAGAGGAGATGCCCTGGGCTTCTGGTGCACACAGGCAGGCTCAGGCCCTTTGCTCCCACGGGGTCCCAAAGCCCAAAGCCTGGCCCATGTTGAAGACATGGATTTCCAGGGAGGGCGAGGGGAACCCAAGCTGTGGCTGCTGGTTTCCGTCCCCAGGACATGGTGACTTATGGGTTGTTCAGCACTGTCCCTCCGACTGCTCAAGTGGACTTGAGGCCTACAGGGAATGAGAGTACACCCTACTTCCCTGTGAGATCTGCCTGTGTTTTTGCCCAGCTTCCTCTTTGCCACACTAGCAAGGGCTCTTCCATGGACCCCCAGCCTGTACCTCCTTTCCAAGGAAGCCAGTTGCCTTTTTGGTTTTTGTGGTACTGGGGACTGAACCCAGAGCCTTCACACTGAGCTACATCCCAACCCTTTATATTTTGAGAGAGACAGGGTCTTGTGAAGTTGCTAAACTGCCCAGGCTGGGCTTGAACTTGCCTCAGCAGCCATTTACATTTGATGTGCCCTTTACTCTCCCTTTCACATCAAGGCAGAGAGAACCCTAAAGGGAAACTAGGGAGGGTTAGGATTCATGTGCTGCTTGTAAGACAAGACTCAACTCTTGGAACTGGCTGCGGGTGGGGCTTGGAGTCCACTTGCTGAGAGAAGTCTGGTTGTAGATACCACATGTGACCAGAAGCTGTGACCAGGTGACCAAGCCAGGCATGGCGGGGAAGTGACAGAGTATGCTGGTGAAGAGCACAGTGTGCTGGTTTGAGAGCCGAGTGACTTGGCTACATAACCTTGAGCACTCCATGCCTCCGTTTCTCCATCTCCAAAATGGGGTACTTATAGGGCTATTTCTCTGGTGGTTGTTGGGATTTATGGAGAACATGTAGAATGTGTACACTGACACACAGTAAGCATTCCTTTAACAAACATTTGCTGAATACCTAAACACCTACTACGTATTTTCAGGCTCTCAGGCTACATTGGTGAACTCTAATAGCAATACCAGCTGGGTGTGGTGGCACACGGCTATAATCCCAGCTCTGGGTCACCTGAGGCAGGAGGGTCCCCATGAGATCCAGGCCAGCCTGGGGTACATAGTGAATTCAAGGCCAGCCTGGACTACACAGTGACCCTGTCTCCAAAAAAGAAAAAAAAAATCTAACCAAATAAATAAAATTTTCATTCCATGACAGGGGAAAGTTGAGCAGGGAGAAGGCGTCAGGAGGGTGGAAAAAAAGGGTGGCTCACAGCTCCCCTCCCGGACAGAGACCTGCAGTGGCTGAGGCATTGAGCACAGGGGGTCTAGAGGACATTCTAGACAGGGGACACCCAGGGCAGAGGCCCCAGGCGCCGTGTGGCCAGAGCCTCAGGAGGGTGTGGGAGCAAGGAGAGAAGAGTCAGGCCTTTGGGTGGTCACAGTGAGGCTGTGAGGGCTTGTGCAGGGCAGAGTGGGGTCCGACCTACATTTTCAAGGGTCTGCTGGGTCCACTGGAGAGAATGGCTGCCGGGGTCAGGGAGGGGCTGGGAGGCTGGCCAAGAGGTGGCTGCAGCGGTAATGTGCACGTGCTCTCTCTCATACTGGGGATTGAACCAGAGCCCTCTCAGTGAGTTACAAACACAGCTCTCCCTCACTCTTTTTTTTTTCCAAGGCAGGGTCTCACTATGTAGTGCACGCTGGTCTTGAACTCACTATGTACCCCAGGCTGGCCTCTAATTTACGGTGATCCTCCTGCCTCAGCCTCCTTAGTGCTGGCATTACAGGTGCTCAACAACACACCCAATGTCTTTTTGAGGTTCTTTTTTGTTTTGGTACTGGGGATTGAACTCTGGGCCTTGCACTTGCCAGGCAGGTGACAGAACCACTGAGTTAAATCCTGGGCCCATTGAGACAGAGTCTTGCTAAGTCGCTGAATTGCCTAGACTGGGCTGGAACTTGTGATTTTCCTATCTCAACCTCCCAGAGTTCTGGGATTACAGCCATACACTACCATGCCTGCTTGTTTCTACTTTTTAACAATTCCTATCTATCTATCTATCTATCTATCTATCTATCTATCTATCTATCATCTATTTATCTATTTATTTGGTACTGGGGATCAAACTCAGGGCCTTGCACACACTAGGCAAGTGCTCTATGCCTGAGCTACACCTCCAGTACTAAAAGTTACATTTTTAACAGCTTCACTGAAGCATGGTTGACATACACATTAAATATATTTAGGGCTGGGGATTTAGCTCAGTGATGCAGCTGCCTGCCTCGAAAGTGAAAGGTCCCAAGTTCGATCCCCACCCCCAACTTTAGTTCTTGGTACCAATAAAAAAAAAAAGAAAAACATATTTAGGCTTGGAGATTTAGCTCAGTGGTTCCGCCGCCTGCCTCACAAGTGCAAGAACCAAGTTCGATCCCCGGTACCAAAAAACAAAAACAAAGACAAAACATATTCAATGTGCACTGGGATGAGTTTGACACATGTATGTATACACACATGAAACCGTCACCACAGCCAGTTAAATGAATGGATCCCCACTTTGCTCTCCTCCTTGGGAGTCCCTCCCCCACCCCACCTCTTCACCAGGCAACCACTGATGGGTTTTGTCACTGCAGATTAATTGGTATTTTTTTTCAGGGAAGAATGTCTGGCTTCCTTCCCTCAGCATAATTGTTTTGAGATTCATCAGTGTTATTGTGTGTATCTGTAGCTTTTCCTTTTATTACACAAGAATATTCCATTGTATGGATAGAATACAATTTGTTTATCCATTCACCTGGTGATAGATATTTGGGTTGGTTCCAGACCTCAGCTATGACAAATACATCTGCTATGAACATTCCTGCACCGGTTGTGTGGACAAATGCTCTCATTTCTTGTAGGTAAATACCTACGAGTGGGATGTCTGGGTCAGAGGGTTTGCATATTTAACTTGTTAAAAAAACTATTACACTGTTTTCCCAAGTGGCTGGATGGTTTCCACCAGCAGGGAGAGAGTTCCAGTCCCACCACAGACTGGGTCCACCCTGCTGTGGCCAGTCTAGGACAGATATTCCTCATTTAACGACCAACCTGTTTAATGACTGTTCAGAGTTATAAGCAAGGTGTGCTGTTCGGACTTATGACTCACATTCAGATTTATGATGCAGGAACGTGAGCAGCAGTGTGGCCTTATGGTGGCTTCTTCTCCAGTACAATACTGTAATTTTTGCTGATCATATTGTACAGTACAGTACTGTAGTTCTGTGTTCTGTTTACAGTCGACCCTCAAGTTACGACCACCCGGACATAGGAACAACTTGGATTATGACCGGAATTTTAGTTTTACTTTATGACCAAAGTCTTGAATTACAACCTGAATGCCAGCTGCTTGTGCTTCCAGATGGTCTCAGATACAGATTTAACCCTTAAAGAGTTCTGGAAGGAACATTATTACAACATCCTTTCCTGTGTGGGGTTGAAAAAATCCTGGGCCAGTATCTCTCTAAGGACACTGAGATCTGTCTGGAAGAAAGTGTGGCCTAAAATTATACAGGAGAGATACTTTGAAGGCTGTGTAGAGGAGCCTGAGCCTTCAGTTGACCAACTTGAGTTACAACTAGCCCTTGAGAATGAATTGAGTTTGTAAATGAAGGGTCCACTGTATATTACAGTACTCCATGTAAGAGTTATACAAATAAAAGCCAAGTCATCAAGTTGGGATTTCCTTTGACTATTTCTTTGTTCTGAATACTGTAATGTACGTACTATAGTATATACAATTCTTTATTTAGCGACCAATTCACTTAATGACCTAGTCACGAATGAGGAATGTGTGTAAATGTTAGCATTCTAATAAATGCTGAGAGCCAGGGATTTAGCTCACTGTTTCCACCGCCTGTCTTGCAAGCTTAAGGTCCTGAGTTCCATCCCTGGTACCAAAAACAAAAGAAAAAGAAAAAAAAAGGTTCCAGACACAGGTGCAAAACAGTTCTAATAAATGCTGAGTGGTGGCTTCCCGCGGTTTTAATTTCCACTTCCTAATGACAATCATTCTGAGCCTGTTCTCATGCATATGCTATCTGTATGTCTTCTTTGGTGAAGAATCTTCTCAAATGCTTTGCTTATTTAAGAAATCTAAGCTGCCTACTGCGCAAGCGCAAGGACCAGTGTTCGATCTTAAAAGAAATCTAAGCTGGGCATGGTGTCACATGCCTGTACTCCCAACACTCAGGAAGCTGAAGCAGGAGGATCATTGAGAGTTTGGGGCCAGCCTTGGATACATAGGGAGATCCTGTCTCAAAAAAACCAAAAAACACTGCCTCCTCCAGAAAGAAGAAATCAGGTTGTTTGTGTTCTCATTGTTGAGTTTTAAGAGTTCTTTATATATTCTGATTGCTGTCCTTTAATAGACATATGATTTACAACTATTTCACCCTGACTTTAGCTTGTTTTTTTATTATTAATGGTATTTTTTAAGGGCAAAAGTTTTAATATTGATGAAGTCCAATTCATCAATTCTTTTTTTTTTTTTTTTTTTACCAGGGATTGAACTCGAGACCTTGTACTTGCACCGCAGATGGCGTAACCACTGAGCTAAATCCCTGGCCCTCATCAATTCTTTTAAGGATTGTACATTTAATTTTTTTTT
>NW_004624752.1:9922738-9937621 GCF_000247695.1 Heterocephalus glaber | reverse complement strand
TTTTTTTTTTTTTGGTACTGGGGATCAAACTCAGGACCTTGCACTTGCCAGGCAGGTGCAGCACCACTGAGCTACATCCCCGGCCCTACACCATCTGGATTATTAGTCTTGTGAGTCCTGAGATCTGGTATAAATCCTTCAACTCTGAAATTCTTTATCAAAATTGTTTTATTTTAGATCTTTTGCATTCCCATACAAATTTCAGAGTCAGTTTGTTAATTTTTACAAAAGAGGTTTGCTGGGATTGGATTAAATCTATAGGACAATTTGGGGGAGTTGATATCTTAAAATAGTCTTTTGATTTATGAATGTGGTAGACCTCTGCATTAATTTGTTTATTTTTAAATTTCTCTTGGCAATATTTTACAGATTTCATGTACAGGCCTTTACACCTTTTGTTAAATTCATCCCTAAGTACTTCATTTTTTGTTTTTGGTATCGGGGATCGAACTCAGGTCCTTGCGCTCGCACAGCAGGCGGCGAAACCACTGAGCTAAATCCCCAGCCCAATAATTCATATTATTATGCTATTTTAACTGCTAAGTTTTGTTCTACCTTTTAGTTTAAAATTAGCTATAGAAACAGTACAAAAAGTTTCCATATCCAACTTCTTCAAACTTTAACTTCTTATATAAATATGGCCCACTTGTCAAAGTTAAGACATTAACACTGGTACGTCAGGGATGGTAGTGCCTGCCTGTAATCCTGCACTCTGGAAGGCTGAGGCAGGAGGATTGTATGTTCAACCCAGCCTGGGCAATCTAGCAACACCCTGTCTCAAAAAATTAAAAAAAAAAAAGGGCTGGGGACGTAGCTCACTGTAATGGCCGTGAGTTCAAGACCCAGTACCAGAAAAAAAGAAAAAAACACTGGTGAAATCCTATTAACCAAACTGTAGACTTCATTCTGATTTCTCCAGTTTGTTCGTAAATGTCCTTTTTTGTTCCAAGACTCAAGTCAGAATTTCACCTTGGGTCCAGGTTTCCCACCTCCTTCCTTAGCTTCTAGCCTGTTAATGGCTCTTCCTTCCTTGTTTTTCATGACCTTGACAACTTTGAGGATTTAGGCACTTTGTGGGGTGACTTTCCAATCTACTTTTTCGGATACTTTCTGTATCCGGTGTGCATCTGGGAATGAAGAGGCGACATGCATTCTTTTTTTTTTTGGTACCAGGGATTGAACTCAGGTCCTTGCGCCTGCACGTGACATGCATTCTTGTTGTACCATCTTAGGGGGGACTGACACTGTTGTGGCTTTTTTTTTTTGGTACCAGGGATCAAACTCGGGACCTTACGCTTGCGAGGCAGGCTGTACTATGGCTTTTAATGATCATGTCAATCTTGGCCACTTGGTTTAGACAGTGTCTTCTGAGTTTCTTCCCTGTACGTTACTATCTTCATATTCTATCTGCTAAAAGTGAGTTGCTATGTCCAGTTCATACTCTCGGAGAGGGAACTGAAGCTCCTTCTCCAGCTCGGAGGCCCATTCTAGCTTCCTCTTTCTTCCTTACAGCTCCTTCTTACACAGTAAAAAACGTGGCTCATTACCTGCAGCATTTTTACCTGTCTGTTCAGTCTTAGTATATGTGTGAAATGCTCTCGGAATTGCTAACCTGTGCCCTTGTTGGAAATAAGCTTTACCAACTCACATACAATGTTTCTGGACAATTCTTTTTTGCTTTTATTTTCCTGTATCTATTTTTGGGTTTTTTTTGGTGTTGGGGATCGAACTTGGGACCTTGCTCTTTCGAGGCAGGCGGCAGAACCACTGAGCTAAATCCCCAGCTACAGTTTTGTTTGTTTGCTTTTTTTGGGTACCCGGGATCAAACTCAGGACCTTGCACTTGAGAGGCAGGCGCGGTACCACTAAGCTAAATCCCCAACCCTTATTTTCCTGTATCTAATTAAAAGTACCATTGTACAAAGTTAATTAGGTCAGTGCCTTCCTTTTCCACTTCCTCAGTGTCATTATGACATACACTCATAATACAAATTTACTCCTAGATGGTTCATATTTGTGATTTTTTTTTTTTTTTGGTACTGGGGATTGAACTCGGGTCCTTGCGCTTGTGCAGTAGATGGCAAAACCACTGAGCTAAATCCCCGGCCCCTTGTGATGTTATTTTTAAAATTTATTTTTTTATTAGCAGGGAACAGTTTGAGACGGTCTCACTATGTAGTTTAGGCTGCCCTTGAACTCTATGTAGCTCAGGCTGGCCTCAAACTCAGTGATCTTCCTGCCTCAGTCTCCTGAATGCTAGGATTGCAGACATGTGCCACCACACCCGGCTTAAATATTTTAAAACACTTAATTTCTGATTGTTTGTTGCTAGTATATAGAAATATATTCAACTTTCATATATTGATCTTGTATCTTGCAACCTTGCTAAATTCACTTGTATATAAATTATATTAACTTTTTATAGATTATTTAGGCTTTTCCATATAGATGATTATGTTGCCTGTGGATGAAGACAATGTTGCTTCTTTCTTTCCTGTCTGATGCCTTTTATTTCATCTTCATGTCTTATTGCACTGGCTAGGACTTCTAAACAATGCTGCATGAGGAAGAGAGGATATTCTAGATGTGTTTTGTCAGCAGAGCTGACAGGACTTCCTGAAGGACAGGAATGGTTGTTGCATGATTGTTAGGAACATTGACCTCCTGCTAGAGAGAGTTGGTGCCCACGGTGTGGGTCATAGAGATGGTTTACGGAGGGCAAATTGGTGGTTGGAGTGTTGTCTGGAGCCCTGGCTTAGCAGAGATGAGAGGCAGTGGGACAGGAGATTTTCCTTTTCTTCTGCCAGTTTGGACTTAAATATGAAGGGACAAAGGGGATTCCATGTGATTTATTTTTAGAAAGAAGACAAGCTGAAGCCTGTTTCATGATCAGCCCTGAAAGATGTTAGCATTTTTCTTTCCTTCAATCCCACATTCCTACTTCTGGGCCTCCCAACCCAAAGCAGTTGGATGGGCAGGAGATGCCTGGATTTGGAGTCAGGAGGCCTGGGTTGGAATCCTCGTTCTGTAAATGTCATCTGTGTGACCCAGGGGCAGCCTGGCCTCAGTTGCCCAGCTGTGGAGGTCATAATACAAGACAGAGTGGTGGTGAGAATCTGCAATAGCCTCATCTATTGAACCTCCCTGGGGCCAGGCTCTGTACTAGTTCATTTAATCCTCCTCAATACCCTGTGAGATGGTCCTTACCATGTCCACCTTACTAAAGAGGGAGCTGAGGAGAAGGTCCCCACTCCTGTGTAGTAGAGGAGGGAGTCTGCTGGGGACTGTCCGGCTCAAGCATCCCCTCCTGCTGGACGTCTCCCCAGCCTTTCCCCACTCCCTCCCAGTGCCACCTCCTTGGGCTTCCACTTGTCACTTGTGTTCCCTCACATTAGGGACTCTCCTCACACCCCCTGCATCTAGGGCATCCAATGAGGGTCAGCAAATCACCTTTGCCCTGAAACGCATAGCTGGGCAGTGGCCTGGATGGCGCCATCTTGTCGACTCAATGTGGGCTCTGGCCACACCCCTGAGGGTCACTGAGAAGACCTCCTCCAATGAGGCCATCACTCGGAACAAATTCCCAGCCTGAAGGCATCTGGGAGCCCACTCCTCCCTCCTCCCACCACCACCAGCCGGCCCCAGGATGCTCCAGGAAGTGCTGTGCATGACACCCGCCCCCAGGCGCCACCTCTCTGAGAAGGGACCATTGTGTCCCAAGGGTTAACGAGGGATGCAAGGAAGGAGCCCTTTAGCCATGATGCCCTCTGACCTTTCATAAATCAGAGGGCTGGGAGAGAGGGGGCTGCTTGGCAGGACTCAGTGGGGTGGGGGTTTAGAAGCAGCTGCGCGCGACGTTGACATTGTTCCCACCATTCTAAGTGCAACAAATCCCTCTATTGTGTTCCTGGTTTATCTGGTTCCTCTTGTTTATGAGCAGGGCTCCTTTGGCAGCGGTTCCAGCCCTGGGCGGGTGGAAAGAGTGCTGGCACGCACCGCGGGGGGAGGGGGCGGGAGGGGGCCGCCGTCAATGCCCGCATTGTCCCCGCGCTTTTTGTTTCTACTGTAATGACATGTTGGAAGAGAGCGAGAGAGCAAGAGGTGGGGGGGGAGACTCAAGCTGGGGAGGGAATAGGAGGGCAGCAAAGAAAGAGGCGAGCAAGGGCCCTGGTGTGGATTGATGTCTGGGCCTGGGCGGATGTGCCGGCAGCTGGGCAGCCGGGCCCGATGGAGCCAGGCCGGAGTGCCCGGGGGCTGCACGAGGGGCCAGCCAGCCCCCCACCCCAGTCTCTGCCGCCTGGCACCAGGTCCCCCCACCATCCTCCAGGCCTCCCGAGGCAGCTGTGGGTCTGCACCGAGTGGCGCCGGTGCCAGGGTCTGGGGTCCGCATCCTGGCTGTGCCACCCACGGCAGCCCACTTCGCCTCCCTAGGTTAGGAGTGTGAGTCCTGAGAAATGGGGGTGCTGGGGGACAAGGCCCGTTCCGGCCTTTGGGGAACTGTGGTGCCTCCTCAGTCCTGAGTCTGTACTTCTGAGCCTGGGGCGGAGTGGGGACACAGGCTGGGCTAGAGCCCGAGCTGTCTCCATAGTGACCATGCCCAAGGCCAGCGTGGCTCTGCGTGCCTTTCCCCATCTGGACCTGGGGCAGAGGTGGTGAGGGGGAAGAGAGAAGCCTAAGCATGGTAGGTGGTGCCCTGGTCCCACCTGGCCTTGCCAAGGGCTCCCGGGTGCAGGGCCCTTCCAGATGTGACAGTGGGACTGTTTCCAGGTAGGGGAAGAGCTCAGGACCCCTGGATACTCACAGAGTCCCCCGATGGCTCAGGGCCCTCTGAGGCCACTCTGTCCCTGCCACTTCCCGTGGGTCTCTGTTGCTCCAGCCAGCAAGTCAGCCGCCTCTGCTGGCATACCTCCCAAGACACAGGGCTCACTGCTCCTCTGTGGCTCACCCTGTCCTGCCCTGCCCAGACTTTTGGGAAGTTCCTTCTGAAATCTCTTTCCTTATTGCTACCTTTGGGTTCCAGTTCTACTCAGTGGAGCAAATTGGGCTCTGAAAGTCAGTTTCCTCACCTGTAAAATGGGAATGATTGTCCCTGCCTCCTGCCACATAGCCAAGGTCAGCATGTGAACTGGTGGGAAGTTCTCCAGACCCTCCCAGGCTTCAGCTGGGATTTGCTATCCCAGACCAAGGTGAAGAAGACCCTTCCTTTTATGGCTGAGGGCAGAGTTTTCTGAGAAGTCTGGCTTAAGGTCAGGACTCAGGTTGTGGCTGCGGCGAGAATGTTCATTCTGGGAGAGAATGAGAGTTCAGTCTAGATCAGGGCTCAAGCTTGGGCCAGGTTAAAGGTTGTCTAGGATTTGGAACAGGGCTCAGTTTATAGACAGGGCCAGAGTTCATTCTGGATTTAGGGTAATGGTTCAGTCTGGGGTCAAGGCTCAGCCAATGACTAAGGTAAGGGTTCATTATGGGTCAGGATCAGGGTCCAGACTATCAACAAGATCAAGGCTGATAAGTGTTAATTTGGGGTTTAAGGGGAAACTGGTAGGAAGGGTCAGGGTCAGGCTCAGGTTGAGGGGTCAAGGCCTTGTCCAGCTGAGGGGTCAAGGATTGTCCAGCCTTGATGGACAATCTGTAACAGGGGTCAAGGCTCTGTCCATGGCTGGGTGGGGGTCAGGGCTCAGCTGTGCTGTGGGTCAAAACACACTCAGGCTGTCTTTGACTAGTAGGGGCCCGGGACTGGGCGGAACTCCCGGATGTACTTTTTTTTTTTTTTGGTATCTTGATCCCTACTGCCTCAGCCCGCCAGTGCTTCTCATGGTAGATGCCAATCCGGAAGTCACGGCCAGAGCTGGCTGACAAGGGCAGGCTGGGATAGCACAGCAGAGGGGATGAAGCCAAAGCACAGGAGGGAGCTAGGCAGGTATGAGGGGCATTGGGGATCTGACCAGGGAGGTGTGGGCCTCCAGAGTATCAAGATGATGTGGGCAAGAGAAATCAGGAAATCACAGGCCTCAGGATTTCCAAGTCTCTTGGGGGTGGTTTGGGGTTGGGAACAGGCTGACGTGGAGCATGGGCCAGGTGGGACAGGGTGGAAGAGGCCAGAAGTTGAGCAAGAGAGGTCTGGGGTGTGTAGCCTCGCCTTGTTGGTAGTGCATGTGTACAAGTGTGTGTGGCCTGGGCTTTCTGTGTCCGGGGTGACAGTGACCGTGCGTGTGTCTGGGGCACATTGGTGCTATGGGCAGGTCAGGACAGGGTGAGGTGACCCATTCCCCTCGCCACCCCCTCCCTGAGCTGCAGTCTGCTTCTTAGACCTTGGCTCTAACACCTGAGGGGCCCAGCCAGCCGTCCCCAAGTGACCAGCCTCTCAGCCCTGTGAGACCCAGCAGCTGAGAGCCCCTGACTGCTGCCTGGTGGCTGGAGATGCTGCAGGAGCCATGCGCCCCGGGCCAAAGCCTGTGGCCTCAAAGGAACTTGAGGGGAGGCAGCTGGGGAGTGAAGCTCATTAGAGGTCACAGCCAAGATGATCACACTCTCAGATCTCCCTGTTCCCAGGAACCTGCCCAGGGCGAGCAGAGAGGGGTCCTCGAGGGGGACACAGGGACCCACAGGGCCCGGACATTGTCTCCCCTCCTCACATAGGTGGGATCTGAGGACTTGCCGCCCCAGCCCCACTCTGTCCCCCACTCCCCGACCACTGCCACTGTTTTCCTGGTTCTTTTTGGCTGCTGCCATTCAGGGCCTCAATAGGTGGAAGATGCCCCCTTTCAAAGTCCTGCCCCGTTGTCACCATGCATCCTTTCTGCTCTCCCTTCCTGGCCTGTGGCGCTGGGTTCTGGTCTGAGGGTTAGCTGCACATTCGCTCACCTTGGGGTAGGGATCACTGCAGGGTGTCAGTGTCAGACTGGACCTGAGGGCCTCCCAGTGCCACACCTCGTGTGTGGCAGAGGCTCGCTCAGGGGTCACTAACTGGGTGCCTGCTGTATCCTGGGCCCTCAGCTGATCCTTTGGGCCACAGAGGAGAGTCCCACATGTGCTGTCCTCAGAGACACTGCTGCTGGGGCTTGGCTGGCAAGGGATGCTCGGGCTGAGGGGTGGGAGGGCTTCCCGCCTGGGGTGTGGAGTGAGGAGGTGGCCACGCAGGGCCTGTATGTTGGTGTGGGGCAGAGCTTGGGGACACAGCTCTTCCTGCTGGTGGGACAAGAGGTCATGCAGTGTGGGTCAGACCCAGGTGGGCCAAGCCTTGGCTCTGTAACTGCAGAGAAGCTTGGGAACCTCTCTGAGCCTCAGCTTTATGGCCTGTAAGGGAAGTCATAGCTGGCTCAGGGGACCCAGCTCTTCCAAGGCTGAGACCCTGTCTCAGAAACAAAACAAAAATACATACATACATATATGCATACATACTCCTACTTGGCATGTGTTTGGTAGAGTAGAATGTGTATCTAAGTTATAAATAGACAAATAGATGTACCTCGCAGTCTGACTTGGGAACTGAATGGCCTCTGAGAGGTTCGGTGAGGTTTCCTGAGGACGGGGAACCTCACTTCTTCCATCTGTTCAATGGGGCCGTAGACTTCTTACCTCCAACCAACTAAGCGGCTGCCTCTGGTCTGCCTCTTGCTGGGTAAGAATGTGGGCCACAAGACCCAGAAGGTGTACAGAGTCCTCCCTGTCAGCAGCCGGGTGCCAGCTTTTCTTTCCTTTCCTTCCTTTTTTATTTTCTTGTGGTGTTGGGGATGGAACTCAGCACACTAGCCAAGCGTGAGTCGCTGAGCCATACCCTGAACCTGGGCACCAGTGGGTGATGAGGCTGTGACTGTACTATGTGTGGCCCTGTGTTCTGGATGGTGGAGGAGATAGAAGAAACCTCACCAAACCTCTCAGAGTCCATTCAATTCCCAAGTCAGATTGAGAGGCACGTGTTTGCCTATTTACAACTTAGATACATGTTCTACTCTACTAAACACCTGCCAAGTAGAAGTATGTATGTACGCATGTGTTTATTATTGTTTTGTGTTTGAGACAAGGTCTCACTATGTAGCCCAGGCTGGCCTCGAACTCTTGTCAATCCTCCTGCCTCAGCCTCCAAAATGCTGGAATTTAGCCAGGTACCACCCTGTCTGACGCAGAAGTTTTTAAATAGCAAGAGTAAAAAATAAAACCGAAAAGAAGTGCTGAGGTTCTTTCTGCACTTGCTGAGTCATTTTGTGTCCCCTTGGGGTGCCCAGGCCTCCCTGAAGATGGCTGGGCTGTACTTGGGGTTTTGAAGGAAGCCACCACCGTGGTTGTCCCAAGGGCAGGAGGGCCTGGCAGGGGACCTGGTGGGAGAGGTCATTTGTTTTTGGCACACTCCACCATGTATCCATGCCAGGCCTGGGCCACCCAGGACAGCGAGACACGACATCTGCCTGAAGGTAGCTGAAGATGGCCGTTCGTCTTCCTCTATTATCAATGACAGGTTACATAGCAAAACTACTTTTTAAAAATCTGTTTAAATTTTTTCTCATAAAACTGTCTGGGTGTGGTGCTTTTTAAAAAAATGTTTTGGGGGCTGGGGCTACAGCTCAGAGTAGAGCATCTGTCTGGCGTGCATGAGGCCATGGCGTCAGTCTCCAACACTGGAAAAAAAAAAGTACGTTTGTGTATATGTGTGTGTATTGAGGGAGGGTAGGGTAAGAGACACATAACATAAAACTTTTTTATTTTCAGCCCTGGAAATTGAACCCAGGGCCTGCACGCTTAGCTACATCTCCAGGTCTTTTCAAATACTTTATTTATTTATATTCTATTTTGAGACAGGTTCTTACTAAGTTGGTAAGTTGCCCAGGCTAGGCTCAAACTGCAATCTTCCTATCTCAGCCTCCTAGCATTCTGGGAATATAGGCCTGTACCATCATGCCTGGCTAAAAAAATTACCATTTTAACTTTAAAAAAAATGCTTTGTAGTGCTGGAGATTAAACCCAGTGCCTTGCACATGCTAGGTAAGTACTCTGCCTTTGAGCTACATACCCAAACCCGTTTTAAATTTAATTTATTTTTTTATACAGGGCCTTGCCAAATTTCCCAGGCTTGAGATCCTCCTGCCCCAGCCTCCAGAGTATCTGGGCTTATAGGTGTGTACCATCACACCTGGCCCATTTTAACCATTTCGTTTTGTTTTGTTTTTTTGAGACAGGGTCTTGCTATATATTTCAGGCTGTCCTTGAACTCACTAGGTAGCCCAGGTTGGCCTTGCACTGGCAGCAATCCTCCTGCCTCAGCCTCCCAAGTTCTGAGATCACAGAAATGTGCCACCACACCCAGTAACTTTAACCATTTTCAAATGTACAGATCAGTGACATTAATCACATTCACATTGCTGTGCAATCATTACCATTATCTATCTCAAAATCTTTTCCATATCCCTAACTGAAACTCTGTGCTGGGCTGGGGATTTAGCTCAGTGGTGCCACAGCCTGCCTAGAAAGCCCAAGGTCCTGAGTTTGATCCCTGGCACCAAAAAAACAAAACAAAACAAAACCAGAAACTCTGTGCCTATTTCTTTTTCTTTCTTTTTTTTTTTTTTTTCAGTACTGGGGATTGAACTCAGGACCTTGGGCTTGTGAGGCAGGCACAGTGCCACTGAGCTAAATCCCCAGCCCTCTTTTTTCTTTTTTTTAACATCAGTGCACACAACCTCCTGAAACTAGAATTTATTATTTTTTGCTCCATAAATGAAGATATATGATATATGAATTTTCTTTTTTTAAAAGAGATTGTGAAGTTTTATTGCACTATATGGATGAAGGATATATGAATTTTCATTGTAAAGTAAAATATACAGCTGGGAACAGATTCCTGGGATGCTGTCAAGTGTGCATGCTGGCATCGCCATGCCCTCGGTGAAGATCCTTAATGTAACGCTCAGCACACTAAAGTATTGTCTCCTCCTACAGATGATGACATCACTGTTGGGTAAAGTGATTTGGTCTGATAAAGTTCACCACATTATTTATATCTGTGCCTGTTTCTTGCCCTCAGCCCCTGGTAACCAGAACTTCCCTTTATCTCTGTGATTTTGATTGCTTGAGGTGCCTCATATAAGTGAAATCACTCGTGTTTTTGCTTCTGACTTACTTCACTTAGCATGATGTCCCCAAAGCCCGTTATGTCGTAGCACATGTCCAAATTTCCTTCCTTCTCCATCTGCACAATGAATACCATAGTCAGTGGAGGGCAATTCTGTCCACCCTTCCTCGGCCCCTGGCCCTTTGGTGATTTCCACCTTCCGGCTGCATGGAGAGCACTGCCGTGAACATGTGTGATCTGATACTTGTTCAAGTGCCTGCTTTCAGTCCCTCTTTCGGGGAGAGGCCTTTGCCAATTGTCCCGTGGTCTGGGTCTGGGTCGGGGGCTCACAGTCCCATAAGCCCCAGTGCACAGGGAGGATTGCAGCATCTGCATGCGGGAGTGCAAGACAATGTGGGGTGCAGGAAGGAAGGAAGGGAGGGAAAGGGACATGGGAAGACAGGCACTTGGGGCTGACTGGAGTTCCCGAGCAGACAGGTGGGGAATGAGGCACGAGGGCACCCTTGGATCTGCTGAGGGCGGGCACCCAGGATCTGGCAAGAGCGGAGCCGGGAGAGCAGGGTGGGGGCCCGGCTCGCACTGCTCGGGCATCCGGGTTTCTGCTGGAGAGAAGAGGGAGCCAGGATGAGTCTAGAATGAGAGTGAGAAGACCCGCCCCACTCCAGCTCTGCTGGTGCCACCTGGAGCCCTTCCGGGCGTCATCTGGCCTCTTGGAGGTCCCGTCTTTGGGGGTCCCTTCTGTCCCTCCAGCCACCCGGCCAGCTCGGCCTCTTGGTATATTTGAGACTTGAAGAGTTAGCTCAGCCTTCTTCCCAAAAACACTTCCAACCCTCATGGTGACACAGATGTACACACGCTCACACGTGTTCACAACACGATCGTAACACCTGTACACTTATTTACACAATCGTGACACACACCTCCACACAACCACACACACACCCTCACACCATCCCCTTCTCTCCATCTCTCATTTCCACACTTCTCTGGGCACCACCCTGCACATGTCCCGAGAGCCTGCTGGTCACTGGCATCAGGCCAGGCTCATTGGTGTCTTCCCTGTTGGCTTCTGGCGACAGTTCTGCCTCGTTGGTCACCACTCATCAGGTGCACACAATGGGCCCGGCCCCGCTCCTGGGGAACCAAATGCAGGGGTCCAGGGCACTAAATCGACATCTTTTTTCTAGCCCTTTTCATAGCCAGTCATTTCTCCTTATAAAACTCATTTCACCCGGCACTCTGGGAGGCTGAGGCAGGAGGATCACAAATTTGAGGCCAGCCTAGACAACTCAGTGGCTTATTGAGACTCTGTCTCAAAATAAAAATACAAAAGGACTGGAGATGTAGCTCTGTGTGCAGGCTCTGAGTTCAATTCCCAGTACAGTAAAAACCAAACAAAACCAACCAAACAAAACTCCTCAATTTGCCAAGTCAGTGGGTGAGGCCATGAACTTCCCTCCTTATTTCTCCCATGGGGCTGGACTCAGGAGTGGTCAATGGACGAGTCAGAATGGGGCATCAAAGGGGGGTCCTGGGAGCCTCGGTTTTGTCCTTGTGCTGTCCCCTGCCTAGAGCGCCCCTCCCGCTCAGACTCCCTGCCCGGGCCCAGCCCTGGGTCCCTCCTCGGACAGCCCCCTCAATAGCTGCCTCCTCTGTGCTTGGGTCACTCGGTTTGGCCTTGTCTCAGGGCACCACTTTGGTGAGACTCTTTAGAGTTTGCTTCCTCATTTGACCCCTTGGACTGGGGGCTCCTTGGGGACAGGGCTGTGTCCCCACCTTAGGGAGCCCAGCAGTGCTCAGAGGCTCACAGACCATGTGAGCTAGAGGCTGGTATTGTCTCCTCTGCCACCTTGGGTCCATTCTCTGACCGAAGCCCACACTCTTGCTGCTCCTGGGAGAGGGTATGGGTGGGGACCTCAATCCCCACCACCCCAGGCTCGGGGATGGGCTTTGTAGGTGAAGCAGAGCCACCTGCTTTCTTCCTCTCCCTCCAGGGCAGTGGGCTGAGTTGGCCTTGGGGTCAACCTTCCCTTGAAGAGTTTGGACAAGGCCGAGGGGACAGATGACAGAGCCCCAGAGAGCTTTCTGTGTCACCATCCAGTACTCTGCAATGTTAGCTGATGGTATCAGACCACCTCTCTGGGCCTCAGTTTCCCTCTCGCACCAGGGGTTCATCTCCCTGACCCCAGGACCCTCCCCAGCTGTGCCTTCTGGGAGTGTGAGATTCTGAGAGCAGAGGCAGGCAGGCGAGATGGTCCCTCTTTCCCCACCTCCTCTCCCTGTCCCCCAGGGTCACCCCAAAGCCGCCCCTCCCCGGCTCCCTGGGACTTCCCTGCAGCTGCAGGCTGGGGAGACAATTGGGTGCTTTAGAGAAATACATTTTTGGGCTAATTTGCCATGCGTAAGTGTTTCTCTTACCCTTTAAAGGCGGAGAACAAAGAGGCCTTTCTGTGCCCGGGCAGGCTGCTGGGGAGGGGACCGCAGCTGTACGGGGCTGGCGACCCTCCCTCCCTCGTCCCTGAGAGCGCCCACCACACTGCCCCCACCCCCAGGAGGGACAGCCTGGACTTTCCCAGCCTCCCCCAGCCCCCTGCCCAGGCCCAGCCCCCTCCCACCAGCTGCCCCAGGCAAGAGGGAAAGTGTGCGTGGGTGGTGGGCGGGTGGGGAGGGGCATGGGGAGAGAAAGTGCTTTCCGTGTGGCTGCGGTGGCAAGGCCGCCAACATCCTGGCCTGGCCAGTGTGTGTTCCATGGCTATGTGGTTGGTCATGGGTGCCGGATGGCATCAGTCTTTAGTCATCAGCATCTAGGGGGTACTTGACTCATCCATCCGTGCATCCATGCATCCATGCATCCATCCATTCCGCTGGGCTCTGTTGAGTTCTCCTTACCCGCAGGTCTTTGGCTCCCATCCTGGTGGGACTCAGAGGCCCCGTGACTGTGGAAAAGCACAGTTTGTGTACTTCTCAGAAGAGGTGACACTCCCGGAGGGGCCTCGTGAGCAAAGGTGCCCAGGCACGGGAGGAAGGAGGCACATCCTCCTGAGTGCGGCGTGGGGCAGCGACTTGTGCATAAGGAAGGGTGGGGTCGAGGCCAGCATTGGCCTGTGCTCCTTTGCTGGGTGGTGACTGTCCTTCTTCTGCCTGGAACTCCCTCCTGACTGTTCTGGGGACTCCTCCCCTCTTTTGAGGCCTCTCATAGCTCTTCATCCTCCTCACTCATGTCTCAGCCCCTCAATTGTCATGGCTGGACGTTGTCCCCAGTGCACCCAGAGGTGCGTGGCATCTCACTGGACATTTCCCCTCTGTCCCTGTAACAGCAGCAGCCAGTGTTTATTGAGCACCCACTACACAGCAGACAGTGGTGCACATCTGGAAACTCATTTCATCATAGCCGCTCTTACCTGCCACTGTATGAGATAGGAAAACAGTGCTGGGCAGAGGTTAGGATTTGCCAAAGATCACCCAGCTGTTAGGGAGGAGGTACCAGTCTGGGCTCTAAACCACTGTATCTGCACCACCCAGGACTCAGGTGACAGAGCCAGAGCCAGGGCTTCTCTCTTGTGGCAGGACCCTGCCTCTGGGTAGGGTTCTGAGATTTCAAAACCTTGGAGGGATGGGGAGCCCCTAGCAGCTCTGTGCTCTCCCTGGGGCCAGCACATCTGACCAGCACGCCGACACCTGCCTGTGCTCCGGACGAAGCCCCGGGTGATGGAGGTGGGGCTGAGATGTGTGTCAGTGTCGTGTGCAGGTGGCACCATCTGTGTGCTGCCGGAGGATGGAGGAAGGCAGAGAGATCAGAGGTCACACAGCCACTGCACCCTCTCCATGGGCTGGGTCCCCTGAAGTTTAGAGTCAAAGGCAGACAGCAGTGTGTGGCTGTTTGCCCCGAAGCTTGCGGGGAGCCCCGCACTGTGATGGGCCAGTGACTCCCAGGCCTGTCTGAACAGAGACTCTGCCAACTCCAAAGGCTCTGCAAGCCCGGCAACCCCACCACAGCCCCTTCACGGGCACTCACGTGTGCTGCTGTGTCCCTGCATGAGCGAGGAAGGCTGGTTGGGTGGGTGAGCCCTGAGAGCCCAGAGCACCCCGGAAAATGGAGCTCAGGCCTAGGGGTGATGGTGAAGGCGGGCAACAAAGGAAATCATCCACCTGAGGCTGGGACCCCTGGGAGCAGACTTGAAATTAGTGACAAGGTGAGGGTTTGAGGGGAGCCATACAGAACCCTAGAAAGCAGTGAAGTAAAAGGTCTTTGGAGGCCAACTAATCTAAATTTATACAGAGGGGGAACCTGAGGCCCAAGGAGAGGGGATGAGTTGCCCAAGGCAGTGATAGAGTCAATCCAGGTCAATTTAACAATCAGTTCCTAAGCCTAACTGAAGGACTCAGCTTCAGTAAGGCTCTGCCTCAATTGGCTGTAGTCTAGCAAGGTGACAGACAGGCACTATCAAGTGCTATGAGTGCAATGATTAGAGTGTGAGAAAAGTAGAATGCAAAGTTTGTTGGTGGAGGTAGCATCAGGGTTGGGTTTTTTTTTCCCATTAACTTTATTGGTACATTTTAGGTATAAAATACAGTTACATACATCACTGAGATCTTGTACCATTACATGAGTATCTTGGTTCTTATTCTTTTCCTCCCTTCCCTTGCCCTCCCTTCACCCCCTCCACCCTTCCCTATTTGCAAAGACTGTTTCCATTTTTTTCCTTTTCTCATATTTTTTCTTTTCCCTACCCCTCCCACTTCCCCTGCTCCTTTAGACCTTTTCTTCCTGTTACACAATATCAATTATACATTTTTTAAATTACAATATCAAGATCTAG
>NW_004624752.1:9898812-9919913 GCF_000247695.1 Heterocephalus glaber | reverse complement strand
TGTTCCATCTCGTTTCCCTCTGGGGTTGCTGTAGGTGATCCAGAAGTCTGTTTTTGTGATTCACTTTTTTTTTTTCTTTTTCTTTCTTTTTTTTTTTTTTTTTTTTTGGTACCAGGGATTGCAGAAGTCTGTTTTTGAGGCTTGTTTACATGTCTTCTCATTTCCACGGTGGCGGGGGTGGGTGTGTGCTTCTGGCACCCCCGCAGCTCACCTTTTCTGCCCTAGGAGCTTGGGATGGGTTTTGAAGGGTGAAGAGGAGTTCAGGAGACTGACCAAAGAATGAAAGAACTGGTTTCCAGGTAACCTGGGTGGTTTGAGTTGGTTGCTGGTTTTGTCACTCCTGAGGTTAGCAGCTGGTGTATCCTCCATGAACACCCATTTCTTCAGAGATGCTGGAGGGCTTCACATGTTTCCATCCTGGGGCAGAGGATCACAGTCAGTTTCCCAGGGCCCCAGCAGCCCCACTACGGCACCTGGTCCATCCGGGTAACAGAGCCCCAATCCAATCCCCTCCCCTTTCCTCACTGAACACTAACTGGGCACCAGTTGTGAACAAATCTTGCAAGGTGGGAGGTTTCCGGAGGTGGAAGTGGGGACAGGTATTTGGGAAGGGGACAGCAGGAGCAGAAGTGAGCGTGTGTGTTGTCACCAGCATGGTCTCTTCTTGGGCAGCATGGGTGTGGGGCATGGCAGGGCTTGGGACAGAGAGAGGCACAGAGAGAGGCAGGCTGCAAGCACCTGCACCTCGACCTGCCTGGGGGGTAGTCAGCCTCCCGGAGTGGCCCCTCCCTCCCTCACTTGGAAAACTCCCACTCATCCTTCAGGGGCTTGGTTTCAGTACACCTCCTCCAAGCAGCAGGGCTTCAAAGCACGCCATCGAGGCCCGGGACAGTCTGCTTGGTGTGTCGAAAGCTCATCTGTAGAACAGGGACAATCACGTGTACATCTTGCAGTATGATTGCAAGGATTAAATGAGGGGTGCTTGGCATGGAGGAACTGAGTGACAACGGTGATTTTATTACTCCTTGTCCCCCTCCCTTCCCCCACACCCTACCCCAAGGTCAGCCTGGCCTCGAGCCCCCAGATGGTGCTGTGATTAAGCTGTGTATGCCTCCCCCACAGAACAGCGAACCCTGCAGCCTGGCCTGCACCCCATCCCTGTGGCCCTGGCAGGCCACCAGCCCCAGCCCCTCACTTCTCAGGAGTCCCAGCCTCCACTTCCTCACGTGTGACTCGGGGGACCTCTGAGGGGCCTTCCCACCCGAAAACGTCCATGTCCCAAACCAGTGTCACCCTCCTGCCCCCAGACGGCCCGCACCCACTTCCGAGCCTCCTCAACGGCCCCTCTGTTCTCCAGTGACCCAGGCCTGAAACTTCAGAGTCATTTCTGACTCATCTGTCCCGCCATCTCCCCCGAGGCTGGTCATCGGCCAAGACAATTTTTCCTTCAAGCGGGCTCACGTCCACCACCCCCTCCCCAGAACTCCGGTCCTCTCGTCTTGGCTTCTGCTGTGGTCTGAAGCCTGAATGTTAAGGTACACGTGCTAACTGCCCAGTGTCCCTGCCTCTGCCCATGGCCAGCTCTCTGTAGAGCTCCAGATCCACCCTTGGAGTCTTGGAAACACGTGGGCAGGGGCTGAGGGGCCAGCGAGGCCGGGTGAGGCTGGGTGGGGGCGCTGAATTCTGCTTTGACCTCCCCAGGCTCCCGGCCAGCTCATCCTGGATTGCCTCCCTCTATCTCACACACGTGTGCACACTCACTTCTACTGAGTGCTGAGGGAGGGGAGGGGAGGGACCCAGGGTAACTGGGACACGGAGCCCACATAGAGCTCCCGTGCTTGTGGGGACACAGTGGGACAGAGCCAGCATGGAGCACACTGGAGACACACAAGAGGGCAGCAGGTCCAGTTCCTCCCAGGCTCAGCAGCTCTGCCACCACATTTTAGCCTGTGGGTGGCTGTGCATGGGCTCTGAGGGGGGCTGGAATAAGGGGCTGGGCCAGGAGAGGGAGCAAGCCCAGACCAGGAAGATGTGCACAGCCCTGGGGACCCTGCATTGTCATCTTTAATTCAATGCTAAGGGCCTTGCATTCTACATTTTACACAGGTCGCCCTCCCCTGTCCTTGTCCCTTTGCCCCATGAGGTGGGCTGGGCAATGCTAATTGCTCCCACTGTGCACAGGATGGAGCTGAGATCGGAGAGGGCAGGGCTGTCTCCAGGTGGCCAGCTAGTATTTGGGGGAATTTCCCTGGCCCTACATCCACAGTCTGGAGGTTTTGGGGAGAAGAGTGAGGAAGGGGATCCAGCCTGGCATCCCAGGTCCCTCTGAGGCAAGGGTGCCCAGACAGGAGACAGGTACGGAGCGGCAGTGGCATGGGGCCTCGCCAAGGCAAACCTTGCCAGGCTAGTGTGTCCTCCCCCATGCGGGAGTGGGTGGGGGGATTCTGGCCCCAGGGAGTGGGAGGGACTGGGTGGCGGATTTGTGTTTCCACTTGATTTCTTCAGTTGTTTTCCAAATGTGGTGGCAGGATCCCGAGGGGCGGGGTGGAGGCGTGGAAGCCACCGGAAGGCGCCATGGCCCCTGCCGCCTGCCCCCCATGTGACTCGGCTGACTGACGGCACAGCCTCGTGGAGTAGCCTAAAGGCTTCCTTCCTGGGCTGCCAGGCCAGTGGGTGACGTGGGCGAGGGCACTGGGCCTGCACGGGCAACGCCCCTCGTGACCCGATGCCTCCAAGTTCACTGCCCAGTTGGGACCCGACCCGTTTGATCCTGTGAGTTAAGAGTGGCTGTGTCCTTGGCCGACCCCTACTCTCAGTGCCAACCAGAGGTGGCTGCAGGTAGCCGGTCAGGCACAGGTGTCCCTAAGCCCAGAGCTTTTGCTGTCACTGCCAGTCCTCCGGGCTCTCTCTCCTCCCAAGCTGCCCCTTCCTGGCTTCTCCCTTGCTGCCTTGCCACCTGCCCTCTGTCTCCCAGTTCCTCGAGCCTGCCCACCCTGGGTTCCCCACGGTGTCCTTCCTGCCTTCCTGGGCTGACCCAGACCCTGGTCACGGCCTTAGCTGTAGCTTCGTGCCTCCCACCCACCATGTGTCCTCAGACCTGTCCTCCCTCGGGATCTACCTGGCCACTTCCTGTCTGGGTGGGAGCTGGGGGTTTCAATTTCCTCCTCTGAAAAGTGGGGAGGTCATGATGGAACCAGGGACCTCCTAGCACTGGATCCAGGAGACAGAAGTACCTGGCCTGGGACATGGTGGGGGAGCCTGGGCTCTCCCCAGTTAGAATTCCAGCCCTGCCACCCTGGACATCTCTCTAGGCCTCAGTTTCCCACTCTGTAAAATAAGGGCAATATATACCTTCCCCTTGGGAAGGAAGGAACTAATCCCAGGGGAGAGATTCTCAACCCAGTCTGCCTAGAGGGGACGGAGCCCAGGTCAACATAACAGAACCAGCTGGCAAAGACACATGAAGGGGTGCCAGGGGGAGCAGAGGCAAGAAGTTCAAACCAGTAGGGGATCTTTTGTATTTTTAATGATTTTTATTATCATCATCATCATTATTTTGAAGTACTGGCGATTGAATCCAGGGCTTTTGCATTGAGCTACATCCCCTGTCCTTTTCATTATTAATTTTTTAAAATTTTGAGACAGTGTTTCACTAAGTCACTAAATTGCCCAAGCTGAGCTTGAAGTTTCCATCCTCCTGCCTCAGCCTCCCAGAGTTCTGGGATTACAGGATTTGCCACCATGCTTGCTATTTATTTATTTATTATTTTTATTAGTACATGTTTGCAGTACATACTGATTACATTCATTGTGGGAAGTTGGTATATGTTCGCTATTTTTTTAAAATAGGAACTATTTTGTATCAACATCAAATGAGCACTCCAAGCAATTTCAAGTTTGTATTTTGATGATGATGATGATGATGATGATGATGATGATGATGATGATGATGATTTGTTGTGCTGGCGATGGAACATGCTAGGCATGCACTTTACCCCATAGCCAAGTGCCTCCCTGAAGTTTATTCTTTTATTGGACGATGCTATGAGGTAGGTGCCAATACCTTCTCCATTTCACAGATAAGAAAATAAAGCCTTAAAAGGGTCAGCGCTTGCTCAAACGCTTAAAAGGGTCACCTTTTAGCAGCAAAGAACTAAAATGAGAACTCAGGCGGAGCTTCCAGGTGGCTGGTGCGTGGGAGGTGAAGCCTGGAGTGCCCTGTCTGCCTGCTCTCCAGTGCGTCCCTACTGTGTCCCCTGCTTTGTCCCTGAAGACCCCCACCCACAGGGCACCCTGGCCTCAACCTGTGAAGCGGCCCCTCCTCAGGCAGTTTCCTGCCTTTGCCACATCTCCCTCTCCCCTTCTGCCTGTCCCTTCCACTCTCCTCTGCGCTCTGCTCGGCCTGAGGTCGCCCTGCTGGATCTTGTGTCACTGGTACTCTTCACTGCATTGCTCCTGCCTCTGCTCCCACCCCGTCCTTGGGCCACAGCCCATCAGGGGACAGGAAGCCAGGGTGGCTCTCTCCTGCCCACTGGGCGGGGCCATCAGGGTCCTTTCCATTCCACTGGAGGGAGCCCCAGCTACTGTCCTGGGCCTGCAACCTCCCTCTCCTGCCCTGGCCTCTCTGCTGTTGCTACTTCCTGCAGTGACTGCCCCACTACTCTGGGTGCTGTGGATAGAGGGAGGTGCCCCAGGTGCATGGGCAGCTGCAGAAGGAGCAGGGTGAGCCCTGCCATTGGGGCCCAGCTGGTCACTAAGACCCATGGCCTCACCTCTTTGAGCCCCTTTCTGCCCCTAAAAAATGAACTGTCTTGGACTGGGGATTTAGCTCAGAGATTCCGCCGTCTGGCTTGAAAGCTCAAGGTACTGAGTTTGATCCCTGGTACCAAAAAAAGAGAACTGTCTTGTTTTAAAAATGCACCCACAGGGGCCAGGGATTTAGCTCAGTGGTTTCACTGCCTGCTGCTCAAGCATAAGGACCGGAGTTCAATCCCGGGTACCAAAACAAACAAACAAAAATAAAAATAAAAATAAAAATAAAAATGCACCCACATATCTGTCTGGTGGATGTGATTTATAGATGCAGAAGCTGAGGGTGTGTGAGGCCAGGGACCAGCAAGTATGAAGTGGGGCACCGGGCCCCCCACTTTGCTGAGCCATTTGCTGATGTCACAGCAAGGAGAGCTGGGGGTGGAAGATGTGCTGAGCTCAGCTTGAAAGCCTCCCCAAGAACTGGGCATGGTGGTGCAATCCAGTAATCCCAGATGCTTGGGAGGCTGAGGCAGGAGGGTCACAAGTTCAAAGTAGACCCCTCTCAAAACACAGTTTAAAAGAGGTGTTTGCCTAGGATGTGGGGGGCCTTGGGTTCCATCCCCCATACCGCTAAACATACCAACAAGACAAAACAACAACCTGGCAAGCTCGAGGTCCTGAGTTCAATCTCTGGTACTGGGAAACAAACAAACAAAAAACAACAGAAACCCTGGCCAAAGAAGGGGCTTCCCCTCCTCACAAGCAACCAGGACCTCCTGGTGAGGTTCGCCTGCCAGGTGTTCCTCCTGGGGCTGGGCCCTGCCGCTGGGAAGCAGCACAGCTGGCCTCGGGCTCTCATCCTAAGACCAAGGCCTTTTACCCCTCCAGCCTTCACAACCAGGGCCTCCCACCCCCCGTATTTGATGGCCCATGGTTCTGAAATCCCTTGGCTTGCTTGGCTCCAGCCACACGGGCCTCCTGGCAGATCCGACCTCAGGGCCTTTGCACGTTACACTGTCTGCAGCAAGCTTGCCCCAGATACTCTTCCTCTCTTTGCTTGGACCTTTTCTAATGCCACACTTTCACAGGGGCAGCCACAACTATTTCTCTTTTTCTCTAGGAATTGAATCTTATTATTATTATTATTATTGGACACAGGATCTCACTACATAGCCCAGTCTGGCCTCAAACTTGCAAGCTTCCTGCCTCAGCCTCCCAGCATGCTGGGATTACAGGTGTGTGTCATTGTGTCTAATGGTACACCCTTCCTCTCTGTCTTGCTCCACTTTGCCTTGCTTTTTGTCAGGGAACTTAGAACTATCTGGCATTCCCTTATAGGTTCATTTGTTTCTTACCCATTTCCCCAGTGATGGAATATCTGCTCCATGAGGGGAAGGGTGGTCTGCTTTGTCGACTTCGATAGTTCCAGGGCTAGAATGGTGCTAGGCTAGAGCTCCATCAATGTAGAAGGAAGGAAGAAAAGAAAGAGGGAGGAGGGGAAGAAGGGAAGGAGAGGACAGAAGAGAAAAAAGAAAAGAAAAGAGGAAGGGAGGAAGTATGGAGGAAGGTCCTGGCTCTATTATCAGCATGGTCTCCAGGAGCCTGGGCACAGGGGCTGATGGTTAGAAGGTAGGGGAAGGGGAGAGAGCAGGGCTGAAAATAGAGATTTGATTATATTTTGGAGGGCAAAACTGTGCAAAGATGGGAGGGACTTTCTCAGGAAGAGGTGCGCTCCCTGTCACCAGAAGGAGGCAGAGGAAGCCAGCAGCCCTAGAACCAGGGACAGGCCTGGGATAGGAAGACATGTAAGGATCCTCTTGAGGCCAGGGTGGGCCGGGCCCTGGCACCTTCTTGAAGGAGGTCACATCTGACAAGGCCCAGGCAGGTAGAAACTTGTGGCTCTAGTCCTGGTCCAAAAGCTGCTGGGATTTGGCCAAGCAGCCATGTTGGGAATCTGGTCCTGTCCACCGTAGACCAGGCCTGGGAGACAGGAAATGGTACGGCTTGGGGACCCAAAGGCCCCCAAGCGTGCCCTGATCCCCACAACCTCCCACTGTGGCCTCAGGCCCCTGCACCCGCGCCCATGGGGTTAAATCTCTCCCTGTCTCTCTCTGCTCCAAGTTGTTTTCCAAGCGAGGCAGAGAATGATTCTCTTGTTACCAACATGGCTTCTGGGCATTGGGTAATGCGCGCCCTCTTCTCCCTGTCCTGCACCACAAAGGGACCTTTTGTTCCACTTCTGGCCCCTCTCTCTGGCGCTTCCCCGGCCCCCCACCCACTCCAGCTCCCTCCGCCCCATGCTTCCCGCCCCACTCTGCACCCCTGGGCTTTGAGGAGTGACCGTGGCCTGGCCGTGGTGCCCTCTCTCTCCTCAGGCGCCCCGGGAAAAGAGGCCTTGTGGACCACGGTGGTCATCTTGAAAGCCGCCCTTGCAGGCCTCTCCCTGGCCTGTTTGAGGCCCACACTAGGGGTGGCTGGGCATTAAGGAGATGTTCTGTGGCCTTCTTCCTGTCCTTCTGGGAGAGGTGGGACCCTCCTCTGTCCAGGGGGCCATCCAGGCTCTGCCTGACAAGAGAGTCCCCATCTCGGGAGGTAGAGATGGGGCCCAGTCTGGAGAGTTAGGCCTGAGCTTCCCCCCCACCCCCAACGTTTCCAGAAAGAGCCCCAGAATAGACCCTGCTCGGTGGGAACACCCTCCCTGGTCCAGGCCTCCAGGGGAAGCCAAAGTCAAACTGACTGGAATTCTGCAAAATGAAACAGAATGTGCCCAAGACAGGAATGTCAGGAAGCTGGCCAGACAATGGAGTGTCTGCTCTCTGAGATGACAGTGTGTGTCACTGACCCCTCCCATGGCCCCTCACAACCACCCTGCAAGGTCCAAAGGGATGGGTGGGAGGATGATATCATTTTTCAGATGAGGAAACTGAGGCATACAGAGGCTACACAGCCAGGACCTAGAGCCCACCAAGCTGACCCCAGCTCTGCTCATTTCTTTGCAGGGCTACCTTGATCACTGGGGACACGTGAGTGGATCCCAGCCCAGAAGCCAGGGCCCCTAGGGAAGTTGAGTGCAGCATCCCAAACATCCAGCTACTCCTGCATCTTCCTCCAGCCCCGTGGGCACAGCAAAGCTACGGCCCAGTAAGCTTGTGGCCATTGTGCTGGGCCAGAGAGCCTGAAGGGGAGGTTGGGGGTTGTTGGATGGAGACAGAGGGATGGGGATGCACTAGTCAGAGTTGGAGATGCTCAGGCCACAGGAGAGAGAAATCTCATATACCGCAAGATGGACACTGGAAGCTCTAAGGCTTCTCCCCTGGCCAGAAGTTGGGGAAGGAAAGCTTCTTAGAGGGGGGCAGTGATAGAGATGGTGGGAAGCAGCTGCCATGGGGAACCTGTGTAGGAGAAGAGGGTGGTGTATGTCAGGTTGGATGGCCCCAAGAAGGCCTGGGCTGGAGCAGAGAGGGACAGGGACAGTGCAGGGGATGGTGTGGGGAAGGACAGGGCTCCAAAGGCAGAGGGGCTCCTGAGGGCCTGGTGCCATGGTAAGGTACACAGATCGGAGGCAAAGGGATGATGTTAATTCTAAAGGGTCAGATTTATGCTCTAGAAAGACCTCTGCCCTGTGGGCAGTGCCAGCCTAGTTTGTTGTCGCGTCCCCAGGCCTGGCCCAGTGCCTGGCACTTGTTTAGTGAATGTTTTCAGTCAGTCCACTGGTGCCGATGGTGCGCCCGGAGGCAATGGTTAACGCCAGCCTTGGGCCTCCGTGTCCTCACCTGTAAAGTGTGGGGGACAGCACCTGCCTCAGGCAAGGGCCAGGTGGTGGGGCTCAGCTCTGTGTATGTGGTCAGCACCCCAACACTGATACCTTACGAACGTGTGGAGTATGTGGCTCGGGGGAGTGAGACAGGGAGCTGGGTCGGGAATGTCCACATGTCTAGGAGAGAGGACAATGACAATGATCCTCAAGAGCTTCAGCTCTTTTTTGAGACAGGGTCTCACTGTATAGCCTAGGCTGGCCTTGAGCTCACTACGGAGCCCAAGCTGGCCTCGAACTCCTGTTGATCCTTCTGGCTCAGCATCCCTCATCCTGGGATTACAAGTGTGCGCCACCACACCCAGCTCTTCCTATATTTTATTCCTATAACCTTCAAACCAAGGTAGGACTTGGGCAATATTGTTATATCTCTCTTATCACCCAAGAAACTGAGGCTCAGAGAGGGGAAGTGGTTTCCCTGAGACTTCTCAGCCAGAGAGTGGTGGACAGAAAGGCATGGGACACCAGAGCATGGCTGGTGACCATGGCTGGGGATGGAGACTGACAGACTACACGGAGGACAGGAAAGGGAGAGGGCTGTGCTGAGGATGACTCCCATTTCGGGCCTGGGTGAGGCAGGGGAAGGGGTGGGGTCATAGCAGGGCAGACAGGCTTGGGGCAGCTGAGGCTGAGCAGTCCTAGCGGGAGGTCTGGAGAGGAGGGTGAGTGAGCTCAGAGGGCAAGTGGAAGGCAGGTGGCGGTGCTGGAGGAGGCCCGGTGAGGGGCAGCAGGCACTGCACAGCGGGTGCCCTGTGCCAGGGGTGGTCTGAGGCCATCTATTAACACATTTAAGTCCTCCCGTCAGGGCCTCTCAGATGTGGCACTACTGTCACCTTTATTTCCTAAACCAAGGCAAGAGAAGTTAAGTCTGAGACAGGCAAATCTATAGGGACAGAGGGTAGGTGAGGGGTTGCCAGGCCGAGGTTTGGAGAGTTTCTTTCGTGGGTGTACTGCAAATGCCCTAAACAACTATGGAAATGTCGCACATCTCTGTGAGGGTCCTGCACACCACCAAATCGTGTGCTTTCAGTGTGTGGATCACACGATATGTAGACTACTTCTCAATGTAGATGTTCTTCACCAAGCCGGGCACAGGGGTGGTCACCTGTAATTCCAGCTACTCAGGAAGCTGAAGCAGGAGGATCGAAGATTCAAGGCCAGCCTGGGCAACTTAGGGAGATGCTGTCTCAAAATAAAAAATACAAAAGGGGTACAAAAAAAACCCACAAAAGGGCTGGAGTTGGTAGAGCGCTTGCCTAGCGTGGATTCAACCCCTAGCATCCTCTCCCTCCAAAAAAGCTGTTATGGGAAGGCAGCCAAGGGCACCCTGATGTTACGGGGAGAGCAGAGGGTGACTGGGCCCTGCACATGAGTGGGAATTTCTTACTTTATTATTTATTTTTGAGATAAGGTCTCACTGTGTTGCCCAGGTTGGCCCTGAACGCCGGGGCTCAAGCAATCCTCTTACCTCAGTCTCCTAGTAACTGGGACTATAGATGTGTACCACCAGGCCCAGACCCAAGCCACTGTGTCTTCGGGGCTCCAGGAGGGCACTGTTGAAAGCTGGGCACTGTGGGTCACCTGCCCAGCGTTCCCAAGCCCTGAAGGTGACACCCAGGCAGTACGGATGTGGTCACCTCCAGAGCCAGACCCGGCTCTTCACCCACACCCAGCTGGGAGAGACGGGGGAGAGCCCAGGAGGCAGGGTTGCAGGCTGTGGAACCTGAGCCCCATGGCTAAGGTGGGAGCATTCGGGAGGGGAGGCTGTGTAGGCAGCAGTACAGGCAGTTTTGGGGCTGCTCTGCTGGGAAGAGGAGGGGATGAAGGGCAGTGGCCTAAGGGGTTGTTCGTGCTTCCCTTCTGGGGCAGAGGAAGGGGGTGGTGGGGCCTGAGAGTGGGGGCCGCTTGCAGCTGGTGGAAGGGAGCCCAACAGCCTTTCCTCTCTGCAATGGGGAGTGGGGAGGCGCAGGGCTTTCGGGGTCTCCACTGAGGGCCTGGAAGAAGGAAGGGGGTCCAGAGGGGGTGGGGAGCCACTCAGCAGTCCCTTCTCTTCTGAGGGCTCTGGGTCCAGCCACGTGTCCCCGGCCTGGGGAGCTATGGGCCTGACCTCCACGGGCTTCCTGTGGTTTGCAGAGGAGACTGGCCTGGTCACCCGCAGCTGTCACCAGCACACACAGTGTGGACACCAAGGGGAATTGGAGGGGCGGGTCCTGTCACCCTCCCCCCACAGGGGGCTGCAGGGCCATCGGCAGCCTCACTATGGAGCCCAGCACACAGCAGGGCTGCGGGGCTGTATCTGCTCACCCTTGGCAGATGGCAAACAGTTTCCTCCTGAATCCAGGTGGGGGGGAGGGTCTGCCACCCCCCACACCACCCAAGCTCCTGAGGGGCGCTAGGGCCCAGATGCTCAGGTCCCCGGTGTGGGGCTGTCCCCACCCTGCACTGTGTCAGACACTTGCGCCCAAGGGAGCCCCTGTGTCCACTTATGTGACACTGTATTAGAGTGAACAAGCTGTAAATACAGAGCCACATGCAAAGGTGTCTGTCACAATGTGTGCAATCGTGAGAAATGGCTATGACCTTAGCAGCGAGCAGGGAGCACTGGCAAAATGAGTCATGTTGTGGTCATGTGATAAATGCGAGACTTTTAGTGGTGGGGGAATATATTCAGTGTAACCTTAAGTGAAACACTAAGTTATAAAATGATGTATGGAGATAGATAACTTCAATAAAAACCAAAAAGTGAAAACTTATATGCTGTGAGCTAAATTCATTTAAAAATGTGTTGAAAGGGCTGGGGATTTAGCACAGTGGTGCTGCACCTGCCTCGAAAGTGTAAGGTCCTGAGCTCCATCCCCAGCACCAAAAAAAAAAAAAAAGTGTAGAAAAAACTAAAACAATACACAAAAATTAAAACCTTCATTGTCTCAGGGTGGCAGAATTTGAGTGATTTTTAAATTTTTTTTTTGGTACCAGGGATCAAACTCGGGTCCTTGCGCTTTCACAGCAGGCAGTGAAACCACTGAGCTAAATCCCGGGCCAATTTTTAAATTTTTAGGGCTTTGTCTTTTAATGTATTTCCAAATTTCTACAACAAATTTTTTTGTTCGTTTTTTTGGTACCGGGGATTGAACTCAGGACCTTGCACTTGAGAGGCAGGTGGTGGGACCACTGAGCTAAATCCCTGGCCCTACAACAAATGTTTTCAAATTTTAGTTACAGGAAATGAAGCTAAAGTGTATGGTCCCCCCGCCTTTTTTGTCTTTTTGCTTTTTGAGGCAGGGTCTCACCATACAGTTCAGGCTGGCCTTGAACTCAGCTGGCCTTGAATTCACAGCAATCCTCCTGCCTCAGCCTCCTGAGTCCTGAGATTACAGGCATGGGCCACCCTGCCCAGCAGTGTTCTACATTTAAGAGCCCCGTGTCTCTGGGAAGTTCCGTTGTAAGTTTCTTAGAGTGTGTTTCTGGGTTTTCAGCTTGAGGCAAGGAGGTTCAACCAGTGAAGAAAGCATCTTTCTACAAAGAACAGAAAATCCAATCCCCCCACAGGGTCTGCTTTTGTTCCCGAACAAGTCCCCAAGTCCCCGTTAGGTGATCCAGCCTAGAACTGGCTCCTGGAGGCCGACGTGGACTAGGCCTCTGCTGTGGAAAAATGGCTTCCTATTATTCACTGGAAACCATCTCTCTCCATGTTGGCCCCACCCTGTCCTGCATGTGTAGCACAGCCTTACAGCTGAGCCCCCAGTCAGGCAACAGGTGAGGTGCACCTGGCATCCAGCGGACCTGCACAGGGCCTGCAGGGGCCACTGTTCACAGAGTGCCCACCCAAGGCCACCTGCTGCTCAGTGAGCTGAAAGGCTACAGGACCAAAGGCTGCGGCAGGCTTAGAACCTGGCTTTTCACTCTTTCCCCCAAGTGACAAACTGCCAGGTTTGTATGTCTTCACCTGGAAACACTGGGCGCGTGGCTGACCAGCCTCGTCTGTCACCCCACTGCTGGGGCCCATATGCACCATGATGGTTTGATGCCATGTCTTTGCTCATGCTGTTTCTTATGCCTAGAATGCTTTTCCCTTTGCCCCTCCCACACTGGCCTCACTCCTGCTCACCCTTTGAGAAGCAGCCCCAACAGCGTCTCCTCCTAGGGGCTGCCTGGCCCCTGAAGTCCTCCAAGCTTACTGAACGCTTGCACATAGTTAGAATTTCCGTTGCTCGCTCAGAGCCCCTCCAGCCCGTGCACCTATCAAGGGAGGGACCATGTCTGGTTCACCTCAGCATCCCCAGGGCTGGGCCCATCCCAGCACAAGGGTCAAGAGGTCAGAGGGCATGCTCATGCCTGACTGAGTTAGGCCTCAGTTCCCAATCCAAAATGCGGGAGGGCTGGGCATCTCTGAATCAGTTCTGAGGGCTGGGTTGTCCAGAAGGCCTGGCTGGCCCAGGACAGTGTGTGCTAGGTGGCTGAGATGGGGTGCTGGAGTGGCTGGGTCCACTTATCCTCAGAACCCCCCAGGCCCTGGGGCCCCCTGAGTTCCCTGAGGTTGTGGGGAGAGGATGGGTGGGAAGAGGCAGAGGTGGTAGGGCCTCAGCATGTTGGAGCCCACCACAGGGGCTGGCTGGGTGCCCCAAGGTTGGTAGGGCAGCCCAATGGCTATCAAAGGCCCACAGAGACTCCCCTGCAATGATGAAGGATGGGCAGGTGGGGGATGGGCTGCCAAGGGCTGGGCCATCCATCAGCCCTGAGCACAATGAGGTCATTAACCTCTGACCCCGCCCCACGGAAGCCACTTCCTCTGGAGGGCTGGGGGTGGGCACATGGGGCTGTGCAGACAGAGCAAGGAAGACTTCTGGGAAGCCTCCCTTTTCAGAGGGATCCCAGCTGGTCTCAGAGTCACAGCTCTCCTCCCATCCTCTGGCTGCCTCAGGAGTCCAGCAGTGCTTTCCACCCTGTGTTACTCTTGGGTGCACCCCTGGGCCAACTGCTTCCAGCCAAAGCAGCATATAGGAGGAGACAGAGGGGTCCCTGTGAAGAGAGAGGGAGAGACCCTGAGAGACCCGGAGGTGACTCTTCCACCCACAAGGTTCACTGAAAGGATACAACCCTGCTCATGGAATGAGATGCAGAAATCTTACATAAGCAAATAGCAGCACTGAGATGGGCGTGGCAGTACATGCTTATAATCCCAACCCTGAGGAGGCTGAGGCAGGAGGATTGCCATGAATTCAAGGCCAGCCTGAGCTACATAGCAAGCCCCTGTCTCAAAACAAAAAACAAAACAAAACAAAAACAAGCAAAAAATAGCAAAACCAATCCAGCAATGCCTCCTGGATGCTTTAACCTAGCCTGACCACATTGGGTCTGTCTTAGAAAACCAAGGCCCATTTCCCATTTGGAAATCTCATCATGTGAACAAATTCGGGCAGAGAAGTCATGTGACCACCTTGGCCCTGGACATAAAGGTGAGCAGCTAGATATGATAAAAATGTCTCAGCACACCTGGGACAGAAAAGAGCTCCCTCACACTGGGAAAAGTATCTGGGAGCCCTGCACAGACTTGTTCTTAAAGGGGCAATGGACACACTGGGTGAGATCAGGGACAAGACAAGTTTGCCCTTCACCCACAAATCTATTCAGCATTGTACCTAAGGTCCTTGCTGGGGCAGGAGGTCTGCAGATAAATCTCCAAAACAAAACAAGGTGTAAGGACTGGAGAAAAGGAAACAAAATTGGCATTACTTGCAGGTGCTGTCTACGATTGTCTACATAGAAAACACAAAATCGTCTATAGGCAAATTGTTACAACTATGAAAAAATTTAGCTCAGACACAGCTAAATCAAATAAATAACAAAAAACTAGCCTGCTGCATACCCATAACCCCAGTTACTTGAGAGGCTGAGGCAGGTGCATCAAAAATTGAGGCCAGCCTGGGTAACTTAGTGAGAACCTGTCTCACAGTAAAATAGTAAGGCCTGGGGGTGTAGCTCAGCACTTTCAGGGTCACTCCTCTGTACCACAAACAAAACAAAACAAACTACAATTACAACATACAGGAACCTTGAAAATATTTTGCTCAATGAAAGAAGACGCAAAAGGCCAAGTGTTAAATGGTTCCATTTATGTGAAACGTCCAATATAAGCAAATCCACATGTTGGAGGAGAGTGAGACAGTTCAGTGTTACAGCCAAGTGGTACAGTTCTGTGTTACAGCTACAGGAATTTGAAGACAGGAGAATCCAAACATCCCTTAAAGAGGTGGGAACAAACCTTTTATTAGCCAGCTGGTCCAGAGGAGTTTTAAGCACTTTAAATTCTGAGCCCTGAGTTGTAGTGACAGTGAGTTTATATACAGTTGGGGAAAGGAAGTTGAGAGGAACCTTTTAGGTGGAGATACAGCTAGAAGCAGGAAACTCTGGGGGCACTTAACAGAATATTCTTGAAACTTTAGATAGGAACATCAGTACTAACAGTTGCATTGTTTGAATACACCACTTTGATACATTGGGCAGGAACATCCTGCAGCACAAACAGTTACATTTTATGGCAAAAACCTGGGGGAAGGGCAAAGGCAAAGGCCTGCCCTGTTGTGCTTTTTTTTCTTTTATTTTTCCTGGTACCAGAGATTAAATTCAGGATTTTGTGCATGCAGGGCAGGCAGGGTGCCATTGAGCTGCATCCCGGCTCTGTGCATTATTTATCACACAGAGATGGAAAGTGGATGAATGGTTGCCAGGGGCCGAGAGAAGGTGGTGAGGAGTGACCAGGCTGGGTAAAGGTTTTTGTGGGTTCGATAAACACCTCTGGAAGGAGACAACCTTGTGGATGTACTAAAAACCACTGGCTGAATTGTACACTTTAAAAAATGATAAATTTACATTGAGTGTTTAAACTCTATATCAATAAAAAGTAATTGCATTTATAAACATCAGAGCCAACAAAATAGAATTTCCATTTATAACAAAATTAAATCTGATGAAATATTTACCAAGATAAGCATAAACTGTTATGAAGTTACAGCCACCCTGCAAAATAGTGTGGGAATTTCTTTTTTTAGAAAAACCATAAACAGCTAGGCATGGTGACACTTGCCTGTAATCCCAGAGCTCTAGGAGGCTGAGGCAGGAGGACTGCAAGTTTGAACCCAGCCTGGGCAATGAAAGAGGCTTTTTGAGACCCTGTTTCAAAATAAAAAATAAAAAAGGTCTGGGGATGTAGCTCAATGTAAAGGCTCTGGGTTCAATTCCCAGTACCAAAACCCTCCAAAATACTAAACACAGTTACTGTAGGGCCCAGCAAGCAATAGCACCCCTGGGCACTTATCCCATGGAGGTGACCACACATAGCCACACGATTGGCAGGGCAGCTTTATTTGCCACAGTTAAACACTGGAAATAACCTAAAAGGCCTCCAGTGAGCGATTGGTTAAACACACTCTTCCACGCCTGCCTCGGAACACTGCTCAGCAGTAACAAATAACAACTCGATATTCGCAGAGGCCCTGATGGAGCTCCACGGAATTATCTTGAAGGGAAAAAGCTTACCTGGAAGTTTTTCGTGCTGGGTGCCGTCATTAATGACATTCTCAAAATGACAAAACCATAGAGATTCTCACAGAGTGGTGGTCCCTAGAGACTGTGGGGAGTTGCCCATTACTCTGCAGGGATAATACCAGCGGTTTTAGTGGTGACTGAACAGGTCTTCATGGTGGTTGCGGTAGGAATTATGCAAATCCGCCGGTTACGAAATTGCAGAGAAACACGCACATGCGCACATCTGAGTGTGGAGAACCAGCAAACTCTGGACCAGGTCTGTGGATGGCATCAAGGCTGATGCCTTGGTTGTGACAGAAGTCTCTAGCGACCAAGATGCTCTTTTGAGGGTAATGGGGTGGAAGCACTGGGACTTCTTTGTACCATTTTTGCAACTTCCTGTGAGTCTATAATTACTTGACAATTAAAGCTCCGGCAAAAAACCCCACAAAACACTTTATTAGAAAGCATTAAAGAAGACTTATGAACTTTGCTTCAGAATAAAGACTGCTGGGACAGACAGGTGCAGATCAGACTGGGCGTGGCCGTGAGGGTTCTTGGTGGAGCTTGGTGTTGGGTTAGAAAGCCTCACTACGCTCTGATTTTGCACACCTGAGAATTTCCTTAAGCGAGAAGTAAATCAATGCAGAGGTAGTTAGCAACTTCCATAGGGTCATTCAATCAAACCTCCTGCCTGCTTTTTCTGCAGAGCTCCCCAAGCTGATTCCGAAACCTGCTAGAGCTGGCAGAGCACTCAGAATCGCTGAGGTGCCCGATAGAGGAGCAGGGCCCGCCTGTCTAGAGCTCAGCTGGAGCCTGGGTGCAGCACGGCAGGCAGGGGCCGGGAGAGGAGGGACAGGGCCTTTGCATCGTCTTCCTCGGGCATTCCTGGAGGCTTCCTGCAGGGCTGGGCCCCATTTTACACTTGAGGTTACTGCAGCCCAGAGGAGCAGTGAAAACCAAGGTCTTCCCTCTGGCTTTGGTCCCAGGCTCTTTCCCCCATGAGGCACAGGATGCACTTGCCTAGATAACAGCTTCCCCTGGAGTTGGGGACCCCCTGATAGAAAAGAGAGAGAGGGCGAGCAAGGACCCAGGCACTTCTCCACCACTCCTCACCATGGCCGTTCTGCCAGGGGTGGGGAACAATCAGGCACTGTCCCTCTCCTCCCCACCCCCTTGGGCTCGCACTGGCTTTCATCACTGACCTAACCCAGAGGGCAGAGCTCTGGGGAGCAGAGGGGCAGGGGAAGGTCAGAGGTCAGCCCATTACATGCCAGGCTGAGCCAGGAATAGAGCCGCTTCGGGGGTTCTTACAGGGGACTCAGGGCCCCCCGGAGGCCCACATCCCACCCTGGTCGAGGTGGACACCCAGGGGTGGGGGTTGAGAAGAGGGGCCGGGCTGCCTTGTACCCAAGGGTGGTGAGGCCAGGGCTCCAGGATAGCTAGGAATGGGCTTCTGGAGGATGCACACGCCTCAGGGTGACTGCATGCCCCTCCCCAGGGCACACCCATTGGGGGATACTTTCCTGTCCCCGGGGATTCTGATACCCACAGACTGATGTCCCCAAGGCTGGCCCACCTCGCCCAGGTTCCCTTCTGCCTCCCCAACCCAGCCTCCCCATTTTGCAGCCGCTGTGTCCTCCTCTCCCGTTTTGCATCAGGCTGAGGGAGGAGACAGCGCTTCCCACCTCCACCAGTGGGATTCACTGGCTCCCTCAACAGGCCCTGTATCCAGATCTGACTACTTTCTCTCTTCCCCTAGAGTCTTCTGTGGCTCCCTGGTGCCAGGCAGATAAGTCCCAGTTCTGGCATCGTGGCCTCCACTGTACCTGGCCACTGCTTCCTCTCAAAGACACAGATATTCATCCATCTGGCAGATTGGCTCGGAATGTTCCCATGTGCTGAGCACCGGGCTAGATGTCGGGCTAGAGGGGTGACCCCAACAGGCGGATTCCTGCCCTGGGGAGTGTGGGACTGGTGTGAGACAGACAAGAAGCTATGTAACAAGCAAACACAAGCACAAGCATAACCACAAACTGCCACATGCTTCTGTGAATGGGGGTGACAGGAGCACATGAGGGCCCCTGTGACCTCCCAACCTCCTCATGCCCCAACCTAGGTGTCAGTCACACTGGGGCTTTGCAGACATCCCCAGGCACCTCCTCGGGGACCCTCGAAATGGCTGCATCTAAAGAAGCTCCCCGTCTGTGACAGTTTCTACCACCCTGCCATGACACTGACTTCAATGCGGGCTGCCAGGTGCAATTAGCCTACTTCCTTGAGCATCAGTGTCTCGCTGCCTCTCCTGCTCCCAGAGCCTGTGGGGCCCTCGCTGGCCTCCTTCTCCTGTGTTCTGGTTGTGGTGGGTCCTTAATAAATGTTAGTAACTGAATGAGCAAATGAGCCAGATTCTCCTGTAATGGCTGTCACATGAGCTAATGACCCTCCCTGGTCTCCACCTTTGCAGTGGCCTTTGATGCCAAGGATGGATCCAGTAGTGAGGCCTCCAGGCCTGGGGAGTGGGTGACAGCTGGGGCTGAGGGCGTGCAGGTGACCAGCCTCAACCACGGTGTAGTCTGCAAAGGCACCTGGGCTGCCCCAGGCCCGCAGGCGGCCCTAGGAGGGATTTCTCCCTATGGCCACCAGGTGGCAGCACGTTCTCAGGAATAGGGAGTGTGTAGGGCGGAGGGGGACCAGCTTCGTTGGCTGAATCCAAGGCTGGGAACTGGAAGGAGGGGATCTTGCAGGGGTCCCGGGCCCAGAGAGGGGTTGGACCTTCCCCTGGGTCACACAGCTGTCAGGGGCACAGCTGGGCCAGGTGTGAAGTCACCCACCGGTCTGGACAGACTCAGGAGCCGCTGGAGGGGAGGAGGAGGATCTGGGAGAGAGGTTCTGTTCCCCAGGCCTGGCCCAGCCTCTTGCAGTGGGTGGCTGTCCTCACCCAGGTTCCAGCCCCAGAATCCCATCTACCTCGAGGGAGGCACTCCTGCTCTTTCCCCCTGGGCCCTCACTTCCCCTCCTCACTCAGTCATTGTCCCCAGCTGTTCCCCCACCTGGCTGTGACTCCCAGTGGGGACTTTTCCCCTGGCCCACAGTCTGCCCCAGAGCCTTCCCACCTGCCCTCCTTCTGGGCCTGGGCACCAGCAGCACCCTGGTCTGTAGGGGGTGGTGGGTGTCCTGAGCTCCGCCCCCGAGCCTGCAGGGTCCATGCATTCTGGGCCTCAGACACAGTAGTTCCCAGATAGGAGTTGGCATTGATGTCACCTGCAGAGGTTTGTGAAAATGTGGCCTCCAAGTTTTCTCATTCACCAAAGTCTCAGATCTGATGGGTCTGAGGTAGAGCCCAGGAATCTGCATGCGGGACATTTCTCAGGGGAGTCTGATGCGGAGGCCTGAGTGCAGGGTGTGTGTGTGTGTGTGTGTGTGTGTGGTTTGTGTGTGTGTCTGGCCCTGGCCCTACCCTCTGAAGCGGCCCAAGCTTAGTTACCCTACAGAGTGACAATGACCCTCTCTGCCATCTGTGCCCAGCGAATCACTCACAAAGCACTTTGTTGCCAGCGCCCCTCCATCCTCATCTGTGTGCCTGATGTCCTGCTACTTCCTCACCCTCCAGACACCCAAGGCTCTGGGACAAAGGCGACTCTCCCCAGATCCCCAACTGAGACCTCCGTGCCATTCTGGGGTGGGACAATGACCATGTGTCAGAGCCTTTGGGTTTGAAAGGTGCTGCTTCTCACAAACCAAAACCCAGGACCTCTCCTGGGCCTGAGGAGTCCGGCTCTGTGGAGAAATCCTGGCACTGCTGCTGTCCCAGTCAGGCTTCATGGCCTCTGCCCCAAGGTGTCCGATGCTTTGGTTTTCTCTGCCCCGCCCAGTCCTCTCCACCTGGGTTTGTAGAAAATCCCATCTCCTTAAAAGCCACGTGATCCCTACCAGCATTTCATCCATAGCCAGGTACTGGGCCAGGCTCTATGGGCAGTTCCCAGAGGACAGGATGAGACACCTGCCCCAGTGGCTTCTGGTCCAGCTGAAAAGACCAGAAGGGCTTGTTTTGCTGATGGAACAAGGTACTTGAACTTTCTGTCCCCTCAAATAAACTATGGTCCAGGGCTGGGGATTTAGCTCAGTGGTTCTACCTCCTGCCTTGAAAGCGCAAGGTCCCGAGTTTGATCCCTGGTACCCAAATAAATAAATAAATAAATAAATAAATAAATAAATAAATAAAATAAACTATAGTCCCAACTGGACTTTCTCAGTCATCTGGAATAGGTCTCTGTGCTGGGGCTCAGGTGAGCCCCTCTGCCAAACAAAGCAGGTCGTGATTTCACGCTAATAGGCATCAGTTACAAAGGAATCAGTTATCTTTTTTGTTTGTCACAGTGACACCTGTTGATGGTTTCCTAGCATCTACGGAGGATGAACTGGCCAGGGAGTATAAAATCTGTAGAGAAACGGAACCCAAGAAGCAGAGTGGAAATGAAAGCACTTTAGAATTTATCAAGATACAAACCCTGAAACCCACTTAATTATTCTGTTTTTGGTTTTCTTGATGTGCTGAGGATTGAACCCAGGGCTTGAACCTTCTAGCCAAGTGCTCTACCACTGAGCTACATCAACAGCCCTCTAAGCTTCACTCTTTTTTTGGGGGGAGGATTAATTTATTTTTTAAAACTTAGAAATCCATAAACCAAAATGATCATATTGCTTCTTTCTCATCCCTAGGTAATGCCATCATTTTAACCAACAATGCTGGGATAAAAGAATATAACCTTCATCATGGGGATACCTTTATTCATTTGGAACCAGAAGAGACCTAGAATAGGAAAAGCAATTCTAGGCAACAGAGATATGGCAGGGGGTATCACAATCTCCAATTTGAAACTATACTACAAAGCTACTGTGATAAAAACAGCATGGTATTGGCAAAGAAACAGACCTGAGGATCAGTGGAATAGATTAGAAGATGCAGAAACAACTCCAGACATACTCAGCCACCTCATCTTTGACAAAG
>NW_004624752.1:9875358-9897522 GCF_000247695.1 Heterocephalus glaber | reverse complement strand
AAAAAAAGAACCAAGATACATCATGTACAGGTACAAGCACCCAATGACAAATGTAAATGTATACCTAAAATGTACCAATAAAAGAACTTAAGAATTAAAACAAAACAAGATAAGCTCCAGTCTTTGCCTCAGTCTCAAGATCTGACCACCTTGGTGAATTTGGGAGGGGAGATCCCAATGATGAATGCAACTGTATTTTATACCTAAAATGTACCAATAAAGTTAATGGGGAAAAACAAAATTGGGAGGGGAGGATGCAATGTAATTAGCCTAACAACTAAGTTCTCTAGGAATGTGGTCTAGTATTGTTGATGTCACAAAGGGTAATTGAATGTTCCCACCACGCAGGTAGGGAAACTGAGGCTTAGAGAATCAGCTTCCCCAATCTTAAGGGTGGTAAGCCCCCATTTTTTTTTGAGTCAGGGTCTCACTATGTAGTTCAGACTGGCCTTGAACTATGTAGCCCAGGCTGGCCTCAAACTCACAGCAATCCTCCTGCCTCAGCCTCCCAAGTGCTAGAATTACAAGCATGCACCACCATGCCCAGCTTGGTAAATCCCAATCTTAAGGGTGAAAAAAAAATTCCTTGACAAAATATAAGCATACAGTAAGTTAATTTCCGCAGATGGCTCCAGGGAGCCATGAAGAGATGTCAAAAGGCAATACATGACAAATTGCTGAAGGATTGGTGCAAATAACAAGTGTTTCAGGAGTAGAAAAAGGAACGTGGTTTGTGTGCTGGATTGTCTGGGAAGGTTGCCTGGAAGAGGGGGATTATGGCTGAGCCTGGATGATGAGGGGCAAGGCAGAAAAGGGGGCATAGGCTCCTTGCCCTCAACCGGGAAGGGACAGGAAGGAAGCCCTAGAGACATTTGTGCCATGTGACTTGTTCATAGTGCACGCACACCTGTTTCTCTGTTTACTCTTTTCACAAATCCCTGTTGAGAGGAATGGTGTTTCCAAGCCCAGCTACTGACCGTGTGTAATAAAGGGGAAGCTGATTCTCTAAGCCTCAGTTTCCCTACCTGCATGGTGTGGTTGACAATCTCATTCTCCTCTCACAAGGGTGAACCTGAAAGTGACCTATGAAAGTGACCTGAACTGCCAAGCAGGGGGCCACTCAGAAGGTCATCGCTATGGTGGCCTTCTGCACATCTTCCGAGACTTGAGGGAGGGCTTCCGGCAGGCCTTGGAATGTGTGGATAATCATCTGTCTGCACCTCTTCTCCCTCCATGGCCCCCGGGGCAGCTGTAGAAGGACCCTAGATGAGCCTGGCCACATGCTACCTGGAGGAAGTGGCTGCCAACTTCCTCCAGGGCCCATTTCACACAGAAGTGGCAGCAGGGGTTGATGGAAGAGGAGATTCAGACTCCTTAGCTGGGAAGCATTGATAGTGTTTGCTGAATCTCAGGGACATGGGGGCTGGGCCCTCATTGGGACCCTAGGGTCCTCAGGACTCAGAAAGGAGGTGGGAAGGTGAGGAATCTTTCATCAGATACCACAGAAAGTACTTATTATCTGGGCGTGGTGGCACACAACTGTAATCCCAGAATTTGGGAGGCTGAGGAAGGAGGATCACCTTGAACTACACAGTGAGTTCAAGGTCAGCCTGGACTACTTAGACCCTGTCTCAAAAAACCCAAAATCAAACCAAATCAAAACAAAGCTGTTAGTTTTTCAATGCTGTTAGTTTTCAGATAGGGAAATCAAGGCACATAAAGGAAAGGTAACACATCTGTCTGATTCCTCCTTAGTAACAGACCCGAATACACCTCTCCTGCCTCCCAGTTTAATGCCAGTGTTCAAAGGGCACTGGACTAGGCCAACAGGAGTCTCAGGGGTAAGATCTGGATCTTCTACCAACTGTACATGGCTCTGGACAAAAATCACTTGTCTGGCATTTAGCTTCCTCATCTGGAAAATTAGGATTGGGATGGGATCTCGAAGGGCCCTTCCAGCCATGACACTGTCACACTAGTAGAGCAGTCACAGGCTTTTCACAGATGGCAAAGATGTAAAAGGGAAGACCTCAGGATTTGTAGTCTACTGAATTTTGCCAGAAGTAACCCCGACCCCAGGACGCTTTCGTTGCCAAGGCAACCGCCGGGGCCAGCGTGGTCCTCAACGCGCCGCTGAGAAAACTGGGAAGAACTCTGCCCTTCCCAAGATGGAGGCAGAGATAAGGCAAGGGGCGGGGTTAAGCACGTTCAGCCTGTCCAGACGTTTCTTTGTTTCCGCTTTTTCACACTAATACTTGGTCTGTTTCCTGGTTTTTGAGAGTTCTGGGAGCGGGGAGGAAAGAGTGGCCGGCAAAGGTTGAGGCAGATACCCAGAGGAGGGGGAGGCGGGACTTCCGCGTTCTTCCGGAAGTGACGCAACACCTCGCGGCCGCCGCCAGGTGGAAACGGCAGGTGCGTTCAGGTGCCAGCCTGGCCCGGGCCCGGCTCTGGGACTGACTCTTCCAGTCAGCGACAGCGGCAGCGGCAGCTCCCAAGGGCCTGGTGACCCGTGGGCCAGGCTCTGTCATCTGAGCCCATCACCCTGGCCTTAAATTCCTCTCCCCTGTTCCTAGTAAGGATCACCTACCCAGCTCCCGCACTCCGAGACTCCCCCCTTCTCGAGTCCGGGGGAGAGGAGGAGAGACCTGCTGTGCAGGTCGGCGGGGGTGGTGGAAGCTCGGGCTGGCACCTAGTCACTTCGGTCCCCTAAACCCTCTGCTCTTTTCTCTCCCGGATTCAGTTCCCCATTCCCCCACCGAGCTGGGCAGTTAGCCAGCCCACCCCAACTCTCGGAACTATGTTTGCAGACTTGGATTATGACATCGAGGAGGATAAACTGTGAGTATTTTTGCTCCCCATGATCTGGGAGTTCAGGAATCTCAGGTTCCTGTTTCTTTGGATTTCACTTCCCTCAATCCTTGCTTCTCAGCAGGTGTTGTCCTGAAGCAGAAGTAGACCCTGCCTTTCCAGGAACTCATCATCAATAGGGGCCTTGGACAGATTAACAGATACTTACCGTTCAGGGCCACAAGGGAGCTAATTGCATGATCCAGTGACAAAGAGAGCAGAGTGGATGGAGCAGAACTTCTGCAGGGGTGATCAGGGAAGGCTGCTCAAAGGAGGTGGCAAGGGAGCAAGTTTTGAAAGATGAATGGCACCTTCCTCCTCAGCGTGGGTAATTAGTAGGACAGATCTTCAAAACTTAAGTTTGCCTGCTCATTAGAATATATTTTGAGCAAGGATTTGTTTTTTTGTGTCCTCAGCACTTAGTAAGATGCTGGACAGCAATAGGTAGTTAGCAAATGTTTTTTGAATGAATAAAGCTAGTACATGAGAGTCTTTACTATAAAAAATGTTAATTTATAATGAAAACTGAGAGGTAATTGAATGAAATCATTGAAAGATGTCAGGAGGATGTTAAATAACAGGGGATGACTTCGTAGAGGAGGTGGCTGTGATGTCTCATATGTGCCTGAGAAGGGACAGGGACAGAGCCTGGGGCAGATCTCAGAGTTGGAAGGCAGTGCAGGGAAGGGGGTGTGTACACCTGCTACGGAGTGGGTTGACTCTGTGCCTTCCGTGGGCGTTCTTAGGAGAACTCTGATAAGGGAGGCTGGTTCCCACTTTATGGGAGAAGCAGCCAGAGTATAGAGAGGGTGACTTACCCAAGTTCCAGGCAATAAATAGCATTTGCATGACTCCCAGGAGTTGTGTGTTGTGTATTCCAGCACAATTGCTATCTTTCTGGACAAGGAAGGACTGGAAAAGACTGTGTAGCTTTTGGGGTTCAGGAGACTTTGGAGCTCCCTATTCTCATCCTCTTTCCTCCAGGAGACTTACTGAACTTGCTTCTCTTTCTAGTGGAATCCCCACTATGCCTGGGAAGGTGACCCTGCAGAAGGATGCTCAGAACCTGATCGGCATCAGCATTGGAGGAGGGGCCCAGTACTGTCCCTGCCTCTATATTGTCCAGGTATTGCGCACTTTGGAGTTGGAGGCAGGGTCCTGGAGTGAGTCACCTGCTCCCTTGGGCGTGACAGAGGCCTGTCATCTTTCCACTCTGACAAAGCTCTGCCCTCAGCAAAGCCCTAGACTACCCCCTCTAAGTAGGCCTTGCCCTTGTTTTTCTCTGGCATTGCAAGCTCTTTGCCTTCCTGGGACGTGTCTCTGACTATCATCATTTGCTTGTTACTCGTTCTGCATCTGGCTGCTCTGCCAGACTCTTGGCTTTATTAGGACAGGTTGCAGTTTGGTTTTTTTGTTGTTGTTGCTGTAGTTAGTGTCAGGTTTTTTCACTGTAATTAGTGTGGTATGTGCCTGGCATGTAGTGGACATTCCATAAAAATGTCTTTAGTGAATCAACAAAGATGTCAGGCGTGGGTGCTCACCCAAGTGAAAAGGGAAGACTATAAAGAAGTGACTGAGTGCAAATGCCAAGTGCAGGCTTCCCTGCTTACCAGCAGGTTCCTTAACTTCTGAGAGAGGAAAGTGAGCCTCTTGTGAAAATTCAACAAATTCAAATAACTCCTTGCTGGGCGCTTGGGAAACAAGTATATGCAGCAGCTGCTCTTATTTCTGGGCAGCTGTGTATTTTCCCACATGTGCTGCTAATGGTAACTGTTGAGGCAGCTGGCCTGGTGATGCTCTGTCAGCTGCAACACAGCAGTGGGGACAGGCCTTCTGTGAGGCCTCCTTCAACGTGGCTGGTCCGTCAGTGACTTGTCATAGTCTTGGGAGGACCTGGCTTGGACCTTGTTCTGACCCTGCCAGCTGAGTCACCCCTGGTGGCACATGGGGACACTGAGGTCTCTGTCAAGACTTTTGGGAACTTTCTACTCCTGGTGTCCCGAGGTATTGTGATGGTTAGTGAGTCCTCAGAAGGCGGCTTCATCAGGAATGCTGGTGCTTTCTCTTCCTGGAGAGTTTCACATGTCCTTGGGTGACATCCTGCCCTCTGTGGGCTCCTCTGTCTTTTGTGGTTTAATTTTTTAATTGTGTTAAAACTTACTGTGATTAACCTCTTTTTTTTTCCTGTGCTGGGGATCAAACCAGGGCTTTCCACAGGCTGGCAAGTGCTCTACTTCATTCCTTCATGTTGACTGTGTTGAAATGTGCAATTTGTTGGTGTTAAATACGTTATAATATCGTGCAGCCAGCACCACCTACCTCCTGAACTCTTCATCTTGTAAAACTGAGTCTCACCCATCAAATACCAGCACCCTACTCCCCTCCCCTCAGCCCCTGGCCACCGCCTTTCTGCTTTCTGTCTCTGTGATTTTAGCTGTTCTAGGTACCTCATATAAACAGTCATGCAGTTTTGGGTTTTTTTGTTACTAGCAGATGTCACTTAGTACAATGTAAAGATTCATCCACAGTCCAGCGTGTGTCAAAAATCTTCCTTTTAAGTCTGAGTAATTCACTGTAGAAATGTACATTTTGCCTATCCCTCCTTTCTTCAGTGACAGTTGGGTTGCTTCCACCTTTTAGCTGTTGCCAGTGATGCTGCTGAGAACATGACAGATATCTAAGACCCTGCTTTCAGTACTTTGGGGTATGTACCTAGCTAGGAGTAGAACTGCTGGGCCATGTGGTAAATCTGTTTTAATTTTCTGAGGAACTGCCATACTTTTTCCGCAGTGGCTGTACCATTTTACATTTCCACCAAGGGTGCACCGGGGTGTTAATATCTGTATATCCTGTACAACTTTGCTATTTTCTGCTTCTTTTTTTAATAGTGACCATCCTAATGGATATGAGGTGACATTTCATTGTAGTTTGTGTTTGCATTTCCGTAATGATTAGTGACATTTCGAGTCTTACATACTTACTGGTCATCTGTGTATCTTCTTTGCAGAAAAGTCTGTTCAGGTCCCTTGCCCATATTTTAATTGGGTTCTATGGATTTTCGTTATTGGGAATTCCCTATGTATTCTGGATAGTAGTGACTTATTAAATATGTGATTTGCAAATACTTGCCATTCTGTTAGCACCTTTTTACTCTGTCAACCTAGTCTTTTGATGCACAAAGTTTTAAAATTTTTCTGAAGTCCAATTTGCCTGTTTTTTTCACTGTTGGCTTGGTGTCATATTCAAGACATTATTGCCAAATCCGATATGGTGAAGCTTTTACCCTGCTTTCCTCTAATACTTTTACAGTTCTAGGTCTTATGTTTAGCCCTTTGATGCGTTTTGGCTTTGTACCTGTGTATTATTTCAGGTAAGTGTCCGCCTTCATTCCTTTGTATGTGGTGAGTATCCTTTTCCCTGCACCTATTGTTAGGAAGACTTTTCTTCCCTCATTGAATTTCTTGGCACCCTTATCAAATAATCCTTTGACCATAACCACAAAAGTTCACTTTTGGGCTCTCTACTGTATCCCATTGGTCTCTGTATCTCTCTCCATGTTGATACCACAATTTTTATTACTGTTGCTTTGTAGTAAGTTTTCAAATCAGGAAGTGTTTGTTTCCCAGCTTTGTTCTTCTTTTTCAAAATCTTTTTGGCAATTCAAGGTCCCCAAAGATTCCATATGAATTTTAGAAATTAGATTTTTAGAATTTTTCCATTTCCATAAAAACATCATTGGGGCTTTGATAGTAATTGCACTGAATCTGTAGATTGCTTTGGGTAAGTATTAGCATCCTAAAAATATGAAGTCTTCCAATCCATGAACATGGGATGTCTTTCTATTCTCTTACACTTTCTTTAATTTCTTTCATCAACCATTATTATGTTGTTTTTGCCCTGATTCTAGAAGGTAGAAGAACAAAATGTTCATTTTAATTATTTCATATACACACACACATTTGGTTCACAAATGCTTTTTTAAATTTTGTTTTTGTTTGGGAACTCTGCATGGGGTGACAAACAGGATCATAGCCATCTTTTCCAGAATCATGGAACAAATTAAGCTTGTGGACCAAGGTACTACTATGTATATGGTATGATGCTTTTTGTAGAAAACTTAGAAACTGAAGATAAAATAAAGGGAATACAGTATTAGAACTGATGCTGGTAATTTTGGTATCTCTCCTCTGATTTTTTTGGGGATATAGTTTTGTATTCTTTGTCTGTGTGCACACTCACATAGCCTCCTTCCCCTTGCTGTGTCACTCATACACCTGGTTTTTTTTGTTGTGGTTTCTTTGGTTTTTTTGTACCGGGGATCGAACTCAGGACCTTGCACTTGCAAGGCAGGCAGCAGAACTCCCTGTTAAGTCCCTGGCCCCCCTGGGCTTTTCTTTAGGGTCCAAAATGAGGTGTAGGAATTGAAAAGAGGCATTGAATTAGCTTGGAGAAGCCCATTAAAGAAATGACACTGGAGGAGCAAACACTGTATGGGTGTGGTGGTTGGTGTATTTGCTATTAGAAGTCTCATCAGTTCGGATTTATGTCCTGTCCTTCCTCTCTCCCCAAGAATGTGGGGTTGTCCCTTTCTATCTGGTACGTTTTTCCCTTGCCCTGATAGTGCCGCAAGCAGGCAGAAAGGAAGACAGAGCCAGGCGGTGGTTGAGCGGGGGAGAGGCCATCTCCCCACATGGGGCCTCAGTCCTCCTGTCCCCCCATCCCACCTCCACATGCATCCACAGGTGTTCGACAACACCCCTGCAGCCTTGGACGGCACTGTGGCTGCTGGTGATGAGATCACCGGTGTCAATGGCAAGTCAATCAAAGGGAAGACTAAGGTGGATGTGGCGAAGATGATTCAGGAGGTGAAGGTAGGGGCTGCTGTGGATGGCACTGGGGGCAGCCAAGCCCAGCAGGCCAGGTGGGGACTGCTCCCCCCTTCTGTGGGACAGCAGTGCAGGTGTGCTCCGGGCTCCCTCGGTTCCTACTCGTTCACTCAGTACATAAATGGTGCCCCAGGACTTCCACAGGGCCAGGCAAGAGAACAACAGGACCCAGGGGGTCATGGGGAGCTAGCGCAGGCGGAAAAGCCAGGGTGTCCCTGATCAGGGCTGAGGTGGACCTCCCTGGCTCTGTAGGCGCTAATAACATCAGCTGGCCATGCCGGGCCTGGGGAGAGGTAAGTGGAGGACCCTTCCTCATCCCTGTGGGAGCTTCCAGTCCAGCAGGTCCCCTGGGACCCAGGATCTGGGCAGCTCCCTGTCCAGCTGGGCTTCTGTTCTGCAGCCCACGGCCCATGCCACCCGCCCCTGCTCCCCTCTCATCCAGCTGCTCCAGGCCTCTCCACAGGGTCTTCCTTCCCTGCATGGCAGACAGCTGCCTGGCCACCCGGAAGCGAGCGAACAGCTCTTCCTAGAGCTGTGGCTACTAAGAACTCTTGGGAGAGCAGTACTGTGATCAAGGTGTAAAGCCATAAGTTGATTTACAAGGCCCAGAGTCAGGGCTCTGAGCCATCGGAGATGGAGCCCTAGCCATGCCAGCCACGCCTTGCCCAGCCTATGCCATGGTCCTGTTCCCAGCTTCCCTCCTTCCTGGCTTCACCCAGGCAGCTGCTTCTCTGGCTTCCCCCTCCCCCCGTCCCCCTTCAGAGTCTCTGTGCTCATCCCCTTTTTAAGGAGAGGGTCCAAATCCTGTACCTCTTCCCCTGTGCCACATCTCAGAGGTGACAGGGTTCACTGAGCCCCAGATGCTGCTCCACACCATATGGGTACCATCATCCTGGGCATTGCCCACCGGGCACATGGGAACAGGTGAAGGGCGTTCCATCCTGGTGCAGAGCCAGGTCGTGTGTGCTCCCTCTCCGGCAGCCCCTTCCTCCACCCTCTCACTCACCAGATCCCTCTGAGTCTGCACATCCACCTCACATCACCCTGCAGACAAGACCTGTGCATGTCTGTGCACAGCCAGACCTGAGCACACGATTTCCCTAGCTCCCAAGTGTAGGTGCTGGGCAGGGTTGCTGCCCCCTCATGTTAGTGGTGTACAAGAAGGAAGTGACCCACCTGAGGTCATGCAGCTGACCTGGAGCCTGGGCGGACTGCCACTCAGTGCTCTTCCCCTCCTGCCTGGTGCCCCTGTCCTGCCCCAGGGGAGCAGCTCACATCCCACCCCAGGCTCTGGCTGCTCATTGCGCATCGCCTTCAGGGCTCAGTCTTTTTTTTTTTTGGTATTGGGAATTGAACTCAGGACCTTGCACTTGTGAGACAGGTGGTGGAACCACTGAGCTAAATCCTGGGCCACAGTCTTTAAATCGTGTTTCCTATTTGGACAGACTCAGTCCCAAGATCAGGGGCATTTAGATTGCAAGGATGAGAGTCACCATGGTGGCCTCCCACCATTGAGTCAGGGAAGGCTCCTCAGAGGAGCCCCAGCCCCTGCTCCTGAGCTGTCACCAGAGCGCATCTGTGCGACTCCCTGATTGACTTGGCCTCCCCTGCTGGACAGGCTGTCCCTACCCCTTCTTGGTGTCCCCACACTGGGCACAGAGAATTGCCCACCACCGAGGGGCCTGGGATTCAGGAGACCTTCACGACTCTGCCTGTACTGCTCTTGCAGGGGGAGGTGACCATCCACTACAACAAGCTTCAGGCGGACCCCAAGCAGGGCATGTCCCTCGACATTGGTAAGCTGGGCACAGCAGTGGTGTCCCATGGGCCTTCAAACCCCCAGCCTGAAGCAAGAGAGCCCACCCCTGTGCCTCCCTTATGACAGTGGCTTTGATTGTTTTGTGGCTGAGGGCTCTGACTTTTTTCTGACCAAGCCAATCAGAAAGGCCTGGGAGGACCTGAGGTGTTCTCCCTGCAGCTGCCTTTGGGACCTTGCTGTGTCCCAGAGCTGTCCTTTGTAGGCCAGCTCCAGGGTAACCTGGCCCAGGAAAGGAGGCAGCGGGCTCTGGCCTGTGCCTGGTGCCCACTACACACCCTCTCCCTGGCCTCATCTGCCTTCTACTCCTGGGAAGACACAAAGTCCAAACTAGACCTTAGTCCTTGGGCAGAGGATCACAGGCCAGCTTCCTGCTCCTGGCATGCTCTGGGACAAGCTGCCTCCTGCTAGACGGACCAGGCCTTGGTTCTGTGCTTGCTGTAAGCCTAAGAGTAGGAAAGTAGCTCTGAGGTTCCCTTGATCACCCTCTGGCATTACAGATCGAAGCTGAAGGCTGCCAAGCCCAATAGGGGCCCCCAGGCCCTGATGGGAAGTGGAGGAAAGGCTCTTCCTGCTGGCCTGTCCGCCATTGTTGGGCCTGGGGATTGCTCCCAGTGGTCCCGATCACTGCCGTCCTGCCCAGACCCCGGGCTAAACTTCTCACACTTACTCTTCGCAGCCTGCTATCCCTGAAGAGGGAGGGGTGGGACAGGGGGCCCAGACCCTGTCCACTGAGCCTCCCTACTGCAAAGACTCTCCCAGCACCAATCCCGAGTTCTGCCCCCTGCTGGCCCTTGCAGCCAGTTGTGGTGGGGCCAAGGGTAGGGGTGGCCACGGGGCCCTCCTGGGCCTCACCAGGTCCTTTCTCCCCTGGCCACAGTGTTAAAGAAGGTCAAGCACCGGCTGGTGGAGAACATGAGCTCGGGGACGGCCGACGCCCTGGGCCTGAGCCGGGCCATCCTGTGCAATGGTGAGTCCCGGCCCTGGAGGCTGTGCACTACGCTGCCCACCAGGCTGCTGTGGGTCCTGCTGCCCCGGCTTTGCCTCTGCCTGGGGAGCCAACAAGTCACCTCCCTGGATGCCTGTCTGTCTCTCAGAGAACTCCCACCTCTGTCAGCTGGGCCAGACTGGGCAGGAGCTCTTCTCAGCTCCCCAGGCCGGGGCACAGAGCAGGGGCAGCCAGAGACTGCTGTCTCCCCCACTGTCCATCTTGGCCGCTCTTGTCCAGGAGGTGCTGCTGCCCCGTCTCAGGTTCCTGCCCTGGGTTCTGGAAGTGGCTGCCAGGCTGGGGAAGAAGCCATGTGCGCCAGTGCATTTACACACGCTCAGCACACGCGCGTGTGCATGTTCTCTCCCCAGGGAGGCCAGTGAGACACACGCTCCTGTGCCTGCCCTGCCAGCCCACATATAAATAGCCCCGCTGTGCCCTGTACGTGTGGGAAGATATAAATACCTACCTAAATCGCATGCTCAGCTGGGTGAGTGGGGCTCCATTGGCTGGGGAGTAGAGGCGGGGTCTGAGCTGGTTCCAAATAGGGTACAAAAGTGGCGGCTGCTATTTTTGGCAGCTTGGTGCCTTGAATCCTGTTACTGTAGTTACCATGCATTGGGATGAAATTAGAACTGGTTGTTGTGTTTTTCCCCCTAAACCTTGCAATTTCCCCAGCCATAAATAGGGTTTCTAAAATGGAAGCTGCCATGATGTCCCATGACCCAGCTAAAACAACAGCGCGCCCTTACGTGGCTCCTTTCCTGCGGGCGGGCCGCGTGCTCTGCTCCACTCACGGGAGCCAGGGCCTGGAGGCTGCCCGGTGGCTGCAGCCTCCCCCTCCCGAAGTCCTCCTAGGCACCCCGGCCAGCCTCAAAGCCCATCCCCAGTCACACTCCCTACCTGAGAAGGGCCTGGGCTCAGCCCACACCATAGCCCTCCGCTCCAGAGACCCTGACCCAGGTCAACACCAGAGACTGGAGAGAGAGCAGCATCTCACAGTCCCTGCCTGGGCAGCTTTGGGCAAGGTGCTCTGCCTTTCTGGCCCCCAGTGTTCTCGGAAACAAGGGAAGTAAGCCAGGCATGGTAGAGCATGCTTATAATCCCAGCTCTTGGGAGGCTGAGGCTGGAGGACTGCAAGTGCAGGCCAGCCTGGGCTACAGATAAGTTCAAGGCCAGCCTGAACTACGTAGGGAGACCTTAGCAAAAATCTCAGCTGAACAAACGAGGTGCCCCAAAAACACAGACTGAGGAAAGCCCTAGGGCTGTCCAGAAAGCCTGCAGCTGTCCTGGCTCATGGGTACCAGGACCCAGGAAGTGGCTGCTGCTGCTAAAAGACCAGGCCCTGCCAAGAGCGTGGCTGGGTAAAGAAGCCATCAACATACCCTTGTCCTCATCCTCCCCACTCGGAGATCGGGAATCAGTGGGAGCCCCAAGGAAGAGCCCTAGGTGTCCCCACTCCTCACGGTGCTGGCCCTTCTCTGATCTCACGCCGCCCCAGCACCCCTATCCCACAGCCAGCTTCCTCTCATTTTGAGGGCTTGGGGTGAGGCAGTGCCCCTCCCCGCCCCATGCTCTGGTCGTGCCTGGCCACCGGTCTGGCACCCTGCGAGACCTGGAGCTTACGGGCAGGACTGGAACTGTCCTCCATGGCCATTCCCTGGGCCTAACGCTGTGGCTGCCACAGTAGATGCTCAAATGCAGCCAAAGGCTGTGGTCACCAAGCCCTCCCCTCATCCTACCCCCTGCTGAGCTTCGGTGTGCATCAGCCCGCCTGGTCCCTGTGTATGTCTCCTCTGACTGCATCCTCCCTGGCGTGAGAGAGCCATTTTAGAAGTGCAGGGAGCCTTCGCTGCCAGCCAGGGGCCTGCCTTCTACCCCGTGGGAAGCACCCCCAGCTTTGGCCAGGGGAGGGCCCAGCCCTTGTGTACAAAGGACCCTGGAAGGCCCTCTGGCCCCAGATTTGCCCCAGGTAGTGGCAGATGGGGTGCATCTGCGGAACAACTTAGGGTATGCCGGGCTGATGACAAATGTCCCCAACCCAGCTGACCCTCAGAGGCCATGCCCCTGCCTAGGCCCAGTCCTCCAGGGGCCACCCCTGCCCCAGATCCCTCCCCTGGGCCCCTCTGCTGGCCCAGCTCACTGAGCCTGGTGGCCTCACCTGCTTTCGGTCCCCACAGATGGGCTGGTGAAGAGGCTGGAGGAGCTGGAGCGGACAGCGGAGCTATACAAAGGTGGGTGGGGCCCTGGGCCAGGAAGTATAGGGTGGGGGGCTGCCCTGGGGAGCCCTGCTGCAGAGACTGGCAGTGGGGGCAGGGAGTTCAGCCTAGAAAGTTTCGGACCAGTGAACCCCACCATCCTAGAGATTAAGCCCCTGGAAGACCTCTGCCCACATCATAGAGTCCTGGGTCCCCATCTGATGGTCCTTGAGCTAGCCCTGGGCTGAGTCTTCCCCTCCAGGCCCTGGTGGGGCTGTGGGAAAGGACAGAGGAACAGTGGACTCAACACCCAAGGAGGGCCTTGGCTGGGCTAGGGCCTTGGCTGGGCTGGGGACTGGACCATGGGCTGGTCTTGTCCCTGACATGTACCCCCATCCTCTGTCACTCGGATCTCTCCCACAGGGATGACAGAACACACCAAGAACCTCCTCCGGGCCTTTTATGAGCTATCACAGACCCACCGGGGTAATGGTCCTGCTGTTTGGCCCTGGGCAAATCCCTGCCCCTCTGGGCTCAGTAGCCCCCATACAGTGTGGCCAGGTTCTTCCCTGGGGCCCTTCTCCCACCCACAGCTCTGACCTCCAGCCAGCACGGGCAGGGCATGGCCAAGATGGCGGGACAGAGCAGTGACAGGCCAGTGAGCATCCGGACTGGCTGGCCTTCGAGGACCCTGCCCCTTCTCTCACTGCCACTCACTGTGTACAAGGCCCTTCCTCATGTGTGGTCTCATCTCCTGCAGAAGCCATGGCTGGGCAGGGTGGCCAGTTAGCCTCTTTCTGGTAGATAGAGGAAACACAGACAGGAAGTGGTCACAGGGCCCACAGGGGTGGCGCTGGTGTTGATTTCCAGACCAGGGCTCTGCCCTCAGACAGCACCACCTCAGTCTGCACTCAGCCTTCCCCCGAGGTCCATGCACTCTGGGAGAATGAAGGCCAGCTGCCCAGGGGTGTAGACCCCACACAGACCTTATCTTTCACCTTGCCAGGCCTTGCCTACTTTTTCCCAACAAACCCCTGGCTTCTCCATTAGGGGGTCAAATAGGGGCCGCCTTCAAGGCAAACTTGTCCTGCAGCCTTTGGGGACGTGTTCTCTGTGATTGGGGTGCGGGAGCCCCAGCCAGCAGCAAGTGAGGCTTTTGTGAAGTTTGCTGACGCACATCGAAGCATTGAGAAGTTTGGCATCCGGCTGCTGAAAACCATCAAGCCGGTAGGTCCTGGTGAGCACGTGTGTGTCCAGCTCCTGATGGCAGGGAGCGGACAGCATGGCACGAAGAGGGTCCTATACCAGAGTTCTGGCTTGGTCACCTACATGGCTGGCTGCCTGTAAGCCATGGTGCCCCCTCAGGGCTTGGCATTGACCATGAGGCTGCTTTTAGCCCTGTTCTGCCACTTCGCCTAGACCAAGCTTTTAACCTTGAAATGGCATTGGCCCTGGCAGCCTGAGTCCACTGGAGGGGATAACACCTTAGTGCCATTCCTTGTCACACGGCCACCCCTGCCTGACCCCTCAGATGCTGACAGACCTGAACACATACCTCAACAAAGCCATCCCCGACACGAGGCTCACCATCAAGAAGTACCTGGATGTGAAGTTCGAGTACCTGGTGAGTGCTGCAGGCGGCTGCGCGCTTGGGAGCCACCCTGGGGCCTTGTCCTGGATGAGCAGCCGCTCTGGGGAGAGCAGGGCGGCCCAGGGCCAAGGGCTTTGTGGAACCCGGGGCCTGGCTGGAGACTTGGGGGCAGCCCAGCCAAGGCAGCCAGAGCTCTCTCCTGGCATCAGCCTGACCCCCTGAGGGTTTCTGTCACCCTCAACAGTGGATTGGACCAGGTCTAGGTTGTTCAAAGTGGGTGCCACAGGAAATTATGAGTTTTAGATAAGAATTCTGTGGGCAAAGGAGGGGAGAAAATGCCCCATGTGCAGCAAGTCCACACATGGGGCTTCCTGGCTGTTTTCACTGTGCACCTTTGTTCCCCGGGGATGTGGAACCCCAGGTCTAGAGCATGCTAGGCGGGTGCTGCACTCTGAGCCACACCCCAGGGCATCTCTTAGGACTTGAATTTGGTCACCGCTGGGCTGTACACACCCTCAGGCCGGTCCACCTGCCACCTCTCCCGACTCCCTGCCCACCTGCTGCAGCCTTCCTGGAGTCTCAGCTCACCCTAGCTGGGCGTCTGCAGGAGCCAGGGGCCTGAGATGGCTGCTCGTGTCTGTGTGTGGACAGCTTCCTGGGGTGGTCTGGGGGTACAGTGTGGCTTGAGCGATATGGGGACAGCAGGGTGGGCTCTGACTGCCTGGCCTCTTTGTCCCATGCAGTCCTACTGCCTGAAGGTGAAGGAGATGGACGATGAGGAGTACAGCTGCATTGTGAGTGTCGAGGGGTGAGGGGGCCCAGCCTTGGCATCAGAAAGTCTTGGGGCCCACGTACCTTCCCTCACCTGCTTCACAGAGCCCCCAGAATGCTTTGGGCCTGCCAGAGATATCAGCTGGGTCAGGCCAACCCAGGAGAGACCTAGGGGGCTTGGCCTGGATTCTCGTTGCCAGAATTTGGGTCCACCCTACCCTACCCCAGTTCTTCTAGGCTGGCCACCCCTACTGTGACTCCTGCAAGGAAAAACTGACCAACTTCATTCCTAGTTGCCCTTTAATTTTTAAAATCTGTAATATTTTTGCTATCAGGGTCCATCTTTTGACCAGAGTTCCTTTATTCAACATGACAAGGGTTGAGGTTTTTGTTAGCTTTTCTCTTTCCAAAGCTATTGCCAGGTGCTCCCAGCAGCCACTGGCAACTGAGAATCAAGGGATCACGGTGGCTCTGAGAGGTGTAGGAGGCTGGTATGAGCGGTGTGTGGGCCCTGCAGCCTTCCCACCCACCCTTTCAGACCCCAAGCAGACCCCCTTCGCCCCTTGTCCCTGGTCCCTGATGGGCCCCCACCGCCACCGCAGGCCCTGGGCGAGCCACTGTACCGCGTGAGCACCGGCAACTACGAATACCGCCTGATCCTGCGCTGCCGCCAGGAGGCGCGCGCGCGCTTCTCGCAGATGCGCAAGGACGTGCTGGAGAAGGTGGAGCTGCTGGACCAGAAGCACGGTAGGCCTAGGCCGGGGCACCGCCAGCCTCGGAACTGGGTGGGCCCAGCACATCGTTTCACAGGTGGGAAAAGTGAGGCCCAACGAGGTTACGTCCGACCTGAGGCCCAACAAGGTTACGTCCGACCTGAGGATCCCCGGCTGGGTCCCGGATCCCGCCCGCCTCTGCGAGCAGCAGGGGGGGCGGGGCCTGGTTCTCTGGGAGGAGCCAGGTGGGGGGAGGGAGGCCCCCGGCGGGCCTCCGCAGCTAACCGGGCCTGTCGCTCGCCCCCTGCCGCAGTCCAGGACATAGTGTTCCAGCTGCAGCGCTTCGTGTCCACCATGTCTAAGTACTACAACGACTGTTACGCAGTGCTGCGCAACGCCGATGTCTTCCCTATCGAGGTTGACCTGGCCCACACCACACTGGCCTACGGCCCCAGCCAAGGCGAGTTCACTGACGGGGAGGACGAGGAGGAGGAGGAGGAAGACGCAGCGGCCAAAGAGCCGCCCCGGGACACGCGCGGGGTCACCGGGCCCCTGGACAAGGGCGGAAGCTGGTGTGACTCCTGAGCGCCCCACCCCCGGGCCAGACCTGGGGAGTTGGGCTCAGAAGGGCCTGCTGGGCTCCTGCTGGACAGCACCACCCCTGGGAGAGCGTGGCCTCCGGACCTGCCCTAGGAGGAGAGGGCGGGAGGTGGCAGAAGTCCAGGGCCGGTCCTGTGGGCACCCCCGTGAGACCCTCGCCTGCCCCAGTGAAGCCCGGGTGGACGAGAGGCTGGGGCCTACGTCTCCCACCTTGCACAGCAGCCCCACCAAGGCCACATGCACCTTGGGAGCCATTATTTATTTTGTCCCCCCCAGCTCCACCACTTCTGAAGAAGGGCTGGGCTCGGGGCCTGTACTGAATAAACAAACCCAGACAAGCCGGGCTGTGCAGTGGCTCAGATCCTCTGCAGTGTCACGAGGGCGGGCGGGACACTTTATATAAGACTCACTCCTCACAGCAGTTAGTGCTGTTGTCCCCACCAGTCCAGGACACGGGGCTCAGAGAAGCATCTTGCTCGAGGCCTCACCCTGGTGGACAGGGTGGGATCTGAATTCCTATCTGCCAGGTCCCAGACCCTGCCTCTGCCACCTACCACCACCACCTCCTGCTTCCTGGACCCTCTCGTGCCCCCCTCGCCTTTGAGCCTTCATTTGGGGAAGGGCAGGACGGACACTGGGTCAGGGCTCCCGAGACCCAGGTTGGAGAGACATGGTTGACCTCATGTGTCCCTGGTGCACCCAGGCCTGTGTGGGGCCACCCTAGTGGTGTCTCTGTACAGTGGCAGAATGGGGTGGTCACAAGTCTGCTTCACTGGCCAGCTCCACCCACACCTACAGACCCAGTGTAACCAGTAGCAGTGGCCCTTTCCCTCTGGAGTGTCCCTGTTGGGACAGTGGATGTGGCCATCCTGTGAATGGGAGGAAGACGGGTTGCCAGGTGGGCAGAGTGCAGAATGGAAACAGGTTTCTTCTCAGTGTGCAGGGTGCAGGTTCTGGGCAGGAGGGGAGGGACAGGCTGTCAACAGGATCCCACCGGGTCCCCACAGAGCTGGCCACACCACCTCTGGGAGGACAGCCCAGAACCCAAAGCCTGGGTTCCAGTCATGACCTTCATTTCCCTCTCTGTGAAGCACAGGTAGCCATGGCATTTGCCTAGTCTGGCTAGTAGGAGAAGCAAGGGCTTAAAATCGTGCTGGGCCAGATTGAGTCTCCTGAAGTGTCAAAAGGAAGACAGCCACTACTCTGGTGGCCTGGGGGACCACAGATAAATATGTTAGCCAAGCTGCAGGGTTCCCTAGACCTTCGGCTGGCAGCCCCTCTCCCATGCCCCTGCTGGGAAAATGAAACCCAACTGGGAGCCTGAGGAGGGGTCGCTGGGATGGGTTCTCAGAGGCCCTGACCGAAAGGAGCCAGGAGTGAGACTGGGAGGTCCTCAAACCTGGGTCACAGTGCAGGCGAGGCGGTGCCAGGACTAGGGTACAGCCCGGTGGCAGAGCGTCTGCCTGACCTGGATTCCATCCCCAGCTTCTGGGGTTGGGGGAGACTAGGACTCTATGGGGGGCCATGCAAATGCCAGAGTCAGCAGGTGACCAGGCTGCCCACAGTGCCATACTCAAGAGCAGTGTCCAGAGCGAACCACAGGACCCTGGGACCCCCAAGTTCATCCTCCAGAGGGAAAGGTGCCCCTTGGCATGGTGAGTGTGTACACCAGATGACATCAGCAGGGCCAGGCCTGGTGTGGGCCACTGAATGGGCTTCGCTGCCCAGCCTGGCCCTGGGCCCTGGGCTTTGTCACAGCTGCTTGGCCTCTGTTGGTTCACTGGAAGGTGCTGCCAATGCCTTTGTCTCCATGAGAAATGCAGGTGACAATCAGGAGGCTCAGCACACAGCTCAACTCCCAGCCCCAGGAGCACCTCCTGCCTTGCATCCGTCATTGACACTCGCCCAACTCCAGGGAGGCCCCGGGGAGACCCCTCAGACCTTCCCCCCACCCCAGCTCAGGGGCGTAGCCAGAGTCCTGGGCAGAGGCACAGGAACAGAGCTTGTCTTTCATCTGAGCTTTATCGACTCGATTTCCTGTGAGACCACAGCTGTTTCACCAGCAAGAGGAGAGGGCCTGGCAAATGGGAGGGGCATTCCCATGACGCCCAAGGGATAACTGCAGCCCAGACTTGCCCAGGGAACGACCAACCGGCCCTACTTCCCAGTGTGCCAAGCCCTTTGGGAAGATGAAGTCACATTCCAGAGCCCTTGGGCCACCCCCTTGAAATGTGCTACACAGACTCCTGGCCTGGACCTGATTCTACATCCACCTTCAGTTCCCCAGCCCCGGCCTTGGGGGTCAGCATTTCCAGGGCCTGCAGACTTCCCCGCTCCTCAGAGTCTTCAGTGTCACTGGCTGCTCCCCCAGTGGCTGCACCAGCCGAAGCCTCCAGGGAGTGAGACTGATGACGCAGGCAACAGGTGGCCATGGCCATGAAGACCCCAGCCAGGGCCACCTCTGAGCCAGCCAGGTAGAAGATGATCTCGTAGTTCTTCAGGGCATCCACCAGGTGGCCTGGGGGAAGTGGGAGGTCAGAGCCTGCTGGGGTCCCCCCTTCAGCCCCTCACCCTCAGTAAAGGTTTAGCAGGGCTGCCAATTTGGTGGGGGACTCTGAGCGACACACATGCCCCTCCCCCACCCTGCCGCCACCCTTTGTCTTTATTTCATAGAGGCAAAGCATCATGAGTTCTGCCATTTGAGAATTTTAAAATGTCACTTCCCCTCCCTGAATCTCAATTTTCTAAGCAATAAGGGACTTCTGATGAGACAGCACTTTACAGTATACAGGGCACCCCCTTCACCCCGGCTATCCTGGGATGTCCTCAGCTGCAGCCATGTGGGGGCAGTGGGGAGGGCCCTGCACTGAATCTTCTGGGACTCTTGGCTGTTGCTCTTTCCATCGTCTCTGGTCCCCAGGAACTTGGCCTCTGTCACTCCAGTGGCCCACAATCCCCCTAGACTCAATTATGCCCTGCTGAATAGGCCCTGTTTCCTTCTGCATGCACGTTACTCTTTGATCTTGTGTATGCATGCACGTATGTGTGCATGTGTGTGTATGTGTGCGCATGTTAGTGATGGAACTCAGGGTCTCCAGCATGCTGAGCCCAGACCCCACTACTGAGCTATGGCCCCTAGGAAAAAAAAATTTTTTTTAGATAGGGTCTCACTATATACTTCAGGCTGGCCTCGAAGTCCAGGCTGGCCTTGAACTCTCAGTGATCCTCCTGCTTCAGCCTCCCAAGTGCTGGGATTACAGGCATGGGCCATCACGTTTGCTGGAAAATCTTTTAACTCCAAATATTTTCCCCTACAGTAATGGTCTCTCTGTGGGCTCCCCCTCCCTTGGGGTATTCTTGTGGTGACCACACCAGGCCCTGAGGTTTCGAAAGTTCTCTGATGTTCACTGGACCAGCTGCCACACCCAAGCCCCTCTGCACAGCATTTCCCCTAACATCCTGGTCCCTGCTCAGCCAGCCCGACCTGTCCTTGTCCCTCCCTCCTTCAGCTCTCTAGCGTCCGTCACCTTCTCAGCCCTCATTGCCTTCTGTGCCCACTGAATCCACCCAGGCCACAAAGAAGGCAGATAAGCTTTGAGCCTCAGGTGGCAGCTTCGGGGTTCTGGGTGGCAGCTTCGGGGCTGCTCTCACTGGGTGTCACTGTCCCATCCACAGACTGACATATCCCTCTTAAGGGCAGCAAGACCCAGGATCCCCTCCTCTTCTCCAGTCCTAGCTCCTGCCTCACGTGTGCAGGGACACTGTCCCCCAAGCAAACCCCATGTCTGTTCATGCTGTGCCCTCCCCTGGGGGTTCGGCCAGGACACCTCGCTGGCCACCCCCATGATGGCGATTCTCCACGGTAGACTGCGAATAACGAGTGCCCAGCAGGCTGCCTGCACCTTCTCCTCAGATGCACACTCAGCAGCCCCACCCTGTCTGGTTCCCCTAAAGCATCCGATACACTGTTTCAAGGTAGAGCCTATTGGCATTTTGAACTGAGGTTTCGGCTCTGAGAGTGCAAGTCATTCTCAGCCGCAGTGCCTCAGTTTCCCCATCTCCAAATGGGAATTAAGCAGCTGCATTTCACAAAGCTTTTGTGTGGTCTGCTTGAGATAGCTGAGCAGCTGCTACCAGTGTTGGTTTGTTCCTGCCGTTTCCCCTGGGCTGGAGGTCCCTGCTTTCGGGGGAGGCTAACTGGCGATGAAGGGCTGTCTCTGCCACGGTCCCTTCCCCTGCATCCCTGTAAGCCCCACCTGGCACTGAGGGCCCTGGGCCTTGTCACCCCCTACTCCTGCGGGGCGCACCGGCAGAGGGCGGTCCGATGAGCACGGCCACGGCCTCCACGAGCAGCACCAGGCCCAGAGCACTGGGGAAGCGGGGCGCACCCACGGCCGCCATGAGCACCTCGAACTGCAGCGCACCCACCGTGCCGTAAGAGAGGCCGAAGACCACGCAGAAGGCGACCAGGGCACCGTAGGAGCGCGCGCGCGCGCTGCCCAGGTCTGTGAGCCCGTTGGCCAGCAGAGCCAGGCTGAAGAGGTAGGGGACGTGCGGTCGCAGGCGCGGCAGGCCCGCCAGGGCTCCGCACGCCGGCCGCGCCACGATGTCGACGAAGCCCACGATGGACAGCAGGAAGGCGGCGTCGGCGTCAGGTACGCCTGCGTCCTTGGCGTAGTTCACCAGCAGGATGGCGGGTACAAAGAGCCCAAGCGCCATCAAGAACTTGGTGACTACGTACACGATGAAGGCACGGTCGGTGCACACGGCCACTTCCAGCAGGCGCCGGCGGGCCCGGCCGCTAGGGGGCGTCTCGTGCAGGTTCCGCCGCGCGCCGTCTGCCTCCACGGCTCCGGGCGCGTCCCCCGAGGTGTCTTCGGCGCAGTCCGCGCGCGGCCTGGGGCCTGGGCCGGGGGGCGACGGCCGCATGACGGCCCCGCACGCGCAGCAGTGCAGCAGGAGGCCGCCGAAGAGCAGGAAGCCGCCGCGCCAGCCGAAGCGCTCCAGCAGCACCTGGCCGAGCGGCGACAGCGCGCACAGGAACACGGGGCTGCCTGCCGCCGCCAGCCCGTTGGCCAGCGGCCGCCGCCGCTCAAAGTACAGCCCCAGCATGATGAGCGACGGCTGGAAGTTGAGGGCCAGACCCAGGCCTGCGGGGGAGGCTGCGCTGTGCGGGGTGCCCGAGGGCAGGCAGACCCCGGAAGCTGAGGCGGGGACTTGGAGGCCCGCCCCTTGGGGGGAACTGGGGACAGCAGGACTGGGGCAAGGACCCCGCCCCGCGCCCCGCCCCACCCCGCGGGGGACCCGGCGGCGCCCTCACCTGTGAGGACCCCGGCAGTCAGGTACAGCTCCAGCAGGCGCCTGGCAAAGGATGCCAGGATCATGCCCGCCGCGGCCAGCAGCCCGCCCGCCAGCATCACCGGGCGACAGCCAAAGCGCGTCACGAGGATGCTGGACACGGGGCCTGTGGGCCGGCAGGGTCACCGCGGGGCCGGACCTCCCTCCCCTCCAGAGGACTCGGGGCAGGCGCTGCACTCCCAGCCCTGGAAGGTGGCCTCGGAGGGATAGGGTCACCCGGGTCCAGACCGGAGAGGACAGACCGGGAGGTGGGAGGGGGTCTCGGCCCAGAGCCCCCCAGCCCCACCCCTCTTGAGAACCATAATCCTCAGCATCGGGGGCTTCCTCTTCCTTCTTATCTTCGCAGACTCCGCGGGGGTCTCCATCTGCCAGGGCGTGGAATCCCACCGGGCTGGG
>NW_004624752.1:9831656-9857804 GCF_000247695.1 Heterocephalus glaber | reverse complement strand
AGGAGGAGGAGGAGGAGGAGGAGGAGGAGGAGGAAGAAGGAAGAAACCCTAAAGCACCCAACAACAGGGCAGCTAAATATAGAAAGGAAAATTCACTAGAAAGCCAATGAGAAATGAGAGAACTAACTGGTCTAGCAGATAGGACAAAGCAAGAGCATAGAGGATTTAAATGATATGATAAAACGAATGAACAATAACAACAAATCTACCAACAGATAAGCATGTGCGTGGTGACCATATGCATTCAGGAATAAAACAGCAATGGCCCACACAGGAACGCACGCCTTAGAGAATGCATGCAAAAGTGCACCTATGGTGATATGAATAAACACCGAAACAAATAAGCAGATAAGGGGGTGATGAGAGGGAAATAAATTTCTACACAAGTAGGGGAAGAAGGGAAGGAAATTCCCGGTTGTAGCCAGCTCAGGAGGGTGCAGCTGGCCATCCCAGCTCCACTCACCCGGCCGAAGAACTGCAAGAAGGTGTTGGACAGCAGCAGGTGCTTCTCAGCCAGGAAGCGGTAGCGTCGCTTCTCCTCCAGCTCGGCAGCCCGCTGACTCTCAGACACGAAGGCCTGCATCTGTGCATGCAGCCGGTTCACGCTCTCCTATGGGAGGAGGCTCTGGCTGGGATGGTGGTGAGTATCTCGTCCCTGTCCTTCCACCTGGAGGCCCATCCCAGCTCCTGAGCTGCCCCTCATGGGCAGCCTCCTTCTTACAGGTCTGGGCCCTGTGCCCGCCCTGGCCTGAGTGCTTCTCACAGGCAAGGCCAGGGTCTGAGCCACGGCGCTGTGCCTGGCACCCAGGTTACTCCAGGGATTTGGGTATTGGAGATGGAGGCTGGGATTGGAAAGAGAGGTGCTGGTGGGGCTCAGATTTGCTCCATGTTCAGAGCAGCAGGGCTCATGGCCTTGCTGGAGTAGGGGTGCTGGGGTTTTGAGAGAGGGGGCCCTGGGGATGCCCAGGACCCAGGAAGGGCAGGAGGGCTGTGGAGGGCGGGCCTGAGGGCCAGTGATGCCCACCGCTGTGCTGGAGCCAAGTAGAGGGGCACAGGAGGATGCTGGGGTCCCCCAGACCTGCCCACCTTCCCCCAGCCCATGCACCTTCATCTCCCGAGCATTCTTGTCCCTCTTGCGCTCCATGCGCCACAGCTCGGACATGCACTTCTCCAGGTTGGCGGCACGATGGCGGTACTCGATCTCATAGTGTTGCCGGCTGTCCTGGGGACACACGGAGACCCGGGATCAGGACAGAGGCTCAGGGCTCAGAGTGCCGTACAGGGATAACCAAGCGTTGGGCTGGGGATTTAGCTCAGTGGTTCTGCTGCCTGCCTCGCACGTGCAAGGATCTGAGTTCGATCCCCAGTACCAAAAAAAAAAAACAAGCGCTGCTCAGTGCCCGGGCTGGCCTCGGTGTGCCCATCTGCCCAGTGGGCCGGGTAGGGTGGGGCTGGACTCACTTTGATGAACTGCATGTCCAGCTTGGTGTTCTTCTCCATGTGCTGCAGCAGGTCACCGTGGAACGTCTGCACCTGAGGGCAGTGGCAGACGGGGGGTGATCGAGGCGGCCCTTTGGCTTCCAGGGCCTAGCGTTCCCCACACTTTCAACTACAGGTGCCTGTACACTTGTCAGAACACAGACCAGAGTACCTTGGAGGGAGGGTGACCCAGTCGGGCATGTAGCACCTGCCTCAAAACCCACCCTTGCCAAAGGTATCTCAGCCTGCAGCTCTCATTTTCAGGCTTAACCTGAGTTTGTCCTTTACCTGTGTCATTCCCTCTGCCTGAAGTTTTCTACCAGTCTTCAAATGCCAGCTTCCCTGCCCCTCTGCCGAGAGCCCCCTGCTTCCCCACGCAGAACCAGGGCTCTTCCTTTGTTTGCAAAGTGAGCAAGATCTATTCTCAGGCTCCTCTCCAAGTTCCCTGTCCTCTACATCCTTAGCACCATGGCCAGAGCCTGACACAGCAAAGGGGCCTGAGCTGGGGAAGCCTTGGAATGGGGGGGGCCGCCCCCATGACAAGTGAGAAGTAGGCGCTGACCACGTGGGGGGGTCCGGGGTGGCTGCCGGGCTCAGGTCCTGAAGAACTGCACCCCAGCTCTGCGTCTGTCTCAATTTGCTTTGTGACTTTGGGCAAGTTGCTGCCCCTCTCTGAGCTTCAGTTTTCCCATCTGTAACAGGAAAGACCTGGCCTGACACTCTAAGGATCCGAGGAGCTCTGCTGCTGTGGGCTGGTGGCCCCTGGCATGTCCTCAATACCCTTCATCAGCTTTTCTGGAGTTACTCCACGCCACTGGGGAGGCAGAGGTAAATCCACCCGGCTGTGCTGCCCTGGGGTGCAGGCTGAGGGGGAGGCGGAGGAGCGCCCCCCGCCCTCAGGCCCCCACCTCTGCAGCCCTCTGGGCGCACCTTGCACCTTTCCCTGGGAGCCTTCCTGCCACCCTGAGTCTTCACTCGAGCTTGGGAGCTCTGCCCCTGACTGGTGGGGCAGTGTGTGGCCCAACAGGCAGCGCTGCTGTCTCCTCCCAGAGTGCAGGAACTCAGTGCTCTACACCATTGTTGGAATTTAAGTTTCCAAACTCCTTGGTATCAGCCGGTCTCCAGAGAGCCAGCAAGCCCTCCTTCCAGAGCTGTGGCTGCCAGTGTGTGCTGGGAGACGGGTGTCAGGAAGTGTCCCACAGGCATGTGCATGTAGGAAAACACGGAGGAGAGAGGCACATGGTCACAGAAACCACAGCGAGTGGGACAGGGACAATTGCCTGGACAGGAAGTGCTGGAGCCCGAGCTGGGCGAGCTTCACAGTGGCTCCCTTACATCGCGTGCCCTTGCTTCTGACCTCCTCCTGGCCCTGCTTCCCACCACAGACACAGTCCAGGGCTTCTGCTCCAGCCCTACCCTGTGCTCCTGCTCATCCTCACCTGCACGATCACCTAACAGAAATGACAGGCTTCCAGGAGGTACAGAGCTGGGTCAGCCCTGCACCCGGGCCACTTTGTAATGGAAAGCCAATAAATACCGACAGCAAAGGTACCTAAAAGCCACAGAACATTTTAAATGCACAATGCTGGCAATGCTGGGACCCTTAATGAGGGCCAGATGGGCCTGCAGACGACAGCAAGAAGGGGGACTGGAACAGCGGGGCTGTCACTGGTGGCAGGGGAGTGGCACAGCCACCTGGAGGGCCCTGGCACTGCAGAAGTTGGCGCTCTTTCCTTTTCTGGGCATTCCTGGCATCCTGTTCCACTCTTTGAGCCTAGGAAAAACTGCTCTTTGTGCACAAGCCAACTTCCCAGCATGCAATGTGGTCCCAGAGCAGAGGCACAGCAAGCTGAGGGCAGACACCTCCACTGTGGGGACCATGGCCTACTCTCTCTGGCAGCCAGCGCATCATGCTCAGGAAGCCCTCTTGCCAGCTGTCAGGGAAAGCCCTGACCTGACCCCTGCAGTCAGGCTGTTGCTCCACTGTGACAAGAGTCTGGTCAAAATGTTTAGTCAAGGCCGGGTGTGGTGGTGAGCCCCTATGATCTCAGCCACTTGGGAGGCTGAGGCAGGAAGATGGCAAAGTCGAGGCCAGCCTGAGCAACTTACCAAAAGCCCGTCTCAAAAAATAAAAGGGCTAGAGATGTAGCTCAGTGACTGAGCTCTCCTCATACTGCAAAAACAAAACGAGACAAGAGTTTTGCCCAATGTTTTGTTGAAATCACTGGTGACTGTTGCTAAATCCAGGCCGATTCTTAGGGCTTGTCTGACTCATCCTGTTATTGCTGGTCCACACAGCTGCCCACCCTCTCCTCCTGGAAACATCCCCTTCCCCAGCTCCAGCTCACCACCGGCTACTGCCTTCCTCCCACTTCGGCTGCAGTCCTGGTCCACAGCCTCTCTGAGCACTCATGGGTAGGTCCCCCAGGGCACAGGCCTTGGGCCCCTTTCTTGTCATCTCCACCCAGGTGCACTCACCCAGCCCAGGCCTCCAGTGGACAGCTGGAGAGTGAAACTGACAGTGCCACCCATAATGAAGAGGGAACATGAGAATGGCCACTGGTGTCCAGCTTAATGCGACTCCTATCATAACTCTATCAGGCTTTCTGGAAGAAATTGACAAGCTCATCCCGTAACTCACATAGAAATGCAAAGGATCTTGAACAGGCGGAAACAATTTTGAGAAAAGAAGAACAAAGTTCTTAGACTACTTGATTTTGGAATTTAACTACTGTAATTGATACAGGCTGGTACTGGTGTAATTATAGATGATACATATATCAATGGAAGGGAGTACAGAGGCCAGAAATAGACCCACACATATATGGCAAATCAATTTTTTTGGTACCAGGGATTGAACTTGGGACAGGCAGGCGCCAGAACCACTGACCTAAATCCCCGGCCCTGCAAATCAATTTTTGACGAAGACATCACATCAACTCAATGGGTAAAGGAGTCTTTTAAAAATGGGTTAAAAGGCTGGGGATGTGTGCCTGTCTGGCAAGTGCAAGGTCCTGAGTTCGATCCCCAGTACCAAAATAAATAAATAAGTGGGGCCGGGGATTTAGTTCAGTGGTTTCGCCGCCTGCTGCGCAAACGCAAGGACTCGAGTTCGATCCCTGGTACCAAAAATAAATAAATAAATAAATAAATAAATAAATAAATAAATAAATGAAAGGGTTGGAGCTGGATATGGTGGTACATGGCTGTAATCCCAGTGCTTGGGAGGCTGAGTGAGGCAGGAGGATCATAGGGAGTTTGAGGGCAGCCTGAGATACATAGGGAGTCCAATTCCAGCCTGAACTACCTAGTGAGACCCTGTCTGAAAAAGAAAGAAAAAGGTTGAAACAATTGATTACTCACACAAGGCAAGATGAACCTTGACTCACTCTGCATACAAAAACAAGTTTGAGATGTACCGTAGAAATAAACGTAAGGGCTGCAGATGAAGCTCAGTGCCACAGTGCCTGCCTGGCAAGCATGAGGCCCTGAGTTTGATTCCTGGTACCAAAAAAAAAGAAATGCAAACCCCAGAATATAGAGTTTCTAGAAGAAAACTCAGGACAATATTTTGGCTATGGGGTAGATAAAGATTTGTTAGGATATAAGTATTAACTATTCAGAAAAAATGTAAAATTTTTGCTTATCAAAGATGACAGTATTTCATTGTTCTCTGGTGTGAGAAACCGAAAGTGGAAATAAGGACTGAAATGTATAATGGATGTTGGGAAATGGGAAGAAAGTGTTCAAATGGGAAGGGGAACAAGGGAGGAGGGAGGAAGAAAGGAAGAGACAAGAAAAAAGTGAAAACAGAAGGAAAAAATGGAAACAAAGCTTCTGTACATAGGGAGGGGAGGGGGCTTGAGGGGCAAAGGGACAGAATAAAATAAAATTTGCTTAAAAAAAAAGATGACAGCATTAATAGAGAAGTTGGTGGGGGGAAATTCACCAGATGCATCTGACAGAGGACTCCTGCTGTGACTACATAAAGAACACCCACAGTCAATGATAAGTATAACCCTAAAAATCCCTCATGGAGGATGTACAAATGTCTACTAAGCCCATTAAAGCCACTGGTCATCAGCAGTGTACAAAACAGAACCACAGTGAGATACTGCTCTATTCTCCCTAGGAGACTGAAATAAGAGAGACTGACTGCAAGTACAGAACCACACAATCTGCACTCTGCTGTTGGGGAACAGAGGGTATGAGAATGCTGGAGAATTCGGGCCACTTCTCATAAAGCTAAGCCTATGTCCATGCTCTGACCCACAAGCTCCACCCCAAGGGGTCTCCCCACAGAACCCACCACCTGCCCACAGAAAGATGAGGGGAAGTTCTCAGCCGCCATATTCCTCAGAACCCATAACAGCCTTTGCTTTGAGACACCTCAAATGACTATCAGGGCAAGGGTGGCTACACAAATTGTGACACACTCATACAATACCAAGCAGTAACAGACCTCACTGCATGCCAGGAGCTGGACATATGGGAATCCACGGGGTCTGACCCCACCATGCGGAGCTTCATCAGTCCAGAACGAGTGAATCAGTCTCGGAAGGCAGAGGGGGGATGGGACTGTCTCAGGGAAGGGGAGATTGATGAAGAAGATATGGAACTTTCTGAGCTGATGGAAATGTCCTGAATCTTGTTTAGCACAGTGGTTATATCGTGCACCATTGGCAAAAGTCAAAACTCATTAAAATCCACTGAAACTGGGTATGGTGGCACACCCCTATATTCCCAGCACTCAGGAGGCTGAGGCAGAAGGATCACATTGAGTTTAAGGCCAGCCTGTGCTACTTGGTGAGATCCTGTCTCAAAAAAAAAAAAAAAAATTCAACACTTAAGAACTGGTCAAGCCAGTCATGGTGGTGCATGCCTGTATTCCCAGCACTCAGGAGCTGAAGCAGGAGGATCACCATGAGTTCAAGGCCATCCTGGGCTACATAGTGAGTTCAAGGCCAGTGAAACCCTCTCAAAAAAAAAAAAAAAAAAGAAAGAAAAACCTGGTCATTTAATTGTATGTAAATTTTACCTCAATAGAAAAAAAAATTAGATTCTGGGACAACAGTGGCAATCTGAAGTGTAGTTTTCCAATCTTCCTTTGTGACTCATAAAAGCTAATAGAGAAACTAGAGTGAAAACGTGAAACTCAGTCAATATTCAGAGCAAAGCGAGGTGTCAGGGTGAGTCCCTGCTGATCTGTGATTTTGCTTTCCACGGTCTCAGTGGCCCACTGTCCCCCACTGTCGGCAAATATTAAACGGAAAATTCCAGAAACAAATCATTCATGAGTTTCAAATAACTTTTATTACAGTATGTTATACTTCTTCTGCATTGCTATTAGTTTTGTTTTCATCTCTACTATGCCTAATTTAAAGATTAAACTTTCTCATGCCGGTGTACGTGTAGAAGGAAACACTGACCCTGTACTCAGGGGGTTTGGTGTCACCTGCAGTTTCAAGTGTCTAACAAGCGTCTTGGAAGGGTCCCCTGTGGATAAGGGGTGCTGCTGTATACCCCGCACACTGCTGCTGAGATGTTTGGGTAGGGCCAGCATTTGGCACAGGAGGCAGTAGAAGGTACTGGGTATCCAGGGACCCGAGACTGGAGCACCCACGGGCAGAGTGGGGACAGCAGCTGGCACTGTGGATTTGCTAGTGGGAAGGGGGACAGTTCAGGAGTCCCCAGTAGAACCTGCAGGCCTGGGGCAGTTGTGTGGCAGGGGCTCCACCTCAGGACAGAAGATGCCGTGAGCAGGGGCAAAATCAGGAGGAGGGACAGAGGCACAGAGGAGGGAGAAAGCCCAGCAGGAGCCCAGAGGGACCAGAGCCTGGAAACTGCAGACAGGATGGGAAAGAGGAAGCTGCCACATTTTAGGGAAAGATAAGAGGAACAGTGTTATGGCTTGTGTCTAGATGTCCCCCCAAAGCCTCATGCAGTCATAGGTGGGGCTTTTTCAGAGGTCATGTGAGGTTGGGATTGATTCATGGTCCAATGCTAGGCTCAAGGGCTCTAGGAAGAAGGGTGTGAGTGGCACTTGCCCTAAGTAGTCTGGATAGGATAAAAGGGCAGAAAGACGCTGTTAAAGTCCCTTGTTGCTCTTACTATCTCCTGCTTGCCATGAATTGGTTCTCCTCTGCCAAGGCAGCCTGCCTTGGAGCCAGCCGACTATGGACTGAAACCTCTGCAAACTCTGAGCTAAATAAATCTTTTCCCCTTTAACTTTGGGTGTTGGGTATTTTGTCTTAGCAATGAGAGAAAAGTAACTAAGACAAACAGGAAGAGACCTATGAGGTGTGAAAAGCTTTCCTGACTCCCTGCCCCCTAACATTTCACAGGAAAACTGATTTCCTGTAAAAAAGAGCAACAACTCTGAAGTCAAATCCAACAGAAATTTATTATGAAGAAAAAATGTGCAACAGAACAGTGTTCCCACAGACAGCGAAGGTGCCAGAAGACAGGTGGAATGAAGAAAACTGGCACCTAGGGCTCAAAAGACACAAAGAGAGAGTACAAGACAGGAAGAAAACAGTGTGGCTGAGAATTGGAAAAGGTCAGAAGGAATTAGAAACTGAAAAAGAAAACATAGGTTTAGTACTGAAGACTCAACTATAAGGATATAAAAGTGAATAAACACAGTAAATAATATCTTAAGAGAAACATAAAGGAAAAGGGAAGAATTTTTTTTCTTTCCTTTTCTCTTTTCTTTTTTGTGGTACTAAGGATTGAATCCAGGACCTTAACACTGAGCTACATCCCTAGCCCTTTATTTTTTATTTTGAGACAGAGTTTTTGCTCAGTCGCTAAGTAGCCCAGGCTGGGCTCAAACTTGCAATCCTCCTGCCTCAGCTTCCCAGAGTGCTGGGATTCCAGGCGTGCCACCATGCTCAGCTTGGAAAAACTTTTAAATAAAAAAGAAAAGAAAAGTGAGAGCTACCGGGTTCAAAGAGTTTGTTTGGGGGTGGGTAATGAAAGTATTTTTAAAAGTAGATAGTGGAGATGGTTGCTCAATTATGTAAATATACTGAAAACTGCTGGGTGTGGTGGTGCAGTCTGTCTGTCCATAATCCCAGCACTTGGAAGGCTGAGGCAGAGGATTGCTGCAAATTCCAGGCCAGCCTGGGCTACATAGTGAGTTGAAGGCCAGCCTGAACTATGTAGTGAGACCTTGTCTCAAAAAATAAAAAAACTAAAGACTTCTGAATTCTATACTTTAAAAGGGTGAATTCTATAGTACGTGAATTATATCTCAATAAAGCTGATCTCTATAGATGTCTATGGTTTTAGATCCATATCTACAATAGGGATTGTACTATAGGGTTCATCCTAGCTCCAGAGATTAAATCATAATATTAGCCAGAGGGAAAAACAAAGTAGAAATAAAATAAAAAGTCAAAATATCCAAAAGGAAGAGACAAATACTATCACTTCTCAGCCTTCTGGCTAAGATCAAGTGTAGGAAGAGACAAATACTGAAGGTAGGCTATGAAGATCTAACACATAGACAATAGGAGGCCCTGAAGAAAAAATCCAAAGAAAGGGAACAAAACAACTCCAGAAATATAAGTTCACTTGCTTGAAATTATTTTAAAAATTAAAATTATATATTTAGAAAGTACATTGCATAATTGAGAATATCAACCCCATCTGATCAATACCAAGATGCAATCTAGAAAAAGTACTAGACTTGACAAAAAGAAAAAGAGGCTGGACCTGGTGGCAGCACTCAGGAGGCTGAGGCAGGAGGATTGCAGTGAGTTTGAGGCCAGCCTGGGATACATAGCGAGTTCAAGATCAGCCTGAACTACATAGAGAGGCCTTGTCTCAAAAAAAAGAAAAGAAAAGAAAAAGAGAAGCACTCTTTTGAACATGTAGGTGAAAAGGAGCAAGAGAATTACAGCAGAAAAGATAGATAATCAGGTTTTTCAATAGAAATGTCCGGTGCTCTGTGTCAGAGGAAAACCATTTAAAATGCCCAAAGAAAAGGAAGAAAGGGGGCCAGGATGTAGCGCAGTGGTTCCGCCACCTGCCCGGCAAGCGCAAGGTCCTGAGTTCGATCCCTGGTACCAGGAAAAAAAAAAAAAGAAGAAAGGTTTGGAGGGAATATGAGCAAGGATTCCACATACTGCAAAGCTGACTTTCAGCACAAAGAGACAAAACTATTACCTGCCTGTGAAAACTCAGACAAAACTTGTTCACATAAGCTTTCCAGTGAGAACTTTGGAGAAAAGCTTCAGACAACCAAAGCAATAGACACTGGTGCTAGAGTGGGCATATGTGTAACCAGCTGGAGAGTGGGCTAGAGGAGGGCTCAAAGGGAGGCCATCGAGGTGAGAACCCTGTGTACTGACAGTGTGAACACAGTGCAATTCCTCTCCCCGCCTTCTCCCCCGCCATCCCCTTGCCAGTGGGATGGAACCCAGGTTTCATCAAGCCTGGGGATCCACAGAGCAAAGGACCCCTGAGCTGCATGAGAGTGGGCGATCAGCAACTCCTGGAGGCTGGGTCAACTGGCCTGGGTCTTCAACAGACAAAGAAAGTCTTACGGGCTGTGTCTAGATGTCCCCCACGGCGCCATGCGGTCCTACATGGGAATTTGGGGAGGTGGCTGGGTTAGCGTGTGTGATGCTGGGATTAAGGGTGCCCACCTTGGGTCTGGGTGGCACCAATCGATAGGCTTCCAGCTTCGATAGAAACTATGAAGGCAGCTTCTGCTGCTTTGTTGATGGCTGCTGTGGCTTCTGCCCATTTGCCATAGACTGTTTCTCCTCTGCCACGCCCCTCTGCCATGCCACCCTGCCCTGGAGCCAGCCAACTATGGACTGAAACCTCTACAAACTGTCAGCCAAATAGACCTTTCCTCCTTGAACTTTGGGTGTCAGGTATTTTGTCTCAGCAATGAGAAAAGTAACTAACATAGAAGGAAAGGAAATAGATGCAGGAAGACCAGGAGGTTAAAAGAAACCCAAAGACATGATTTCTTTTCAAACAGAGAGAGAGAACACATTCTCATGACCCAGGCTGTACACTTGGGTGACAAGCTATGAAGAAACATAGGAAGTGTCAGCGCAGACCAATGGCCACTTTTGGGGAAGGGGCTGTGATTTTTATGGGACCCAATGGAGGGGCTCCCTGGGGACCCTGGGCAAGTTCTAGGCCTGGGAAGAGATTTCATGGCTCTTTGCCTTATCATGAGTCATTAGTTCACTGGGATTGTCTGTATCTGTGTTTAGTTTATAATTTAAAATTTAAAAATATAGCGAAGCATGCTCATGCACACCCATAAGCCCAGCAATCTGGAAAGCTGAGGCAGGAAGATTATAAATTCAAGCCCAGCGTGGGCAACTAAGTGACTTAGCAAGAACTAGTCTCAAAATAAAAAATAAAAAATAAAATTAGGGCTGGGAATGTAGCTCAATGCGAAGGGCCTGGGATCCATCCCCAGTACTGACAAAATAAAACCGCATCCTCCAAACACAAACCCTGCTCTTTCTTTTCCTCCATAGCCTATTTTGAATCTACCATGCGACATACTCACTTCCGGTGGGTTTTGTCCGGCCCCCTCTGCGGAGGGCACCATTTCTGTTTGCTGTGTCCCAGTACCCATGGCAATACATGGGACAAGTGATGGGATACCATTATGGAACGCAGGAGCCAGGGGAGGAGGAGGCGCCTCTACCTGGTACAGTGCTGGCGGGGGGGCCCTACCTAGTTGTCACAGCCAAGATGGTGGTGTCTGGACAGGACAGCTCTCCTTAAAGAGTGGGCCCGGGTGACACTTGTCCCTACACAGCCCAAGTGACGTGGAGAGCCACTGAACACAGGGACAGGACAGCCAGCCACAGGCTCCATAACCAATGACCAATGCCCACCTGGGACACAGTTTGGTCCTGTGCAGGTACCGATGCCCATTTTCCCCATGCCAAACTGGTCAGTATCTTACAGTGTCCTCCCAAAGTACCCTGACTATAAATTAGAGAGCACGGACCGTCACAGCCATTCCGGAACCTTCCATGGCCTGTACCTCACCACCAGGCCCCATCTGCCTCTCCTGGCCCAGCTTGGGCTCTGGCTCCCTCTGCCCCTGCTCCATCTGCCAGGAAGCCCTCTCTCCTCCTCAAGCCCCGCTCCCTCTTCCACCTTACTTTCACCACACAGGGAACCTCTGCTCCATGCCAGGCCCCTCCAGGCCCAAAGCAACAGAGAACAGAAGAGCACAGCCCTGAAGAGCTCCCAGTGAGCCAGGAAGAACTGAGATGGGCAGGTTACAGTCTACTTCCGGTTACCCACACAAGGTCCCCAGGGCTTCCCAGTGCCAAGACAAACAGTTCATCCCTATTAATTCACCCCTGCAAGGCAGTTCAATTATCTGCAAACTAAGGCACAGAGTCCAATGTCACCAAGCCAGCAACTGGTAGAGCTGGGGTTTGAAGCCAGGTGCTCTGGCTATGAGCCCTTTCTTCCCGCCATGGCTCAGAACAGGTAGAAGCAGCTGTTGGGCCTGGGATAGGGTGTGTGTGTGTGTGTGTGTGTGCGCGCGCACCTCCTGGGGTGGATAGCGGGGGAGGGGCTGGTGGGTCTCAGCAGAGAGCAGAGCAGGACGGCTTCCCGGTAGCCATATCTGCAGGGGCCATCATGGCTCTAGTGAGGGTGCAGGGGCTGGAGGCCTGGATGCCTGAAAAGAGCGGCCCGTTTAGCTCTGTGGGCAGTGGTGGTGTGGAGTGATATTGCAGCTGCTCCCAGAGAGACTGGAGGGAGGAGCAAGGACTGGTGGGGGTGACCACAGCCTGGGCCTGACGCCCCTCTCTGGGCAATGGCTCTTCTCTTCCTAGCTCCCCCACTTACTCAGGAATCATGGGCAGTGACTGGGTCTGAGACTCAGTTTTCTCCTCTGTAAATGGGGTAGAAATGGCCGCAGCCTTTGAGGTTACTGAGGCTGATCAAGCTGCTGTGGGGAAGGTACCCAGCAAAGCACGGCCCTGGCAGGCACCAGAAGGGTGGCTCTTTAATTGCACTGATGAGAGCGAGGAAGTCAGCCCTGGAAGGACTCTGAGAGCTGAGCCCTTTATTTCCTCGGAACACAGCCTGCTTGCCTGCTGACCCCAGTCCCTGGGGACTGCTACTCACCACCACCTCCAGGTCTGAGTTCAGGTGCCGCTGAGTGTCTGACATCTGCACCAAGATCTCACCTGAAGGCAGAGGGAGCAGCAGCTTCAGTGTGGGGAGTGGCACCGCCACCACCCAGTTCTTCCCAGAAGCCAGTCCTGAGGCTGGAATTTAGAACCAAAGTCCGGGAATTTCCCCTCTGGCTTTGGGGACCTGCAGGCTTATCCCATCCTGGGCACAGCCCTGTGGGGAGTGGCTTGGAGACCCCTGACTGAAGGCCTATGTTGGGGTGAGGGCTGCTGGGACGGTGAGTGTGCCAAAGGAACCCCCCTGGACCCCAGGAGTGGGCAAAGGCAGAACCCGGGTCTGGGAACGGAGGCCTGGCAGGGGGCCCAGCTGGGAGGAGTGACCCCTACCCTACCTGAGAAGAGGGGGTACAGTGAAAGGGGAGTGCCTCACCCAGAATCTGCGAGGTGGAACTCTGCAGGGCCTGCTCTCCAATTTTCTGGATGGCGCTGAAGTACACCTCAGCCGCCTCTGACAGAGCTGAGGAGACAAGGGATGGTCCAGCCTTGGCCCCTGCGTCTGTCCCCATCCTCTGGAGGACCTGCTTTGGGCAGAGTGTGCCCAAGGGACACCTGGGGCCTGGCATAGGTGTGCGAGAGGGAGGCTGCCCTGGTGCTGTCTGTCGTGGGTGGAGTGCGGCATCTGTGTGTGACCATGTGGAGGGTGGGGATAGGGCTGGGGATGGAGTGGGACCGGGAGAGGGCAGGGGAAGCCGGCCTTGACTCTGAGGGCCTGCAGGGGAGGGACAGGTCGGTGGCCCTCGCTTTGGTGTTGACTGGTGCTGCTGGCAGAAGGTGTGGAAAGCTATGGAGGCCACAGCACAGCGGGCAAAGGGGTGCCAGTCTCATGGGACAAAGCAGAGGAATCCAGCATGGGCCAGTGTAGGCTGGGAACGGAGGTAACCCTGGGGTGATTTGTTTTATGTTTTGAGACAGAGTCTCACTACGTAGTTCAGGTTGAACTTGAACTATGTAGCCCAGGCTGGGCTTGAACTCACAGAAATCCTGATGCCTCAGCCTCCCGAGTGCTGGGACTACAGGCATCCACCACCATTCCCACCCTGGGGTGGGTTCTGAGGGTGGCATCCTGGTCTCAGCTGTGTGTGTCGGGGTGTACACTCAGCTGTGGGGGACCTGCAGCACCTCGCGCTGGTCTCAGGAGCATCTGGGGCACATGGGGGGCACTGGGGCATGGGTGTGGACAGGATGGAGCAGAGGCTGTGTGGGTACAGGAGGTGCACGGGTGTGAGGCGACGGGGTGTGCTGGAGGACTTGGGCTGAGGAGACCCCGGCAGTGGTAGGGTGGGCAAGGCCAAGGGGCTGGGCGCCAGCTGGGCACTCACCATGGAAGGCCCGGAGATAGTTGTTGCCCAGATACACCAGGTTCTCTAGGGCAGGATTAAACTGCTCCATGATGCTCTGGACCCGAGGATGAGGGAGGCCGGGCATGGAGACAGGAGAAGAAGGAGCAATGGACAGAGGCACCCACCCTGACCCCGGGAAAGCCAGAACCCTGGCCGTTGGCTGCAGGGCCTTGAAGGCCATCTTTTGGGGGCCTGATCCAGGCCAGGGTCCCCTTGTGTCATCTGCTGCTCACACAGTGGTCTGGCAGAGGTGGACGCCCGGCATGGGACACCTCCTCCTCCCCGGGCCCGAAGCTTGGCAACAGCATGGCCTGCCCCGCCCCACATCCAAGCCTCTCTGGGCTGGACACACGGGGCTGTGTGGAGGCAGTATGAGCCCCCCGGGTTGGGGCCCACTGGAGAACAGCCTGGGTGGTGGAGACAGCCCTGGACTTGGAGTTGGAATTGGGTTTTGATTCAAATCCCAGCAGCACCTCTTCCTTCTGGTGACCTTGATAAGCCGTTTGACCTCTGCGGTCTTGGTTTTCTCATCTATCAAATGGTAGCTATTTTCTATTTCACAGGTTCGGTGAGGTAAGGCTTACATGTGAAAGGGTCCTGCATATAGGAGGTGCTCAATAAATGTCCATGGGTTTGTTTTTTGGGGGGTACCGGGGATCGAACTTGGGACCTTGCACTTGTGAGGCAGGCGGCAGAAGCACTGAGCTAAATCCCCGGCCCTCAATAAATGTCCATGGACACTGCAGCATGTCCTCACAGGAAGTTGAGGGAAGGACTCAGAAATGAGATCGAGGGAGAGAGTGCCCACTCCCCACCCCTGGCCCCAGCCTTCCCCTGGGACTCCCATCTCAGGACTCAGCAAATTGGGTCCCTGGGGCATTCTGCCTTGTTGGGAGCAGGAAGTAGGGGTGCTGTTGAGTGTGAGGCTGACTGTTCCCGCCACCCCCACTCCTGAGCCCGTAGCTTGGCCCAGCCTGGCTCTGCCCTCCTTCCCAGAACCTGAGGCCCAAATCCACCCTGTTCTCAGGGCAGGCTGGGCCTCCAAAACCTGGCTTTGTGCTCACCTTGTAGATGGCCATGGTGGACCTGTAGAACTGGTCCATCTCAGGTGCCATGGGGTGGCCACGTGGGCACTGGGCAGGAACCGTGGCAGGAGCAGGACTGGGCACCCCCAGGTCAGTCTTTGCAGAGCCCGGTGCTCGGCAGGCAGTGAACAGGCAGGAGTGGGACCTGCACACAGGGTGGCCTTGGAGGAGGTGGCTGCTTAATAATTCACCAGCAGGGATGTCAGTGCGATCTGGGGCGTAACCAGAGCCGCCAGGGAAGGCATCCTGTGACGCCTGGGTTCATGTGGCCTGCCCTTCCATTATTTATCTCAGTGCGGGCCAGTGGGCACAGCGGGCGGGACTCCCCCAGGCCCCCTCGTCTTCACAGAGCCCTGTCCTGGCACTGGTCCCTAGCAGGCACTGTCCGTTGCACCGGGCTAGAGTGCTTGGTGCCTTCCTCCCGGGCTCCCCAAAGCAGCCCTGGGGTCAGCCCACCCATGTGTTGGACACACTGCTGCCCTCAGACCTTGTCTCTGCTCTGAGCCCCTAAGATCCATGCCTGGGGGGACACTGTACCCCCAAAGCTCCCACATCCATTCCTGACCACCTAGGTCCTCTAAATGCCAGAGAGAGGGGGGCACAGATCTGAGGAGACTGTGGCCCTGCTCACTCAGGGGCCCTGTCCTTGATGTCACCCCAACTCTCAGATGGGCTCTTGTCCATCCCTAAGGAGCTGCCTGGGGCAGGTGGACCTGCTGCTGCCCCTGGACACCCCACTGGCCTGTTCTGCAGAGGCCTGGAGAGGTGCCCCTGCCCCAGCAGCCAGGGCCACAGGGCACACGAAGAGGCCAGGTGGTGGCTGAGAGGTGGGGCTGGGGGACAGGGCACACTCGCACCTCGGTGCACGTAACACAGGCCGACGGAGGTCCAAACCATTTATTTCACAGTTTGGGGGGTCCCATCCCCTCCCCACTCTCAAATGCTTTTGTAGGGAAGATTAAGTGATCTCACAGGGTGACCTTTGAGAGCTGGGGAGGATTCAGGGTGGGGCAGCTCCAAGGACAGGGTGGCTGGATGTACAGAGGGGCAAAGTCGAATGGGGCATGCCACGCCTGGAGCCCGGGTTTCCGGTGTGCGGGGGGTGACAGACTTCACCCCAGAGAGAGGGTGCAGTGGGCTGTGCCCACTAGGAAACCTGGGGGCCCTTGCAGGTCTGGGGGCTGCAGGGTGCACTGGGCATTGTAGTGTTGTAGCTCAGGGGGCACAGGGCCACTGGTCATGTCCCTCAGCCAGGGAAAGGCACCGAGGACTCTGGACACTCAGCCTGCAGTGACAGAAGGTGAGGAAGGTGGGCAGGAGAGGGACCAGCCTCAGGTGAAAGCTGCGTGCGTCCCGGGCCCCAGTCCACCAAAGGACTCGGAGCTGCCTGGCCCTGGCTCTGCCTGGGTGCCAGTGGCCTCGCCGCAGGGAAGGGAGGGGCTCAGGGTGAGAGCAGCTGCTGGACCAGCTTCTGAAACTGCTCTCGGTGCTCGTAGATGTAGACCTCAGTCTCCCAGAGAACATTGACCAGCACTGCATCGTTGACCTCATCCAGCATGATGTCTGTCCCCAGCTGGGGGTTCAGTCTGTCCAGGCCAAGGAAGAGAGGTCACCCAGATAGGGTGGGGACAAGAGCTAGGATGGGGTGGGCTTGGGGAACACAGCAGCCCCCTGGGAAGGGAAGGCTCATGCTGCGGGCAGGGGTCAATGGGTCCCACCAGGCCGGGTGGTGCGTGGCTGGGGTCCTGGCCTCACCTGAAGTACTGGATCCCCACCATCTCGCACCAGGCCCGGGCGCGGTCCACAGCCCGCCCATCAGCGTCCGTGCACTGGGGAGAAACAGCCTCTATGAGCCTAGGCCACAGCCCCAGCACAGCCTACCCTGGCGTCCCTTGCAGCCCCACCCTGGAGACCCCCGGTTCTAGCGAGGGTCAACAGAAGGCGAGTCCCACTCCCTTGGCCTCAGACCCCAGCTGTGCAGTCTGGGGCAGGGGTTTCACATGTGGCTCAAGAGAGGCTGTCTGGGGTCACCGAAAGAGGGTGGGGTCAGCAGCTGAGTGGCTCCCCGTCCCCTCCCCCTTAGCTTTTGTCCCTGTATATTCTAGCCTTTCGTCCTTGTATTCTGGGCTTCTACACCAAGCTCTTTGCAGAAAGGGCTCCACGGCCAGAGGATGCTTGAGCATACACACTGTGGCAGCAAGGGGTAGGGGGTATCATGAACTGCTGTCCTGGGGATCTTCCCCCCAACCCCTGCAGCTGGCTGAAGAGGCTGACAGATCTAGTGGACCCCAGGGAGAGGGTGGAGAGCCCGAGGGAAGCAGGCTGGAGCCGGGGCCCAGACGCACACAGTCCACCACCATCTTGCCCAGTTCCTTGGCCCCAAAAACGGTCTTGGCCAGTTCCCAGGGGTTGCTGGGGCGGAAGACGTCCACACAGCTCACAGGCACCTGAGGGGACCGCCCTGTCCCCAGAGACACCACAATGGAGAGTTTCTTCACCTTGTTGCCCTGACCCTGTAGGGAAGAGGACAGGAGTAGCTGAACCCCTGCCATGGGTGGGTGCACCCAGGGGAGTCAGAGAGAGAGGCACTGGGGGCACCACAGAGGGGAAGAGGCCAGAGGACCAGGGCACACCTGGGTACACCTGGGCACTGCTCCTGGCCGGCCCCTGCAGGCGGGGTCTGGTTGTGCCCAAGCTGCAGCCCCCAACCCCCTTCCTGAAGGGCTGGTGTGGTGTCACTCAGATCTCCTAGGAAAGCCCCATATGTACCAAAAAAGCCTCACATCCCCTGGCTGTGGGTGCTCCTGCCAGCCTGTGGGCTGAGCACAATTCAAGGTCAGGCCAAGGAAGGGAGGGGAGGGATCGGTCATTGGTCTCTGCTGTTCATAGGTGTCACACCATTATCTCATTAATCCTCCAGGCAGTGCGTGGAAGGGTGTGATCGCCCTGCTTCACCATCAGGACTCTCAGCCAGGCTGGGACAGACCAGGAAGAAGTTTCCCCAGCCACATGTGGGTCATGGGGCTGAGACTTGGTGCTGCCTGGCATTTGTTTAACAAACTCTGCTGTTGATTTGCTGGGTGACCTTGGTAACCCTGTTGAGTAATCTGCTCTGGAACCCAGGCCCCTCATCCTTAACAGGACTTTGACTGGACAGACTTAGGTCTGAGCCCTTCAGGAAGCCCATCCTGTTGGTACTTCACAGGCCATGGCCACTGGGTCCTCATGGCACCTGGGGCAGGCACTGTCCCCCCACCCCTGCTCGGCAGCTAAAGTGAAGGACAGACTGGGTGGGCAGCCTCCGCTGGCAGGAGAGCCACTGACTCTGCACCATCCTGTCCCCAGGGGCCTCAGAATGGGTCCCCAGGCTTCAGAGCAAAGGCCCTGCCCCTCCTGGCCCTGCATAGCTCCTGGGGACACCAAGAGACTGTGTCCCTGCCAGAGCAGACTCTGCACGGGATAGGAGCTCCTTTCGGAAAGCACATGTTCCCTGTGGGGCAGAGTGGCAGATAGGGCCACGCACATTGCCCTCCCCACTATCTGCAGATGCTATGAACTCATCCTAGTGCTCTCAGCACACATTGCAGAATGGGCCTGGAATCCCTCTAAGCACCTGCTGGGTTCTAGGCCGTTATGGTGGGTGTGGGGTGCAGCCTTTGCTGTCCTGGGTGACTCTGCAGCTCACACTCATGCCCAGGCCCTCTTACCCTACTCGGCTCTCACCTTGCGGATCAGGTCCTGGTTGAACTCGTGGATCTCGGTCATGGCGTCCAAAGTGGGGTTGTTGGCTAGCAGCCCGCCATCCAGGAAGCGCCCATTGGGCCGGAAGTAGGTGGGGGCTGCCCCACTGCTCCGGGCTGCCCGCCACACCAGCTGCTCTGGAGTTGGGGGAGGAGGTGGCCCAGTGGCACAAAGGACTGGTATAAGACCTTGCACTTCAGATCCCAGAATATGTGTTAGGGGGCAGTGCAGGAAGACAGAAAGTCTGGGAACTCTTCTTCTTTTTTTTTTTTTTTTTTGTGGCAGTACTGGGGATTGAATTTAGGGCTTTCACACTGAGCTACATCCCTAGTATTTTTTTTATTTTCAGTCAAGGTCTAAGGTGCTAAATTGCCCAGGCTGAGCTCAGACTTGCAGTCCTCCTTCCTCAGCCTCCCAGACTGCTAGGATTACAGGTGTGCACCACCACGCCTGGCTAGTCTGGGAACCCTTCAGAAGCAGGCCTCCCAGGTCATGCCACTGAGCCCCAGTCCTCTGGAAGGCAGGGTGCCACTGACGACCTCCTCAGCTCTCCTCTAGCTGGCCAAAGCCCAAGGGGCCCCATGAATGTCTGTCCTCAACCATCTGACACCAGGGCAATTTGATGTCAAGCCTGCAACTCCCACCCACCGCCCACAGCGTCCAAGCCAATTGCTTCCCACAGATGCATCGAACTGGGTTTTCACCTTCGGGCTGAGCTGGAGGCTTTAGGTTAACGTTCTGGCTGAAGCGAGGCTCCCGGATGGCCTCTGGGGCCTCATAATTCCGGAAGAGGTGGAGCTCAGCTGGCTGCCGATCAGACAGTGTCCCGGTCAGCATCACCCTGGGGACAGGCAGGAAGGAGGGCAGCTGACCCACCCACCGGCCACATCTCCCTTACCCAGCACTCTGGCCCCATCCCCAGACCTCTGAATCCTGCAGTGCAGGGGGTGTCAGAGTGGAAAGCACCTGGGCCTTGCTCAGGCAAGGTGGCAAACTTTGTCCTCATGCTGATGGGCTTATCCTTCTCCCAGTGATCCCTTCTGGGAATTCACCCTAAGAGGCTGCCACACGTGGGCGGCCCAGGCAGCGTGTGCTACTGAAGCAAATGACTGGAAGCAGCTGCAGTGTCTGTTGGTGGACAGTCCAGTGGTCTGCAGCTGCCTGCCCTGCCCATGGGGTGTCATGCAGAGTGACCCAGGTGAGGGAGTACTTATGTGTCAATAGGGCAGGAATAAGACATTTATGCAGAACAAACAGGGCTTGGGACACTAAGCCACATTTATCTCAGCGCCCTAAAAGGAACCCCCCATGGCCTGGCAACAGTGAGCTGGCTTGGGGATGGGAGCTGCTCAGTGGCTGCAGCTCCAGGTGGGATGGGAGGAGATTTCTATCTATGGGACCTTTGATACCTTTCCAGTCTTCTGCCAATGTGAGTCACCAGCCTATTAAAGTAGCCGCCTACTTATCTTGAGAGACACAGACATCCTAATCGCTGCTGGTGCTGCCCCCTTGGAAACTAGCATGTATCAAAATCCTTACAACTGTATAGCTCCTGGATCTGAGAATTCCATCTTTGAATAATCTTAAATAAAATGAAAGATTATTGTATAAGGCTATCCACTGCAATGTAATTCATCACTGTGAAAAATCTAACTAGAACAACAGAAGGGGTGAGTAAATAATGATATGTTTTGGAGCGGATCAAAGTGCTGAGAGGGAGTTCAGAGTAACATAGAGTTATATGTTAAATTGAAAAGAAAAATATAAAGGAAAGGGACAAAAAGCTCTGTAGAAGAAAGATTTTTAAAAAGGGTGGTGAGTCAGGAGGATCAGAAGTCTGAGGCCACTTTAGGCACTGAGATCTTGTTTCAAAATAAAAATCTGAGAAAAGGGCTGCTTGGTGGCAGAGTACTCGCCAGGAGGAGTCTGTGTTCAATCCCCACCCCTAATCCAAACATTCAAAAAGACCACCAGGGCCCGGGATTTAGCTCAGTGGTTCCGGCGCCTGCCTTGCAAGCACAAGGTCCCGAGTTCGATCCCTGGTACCAAAAAAAAAATAAAATAAACAAAAAGACCAACAAATTCTACGCAAGGTACATGAGAAGAAATCCCTATCTAGATGTAGCAGAGTGTAAATGTAGAGATCAAAACAACAAACAAAGTTATCCAGAGGCCAGAGGCCCATCAACTGTAAGGGAGTTCCAGATTAAATGGACTTGGGGTGCAACAACAAAATTAAAAGATAATGGAATGGTATTTTACATGTCCTAGAGAAAAACAAAGTCGCCAGACTAGAATTTTATTTTGTTTGTTTGTTTGTTTTGTACCAGGGATCAAACTCAGGACCTTGCGCTTGCAAAGCAGGTGGCAGAACCACTGAGCTAAATCCCCGGGCAGACTAGAATTTTATAGTCAGCATGAATAAGAGTGAAATAAAATGATTTTCAAGTCATGATATAAAATTCGCTTATTTTCAAACAATTCTGCTAGAGGATAATTTACCACCAGCAGACCTGCCCTAAGGGAAAGTAAAAGGAATGCACTAGGCAGAAGGAAAATCACCAGGATGGAAGTTTAATATGCAAGAAAGAATGGAGAGCAAAGAAGTCACATATGCACACGCAGAGGAGTCACCTTATACGGGCTTATAAGAACCTATTGACAAATCTCACAGGGGAATTGGTAAACATGCCAAATCAGGGCTTCCCCCGAGATATGGTTACCATCATACCAGATCTTTCCAGATAGATCTAACGGAGTACCAGATTAAAATATAATAATGTCTACAAGGCTTAAAAAAACAAGGCAGGTTAAATATACAGAAAAAAATCACTGATAGGATGGGAGAAGGCATAAGGCTAAGTGTTTTAACTTAGTGCTTGATTTCATCTGAGAAGAAGGTAATGCTATTAACTAAATGTAGACATTTTAGAGTTAAGCATGTGGGCTGGGGAGTAGCTGGTAGAGCACTTGCCTAGCACGCACCAGGCCCTGGGTTCGATCCCCAGCACCACACATACATGCACATGCACACCCATAGCGAAGCATGCACTACAAAACCACACAGACTGGACTGCATAAATTTCAAACTACTAGGGGGACAGTGGGATGTAATGATAAAGCCCTACTCAGTGAATCCAAAACTAGGCAAAAAGAGCAGAAGAAAAAGCCACAAGAGAGTAGGGTGGCATCTGTCAGCCCAAATAGAGCTGTGGTTTAACGAAAAGGGCTGTCGTGTAAACTTGGTCAAACATAGGCTGGCCATGTGACTCGGACTAACCAGTGAAATCAGGCTGAACTAAACTGATTTCAATAAACTTATTCCTACACATTAAAAACCTATGAGTGGGGCCAAGGATTTAGCTCAGTGGTTCTGCTGCCTGCCCCGCAAACTAAAGGACCCAAATTCAATCCCCAGTACCAAAAAAAACCCCCAAAAAACAAAAAACGTATGAGTGGACTAAATGGCCCAGGTAAGAACAAAGGGTAAAGGATTAGACAAACAAGTCCAGACATAACATAATGGTTTAGGGAGGCCGACTTGAACACACATGCAAATGAGTGGAAAGCAGCTGGTATAACTACGCAAGTAGCAGACAAAACGGACTTTCAGGCAAAGAGCATCCCTAGAGATAAAGAGGGACGCTTCATAATAATACAAGATTCCAGCCCCCAGAAAGATACATAGAAATTTAAGTTTATATGCAATTAATACCAGAGTATCAAACTATTAAAAGTGACAAAACAGCCAAAGCACAAAAAAATCGCCACACTAGGACTTTCCAACCTGTCTCAGTCACTGATAGAAAATGTGTCGTGCTCTAACTACTTTGAAGATAATAGTTACAGTGTAATAACTACTATTATTCTCTTACGATTATGAAATTTTGTTCTATTTTTTCATAAAATAAAATTAAAAATAATTGATAGAAGAAATGGATAAAATCAGTAAGAATATGGAAGATTTGGAAGTTTTAAATTAAATTCCTTGCCAATGTGGCTTAACAGGCATATAGAACTTAGCACCCAACAAAGGCAGAATCCTTATTCTTTTCAGTTAAGTATTTATAAAAACTAACTGAAAAGGGCCACAAACCAAGTCTCAAGAAGTTTTAAGAGATCCAAATCATGTTCTCTGGCCATAGTGATTAACAACAATAAGATAACTAGAATAGGGCTGGGGATTTAGCTCAGTGGTGCCACCACCTGCCCTGCAAGCAAGCGCAAGGACCTGAGTTCGATCCCCAGTACCAAAAAAAAGAAAAAAGCTAACTAGAATATGTCTTCAGTTCAGAAACTGAAAAATGCATTTTTAATAACCTACAGTTAAGAAAAGAAATTATAATAAAAATTAGAAAATCTTTTGAGCTGAATAATAATAAATATGGTTACAGGGTATAATCAAAGCACTACCTAGGGGAAATGTTCAGATTTATTTATGTATATAAATATGGCAGTCCCCATTCTCCGTAGCTTTGCTTTCTGTAGTTTCAGTTGCCCGTGGTCAACCATGGTCTAAAAATATGAAAATAAGCAATTCCTAAGATTTAAGCTGCATGCTATTTGGAGTAGCGAGATGAATCTGGTGCTGTCCTGCTCCTTCCCAGGGTACTCAGCACTGTCTCAGTTAACAGACTGGCTGTCTTGGCTATCGTTAGACTGACTGTGAGTACTGTCTGCAGTTTCAGACAACCCCAGGGGTCTTGAAACCTATCCCCCAGATAAGGGGGATCTAGTGTACACACTCACAACTCACACACACCGTATAGAGCAGAAGAAGAAAATCAATGACAAAACATTTTATTTCAAGAAGTTAAAAAAAGAGCCAGAGCTGGGTGTGGTGATGCACACCTGAAATCCCAGCATTTTGGGAGGCTAAGGCAGGAGGATTGAAAGTTTGAGCCCAGGGGCCTGGGATTTAGCTCAGTGGTTCCACCACCTGCCTTGCAAGTGCAAGGACCCGAGTTCCATCCCCGGTACCAAAAAAAAAAAACAAACAGTTTGAGCCCACCCTGGCTGACTTAGAGACTTAGCAAGAGAGATCCTATCTTAAAATAAAAAATACAAAGTGGCTGAGGATGTACCTCAGTGTGAAGGCCCTGGGTTCAATCCCTAGTTCAGCCCCCCAAAAGAACCCTAAAACAAACAAGTATCCAAGGAGTGCTATGGTTTAGGTCTGAGATGTCCCCCAAAGCCTTGTGTACTCATAGGCAGGGCTTCGGGGTAACTGGATTATGGATGATGTGTGCTAGGAGGTAGGGTCTGGCCAGGAGAGGCGGTCCCTGTGGTGTACCTGTCCTCCCAGCTCTTCTCTCCCCTCTCTGGTTCCCAGCTGCCCTGACATGAGCTGTTTTCCTTCACCCAAGCCCTTCCACCATGCTGCCAATCATACAAGGACTGAAACTTCTAAGACATGAACCAAAATAAAGCTTTCCTCCTTTACGTTATATCAGGTATTTGTCCCAACGATGAGAGAGTGACTAAGAGAAGGGGTAAATACAAGACATAAATTAATGAGGCAGAAGGCAAACAGAATAGAGTCAGTAAGTGGTAACAACTGATGTTCTGAAAGGCTAACCCATTTGAAAATTCTGTGGCAAGACGGGAATAACAGGGTGCTACAGCCCCTAGAAGATAGTAGGAGGACACTTTGACCAGATCCATGCCAATAACTGAGGATTTAGATCAAATGGATGCAGTCCTAGAAAAACATCACCAAAACTAACTGAAGACACTGAGAAACCCTGACCTCACAATCATTAAAGAAATTACTCCATGCAGTGACACACGTTTATAATCCCAGCTATAATCCTCCTGAGGCAGGAGGATCACAAGTTCAAAGCCAGCCGGGCAACCTAGCAAGACCTTGTCTTAAAAGTATTGTTGAATTGTTCACTTAAAAGAAGTAAACTTTATGATTTATAAATTATAGCTCAATTAAGTTATTTTTAAATGAGTGGTGATGGGGTCCTGAGCTGCAGTCTTGACCCTGAAGGGGCTGGAAATTTCTGAAGGGGCAGATGTGAAGGAGAAGAGAGTGTCAAGGCCCTGCCTACCATGGGTCCCACCCACCCGCCTCCTGCTCCCGGATACCTAGCCCTGCCTTTCTTATCCTCCTTGCTCACACCTCATCCTCAAACTGGAGCCCAGGGAGAACTGGACAGGGGCAGTGTCAGATGGCACCGTTAACGTGCAGAGGGCGTCAGAGGAGCCACGGGGTGCTAGAGTTAGAGAGAGGAGAGTTTGTACCCTGGTGCCGATCGCTAGCTTTGGGGACCAACATGCTGCTTATTACTATTGAGTCTCAGGCTCCTTGTCTAAGAAATGGGCCAACATTCCATTGTGTCACTGTTCTGAGGATTGAAAAGAGGCTTATACACAGGAAGTCCTCGGTATGTGCCAGACTTTCCCTTCCCAAGGCCTTCTGCTGTTATTTGGATGTGGTTTGTCCCCACCATCCCAAGGGTCCATGTGTTGGAAAGGTTGGTCCCTGTTTTGTGGTATTTAGAGGTGGAGCCTTTAAGTAGTGGAGCCTTGTAAAGGCGAATTAAGTCTTGGGGACATTCTCTCTGAAGGGATTAACACAGGCCTCCTGGAGGTGTCAGCAAAGAGCAAACCTGACCCTCATCTGGCTTCCTGTCTCATGTGATCTCTCCCTCCTCCATGTGTCCACTATGATGCTCTCCACTATGTTGTGACACAGCCAAGGGGACCCTCACCACAGGCTGAACAAATGGGGCCATGCTGTCTTGGACTTTCAGCCTCTAAGGCTATGAGCTAAATAAACCTCTTTTCTTTATACAGTACCCGGCCTTGGATGTTTTGCTATTGCAACATAAAATGCATTAATACACATGCCCAGTACATCTGCCAGCTCTCAGCAATAGCCACCCCTACCTTCCCTGCCATCAAAATTCATGGAGACTTCACAAATTGTCATTATTTGCAGATGACATGATACTCTATACAGAAGACCCTGAGAACTCGACTTAATAACCAAATTCAGTAAAGTAGCTGGATACACGGTCAACACACAAAAATCAATAGCTTTCCTCTTCACGAACAACAGGCTCACCAAGAGAGAAATAGGACAAACAATTCCTTTCACAATAGCATCCAAAAAATTGAAATACCTAGGAATCAACCTAAAAGAAGAAATCAAAGACCTCTTCTCTGAAAACTATAGCACTCTGAAAAGAGAGATTGAAGATGATATCGGAAAATGGAAAGACATCCCTTGCTCCTGGGTAGGAAGGATCAACATAGTGAAAATGGCAATACTTCCAAAACTGCTATATAGAT
>NW_004624752.1:9814550-9830527 GCF_000247695.1 Heterocephalus glaber | reverse complement strand
AATTTGTAATAGCTAAAACTTGGAAGCAGCCCAACTGCCCGTCACCTGGAGACTGGATAAAGAAAATGTGGTGTTGTTTTTTTTTTATAAAGTGGAGTACCACTCAGCCATAAAGAATGAGAAACTAGGGACATTTATAGTTAAATGGATGCACATTGAGGCGATACTCTTAAGTGAAATAAACAGGACACACGTGTAAATATTGAATAGTTTCTCTAGTGTGAGAAACTGAAAGTGTAAATAAGGACTAAAAGATTTAACAGATAATGTGAAATAGGAAGAAAAGGGGCAAAGGGGAAGGGGAAGTGGGAGGGGTAGGGGAAAGGGAAGAAGGGAATGGAATTAATATGAGAAAATGAAAAAATGGAAACAAAGTCTTTGTAAATAGGGAAGGATGGAGGGATTGAAGGGAGAGCAGGGAAATCGGGAAAAAGTAAGAACCAAGAGAGACTATGTAAAGGTGCAAATTTCCAATGGTGAATGTCATTATATTGTATATCTAAAATGTACCAATAAAATTAATTTTTTAAAAAAGAAATTACTCCAATCATCAAAATCTTCCCATTAAGAAAACTCCAGGCCTAGACAACTTTCCTGCCAAGTTCTACCAAATATCCAAGGAAGAAATAAAGTCACTATTATTTTACTAACTCTTCCAGAAAATAGAGAAAGAGGCAACACACCCTCAAAACCAAAGCCAGAAAGATCAGGTCAAGTTCATCCATGAACAGGGAAGTAAAAATTCTAAACAAAATATTAGCAAACAAACTTGTCAGAAGTTGCTCTACAAGAGGCACAGGGAAGTGAAAGCAACATGAACAGATATTTGCACACCTGTACATACAGCAGCATTACTCACAAGAGCCGAAAGTTGGAAGTGACCCAAGTGTCCATAGATGGCTGAATGGATACACACAAAACAGTAGTTTATCCATGCAATGGGTACCCAGAAGCCTTTAAAAGGAAGGGGACTCTGACAGCTGCTACAGTATGGATGAACCTGAATCAAATTTCCCCATAAGGTCAACAATGAACCTAAACCACTGAATTTGATTCGGTTCTCTTCCAATTTGGTTTGCAACCAGAATCCTGGAAAGAATTAAGTTTGTGAACTATAAAATGAGCCCTGCTTCCTTGGGGACTCAATGATTTTGCACCCAGATGCATGCCCCAGAGAAATTCATGCACATGAGAGCCAGAAAGCAGGCACAGCCAGGCACAGTGGTGCACACCTGTAAACCCAGCATTCTGGGAGGCTGAGGCAGGAAGACTGAACGTTAGAGCCCAGCCTGGGGAATTTATCAATTTAGCAAGACCCTGTCTCAAAAAAAATGAAAAGACAGGGCTGGGGATATAGCTCAGTGGGAAGGCCTTGGTTCAACCCCTAGTACCATACAAAAAAGAAAGCAAACTCAAGTGTTCTATACACAGGACTCCTGTAAAACCCAAACCAAATGACCTGAGCATCCATCACAGGTGCTTGGAGAAACTAACCTTGGGGCCTGTGGACAAGGCGAACTCCATAAAAGGGAGGACACTGAGTGACACTGCAGGAAAGGTGTTGGCAAGCATGACACGGTGAAAGAGAACAAACTGATTCTGCCCGTGCCCAGAGCAGCAGACCTAAGCCATGCTGTTCCCTGGTGCAATGGAAAACGATCTGATCTGGAAAAGCCAGGAGTCTACTTTGTGTGGGATGGGAGAGCTGCTGCCCTGGGGGTGAGGGACAGAGCTGTGACAGGTAGGGCTTTGAGTTGGTTTCAGGGTTATGTGGCTGTTTTCTTTATAAGTATTCCTTAATCTCTGCATACACTTTTTTTTTTTAAGACAAGGTCTCACTATGTGGTTCAGGCTGACCTTGAACTTGCATCAGTTCTCCTGCCTCAGCCTCCAGAGTGCTGGGATTACAGGCCTGTGGCACCACGCCCAGCTTTGTATATGCACTTTTAAAAATGTATGTTCGAGGGCCAGGGATTTAGCTCAGCGGTTCCAGCCCCTGCCTCTCAAGCACAAGGTCCCAAGTCCGATCCCTGATACCAAAAAGAAAAGTATGTTTGAGTATATTAATTTATGTTTGATGGTATCTAGAATAAAATTTCTAAAGTGGTTTTTAAAAATTATCTTTCTGGTTAACAAACTGTTCTTTTTTACTTTTTGTATTTTCCAATTTTGCTTAAAATATTGTTTTATTCCTAAGATGAAAAACAAAAACAACTAAAAGCTCTATTATGAAAACAGCCCACGGCCAGGGATTTAGCTCAGTGGTGCCGCCGCCTACCCCGAAAGCGCAAGGTCCGCAGTTTGATCCCCAGTACCAAAAGAAAAAAAAAACAGCCCTGTTTTCCTCCCTGGCCCTCGGGACCTGGCTCACACAGGGCCCCCCGGGCCACCCTCCCTGACCACCTCGTCCTCACCCTCTCCCTCCTCTAGACCCCAGGCAGTCACCTGATGGACTCCGTCTGGTGCCTGCTCCGCAGCGGGTGAGTATCACCACAGGCCTGACAGGAGTAGGCGTACTGCAGAGAAGTGACCATGCTGCGGGCCCTGCTGGAACCTCGTAACACGCAGCCCCGCTGCCCGTGGTCCTCGGTTACCTCCCTCCCCGCCAGGCTGTGCACAGCTCCCAGCCTTTCATCTGCCAGGTTCGGGACAGGGAGGTCCCTATGTGAGTTGGGTGAGAACAGCCCTCCTAGGCTGGGTGGGTGGTGAGAGCATCAGCCAAGTGTCAGCAGTGACTGCTGCCCTTTACTGCTGTGGTCAGGGACACACGTACACCTCACCCTGGGAACGAGATGCTATGGCTGTGCGAACTGAGCCAGGCTTCTGCAAGCACAAAGGGCTGAGCTCCTGGGCATCAGCATTTGTGGAAGTGGGATCCCCACCCACCAAGGAGAGGATGCCCGGAGTCCTCCCACTGTGTGCCTTTGCCTCCCCTGGCCCCAGGGGTGCTGGGCCCAGAGAAGGGGTTGTGGATCTGATGTTCACCTATGCGATACCCCTTTCTCCAGCCTGGGATGACCCTCCTGGAGTGTGGGCCCCTAAACCAATGCCTGGTGCACATATCACTTGCTCCTCTAAGCCCTGCCTGATTTGTACAAGTTCAAGTTCGTCTGCCTTAAATTACAGGCACAGGTGCTGGGTGTGGTGGCACATGCCTGTAATCCCAGTACTTAGGAAGCTGAGACAGGAGGATTGCCATGAGTTTGAGGCCAGCCTGGTCAACACAGTGAGTTCAACGCCAGCCTGGATTACACAGTAAGATCCTGTCTCAAAAAACAAAAACAAAAATTATAGGCACAGCCAAAGCCACCTGATTATGATCTCCTTGGTGCTGTGTAAGGTATGAGAAGTGGTCGCCGTGTAACATGCAGCCTCAGTGGAGCTGGCCTCACAGGAGAGAGGCAGCCCAGGCCCTGGCAGGGGCCAGAGCCAGGCCCTAGGGGTGGGCCTCTCCTTTGCCCTTAGGTGTCTGTTGCTGATCTGAGTCCTCCAGAGAAGCCCCTTGTGGAGACGGGGCGCTCCTGTCCCACCCCAGGCTCTAAGCGGCACTTAGACCACCATGCAGGGTGGGGTGCTTACTTGGGCTTCTTGACATCTGTCATCTTGGTGTGCTCCCCGAACTCCCGCTTCAGGAACTCCTCCAGGGGCCCCGACTCATAGGGCCGAGAGCCCCGGAACACCTCATCCTTCATGCGGAAGTACACGCCACGCATGTAGGACATGGACTTGCCTAGGAAGAGGAGAGGGGTTGCTGGGAAAGCAAGGCCACACAGGCCCAAGAGGAGTAACCACTCTGCACATGGGCCAGCACTGCTGGAGGCCACAGAGGTCAGGGGTCTCCAAGGGGGGGACTGCACCTAAGCCTCCCGCCCTTCCCTGCCAACTTCCCACATGGGCAGGGAGCCCTTTCCACAGCCCAAGGCTCTGTGCCTAATTCTATATTCATAATTTTGCATTGTTTTCCTTAAAGAAGAGCCCTGAGAGTGTAAAAGTGTAAAACCCAGACCCACCCATGTGTCACAGAACAGCCCTGTGCTGTGTGTCTGCCCGGCTGCCTGGGGAGCCGTGAGTTCCCTGTGCCAGGGGAAGTGTGAGTGGAGGGTGGAACTAGGTGACTTCCCAGCCCCCAGCCACAGCTCCTGGGAGTTGAAGGCCTTAGATGGCGCAAACACGGTCCCTAAAGGAGGATGCGACTTTTCCAAGGAGGCTGGGACCCCTGCCCACTGCCCCCACCCAGACTTTCTGGCCCAGGTTCCCAGAAGACAAGAGAAGGCACGGGGCCCCTGAGGCTGTGGGAGAGAGCCCTGCAGACTGCTGGACACCAGCCTGACCATGCCCCAGCTTACTGGGTGACCCCTCTGGTCCTCAGTGTCCCCTCCTGCTCACCTCACAGGGCTCTGGTGAGAATCATCAAAATGAAATGAAATACTCGTTGGCATACTGCAGCGGGCGACTTGCACCCGATGACCCTCCCTTCCCTGACCGTCATGGGATGCTGCTCTCAGTGGCCTCCTGGGCTGGTCGCTTCCCAGGCCCTGCAGCACCCTGGACTGCCTGGCATGGTTTCTTCACATCACCCAGCAAACACCCAGTTGCCTGTGTCCCATCCACCCTGCCTCCCCCTTGCCAGCAGTACCCAATGGAACACACAGGCCCTCCCTTAGCCCATGCTCCATTCTCTCCTTCCCTCCTTCTTTCCCTTTCTTCCTTTTTTGAGACAGGGTCTTGCTATGTAGTCCAGGCTGGTCTTGAGCTCACGGCAATCCTCCTGCTTCAGCCTCCTGAGTGCTGCAATAACAGGTGTGCACCACTATGCCCAGCTGCACTGCCCCCTTCTACAAAGCTCTGCCAACACACTCAGCCCCTTGAGGGCAGATCTCGCCCCACCTTGCCCTACCCAGCCCCCAGGACTGTGCTCACTGTGCAGGATGGCCAGGGCCAGGATGCCCCCCGTGCTGGTGCCCGCCACCCAGTCAAAGAGGTCCTTGGTGGCCACGCCTGAGGCCTTCTCGATGGCGATGAGGAGCTGGATAATGACCAGGCCTTTCACTCCCCCTCCATCCAGACAGAGCAGGTGGTCGTGGCTGCAGTGAGGACAGTATCGGAAGTGAGCGGGGACTCTGACTGCCAGCACTCAGGCCCCAAACTCAGTCCGTCCCCTGAGCAGCGCATGACAAAGCTGGCAGAGCCTGCTGTGGAGCCTACCCTACTGCTGTGGGGTGAAGGACTAGAGCACCGTGTGTCAGAGGGTGCAAAGGAAAGGATGGCAGGAGAGGGCGGGGTGCCTTGGTGAGCAGGCACTGCAGTGCACCCCATGTTGGCATCCCCATCTCTGAGGGCAATTTGGGTCAGTTCTAGGCTCACCCAAGGCAGGTGTCTAATGAAAGTCTGCTGCAAGCAGACAGGCCCGGGGTGGAAGGGCTAGTCCCTACAGCCAGGCCAGGTCCGGTGGTGAGGGGGTCATGGCCTCCACTGGGGTGGGAGAGGCAGGGAGGATGGTCTCTGTGGCTGGGAGCAGGACGGTGTCACCAGCATTAGCTCTAGGAGGACACTCCCTGCTAAGCATATGCCTGTCTCTGAGTGAAGGAAGGAAGCCTAGGAGTCAGGACCGGTGCAAAATTACATGCTGGTGATGCAGGGCTTTGCAGATACAGAGCCTGAGCCCCTGAGAGCTGACTAACTCATTCAAGTCTCAGAGCAAGGTCTTCTAGTCTATGTCCTTTCTGCCACACACCCTGCAGGGAATGCACTCTTCCATATCAGAGGCAGCCCCTGCTCCAGGCCTGGGCAGCCAGGTCCCACACTTCTGACCCCCTTGCCTGAGGCGTCTGAGCCCTTGACAACCCATTCTTTTCAAGGCCACCCATTATGTGTACTCAGGAGGCAACTGAGAGTATGCACAGGAATACATACCCCAGGGCCCAGGTAAGGCAGCTATATCTGTGGGAGGACTGAGTGAGCCCTGCACCCTCCAGAGTGACTGCTTAGGAGAGTCTGGCTCGTTTGATCTGGGCTTCCAGGCCAGGGCTCCGTAGGCCTCTCCTGCCACCCTCTGGGCTGCCAAGCAGCTGGGTATCCAGGAGAAGGCCCTGGAGATGAGACGCAGAGGCCTCCTCCACTAACCAGCTGTCTGTGCCTGCTGGACACCAAACAGGGCTCTATTACTCCCTGAGAAGCTTCAAGCCAGAACAGCGGGTTGGTAACTCCTTTGTCCTGTGCCGCCTTCAATCAGGGGCAGGCTTGTCCCTCTGCCCCTCACTAGGCCTGCCTAGGAGGCAGCTTGGAACCTGCAGAGGAAGGTGGATGGGTGGGGAGGCCAGGTGGAGCCCAGCATCTCTCCAGAGAAGTCCCAGCAGCCACACCCTCCTCTATCCCATGCTGAGATCGGGGGAAAGAGTAGGGCCTAAAGCTCCGGGCACTGGTCCCGAGAGCTAGTCCTGCCTGTCACAAATTAAGGAGCCATCACAGTCCCCAGGGACTTGGTCTCTGCCATCAACTGTGTGAACTGCGTAATGAGAAAAGCGGCCTCGCAAGGCATGGTGGGAAGCAGGCAAAAGCCCCTGAGCCCACTGGGCAAGGCTTGGCACCCAGGCCCTGCCCTGTGCCACTTACGTCCGCTTCTCATCCCTCATGGAGCTCAGGATGAAGGGTGGCTTCCGGGCGCGGGAGATGTGCAAGACGTCCTGTAGCTCTGCGAGGCACAGGGCAGGGGCGCTTGGCCGGTGGGTCCCCGACCAGTGCCCCCTGGACCCCTAGAGCAAATCTGGAGCTGAGTCACCACCCCACTCCCCCATCATCTGCTCCAGGATAAAGCAGAGCAGGAGGCCGTGGGCCTGCTGGGAAGAGAAGGGGGCTGGCTGTGGGGCTGCCCTAGGAAGCCCTCCCCAGGGCACCCCCTAAACTCCCAGATTCTCAGTGTCTTCCTCCCTAAACCCTAAGCAGGAAAACCCCACACATCCCAAGGTCTGCTGTGCACCAAGCATTTCTCCTTGCATTGGAGCGGATGCTCTAACAATGGCCCTGCAGGATAAGAATCACTATTGCTAACTGACGGTGGGCCGGGTTCCAGAGCAGCTCTAAGAGCCTCATGGCTGTCCAAGGTCATTTAGCCACAAGGGCTGAGTGAGGATATTGCTCATTGCTCAAGGGTGAGCTTCATGAACAAAGGGAGACCTCCTGGCCACCCTCACACTGCCCATGTCTTGGTCCCCAGGCTGAAAACCTCTGGACTCAGGCCCATTCCCCCACTCCACGCAGCTTTCCTCTGACCCCAAGGCCCACCATGCCCACCCTCCTGACAAGCAGCGTAGCCCCAGGTGCCCAGCCTAGCAGTGCCCGTGACTCTGGTCCAACAGTTCTCCCACCACCGTGAGGAGGCCAGAAGCAGTGAGGTGGGTGGGCTGCAGGGCAGACTCCCTTGCCAGGCACATGGCCATAGAGTGGGTGCAGAGAGCGAGAGACTGGCTGGGAGGGGCAGCCAACAGTGCCAGGAAGGGAGTAGGAAGGTGCATGTGTCTGCGTGCACAGCCAAGAAGCGGAGGGGAGGCAACAAGACTACAGCTAATGTACCGCAGGGCTGGGCTGAGAGGCCTCCCTAGGCCTAAGCATCACCCATCAGCCAACGTGGCCCAGGCCGACTGTCCAGCCTGGCTCGGGTGACTGCCTGCCTGTAAAATGGAAACACAAAGATGGGGGTGGGCAGGGAGAGAGGTGGCTGCTGCTCTGCCTCATGGGAGAGACCTTGACTTGAGGGGCTGGGGTCCGCCTCCTCCAATTTGCTCTCTATTTAGGGGCCCCAGTGCTCTCTCACATATACTAATATAGGGACCCCACTACCAAACAGCCTAGTTTCCTAGGGGGGGTCAGGCCCAGAAAGCCCAGAGCAGCATCCTCATGTCCAAGGGCACCAAGAATGCAAATGCTCATTGCTGGCCTACATTCAAGAGCTTACAAGTCCCTGAAGGGCCCAGCAGGGGGCATGACAGGCCTCACACCAGCAGACTCAACTCCGAGTCAAAGTCAGAGAGCAGGGACTGGGCCCTCACAGCACTCCTCACTGCCTACCCTGAGCTCCCAGAGGACGAGAGAGACCACAAGAGTGCCCACCTCATGAGTGTCATGGGAAATGTCCAACCTGAGCCTGTGCCCAGGGCGTCCTCTTGGGGCTGATGAACCACAGATCCTTGGCCAAGGAGCCCCAAGGCCTCTGGGATCTGCGAGGAGCTGGCTGCCCACATTGGCTAATCTCGTCCCTTCCTCCCTTTATCACTCCCACCCTGGGTCCCGTTTCTTTCCCACGGGGACTGCTCCAGTCCAAGGCCTGAGCACAGCTGGAGAGGAGGGCAGGGGAGGGAGTGGCCTACCTAGTCTGCTTAAGCTGATCAGCGGGGGCTGAGCTCTCTCCAGGGAGCAGGGGAGAGGCGATGCCACAGAGCCGTGCTCCGAGGGGGCCCCTTGGATGGGTGGGAGGCTGCAGTTGGCCCCCACAGTTCTCAGCAGAGTCAAGAACGCCTTCCTGGTGACGACTTTCATGGATTGGGGAGATGGCACAGATGGAGATGGTGTGAGAGGTGACTCCCTGCACACAGGGACCCTGTCCCGTAGACCCGGCAAGTTGACTGGGGGAGCTGACTCTCATGTGCTACATTCAGAGTGGCCTACTGGGATCTGGGTAGGGGCCGGGGGCCAAGTGTGGGACATAGCCAAAGGAGGAGGGCAGAGTCACCCTGCCCATTTGAGGGGAATCCTTTCTGTCCTTCTACTCCAGCCAAGGAAGCAGGGCTCCCACCTCCAGGGACAGCAGTTCTCAAAATGCCGAATGGACAGTTCCCTTCAGAGTTTGAAAGGAATGAGCCAGCCGGTGGGCACTCATCCCACTTAATGCATGGGGCAGCACATGCACAGGCCATACACACAACCAGGCACACGCCCAAGTAACCCCCACAGCTCCATGCTACCCACTGGAGGGGCTCCAGGGCTCTGCCAGAAGGACCTGCTGCTTCCAGCTCTGAAGCCAGGCTTGGGCAAAGGCACAGCGCATTCACATGCGTGTTATACACAGAGCGCATGCGCGGGGCTTGTGCAGTAAGGAACACACGCTAACCCCACTGTCCTGCCATTGCCTACCCCATCTCTACCCCTACTGGAAGCCTGAATACCCCAAGATGGGATAGGGTTGCATGGAAGAGGCCCCTGGCTCAGGAAGCCTTGGGTGAACATGCATCTACTGCTCAGGGCCCCTGTCTGAGGGGAAGGTCGCTGCTTGTCTGAGTCCCGCTGTGCTCCTGCCACTCTCAGCAGATGGGACGGTCCAGGAACTGAGGCCTGGGACTTCACTCCTCCTCAGTGTGGGCACCACACGCCACCTCCACCCAACTCTGGTCCCGGAGGGCGGAGCACATACGTTTGCTGATCTTGGAGGCTATGAAGGCAGGAGTCTCCCCAGAGTCATTCGGAGTATCCACTTCTGCTCCAAACACAATGAGGGCCTTCACCATCTCCACGTTGTCTTTCTGTTAGATACGGGGGTGGGGGGTGGGGGGTGTTTGCAACAGCTCAGGGAAATGAACAGAAAAGCATCCTGGGGCTCTCCTGTTCCTCACCCCCAGTTTGAACTCCACGGTTTGTAGGTCCATGCTTGACAAATGGGCTTCAAAGTATCCCTAGGTAAGGGCTTAAAATGCAGGCAGAGCCATGTATGGTGGCGCATACCTGTAATCCTAGCACTCAGGAGACTGAGTCAGGAGGATCACAGTGAGTTCAAGGCCAGCGTGAGCTACACAGTGAGACCCTGTCTCAAAAAAGAATCCAGGCAGAAACTAAAGGTGACTCACACAGCTCCTCCTCCATGGAAGCAATGGACCCCAACCCTAATCCAGGACTCTAGGGATGCTGGCACCTGTCCACGGCTTTCAGGAGGGACAGAGGGCACCTGTGTGAGGACTGGGAAGGCTGTTCTGCCCATCTAGTCCAGAGAAACTGAGCACACACACTACGATGGCAGCTGTCAAGGGTAGCTTCCTGTCACAGAGCACTGTGCATAGGAACTTCCCGGCAGAGGGGCAGGGGCTAGGCAGGGCCAGGACAGGGGCAGGACAAGATGCACAGGATAAACCAGTAGACTGGCCGCCTGGAAATCTGCACTCTCGTCTTGTCACTTCCCTCCTTCCTGGGATCTGATCACCTTGCCTAGGGAATGAACTGCTGGGTCTAGAATGGGGCTTTCTAAGCAGTCCATGTTCCTTTAGGATTTTTAGAGGCACAGGAACGTGTGTGTGTTAGTCACTATTTCTGTATTTCTTTTGGGGTTTTCTTTCATCTGTGGCATTGCTTCCCAACTTATGGTAGTGATATAACATTGACTTCCAGATACTTCAGAATGCTTCAAAATAAGCCAACTTGAGGAAGTCACTGAGTGATGAATGTGCCCAAAGGTATGCGAATGACCAGATAGCGAGCGACATCAGCAGTCCTCAGAGTAAAGCTCTGAGGGCCCCATGAGCACACAAGGCAGTGTCTGAGGGTCTATGAGGTTAGAACTGTTTTCATACAAGTGTCAAGATGTGATCTGGCTTTGAATCATGTTGACATTTGCACTGATATTGGCAGATGCCTGCAATCCCAGCCACTTGGGAGGCTGAGGCAGGAGGATCTTGAATTTGAGGCCAGCCTGGGCAACACAGCAAAACCTTATCTCAAAGTTAAAAAGGACTAGAGATGTAGCTTAGTGACAGAACAATTGCCTAGCATGCAGGAGGCCCTAAGTTCACAAAATACACCAAGACAAAAAAGCCCTTGGTGAAGCAGTGTGAGTTACACAGCTGTCTGAGATACTAATCAGTATCTTCTCGTTCACAGACACCTTTTGTACTGCAAAGAATGACCAACAGACGAGTATTTTGAATTTTCAGATTAAGGATGCCCAAAGGGTGAAGTTTATGCACATGTTCCAAAATCCAAAAACCTGAATCTGAAACACTTCTGGTCCCAAGCGTCTTGGATCAGGGATCCTCAACCTGTACTGTATAATCAAACAGGCCAATGTGACACAAAAGCACACATAGACAGGAGACCCCTGCAAAGTACAAGAGATGGCATCGGACATTTATGTGACAAGAGTGTGAAAAGTTTGTGCAGATGCTACAACCAATGTGTTAAAAGCACGCCTAGAGTCCTAGCATTCTGCTGAGGCAAGAGGATTGTCACAACCAGACTACTGCCCAGTCTGGGCTACCTTATGACTTAGGGAAATTTTGTCTCAATAAAAAAAATTGTTTTAAAGAGGCTGGGAATGGGGCCGGGGATTTAACTCAGTGGTTTCGCCACCTGCTGCACAAGCGCAAGGATCCAAGTTTGATCCCTGGTACCAAAAAAAAAAAAAAAAAGGAGGCTGGGAATGTAGTTTGGGGCAAAAGCTATTGCTTCAATCCCCAGTCTGAAAACAAAAGCGAAACACCTGCCATTGTCAACTCTTGGTGTCGTATCACAGTACTCAGGTCTACAGAAGTGTAACTATACATCCACATGAGGTCAGCTTTTCTTCAGTTTTCTACTAAACAACATATTGCAGCTGAGTAAGTACAGCAGGAGATAGGAGAATCATGTTTTCTGTGAAGCAGGCATTAAAAAGGTTCACAGAAATGTAAAATGATGCCAACTCTTCTCATTCATCACTTATTTTTTGTTTTTGAAAATAAAGTTCTTTTTCATAAAAACATCACTGCAGCTCGAATGTGCTTGATTTACTACTGTTATTTTATTTAATTTAATTTTATTTATTTATTTATTATTTATTTATTTGGTACCAGGGATCAAACTTGGGACCTTGGGCTTGTGAGGCAGGTAGCAGAACCACTGAGCTAAATCCCCGGCCCTACTATTGTTATTTTAAATGAATTAATAAATTTTTTTTTTGGTACCGGGGACTGAATTTGGGACCTTGTGCTTGCGAGGCAGGTGCCGGAATCACTGAGCTAAATCCCTGGCCCCTGAATTAATAAATATTTTGAAAATATCTTACTTTACACTTCTGGTAAATCTAGACAGATGAAATCCCTATGAACAAAAGGTCTTTAGGATCTTCAGTATTAAGAGTAGAAAGGGACCAGATGGGCCAGAAAGTTTGAGAACTGCTGAACCAGAGCCTTCCAAGGGCTCTTCAGTGCTAAAAATGTCCAGGACCTATTTATAGTTTCAGCCTCTGGGGCAGCAATGTCTCCACCAGAGTTCTGACCTTTGATACAGAACAGGGTGTCTCTCCATTTGTCCTGACTCTAACTTCTTTTGGAGTTCCAGGGGTCCCTCCTGGTCTCTGACTCAGACTTGCTGCATAGATATTTGTCCATGTGGTGTCACCATGGAAAGCAAGCTTGCATACACATGTGCCCCTCACACAACGCCAGCCCCCTGGGGGTAATCTGCTCACACTGTGTGTCTGAGCAGACAGTAGCGGCTAGAAGGGCAGCAACTACACTAGAGAAAGCCAGCAATTGTCCCACCATGGCCACCCTGCTCAATGAGTGGCTCCACCGTCCAGGGGCTTGCGGTGTGCCAGGGAGATGAGAGCCACCGCAGGTGAGCACTCTTCCCTGGGCTGAAGGGAAGGAGCCACCCACTCCCCTCCAGGTACTGCACATGTCGTGTAATGTCCTGCATGGAGCTATCACATGCCTGTTATTCATCCTCTCAGGACAAGGACATCAAGGCTGACAGGCACTGTCATGCCCAGGGCCACAGTCAGCAGGCAGGGTTGGATTTTCCCTCACTGTCCCTGTGTGTCACACTGCGGGCCAGGAGGGAAGGTGGGGGCGGCTCACCAACATGGCCAGGTGCAATGGGGTATTGCCGTGCTCGCCACGTGCATCCGCGTTGGCCCCATGGGTCAGCAGCACCATGACACAGTCGCAACGGTTGCGCATCACCGCCACATGCAGGGCCGTGTTCCCCGAGGTGCTGGTGCTGTCCACGTCACAGCCCCGCTTCAGCAGCATTCGGGCCATCTGAGGGGGACAAGCTGGGCCAAGTCAGTGCCGGCCCTCAGGGAGCAGTTGTGCCCCATGGCACCTGGGCACGGCCGCTTCCTCCCTTAGTGGCCTTTAGTGTGCCGGCCTCTGGGTACAGACCCCAGATCTGGAGGTGCCCAAGACCCCGGCTCCCTCACAGTACTCCAGGAACTGGGACACAAAAAGCCAAAGATGTATGACCGACTCTGGAGGCTTCTGGTCCTTTCCTGGAGCTAATAGTGCTCCATTCCTTCTTGCAAAGGCAGCCTGAGCCCTGCCCCGGAAGTGCCCCATGCCCTGCAACCTTCCCTGGGACCCAGCAAAGGCTGGTACCTGGATCTTGGGGGCACTGGGTGCACTGCTGAGCTGTGCTTCCTGATGATAAGCACCCAGAGGCCCCCATCCTCCCAGGGGGACAGAGCTCAGTTTAGGGACACAGATCAGGGGGGAGGCCCCAGCAGGCACCTTGTGGGGACAGCCAAAGCCACCACAGTCATAGCCAACATCATGCCCCCTTCCATCTGGGAGGGACATTACCATTCACACAGAATTTCTTTCACTGCCTTGCTGACTCCACAGTACCTCCAAAGCCAGGCCATAGGACCCTGGTGCGTGGACGAAGGGACTGAGGCATAAAGGGACTGAGGTACGATGTAACCCAGGCGGCGAGCAGCAGAGCAATGCTTATCTGCCCAGGGCCCGCTATGTGAGCAGCTCCCAGGTGCCATCGTCAGTCTCCCAGGACCCCTTTCCACACACCAAGGACACGGCCCCTGGGCCCGCCCTGCCCCACTCCCCCTCAGACTCTGCCTACCTCTGCGTTCTTGGCCCAGTGCAGGGGGCTGGCTCCATAGCGAGGGTCTTTGCTGTGGATCTGGTTGCTGTCCATGCTGATGATCATCTCAGCACACCTGGGGAGAGGGAGCCAAAGGTAATGAGGAGCTCAGGACTTCACCACTGAGTAAGGGAGCGTAAGGGTTCAATTCCCAGTACTGCAAAACAAAGGCCAAAATAAACAAATGGATGGGCGGGGGATTTAGCTCAGTGGTTCTGGTGCCTGCCTCAAAAGCACAAGGTCTCAACTTCGATCCCCAGAACCAAAAAAAACAAGACAAATGGAACTACACTAAACAGCTGCTGCACACTAAAGGAAATAATAAAAAAAGGTGAAAAGGCAACCTAATCACGGGAAAATTTACAAATCATGTCAGAGAAAGGGCTAATATGCAAAATTTCTAAAGGACTCATACAACTCAATAAAAACATACAATCTGATTCAACAGTGGGCAAAGGACGGGGGCGACGTGGCGATGGACCGGGGCCTTACCCCTTCTGGGAGAACTTCATGGCCGTGTGGATGGGGTAGCCGCCAGGCCCCACCACATTGCAGCGTGCATTGCACAGCAGCAGCACACGCACCATTTCCTCCTTGCCCAGCTGGCAGGCCAGGTGCAGCGGGGTCAGCCCTTGGTGGTTTGCTTGGTTCAGGCCGGATGATGTGTTCTTCCCTAGAAGCTGACAGCGGGACGTGGCTGGGCTGGAGCCCCATAGAGAAGCCCTGCATGCCCCTCCCTGACCCACAGGCCACTTCTCTCTGGGGACCAAAGGGGAAGGGGGGCCTGATGCCACAGTGACACTGGTGAGAACTTAAGAGTGATAGGGCGAGGAGGCTTTGGACGAAGGGAAGAACTGAGGGCACCAGTGTGGATGGGGACAGGGGTGCTATTCTGGCATGACTGTAGCTCCTATGAAAATTTCTTGGTCAAGAAATTTATACCAGGCATGGTGGCACACACCTGTAATCCCAGTACTTGGGAGGCTGAGGCAGGAGGATCACCACAGGTCTGAGGCCAGCCTGGGCTACATAGTGAACTCAAGGCCAGTCTGAACTGCACAGTGAGATCCCGCTTCAAAAAAGCCAAAAAAAAAAAGAGCACAGTTGTCCCTTGGTATCTGCAGCCTGGCTCCAGGACACCCTCCCACCCCAGATACCAAAATCCACGAATGCTCAAGCCCCTTGTATAACCCTGCCCTTTGTTCATTCACTTGTTCGTTCGTTCTTTCTTTCTTTTTCCCTCTCTCTCTGTGAGACAATCACAATGAGTTGCCCAGGCCAGCCTCGAACTCAAGTTCCTCCTGCCTCAACCTCCCAAGTAGCTGGGACAGCAGATGCAGCCGCCACACCTACTCCTGTGTACCCCACCTCACCTCTAGATGACTCAGAGTCCTGACTAGAGTGTGGACGCTCTCTGAATCGCATCACGCTGCTGTTCCAAGATAATGACACATCTGTGCGTGTTCAGTGCAGGTGCTCTTTTTTCAAGCACTGTCTGTCCTGGGTTGGTTGAACCCGTGGGTGTGGAGCCCACCTGTACAGGGACTATGAAGAGTGGGGGGGTTGCCTTTTCCTGTTGGGGTGAGCCTTGAGGTTAACAGTGACCACTGGGTACCTGTGGAGGCAAGATCTTCACCTTCAGGAGGCCAGGACACGGCAAGAGGGCGAGGGGCTGCTGCCCAGCTTGGAGGCTAGAGGCAGCCTTGTCCCCAGCTTTGCAGGGCTCTGTGGGTCCACTTCTTTTTTTTTTCCCTTAAATTCTTTTATTGGTACATTTTAGGTATACAACTCATTTACATTTATCATTGGGTGCTTGTGCCTGTCCACGATGTATCTTGGTTCTTCTTTTTTTCCCCATTCCCTGTGCACCCTTCACCCCCTCCACCCATCCCTATTTTCATAGACTTTGTTTCCTTTTTTTTTTTTTCTTTCTCTTCTTCCCTTTCCCCTTCCTCCACCCCTACACCTTTGGACCTTTTCCTATTTCAAATTATCAATTATTCATTTAAATCATTTTCATCCTTATTTATACTTTCAGTTTCTCACACCAGAGATACTATTTGGTATTTACACATGTGTGTCTTATTTATTTTACTTAAAGAGTAAAATGGGCTCAATATGCATCCATTTAGCTATAAATG
>NW_004624752.1:9710186-9813490 GCF_000247695.1 Heterocephalus glaber | reverse complement strand
AAAAAAAAAAAAAAAAAAAAATCACCCAGTATTCTGCATTTCCTTTCAATCTAATATATAAAGCAGCTTTTTAATAACATCACTCCATCTACTTGGCCACGATTAAAAAAAAGATCTGTCAAGTGAAAAATGGAACAGGGGGACGGCTGCCAGCACAAATGCCTACAGGGGCAGGGCAGTCTGGTTAGGTTTGGTTTGAGTACCAGGTAGGAAAAGTCAGAGAGCTGTGCACCCTCCACAACAGACCCCAGGCCTCATGGGTAACGGTGGGGCACAGGGAGAAGCCTAAAGTGAAGTCTGAACCCAGGGCCCAAGGACAGCACTGCCACAGGGAAGTGTGCTTAGGACCAGGCACTGCGGCCCCACTCCGGCTCACCTGTAGCACCTGGGAGCTGTCACCCTGCACGGCATAGTGGAAGGCAGTCTCTCCTTTGCTGTCAGTGACATCCATCTGGGCATGGCAGTACTGCACCAGCTCCACCAAGATCTCCCCGTCGCCCTTTCGGCAGGCCAGGTGCAGGGGGGTGCAGCCCTCCTCATTCTCCGTGCTATTGGCGCAGCTGCAGGGGGCAGGGAGGGGATCACTCGGGGGACCCAAGTGCAGAAACAGGGTGAGGAAACTGGGGCGTTCTCAAAAGCACTCAGGCCACGCTCCAAGCCTGGCTGGTTCAAAGTCCGGCCTGTCTCGACTCATTTGTGTTTGATATGCTTTGCTTCAGGTTTACTTTACTTTGCCTGCCCTGGGGCATGTGCCCCCGGGCCACACCAATGTGAGGTAGAAAGGGGGTGACCCAGGAAAGGGTCACAGAACACAAGAATCTCACCAACCTTGGCAACACAATCTCTCCAGGCTTCAAGACCTTATCTACCATACCCGCTGTGCCTGTGCTAAGAAGGGACAGAAGTGTCACCACAGGGTCCAGGATCGTGCCTGTGAACTGTGAAGCGTGATAAGGTTGCGAGCTCTGGGCCCATCTTCGAAAGGAGACACCAGCTCAAGCCCTGCTCAGCCCTCTGCAGCTGAGTGACCCAGCACAGGTCCCACAGTCTCAGGATGACACTTCATGGGGTTGGGGGAATCCAAGCTCACGGTGGGCGGGAAGCAGCTCCCATGGGCTAGGCCCCTGTAAGCACTGGGAAATGGTACACTTCTCCTCCTGACTTTAGTCAAGTCTTGTGTTCTACCCCAGGGGCCGAAACTTAGTGAGATCCTGTCTCAAAAAAAAAAAGTTGAAAAGGGCTGGGGATGTAGCTCAGTGCAAAGGCCCTGGTTTAATCTCTAGTACTGGGGGAAAAAAAGAAAGAAATAGGAAGGGAACTGAAGCTGAACAGGGAGACTCACCATGCCCCATGCCTGTCCACACTGGCAGCACCCATGGTCCAGGTCCCAGCCCACCCACCTGATGACCCGGCTGTGATGAAAGCACTCGAGGATGCCCAGCTCCACGGCCAAGTGCGCCACGGACCAGCTTGGGTGGTTGCGGATGAGGTCGCTGAGGTGCTGCAGGACCTCGGCGTGCAGGACCTGTGCGGAGCTCTCGTAGAAGGGAGGCAGCTGGGAGGAGAACAGCTGGAAGCTCCTCAGGGCCTCGGCCTCCGACTCCAGCTGGAAGAGTCTGCAGCGGGGACAGAGAGGGGCTTGAGGTAAGCCAGGGCCCAAGGCCTGGCCCCTGAGGGGTCCGAAGTCTTGGGGCCCCCAACAGGCTGCTGCTTGCCCAAGGCTGTGAGCTGGCCACCCCCGCCACACACATGGGCCCCCAAGTGCAGTTCAGGCTGGGCTTCTTTGTATTTGAAAAGTTTTCCTAGTCTGTCTCTCTCTCCCTTCCTCATTTCTTCTCTCTCCCTTTCTTCCTCCCTCACTTCCTTTTCTCTTCCTTTCTTTCCTCCAGCATGTGGTGCTTTCATATTTTCTTTAACCAAAGCCCTGTTGTATCCTCTTTCCAATTCGATGACCACACTTGAGGGCCCCAGTCTCACATCTCTAGCCTTGTACCTGGTGAGGTTTAAGTAAGTACTATTACCTAACTGTCAGCAATAAAGTGGCATGTCAATGATGGTACACCTATGGATGTAAGACTGCATGACTGAAATGAGATGAAAAGAACAGGGAAATATTTATTTTGTAATACATGAAAATGCAGGACGTAGCCAAGTGTGATAGCATATGCCTATAATCCCAGATTTTGGGGAGGCTAAGATAGGAGGATCTTAAATTCAATGCCAGCCTGGGCAAAGTAAGAATGTGGTAGAAAAAAAACAAAACAGACTGAGGATGCAGCTCAGTGGTAGGGTGCTTACCTAATATGCCAAAAGGCTCTGGGTTCAATTCTCAGTATTACCAAAAAACAAAACAAAACAACAACAAACCATAAAAGATAAGAGCAGAGTGAATAATCCCCAGCTAATAAGAAATGAAAACATAGAAAATAGTCATAAATGGTAAAAGCAATATACTAAGTGTAAGAGCGAGACTCATAAACCACATTCTGTATGATGAAAGGCAACACCGCAGAGACAGAGTCAGTGTCTGCCAGGGCTGAGGCAGGCACGGGATTTACTTTGACAGAGCACAGAGGCAATCCCAGGGGCAACAGGGACGGACTGCATCTTCACCATGGTGGTGGTTACATGGTGTACACCTTTACCAAACCCAGCAATGGTTCACCTAATATCGGTCACTTTTATCTTTCATAAATCACATCTCAATAAAGCTAACTAAAATGAAACACACAAAAATGCAAAGTTGCCCAGGCTGGACTCAAACTTGCAATCTTCCTGCCTGAGTCTCCCAGAATGCCGGGATTACAGGTGTGCACCACCATACCTGGCTAGAAAATATTTTTAATTGAATGGTAAAAATACAGCATAGCATGGATGCTATGGAGTTTTTAACTAAAAAATTTTAAAAATCACTTAAACTTTCATCTCCAAAAGATAGAAAAAGAATAGCAAACATGGTAGAAAAAAAAGTAGGTTAAAAGTAAAAACAGGAATCAGTGAAATATAAAGTAGACAAATTTTAAAAAACAGGTGTGGTGGCACATGCATTCTGCGAGGCTGAGGCAAAAGAATCAAAAGTTTGAGTTCAGCTTGGGGAATTTAGTGACCCAGTGAAACCCTGTCTCAGAAGAAAAATTAAAAAGGGCTGAGGATGTAGCTCGGTGTGAAGGTCCAAGGCTCAATGCCCATTACTGGGGGGAAAAAGACAGAAGTTGGTTCTTTGAAAAGGTTTTAGAAATTGCCAAACCTCTAGCAAAACCAAACAAGACACACAGAAGACATCAAGTACCATTCCTTTAGATCCCTCATATATTTTGTTTGTTTGTTTTGTTTTTTGATACCGGGAATCGAACTCGGGACCTTGCGTTTGCGAGGCAGGCAGCGGCACCACTGAACTAAATCCCTGGTCCTAGATTCCCTCATATATTATAACAGAGTTTACGAACAATTACGCCAACAATTTGAAAACTTAGATAAAATGGACAAACTGCTTGAAAGCACCAATGCTGATGTGAGAAGACAACCTGACAGTACTGCATCTGTCAGACACCAAATCCATCTTCTATAACCCTCCCATAAACACCCCAGCTTCCGATGGATTCCTATATTTATGAAAGAAATAATGTGCATTACTAATTTTCAGAAAATAGGAGACAGAAGGACTTTTGTGAAGTATTTAGATAGAGGTCTTTCTTATATAGGACACACAAACACACCAGTAGCACAAGGGGAATAAATGTGACTTAATTAAAACCAAGAATTCTGAAAAAAACCCAAAAAACAAAAAACAAGAATTCTGGTTTATCGATAGACACCATTAAGAATGAAAAGGCAAACACTGAGTGTAAGGCTGAACAATAAAGGGTGTGTATCTGGAACACACACAAACCACTGAAGATACTGAAATGGTTATCAAAATGGTTATTAACTTCATTGTTAGTGAGGCAAATGCAAAATAAACTGAAAGAACATTATCATTGGATGCCCCAAAGAATGACTACAAATTTTAAAGCAGACAACACCCAGTGTCAGAGGATACAAAGTAAGAGAAACTTACTCACTGCAGGTAGGAAAAGAAATGGGCTTTTATCTAGGAAAGTTGGTAAGGTTGATGCAGAGCAGATATGCATGCATACTACATGCACCAAGAAAGCAAGAAATAATCTAAAGTTACATCAACAGTAGAACAAATAATAAAATTATGACATAATACAGTCATGTGCTGCTGAATGACAGGGCCATGTTCTGAGAAATGTGCCACTGTGCACACCTCACAGAGGTCACTGATATGAACAAGGATGGAGATGAAGTCACTGGGCCATAAAATCCTAAAGGACCATCGCGCTGTGTACACACGGTCCAGCCTACAATGGACTGCGGCTGGGATGACTATGACTCCCGCAGCTACGCACACACACACACGCAGCAACCCACATGAAAGGCTACCAGTTACCTGCTGCAGGAGAAAGGGGACAAAAGCAGGCTTCTGGGGGACTAAGATGTTGCTTCTTGACATGGGTGGTGATACAGAGGTGTCTGATAAATCAGAGCCGTACATGCTTTTCTGTATGTATGTTATAGTTCATCATCTTAGACAAGTTTAAAGAGACAGAATAGGAGAAGAGGAATAAAGATAGCTGAATATAACCAGTGCCTGGAGGGAAAGTGGCATCAGGGGGGTTTTCCTGTTTTTTCGTTTTTGTTTTTAAGAACAAAGAACACATTTGCATGGTAATGGGAAACGCCTTTGCGGTGGAGGCTGTGGACAGAATACTGCACACAGCAGGCCAGCAAGAGTGGGTGGCATCACAGGCCAACTTGAGGGTCAAGGCTGAGGTGAAGGGGACCCTGTGCCCCCTCCAGACCCAGGGGAGAAAGGCCGTAGCTACAGAGGACAGTGTCCTCCAGGGGGACCCTGGAAAGGTCACAGAGGGAGTGGACGGAGCCTGGGGTGGCTGGTGCACTGGAGCGCGGGGCATCTTCTCTTCTAGGACACAGCCCCAGTGAGAGCTGCTGGGAGTCTTCTGAGTGGACTCTCCCTGCTAGGGGTGGAGGAGAGGCCTGCGGCTGAACTCAGTGTGTTTGCAAAGCTCCTGAACTTGCAGGCAAAACGGTGGAAGCCATTTGGCACAGGACAAGTTCCCTTGGGACTCTCAAGAGGGTCTTGGATCAAAAATAGCCCTGAGTCACCAGGCTAGAGGGGTGTCTAATGCCCCACACCACAGAGCACTTCTCTTTCCTGTCACCTTCCCCTGGTCAGGTCCTCCAGACCCTAGCAGGACCAGCGGCCCCCGGCCTTCATGTCAAGCACGTTCCCTTTGAGGACCACAGACTTATCACCATGCAGGCATGGGAACACAGGAGGGGCAGAGCCCTGGACCCTTGTAGGGAGGCCATGTGTACACAGACACATGGTGACAGGGGGGTTTCACAGGGTCCCATGACAACATTCATCTCTGGATGCTGGGTCCAGACAGGCCTTTGCCACTGTCGGGCTACCTGCTGCTGTTCACTCTGCTTGGTGGAGACGGGCTGGGGTGGATGATTGGATGAAGGAGTGGTCCCCAGGCTTGTGGCCAGACACAGGCCATCTGAGGTTTCCTAAAAAACAGTTCTATGCTATTATATAGGTTTAATGCAATGCCGACTGAAATTCCAACAATATATTTCACAGAACTAGAGAAAACAATCCAAAAATTCATTTGGAACCAGAAGAGACCTAGAATAGCAAAAGAAATTTTAGGCAAACAGGATGGTATTGGCAAAGAAATAGACCCGAGGATCAGTGGAATAGATTAGAAGATGCAGAAACAACTACAGATATGCTCAGCTACCTCATCTTTGACAAAGGAGCCAACCATCCTTTTTGGAGGAAAGATAGCCTATTTAATAAACGGTGTTGGAAAAACTGGATTTCAATCTGCCAAAGATTAAAACTAGACCTATAGCTATCACCATGCACTAAATTAAGATTGAAGTGGATTAAAGATTTAAATATTAGGACAGAAACACTAAATTTCCTGGAAGATAAGTTAGGTAGAACTCTTGAAGATATTGGTATAGGAAAAGACTTTATGAACAAAACCTCAGTAGCATGGGAACTTGCACAAAGAATCAACAACTGAGATTTTATCTTATTAAAAAGCTTCTGTGCTGCAAGAGAAACCACCAACAAAGACCCAATTCAAAAATGGGCATCTGAAATGAACAGACATTTCTCAGACAAAGAAGTAAAAGCAGCAAATAAACATATGAAGAAATGTTCAACATCACTGGTTATTCCAGAGATGCAGATGAAAACAACACTGAGATTCCACCTCACCCCAGAAAGAATGGCTGCTATCAAGAAATCAACCAATAACAAATGCTGGCGGGGGCGTGGGGAGAAAGGAACCCTTCTCCATTGTTGGAGGGAGTGTAGATTGGTACAACCACTGTGGAAATCAGTAGGGAGATACCTCAAAGAACTAGGACTAGAGGTCCCATTCGACCTAGCTATCCCCCTGCTGGGTATCTTCCCAAAAGAATTAAAAGAATCATACCACAGCGATGTATGTGCACCCAAGTTTTTAGCGGCACAGTTTGTAACAGCTAAAGCTTGGAAACAGCCCAAGTGCCCATCAACTGGAAACTGGATAAAGATGTGGTTTTTTTATAAAATGGAGTACCACTCAGCCATAAAGAATGAGAAACTAGAGACATTTATAGCCAAGTGGATGCATATTGAGGCCATCCTCTTAAGTAAAATAAATAGGACACACATGTATAAATACCGAATAGTTTCTCTAGTGTGAGAAACTGAAAATGTAAATAAGGATACACACAGATGAAATGGCCTAATAACATATTTCTCAGATTGTGTTTCCATCACGTGTCATATGACTGTACCGAAATTTAAATTAGGGAGAAGTTTGGCTCATGTGGAGTCTGCTAACCAACTGGAGTTTTTTTCCAGATCATTATTTGTTCAATGTTGGGTTTTGGGGACCTTTCAGAAACAAATCACATCCTCTGGTGTCTTGCTCGTGCTTGAGATGCTGTAAGTTATATGGAAAAATGTTTGAGTGCTTTTCAGTTTTGTTGTGGTTAACTTCTACTGTATTTGAATATTATTGTAGTTTTTTTTCCCCTTGCATTGTTCTTCTTTGAATGGTTTTAATTTTTTGTATGTATGTGTGTTTGATAATAAAGTTATTTTAAAAATGAAAAAAAAAAACAGTTCTATGGCACAGTCCTGGCCAGAGAGCCCCAAGTCAGCCCCCTTTAGGGATGCAAAGGGCAGGCGTCCCACATGGGTCACCTTTTCTGCTGTGCACAGCCCCGCGTCTGCCAAGATACCAGTGAGGGGCTGCCCGGTTCATCAAACATCATATGTCACAGTAAATGTCAATTGTAAATGATTAATTTGTACAAGGAATAGAGGTACCGATGGCATTCTAAGGTACACAGGAAGGCGAGTGCTGTCCAGGAGCTCAAACAAGAAGAGTCAGAGCTGGTGCCATACGTCAGGCAGGGATCAGTGCCCCACCTGGCTTGTCGCCCTGCAAGGGGGCCCTGGAGTAAGAAAACAGGGTGTTTCTACAGCCAGGATGCTGGGGTGTGGGTGACTGTGCTACTGAATAGCTGTGTGACTTTGGGCGAGCCACTTCAGCCTGCGTCCCCTCATCTGCAAGAGGGGTCCATCGGCAACACCCCGCCTCCCAGGGCCGCAAGAGGGCATGGTGAGTCAATGATTGTAATGGTTCCTGGCACACAGTGGGCACTAATGAAATAGATACTGTGAATGTGCCGGTGTCACCATCTGTATCTGCACGGGTGGCTCCAATCTCTCCAGCCAGAAGGGGCGATGTGGGCTTCGGGCTTTAGGTAACAAAGCCCAAGGACTTGGCAGGGCCTCACTCCATCCCCCAAGGAGCTGGAGATATCTAAAAGGTAAACTGATCCCAGGAAGAGGAGTCCTAGCAGACCCGGCCCTCCTCACAAACTGCAGGGTGTTCAGAGGAGGTGGGGATGCTGCAGTGGCCCCCCAGCTTCCGTGGTTTATCCCCTAGTGTTCATGTAGGGTCCCCAGTGTGGCAGTATTAAGGGGTGGTACAAGCTTTAAGAGTGGGAGGCAAGTTGGGCGTAGTGGCACATGCCTGTAATCTCAGCACTCTGGAGGCTGAGGCAGGAGGATCACCGTGAGTTCAAGGCCAGCCTGGGTTACACAGTGAATTCAAGACCAGCCTGGACTACATAGTGAGACCCTGTCTCAAAAAAGCAAAAGGAGAAAGTGGGAGGCAAGGAGCCAGTGGGGGTGTTGCCAGTGGAAGGGATCCATGCTGGTCTTGCAGGTATTCTCCCCAGAAGTTGGAATGAAAAGATCAGCGAACATGTGGTACATGCCTGTAATCCTTGCACTCGGGAGGCTGAGGCAGAAGGATCACTGCAAATCTGACGCCAGCCTGGGCTACACAGTGAGTTCAAGTCCAGCCTGGACTATACAGTCTGTCTCAACAAACCAAAACATAAAATAAAAAGAGTAAGAGGCATCTCTCCCTACTTGCTGGCTTCCGGTTTCACCCTGTGATCATCCCCATGTACTCCTACCATGATACCACCACCATCTTGGACACCACCAAAGGGGACCTTACCAGGGGCCAATAAATGGGACGGCCCAATCTTAAGACTTTCGCCTCTAAAACTGTGAACCAAACAAACCTCCTTTCTTTATAAGTACCCAACTTCGGGTATTTTGTTAGAGCAAAAGAAAAATCACTGACCACACATGGATGAGAATGCCAGAGCCCCAGTGCGTGCCTGACCCTTGCTCTGAGGCTGTGGCCACCCATAGCCCCCACTTCTGGGTCACACTTCTCGGCCTTGGCATTGCCATTTTTGCAGCTCTTCACAACTTCTGCTCCTGTGGCCCAGCCTCTGCCTTCCACCTCTGCTTTCCAGCTTCCCAGCTCACCCTGTACTGTCCTGAATCCAATAGTCGTCCACCACCCTGGGAGAATGCTGAATGGAAACATATTCATTCATTTATTCCACACACATACAAAGAAAATAGCACTGAGTGTCCTCCAGGAAGCAGACCCCTACTCTAGCCAGCTGTGCCTCCCCAGCAGCCTGCAGCTGTACACCCCACTGCTCAGCATCTGGCTGGCCCTGCTGTGCTAAAGTTGGCATCTTGCAATGGCCACTGTGTTCCTCTCTTAGCCCAAGTGCCTGCTCCAGGAGCCTCTTCCTCAGTTTCCTTGGGGAGCCAGGTTCTGAGATCTCACCTGACTGACTGGGCCCAAGACGCCTGCCCTCTTCTTCTGGCATCTGGGCCCTGGTCCTCAGAGTGCCACCTCCTGAGACTCATGGTATCACACGTCCCGGTCAGAAGGACCCCAGCTGTTTTCTTGTGCACCCCACACCCTGCACCTCCACAGGTCTAGAACAACCTGTCCGCGTTGTCCTGCCAGATAACCCCTTGTCATTCTTCCACAGTGGCTCCCAGAGCGCTGGGCAGCCCACCAGGAAGTGATGGCTTCCTGTGTCCCTGCCCCTGGGGTCCTCACGGGAGGTTATGGAGCCCGTGAGTAGGTGGCCTCCCTCACCACTTTACATGTTCCTTAAAGACATAGATCATGTCTGTCACCTCAAAGCCGGCTGGGCCTGCCCCGGGACTCTGGAGATACTGCAGTGCAGGTGCCCAGCACATGCTGAATGGATGGATGACAGAACAGGATGGCCAGATGGATGAGCAAGAAGCAAAGGGGACATCAGTATGTGCCTCCCCCCTTCAACACTGGCCTGCTGAGCCCCAGCAGACCCCACATTGCAGGCCTGGCCATGCCTGTCTCTTCCCAGCTGGCCCTGCAGCTGGCCCAGTGCCCTCGGCTCTGTCCTGGCTCCCTACCCCACCCTGGGAGTCTGGGCCTGGCCAGCCCTAACAGGTCCCCAACAAACCCTGGCCAGCCCCAGGAAGACATTTATGCCTTCCAAGACCCGGGCTAAGGTCACCAGAGCAGGCCTCACCTGACTTGGCCCTCCTCGGTCCCCCACCTTCCTTCCTCTGTCTACACAGGGAACAACTCAGCCTCTCCTCACATCCCACCTTCCAGAGTGGTGCCCCCTCCTCACTCCCCAGACCTCCAACAGATTCCTGAAGGAGCTGCTTCCCCACCATCCCACCTCCAGCTTGGGGAATCAAAAGAGAGACGCAGCTGCTATCACTCACCGGAAGCCACTCTGAGAGTTCCTGGGGTTGACCAGGATGCAGTCCCAGGTGCGACTGGAAGTGTTCTGGAACAGGATCAGCTGCCCTTCCTCCAGGACCCGGCTACTTGAGGCATAGTCAGTCAGGGCCACCGCCTTCACTCGGAATGGATTGGAGAACAAGGTGGTGACATTACTGAGGGTGTTGACCAGGCGGCCGAAGAACTGCATCCTCTGCACAGCAGGCAAGGAGGCCCCGCTGCCCGAACCCTCAGTCTAGAAGAAAAAGGGGTCTCCAGTCAGGTGGGCTTGGTCTCCCACGCCCACCTTACCACATGCAGCCACATCATGCATGGGCACCCAGCTGCTCCTCACCACTGCTGTCCCTGGATCCTGGGCCTGCAGGGACCTGGAAAGGAGGGAAAGAGAGAGATAACAAGGAAGGTAGGTCTCAGGGGAACTCCAGAGCCCTTGGCCAGGCTGGGGACCCAGGAGAAGGACGCCCTTTACTCCCCAGTGTCCTGGGCAGAGACTCAGTTTCCCCTTCTATGGCGGGTGGTACCATGCAAGGCCCTGGGCAGGTAGGGGGCTCTCGCCACCAAAGTCCTAGAAACAATACTTGGCAACCAAAGAGCTGGGCACAGGTTGTTTCAAGTCCACAAGCAAATCAGTGTCCCCTCTTTACTAGGCACCAAAAAGGAACCAGGACCTGAGAGTCCATCAGCAGGAAGGACAGCAAGTATCTCCTCTGCTCCCTGCTGTCCTGGTTCCCAAGGAGCCTGAGAGAAGCCACTCCACGGAATGAGGGTAAGCACGAGGACTCATGACACATAAACTTGGATGCGGGTTGCAGGGATGTTTGGCGATTCAGTGTCAGTGTTTCTGCTGGGGAAGAGCCTGGTTTGGGTAACAGAATTAAGATTCCTGGGTCCCCAGAAAGCACACTGCCTTCCTAAGGTACTGGCATCAAATCTTGGCAATAATCCCTGCTCTGTGCCACAATGTCACCTGCTGAAAGCAGAGGTCAGTGAGGACAGAGTATGGCAGTGTGGGTGCCCTGGAGGACAGCGGCATTGGAGAGGACACTGGTTCACAGCCTTGTCCTGCCCTGGCCCAGGCAATGAGGAGCCACAGGGACAGAGGGAGATAAAAACCAAGAGGCCTCACGTCACCTAACCGAGTAAGGGTCAACCCACCACACAGCCCCTTAGCCAAGGTACTGCTTTCTGCGGTTTCTGTGACTACAGTCTGACAATATGACGTGGAAAATTCCAGAAATAAATGACTCAGAAGATATAAACTGTACTCTTCTGATAGCATGGTGAAATCTTGCACCACGCCTGTGTCCCACCGGGGCTGTGAATCCATTTCTCTGTGAAACCGTCTACTGCACATACTACCAGCCCGTTAGTCACCTGAACCCAGCTCAGTTTCCAGGGCACCTTCACAGTGCTGCAATGCTGACGTCTGAGTGAGTTAGCAACAGCCTCAAAGCACGAGGGCAGTGACGCTGGTGATTTGGACATCCCAAAACCCTAAAGTGCTGGTTATGTTTTATCTCTTATTTTTTCGTACGGGGGATTGAACTCAGGACCTTGTGCTTACGAGGCAGGAGGTGGCACCATTGAGCTAAATCCCCGGCACCTGGATATATGGTTTTAGGTACTACCCATGCATCCAGGCGTCTGCTGGGGAGACCACTGTAATTACAGCAGGAGACATTTACTGACTAGCATTATGGCTAAAATCTAAAATGTCCCCCCAAAGCCTCATGTGTGTGGAAGGTGATGGGCTCATAGGGTGCTCTACCCAACAGTGGATTCCGCAGTGAACAAGTTCATGGCCGAATGAGCAGTTAGGAAGTGGGTCACCAGGGATGTGACCTGGGAGGTTGTGTTCTTGTTCCTGGCTCCTCCTGGCTGCCATGGGCTGAGCACCTTTTCCTCTGCTGTGGCCCTCCGCCATTCAGTTTCTGGCCCAACGCGGGCTGACCAGGGACTGAAACCGTGACCCCAAAACAAACCTCTCCTCCTTTGAGGTGCAGACATCGGGTATCATGTCTCAGCAACGGGAAGGTGACTAAGACGACCACCTACTATGTAGTATGCCCTGGGCTAAGCCTAATTTACCTACAAAACCATGTGAGGCCCATGTGCTGAGAGCTCAGCACAGATGTGGAGCCAGCCCAGGTTCAAATCCCAGCCTCAGCACTTACTACTGTGCTACTGTGGGTGAGTTACTTAACCTCTCTTTGTCTCTGTTTCCTCATCTGTAATCTGAGGACTGGGTGCCTAATCATAGCACCTGGCAGATAATAAAAGTTCAGTAAACACTAGCTGGGCTTACTTTGATCACCCCCTTTTACAGATAAGGACACTGAGGCTTAGAGCTCTGAAAACATTCTAAAAAGCACTGTGACGTCACTCTTTTTGGGATCAGTCGTAAGGTACTGTGTGAGGACACCATGAGCCTCAGTTTTCTTCTCCTTAAAGGAGGAGAAATGAGAATAGCAGGGACAAAATGAGAATGTGTTTCCTGTTTTCTCCCATACTTGGGGCCCTGAGGACAGAGAAGCTGGAGGGGGGAGGGAGGGACCCCACGGGCAGGACCTGGCCCCAGGGAAGTCCTCTAAAATGAAGACACGGCAGGCACACGCTGCACTGGTCCCCAGTGGGAGGAGGACAGAGGCTTTCGCGCACCAGACACCATTACCCAGAGACACTGTGGTCACGAGAAGCTGCAACATGAAGACGGCAACCATGCAGGAAGAGCTCGGGGCCACACCACACTGCACCTGCTCTGCAAATGGCAAGGACAGCAGGCTGTCCCCGCGGTCTCAACTGTCCTCCCAGCCCAGCTCCAGCTTCACAGCTGTCAGCTCCAGACCACAGCTGTCCAGAAAGCCAAGCCAACGAGCACCTCTGTGCCTGCTCACGACCACATGGCCACTTGACACAGGGGCTGTCCCCTGTCTGTCTGTCTGGACCGGCTGTGACCGCTCTTCAAGTCCGTGAGAAGCCTGGAGCTCCATCTCTAGCACCAAGAAACAAAACAGAAACCATCTCTCCCTTGTGCCCTCCTGCCAGACCTCAAGCTTTGTAATGATCACCACAATGAACACGCCTGGCTCCTCCCTGTGCCCTGGTACTGTCCTCAGAGCTTTGCAGGTATTCATCATGTCATCTATACAACACAGTCACCCTACAAAGTGCTTACTGTCATTTTCCTCACTTCACACACAAGCAACACAAGCAACAGGGAGGGAAAGTGACATTCCCAAAGTCACACAGAGAATAGGTGGAGGAGGCAAGAGGCGCCAGCCCCAGAGTCTGAGCTACTTGCCAGCAGCTGCTGAGTCTTTTCACCTCGGGCATCCCCATGGCACAATGCATGGCTCAAGGAACATTTGCCAAAACAGAATTCAACAGAGTGAGTATTATGCAGGGAAAAAAAATAGTCTGATAAAAAGTATATACTAGGGCCAGGGATTTAGCTCAGTGGTTCCGTCACCTGCCGCACAAGCACAAGGTCCTGAATTCGATTCCCAGTACCAAAAAAAAAAACAGTATATACTAAGAGAGTAGATTAGGTACATGGGCTATTTTTCTTTTCTTTTCTTCTTCTTTTTTTTTTGCTTTTCTCTATTTTCCAAATTATATGCAAAATGACTAGAGTTTCTAAGGAAAGTAGGAGTGCAGGCTGAGCCCTGGGTGCCCATGGGGTCAGCCTGGCTCAGGAGCAATGAAAAGCTTCACAGATCAGCCAGGCAACCCAGAGTGGCTCTGGGGAGGGGTATTTAGGGCACCCGGCACCCAGGAGCCCACTTGAGTTGAAGGAGGAAACTCACCAGAGGGTTCAGCTGCCTCAAAGAAAGATCCCCGCTCCCTGTGAGGACCCTCCTTGTGTCCCTGCCCACGGCCCAGCACCAGCTGCTGGGGACACGGCAGAGTGGTCACAGAAGGACAGAACTGGCTCCTAGTCAGCCTCCCAGGGCTGGCGAGGGTGTAGAATGATGCAAGAGAGGAAAGAGCTCGGGACGCTGTCCCACTGTGCCACACAAACAGCAGCCATTTTATCTTCAAGGGAAGAAAGAAAACAAAAATCACTGGCCACATTCTAGAATAGTCACAGCAGGGACATCCAGGAAGGTGGCAAGAGAGGAGGAAGGGATAGTGGGTGCCACTCTCCTGTTCCGATCGTATTTCTCCCGTTCCCCTGACCTCAGAGCCCAGAGCTAGGTTCTTCCTGCCCAGCAGCAAAGTAGGACACAGAATAAGAAGTGGGCTGCCACTCAGGCCACTACTGTCTTCTCCATTGGACACCCTCCTAGCACAGCCTCCCAACCTGCTGGTATTGGTCCGTGTTGCCATGGCTGGACAACATACCTGATATCCTCAACTTAAAGAGGAGCTTACTTGGCTCACAGTTTCAGAGGTTTCAGTTCATGGGTCCAAGGCAGGGACAGCATGGCAGAAGGGCATGGTGCAGCAAAGCTGCTTAGTTAATGATAGTCAAAGAGCAGAGCAGATTAGGGGCCAGGGATTTAGTTCAGTGGTCCTGCCGCCTGCCTCACAAGCGCAAGGTCCCAAATTCAATCCCCAGTACCAAAAAAAAAAAAGCAGAGCATATTGGAAAGAGCATCCCATAATCCAATCACTAGGTGTCTCTAAAGCTACTCAAGTTGACAATCAAGCTTAACTATCACATTCCACTTATAGGCTTTCTTTTGTTGTTGTTGTTGTTGTTACTGGGGATCGAACTCAGGACCTTGCACTTGTGAGGCAGGAGGCAGCACCACTGAGCTAAATCCCCAGCCCCACATTCCACTTATTGCCAACTGAATACCCAAACACACTGCCTTACACCATATTTAATCTCTAAATACAGACGTTAACGAGGTCAAACAACCACTTAAAATGATGTAACCACCCTGCATACAACCAAAAATGCACCAATCCCTTCTGCAAAACCTGAACAGTCTAGGCATTGCTCAAAAGTCTAAGTTCAAAGTCTCCTCTGAGTCTCAAGGCAAGCTCTTAGCTGTGAACCCCTATAGCAATTGAAAAGCAAGTTATATTATACCAAGATACAATGGTACAGGGTAAATATTCCCATTCCAAAAGGAAAGAATAATGGGAAAGAAAAGAATTGGACCAAGGCAAGGCTGGAAGCCAGAGGGGTGGACATTAAGTCCTATAGCTCCACGTCCGGGATCCAGGGCACATGGTGTGAGTCATGAGTTCCAAAGGGTTTGGGCAGCCCTGCCTCTAAGGGCCTGTTGGTTGCAGCTCTCGGCCTCTCTCTTGGGCTGGCTCACTCACTGCCTGTGGCTTTCCTTGGCAGCTGTCTCATGTTCCTGACATCTCCAACTTCCTGGGACATGCACCTTTGGTTTTACTCCCACAGCTTCACACACTGCTCTCTCATGGGCAAATTGCTGGCCACCCAGGCCTTCCACTGAAATATGGGTGGAAGGGACGGGGATTTAGCTCAGTAGTTTCACCACCTGCTGCGCAAGCATAAGGACCTGAGTTCAATCCCCAGTACCAAAAAAAAAAAAAAAAGAAAGAAATATGGGTGGAAATTTCCATGACTCCATGACTCTTGCATTCTGCCATTTCTGAAAAACTAGCATCCTAGCCACACACTATGCCAAAGCCTGCTGCCAGTGAGAGCAGTATCTGGGTCCTTCGGACCATGACCTCAGCAGCCTCTGACTGCCTAGATGGCTGAGCACAGTGAAATTAATCCCAGGGAACCAATTCCCTAGATGGCCTTTCTAGAGCAAGAATCCCAGGGACTGTCTTCTCAAAGAAAAGGTTTGTACTTTTCCACCCTTGAGGCTGTAATGGATGAAGTCTTGCTGATTCCTCAAGGCATCTTTCTTCTTGTCCCACTTCAAATTACTTGGTGTCTTTCTAATTTTACTAAACTCTTCAGCAACCATACCTCCTCTGGCCCCAACTTTACATGTGGTTCTTTTGGAGCCAAAATTTGAGTCTTGCAAATACTCATATTCTGCTTTTTGTTCTTGATTCTCAATATACATCTGGTTAAAAGCAGCCACCAGTGTGGCCGGGGATTTAGCTCAGTGGTGCCACACTGGGCCCCCAAGCACAAGGTCCTGAGTTCAATCCCCAGTACTGTGGGAAAAAAAAAAAAAAAAGCAACCACCAGTAACCATGCCACAGCCTCAACATTGGGCTGCCTTAAAGTATTTTCCCAAGATCAATTAGTCTACTGGCACTTAAACTCAGCCTCCCACAGTTTTGGCACATAGGCAAAATGGAAACAATTGTTGTGCTGTCTTAGTCATTTTTCACAATCCTCCTGCCTCAGCCTCCTAGAGTGCTGGGATTACAGGTGTGTGCCACTATGCCAGGCTCCTCCCCACTTTCTTAACCTGTCCCAAAATACACACTCAGTAAGAGACCTTTCAACAATGAATAAATCCCTTCTTGACTTTCAAGGCACTCTTCAGCAGCCACCTCCTCCAAAAGCCCTGTCCTGCCCTGCTCTGCCCCTCAGCTCTTCTCAGCACCCCCACACTACCCAGAGCACGCCCATCTCAGAGGTGTATCAAGGCTGCCCCTGCTGGCTTTTGTTCCCAAAGCACGTAGCACACTGGGCCTGGCTCACAGTGATGTCTGATAAACACTGACGGACTTTATGGATGAAAACAAATGAATGAACCTCTGTAATGAACTCCACAGGCCTGGCACCCCAAGACTCACTTCCCTGCAGGGGACAGCAGTGCCACCAGGCCAGTCCCCAGCCACCACTGAAGTTCAGGCTCAAATGCAACCCGTGCTAACCTAACCACTATGGGAGCTCAGTGGCCACAGAGAACCTCCTACACCGCTGCCACCTGCAGAGCCTTGGCAGTGCCACCAAGTGTCAGGCCAGTCCCTTGCTAGGCTCCACTCTGGAAAGTTCTGCTCATGACCTGCCAGGTGCTGACAGCTGTGCTTGCTCCTGCTCCAGTAGGCCCTGTGCTCCCTCCCCTCCAAAGATGACAACTGATGCCTCAGGGCAGGACAGTTGCCTGGGGAGCAGTGAAAGAAGCCAGGAGCTCACCTCACTGGCCGGGTCATGCAAGGTTCCTAAAGCAGAGCACAGCCCATAGTGGAAACAGGGCCCCACAGCCCTGCCGCTTGTGACAGGATGTCCCATGACTGGAACAATGGCTGCCAGCCCCTACAGCAGGAAAGTGACCTCCTCCTGAGTGGCCAATCCTGCCCTATCAGGATAGTGAGCTGAGGACACGGTTCTGCCCAGCGCACCAAGCCTGCTGTTGCCCCAACTTCCTGCCTGCAGCTCTTACTACCGCAAACCCAGCACAGGGGTGTGATGCCACATGCAGGCCCCGTCCTCTCACCAGGCCACCACCCTTCAGTCAGCACAGGGGTCCACTTCTACCAGCGCCCTCAGAGGGTGCAATCATCACATTTGTCCAGCACATGGGGACAGTGAAGCCCCGAGAGGAAGTGGGGGTCTCACCCGGAGCTGGTCCTGCCATTTGACATTTTAATGGATTGCTCTGGCCGGATGTGGGGTGGGGTGGGGTGGGGCAAAGAAACATCAAGGATTATCCTAGGCCTTACCGTCTACAACTAAAAGAATAACACTGCATTTCCTAAGATAAGTAAGAGTGGGAGGGACAGGTTTTGGTGAAGGGTGAGGTAAGGGTTGGAAGGGATCAGCCCTAAATACTTTCAGTGTGAAATGGCTAAGGGAGGCGCTGAGTGAACAACTAGCTATGTGAGTCTATCATTCACCAGAAAGATCTGCACCAAACTGGAGAAACACATTTGAAGGTTGCTGGGCCAGACATGCAGTGCAGTGTGCAGCACTTGCCTGATATGCATAAGGTCCTGGGTTTGACCCTCAGCAAACACACAAAGAAAAACTTGAGGACTGCCCCAATAAGGACAGTACTTAAAGTCCTAAGACTGGATGAGATCACCAGAAAATAAGGCTAGGAGAAAGGGAGGGGAGAGGGGGGGAAGAAAAGAGAGGGGAGAGAAAGAGAGATCTGAAACAACCCTACAAAAATCCACTATGACAAGGCTGTGCATGGTGGCCCATGCCTGTGATTCCAGCATTTGGGAGGCTGAGGCAGGAGGATGGCCACAAGTTTGAGGTCAGCTTGGGTTACCCGGTGAGTTCAAGGGCAACCTGAACTACAAAAACAAACAAAACAAAACAAAACAATCACTTCTCAGCCTTTTTGGCTAAGATCAAGTGTAAAAAACCAAAAACAAAAAAACTCCACTATGACAGACACTGAACATGTTCTCCCAGGAAACCACAAAGTGAAGCTCCTAATACTCCCTTCTCTACCTGTCCTTGCCTACCCACTTCCCCTCTGCACACCCAGGGCAGGTGTACAGACACACATACACACAAACACACACACACACACACACACACACTGAACATTTAAATTCCTCCTTCCTCTATTTCTTGGTGATGTCATTCTGCTGAGTTCAAAGGAAATTCCCTTTCGGAGGGACACTGTCATCTAACAAGAAAGTAACCCACAAAAGAGGAAAAGTCCCCTGAGCACCAAGACAATGGTAGCAACCCTTACACAGAGGGACAATCACACAGCTCTGGGGCCAAAACACACACAGTGAGGTGGTCCTTGACTTAAGACAGAGTTGTGCTCTGATAAACCCATCATCATTTGAAGATAGCATAAACAAAAAAAATGCATTTAATACCTTTAACCTACAGAATATCACAACCTCACAACACAAGGCACTGCAGGTCCCCTTGTGAACCTGTGGCTGACAGGAGCAGCTCACCACCCCTGCCCTGCACTGAGAGGCTCAAACCACACATCACTACTCCTTGAAAAGACTCAAATTCAAACTTCACAGTATGGTTTCTACTGATGTATATCCCCTTCGCTCCTTCATCAAATCCAAAAATCAAGTCAAACCACCGTAAATTGGGTCAGAACTGCACTGTATTCAGATTCTAGCTTCAACTTCATTGGTGTGATTTCAGGCAACTTATCTGCCCTGTTCCTCACGTTAGACAGGACTAACACTGGCTACATCAAGAGTAGCCATGAGCATTAGCGAGCCAATTCATATTTGCTCAATGAATGAATGTTAAAGATAACATATAAAAGAGCCTGATTCATGGGCAGTGACTAATAAGCTTTGCCAGATGATAAATGAAAATGTATCTTCTATTCACCTTTCTCTTTTCTTATCCTATCCTCTTTCTCTCTCATTCCACCCTGCCTATGTCACAACAGCAAAGCTATGCATTTGTTCAGAGCCGTCCTGGTTACAAAGCTGTTATGCCAGGCATGGTGGTGCACACCTGTAATCCCAGCACTTGGGAGGTGGAAGCAGGAGGATCACCCCCAGCTGGAGGCCTGCCTGGGCTACATAGTGAGTTTAAAGCCAGTCTGAATTACAGTGAGACCCTGTCTCAAAAAGAAAAAGTTTTGCCTTTTACATTTTCTTACTAAAACGCTGAACCCAACAGCAGTCCGATGTGGCAGGAATACAATCCCCCTGCAACAGATGAGGAAACAGACTTGCCCGAGAATAGTCTCCTAACTCCAGGAACTTTTTAAGGCAGAGACAATAACAAAAACACTGCATTCAGCCCAAGGGTGGAGTTTCGATGTTGCCAAACTAAACCTGCCTAACATCCTGTTGGGCTGGTAAAGGGCAGGTGAGGGAAAGACTCAGAAGCTTAGGGGAAGGGAAGGTATTTGTCTGGGGTCATGTGCAAAGCCCATTAAGAAAATGGGCACAGATCCCTGTTCCCTCCAGTCACACAACCACGCCCACACTTCGCCACATGATTACCAGGGTCACAAGCTCTGTCACCAGCTTCTGTGGGAGCAGAAGGTGGACACAGGACTGGGGGCTCATAGATGGGGCTGACTAGGCTGTGGGGAAGGAGGGAGCATGTGGGGGCTGATGAAATCTAGAGCCATATGAGAGGATAAGAAGGGAATCAGGAGTGGGGAACAGGGGTAACAAAAGGAGGAAGTGCGGGATCCAGCGGGAATACACTGAGGCACACTTAGAAGGCACAGAAAGGAAGTTGGGAACAACTAACGGTTTCCAAGGTGAAAATGGGGGGACACTGAGAGATGGGAGTTGATTGACTGGTTGATTCAGGAAGTTAAGGACACTGAGGGAGACAATGGAGGGGACTAGGGTGCTGGGGAAAGATCCAGGGAGACAGACGGGGGTCTCTGCGGGAACACTGCTGGAGATGAGACAAGAGTGGTCACGGGATGGAAATTGGGGACGCCGGGGACGCAAGCCGGGGCACTCGGGGCTAACATAAGGGTCAATGGAGGACAGGCCTCAGAGCCGGGCCCATGACGAAGATCCAAAGAAGAGTCCGACTAGAGTCAGTCTGGAGCGCCGAGATTTGGGGGGCCCGGCCTCTCCTGAGCCTTCACTCACCTCAGCTTACTCAGCACCTCTACTTCGCCCTACTTCCGCAAACAAATGCGACCGGGGCCACGTGACCTCCCAGCCACTGCTCTCCGCCAATCACCAGAGCCCATGTCCCGGGCCGCTGCTGCGGCCCCGCCCCCCGCCGCGAGTCAAGCTCGAGGACCAAAGGGAGCTGGGGCTCCGCCATTTTGGATAACTGTCCAATGAAAAGGGCTTTCGTCACCGCGGGAGGATGGGCTTTCAGCAGGAGCCAATCCTCGGTGGCGGGTCGCGGCCCTGTCTGTATCGGGCGGAAGGTCCTCGTGAGGCTCGTTAGCAGACATGTTGGTCCAGGACAGCAGGCTTGCCCTGCCACTCCCAAAACTATCGGGCGCCCTGAGTCTGAATTTACTGCTAATGACTGCTCATAAAGATAAAAATAAAGTCAACAAAGGCATAGAGTAAAACAGGGAGGAACCAGCTTTGATGTTGCCGGTTACTCCCATAAAAATACGGACCTCCAGTTAAATTTGAATTTCAGCTAAACAACCAATAAATTTTCAGTGTGAGTATAGCATTAAAAGCTATTCGTTGTCCAATAACCCTACCCCAGGCCGATCTCAGGCAATATCTAAGCACTTTTAGTTGGAACTTGAGCAAATGGCTTGGGAAGCTGCAGAGTGGGCACCCCTGCAGGGTTGTTGTGAGGTTAGAGATAAATGAGCCCTTTTGTCTGCGCACTCTGGAGAGCAGTGAACGGGCTGTAGTGATTGCTAATGCGATGAGGAGGTATACTGGAGAGACACCTGAGTGGATTTCAGTTACCTCTCGGCTTCTGACTCAGCAGGTCCCCTCCAGAGCTCCACGAGGGATGGGACCTTTCCACTCCCCGATTGTAACCTGATCGCCTAGCTCTCAGGTACCTTGTTTTGGAGCGACGAGGATTGAAGCCAACAAAACAGCAAACAGCAAGCGGTGGGGGTGGCCAAATGCGTGTTTATTAGAGTAAAAGAAAAGCTCTAAAAGAAAGAAAGAAAAAATCTCTCTGCTAGTCGGAGAGGGGTATTCCGTGAGGCGGATACCATAGACGCTTAGGTCCAGTTTGGTACGGGTGTACGTGACAAAGCAGGGAGGTAGGCATTTTCTGTTTGGAGAGCAAGCTGCTTCATTTGCATTTCACTTCCTCCAGGGTCTCTCCCATTTGGTTAAGGACCTATTTTCCATCTTTTCATTAGGCCTTGATCGTCTGTTTTGGTATGCTATTTAGGCCCAACTTTTAGTTTACTTTCTTTAACTGTTCGGGACCTGTGCCCTATCTACCTAACTTTCCCCTAGCTCCTGGCCTCATGCTGATGGCCCAACCCTAGGCCTGGGTGAATCTGCCAGGCTGTTCTCCATCCAGGTGGAAAGAGGAATGGCTGGAATTATCTTCCCCTGTCCAAAGTTACAAGTGCCCAATCTGGAGGCAAAACGTTACAACTTGCAGTGCAGGGCTTAGTTAAGAACCTACATAGGTTAATAAAACTAACCGCAGTAACTTACATACAGACCTTCATCAGACACGAAGCAACTTCACTTTCATCATCTTTGGGTTGTATTCCAGGCTGGCCTCAAACTCTCAGCAATCCTCATGCTTCACCCTCCCAAGTGCTGGAATTACAGGCATCCACCACGATGCCTGGTTCTTGTCCCATTTTGCAGGTGGAGAAACTGCCCCCTTAAACTTAGATTTAAAATTTGCTCAAGAATTTCAACTTGGATCTGAGAGAAAGGGATGAAACTCAGAATTCCCAGTTGAAAATGTCTGGCCCTCCACACCCTAAACAAGTGAAGTTAGGGTGATGGTTATCAGAGAGCTTGCAAAAGGCCAGGCATTCCACATGCTACCATGCAGCGTGACCTGAGAAAGTCCCAGGGTTAACAGGATGAGTGCCATTCTTCACGAGACACCCACCCCGTGTTCAGGCTGGATCTGCACCACAAGCTCAGCACCCTGGCCCACAGCCGCATCTGAGGTGCAGAACAGGCCCAGGAAGGTCATCTGGGCGTAGTGGCGCACACTCATGATCCCAGCACTCGGGAGACTGAGGCAGGAGGGTCACTTCAAGTTTGAGGCCATCCTGAGTTCGAGTTAACTATATATGTATAATATATATATAATACATATATATGTTTTGTTTTGTTTTGTTTTTTGAGACAGGGTCTCACTAGGTAGCCCATTCTGGCCTTAAACTCACAGTGATCCTTCTGCCTCAGCCTCCCAAGTGCTGGGGTCATAGGAGTGCACCACCATGCCCAGCTAAGTTAATTATATATTGAGATCCTGTCTCGAAAACACAACACTAAACAAAACAAACAAAAATACTGCTGGATGATTAGATAAATCAATCCCCTTGAGAGGGGATCATAGTCATACCTTGCTACTCAATTGCTTTGAAATTGGTGGAATTTGGTACTTGAAGCATTTTGATGCAAACATTTTGTCCCTGCACTCATAGTTTGGAGCCAACACTCAGGCTAGAACTTGTCAGTCAGACTGTGTTAGGCTTAGGCTCGCTGCCCTTTCCAACCAAAACACTGTCCTTGGTACCCGCCTCGCCTCCAGGATTGAAGGGTGCCAAGCACTGAGGTGCCGCCAGCACCAGCATTGTAAAGGGAAGAGAAGACGGGCCCCAAGCAGCACTCGTGCTGGGTTTCTGCTGGAATTTGTGTTGGAAACCTGGGCTGAGCCAGACCAAGAGCTCCTCTGCAGACATCAGGCCCAGTCCCCGCCCACAAAGGGGAAGGGAGATGCAGCTAAAACGCTAATGGTGCAACTCTGTGTCTGTTCGCTTTTTGTTGTTGTTGTTGTTGTTTTTTGTTTTTTTGGTGCCGGGGATTGAACTCGGGTCCTTGAGCCTGCATAGCAGGCAGCGAAACCACTGAGCTAAATCCCCGGCCCGTCTGTTCGGTTTTGAGCCTCGAAGACAACCCAAAGAAGTAGTCCTATCGTCCCACTTTATAGATGGGGAAACTGAGGCTCTACAAGAAGAAATGATCCCCAGAGCTTTGGTCTGTCAGAGGCAGAGCTGGCTTTTCCTTCCCCAGTATGGTGCTTGGCACGTGGCCAGCAGTGTTTTCCGTGCTGATGAGACTGCAGGAGGATGAAACAGACAAAAATCTCTGCTTGCATCCTAGCAGGGAAAGACAGACACGAGCAAGATGTCCACGTCTTACCTCAGAACACCTCAGGTATGCAGTGTGGGCTCATATGTACAGTACGAATGTCATTATCTTCCCTTATCCTTCCATTTTCTCTATATTTCAACTTTTTGTTCTTTCCAGCACTGGGGAGTGAACCAGGGGTTTCCCGCTGAGCTACATCCCTAGCCTGTTTTTAATTTTTAAAATTTTTATTTATGTTTTAAGTTTCTCTGGGTCTGGACTCAAACTGGAGATCCTCCTGCCTCAGCTTCCCTGGGTTTAGAGGTGTGTACCATCATGCTGGCTGGTATTTGAACACTTCTGTAATTAAAAAGTTGGAGACAGTATGTAGTGTGGGGGCCAGGGATTTAGCTCAGTGGTTCCACCACCTGCTTTGAAAGTGGAAGGACCCAAGTTCAATCCCCAGTACCAAAAAAAAAAAATGCGTAGTGTGTTACAAGGTGATAAATGCTGTGGAATAAAACCAGCAAGACATTCAGGGGAAGATTGTGGGTTTTGTTGTGGAAGTTCTTTTGTTTTGTTTTGTGTGTGGTGCTGGGGATGGAACGAAGAAAACACAAGGGGACAGGCCCCGAAGCAGGCTTGTCCCAGGAGAAGCAAGGAAGCCACTGTGCCTGGCACAGAGCGAGAGGGAATGTGGTAAGCCCTGAGGGCAAAGGGCTGTGGGGTGGGTGTCAGATCCCTAGGATGTTGTTGACTATTTTAAGACACTGACTTTGTCCCTCAGGGAAATAGGGAGCCATGGACTGTTTTTGTTTTGTTTTGTTTTGGTACTGGCCATCGAACTCAGGACCTTGCACTTGCCAGGCAGGCACAGTGCCACTGAGCCACATCCCCGGCCCGCCATGGAATGTTGTATAGCAAAGGGGTGACCTGATTGGACCCGAATTTGACCAGATATGTCTGTACAGTAAGCATGGACTATCAGGGCGAAGCAGAGGCCAGGAAGTCAGTGAGGCTGCTGCTGCTGCAGAAATCTGGATGACAGCAGGGCGACCGCCCTCCCAGCCAGCCAGCTCACCCACCTTGATGTGGGTGCGAGGTGCAGAAGTCCTGGCTGGAAGACACTGACTCCTCCTGTGGGGAGCTTTGTGAGCCACTGCTCATACCACCCCGCCGGCCACCTGTGTCTGACACGGGTTTTAATGAGATACAGCCATGATATAGGCTCCTGCGATGGCAGATTCAGTAACCTTGACAGAAGCCTTGTGGCCTGCAAAGGCTGAAATGTTTCTATCAGTCTCATTAAAAAAAAAAAACCTTTTTTTTACCAACTCCTGTTCTTAAATTGGGTTTTGAAGGTTGAATAGGAGTGTGTGGGTGGATTGGGAAAGTAAGTACACCAGGTGGGAGGAACCTTTTGGTCAACAGCATGAGGGTGTGTGGATTGTTTAGGGGTTGTTAAGTACCCTGGAAACCAGTGTATAAGCAGGGGAGCAGGTCAAGGAGGCCAGCAAGACAGGATCCAGAGAGCCAGGTTGTCCTGCGGGAGTGAGAGCTCCAGAAGGGTTATGATGAAGGGAAGTGATGTAGAAAAACTCTCTGCTAGCCAGGTGTGGCGGCACACACTTATCATCCCAGCACTCATGAGGCTGAGGCAGGAGGATCGCCCAGAGTTCAAGTGCAGCCTGGACTACATAGCATAGCGAGACCCTGTCTCAAAAGAAACAAAACAAAAGCTCTCTGTTGCCATGGGAGAGGGGGTGGGGGTGGGGACACAGAGGTCACAGGGCAGCTGTGTGTGGTGACACTAATTATGTGGCTTTCAAGGGCCCACTGGGGCTGTGCCCTGCTCAGGAAGGAAGCGAGTACAGGTGACCACGAGCTGTGAGGCAGCAGCCACTGCCTTCCTGTCAGGGGGGAAGCAGCTCCGGCCGGCCAGGAAAGGCAGGGTTTCCCACTCCAGGGTCCAGGGGGCAGCTTCATGTGAAAGGGATGGAGCTCAGGCCCGGCCAGGGAGCTTCACAGAAGGGCGGGCTGGACCCTGAAGCCTGAGGACCGGCGGAGGGCAGGGCAGACAAGGACACTGTGGCTGTGTCTGGGGCTCAGGGTGGGGCTCCCTAAAGGAGTCTTTGGAGTGCTGAATGCCTGCAACTCTAGCTACTTAGGAGGCTGAGGCAGGAGGGTTGCAAATTTGAGCAAGGCCAGCCTGAGCAATTTGTCGAGATTCTGTATCAGAATAAAAGATGAAAAGGCTTGGAACCTAGGTGTGGTGGCACACACCTGCAATCCCAGCACTCTGGAAAGCTGAGGCACGAGGATTGCTGTGAGTTCGAGGCCAGCCAGCCTGAGCCACATAGTGAGAACCTGTTTCAAAAACCAAAATAAACAAACAGAAAAGAGGAGGATGAAACAAAGTTGTAGAGCCCTTGCTTAGCATGCATGAGGCCCCAGGTTCAAACCCAGCAGAGAGACAGAGACAGACACACACAGGGGAAAGAGAGAAAGGGAGGGAGGGAGGGAGGGAGAGAGAGAGAGAGAGGGAGAGAGAGAGGGAGAGAGAGAGATATTAGTTGGCTCACAGTTTTGGTTTTTATTTGATTTGTTACTGTTTTTTGTAGCAGTGGGGATCAAACCCAGGGCCTCTGAACTGAGATACATCCGCAGTCCTTGTCCTCATCTTTTATTTTTAAATTTTTTAAATTTTTTAATTTTTGGTACCGGGGTTCAAACTCGGGTCCTTTCACTTGCGCAGCAGGCGGTGAAACCACTAAATCCCCGGTCCCCCCATCTTTTATTTTGAGGCAGGGGCTCAGTAAGTCACTGAGCTGCCCAGGCTGGACTCAAACTTGCCGTCCTCCTGCCTCAGCCTCCCAGAATGCTGGGATCACAAGCATACACCACGGTACCAGGCTCCGGCCTGCCCTGTTGAACTTAGGTCAAGGGCCTGGGGCCAACTTAGCCACTCATTCCAGTAAACACTCATGGTGTTTCTGCTGTGCCCCAGGGCCCAGCCTAGACCCTGGGGACACAGTGGGAAGATGGACCTCACCCTGGCAAGCTGTGGTTTAAGAACAGACAGCCCTGAAATCACAGAGTCCGAAAAACACCAGGGCCAAGGGATGAACAGGCAGGTCTACCTGAGGCAACCACCTGGGTCAGGGGGGAGCTGGGGAAGGTTGCTGCTGTCCTTGTCCCAGGCGGAGATGCTACAGCTGTAACTGAGGCTGGCACTGCATCAGGAAGCGAAGGAAAGGACAGAGGGAGGGAAACTGAGGCAGCGAGGGCCCCAAAACTCGGTGACTAATGGTGAGCTGTGGGAAGGAAGGGGAGGAAGAGCTGAGTGTGACAGCCTGGTTTCTCCCTGAGTGGGGAGAAGGTGGTGTCACCAGCCTGTTAAGAGACGTGAGGGGGCGTGGGTGGGGACGGTGACGCCCTCACTGTGACAGTGCTGAGTCGCACAGGCAGAGAGGGGTGGGGCAAGTGGATTGGACCCAGGGGACAGAGACCCGTTTTAGTTTTAGGTGGTGCCTGAATCTCCGGAATCAGATGCCCTGGGGAGAGGAGAGGAGGAGTCACCGCACTGGGCTCACCATGATTTAAGAAACTCACAGCCACAGCAGCCAGGGCAGGGGTGGCTTTCAGAGCTTTCCAGAGGCCCTGGGTCCCACCTGTGGTACCACACACAAAAAAATTAAAAACAGTGGGGAGGGACCAGGGATAGACTGGAAAGGTAGGGGAACTGGAGCTTTAGAAGCCAAGTGGAAAGAGTGTTTCAAAAACGAGGGAAAGCCAGGTATAGTGGCACACATTTGCAATCCCAGCACTATGGAGGCTGAGGCAGGAAGATTGCCACAGTTTGAGGCTGGCCTGTTTAAGGCCAGCCTAAACTACATAGCGAGACCCTGTCTCAAAAAAAAAAAAAAGGGAAAGGCATGAACTGAACAGGAAGGGAGGTTGGCTGAGGTTGCACACAGGTAACAGCTGTCAAGGACAAGAGAGCTGGGACTGAAACTGGTCCCTGGATTTAGCTACAGTGAGGTTTCCAGGGAGGTCAGCAAGAGTCGGACTGTGGGTGCACCAACTGTGACATATGAGGAAGGACGGGCAGAGATGACTTGGGGTTTGGGCATAAAAGGGAAGAAAGAGCAGAGATGGGGGTTGCAAGGGAACCACAAGGGGCTGGGGGCGGTCATCAGAGATGACAGCCACTGGGGAAAATCTCAGGGCTGAGCAAGAGGTTGGGGGCTGGGCTGCGAGTGTGAGCATCCACGAAGGAGGAGAAGGCCTTGCGTGGGGGGGGGGCAGGGGCAGGGGTGGAGGCCAGGCTTCCTCCTGGAGGCAGAGGTGAGGTGACTGGTGCTGAAAGAAGGGTCCTCAGCACCCCTGAGGGCGGGGGGGGGGGGCGCGCAGTGGCTACTGTGTGGCTGCTACGGTGGGTGTGGCAGTGCCAGTGACAACAGCCACCTCCAGAGCCCAGAGCAGCTGCGGTGGCGGAAGGTGGTAGACAAAGGGCTCCACCCAGGGCCCAGTTTGCCAGGCTTTGGTGCAGAAGGAACCAGAGCAGGTGCGACAGCTTTCCCATCCCAGGCGGAGCCCCCTGATCAGAAGCTCCAAAACCTGAAATACTCTAAATTCAGAAACTCTGAGTCCTCATGAGATGTTACCAGTGGAAAATTCCACACTTGACCTCCTGTGATAACCACAGGCTAAGTGCAGGCCATGTGTGTGAGGCCTGTGCAAAATATAAATGAATGTAGTATTCAGACTTGGGTCATAGCCCCCAAATCAGTATGCAGATGTAAATCTCATTATGCATATGCAAATGTTTCAAAACTAGAAAAACCAGTAAAGTGCAGCACTTCAGGTCCCAAGCATTTCAGATGAGGGGTATTCAACTTATGTTTTCATTTATTTTTGTGGTGCTGCTGGGGATTGGAGCCAGGGCCTTCAATCTGAGCTATATCCCCAGTCCTTTTCTTATATTTTATTTTGAAACAGGGTCTTGCTAAGGCATTAAGTTGCCCAGGCTGGGCTCAAACTTGTGATCTTCCTGCCTCTGCCTCCCAGAGTATTGGGATTACAGATGTATGCCACCACGTAAGTCTACATGACTCTTACTGGAGTACATTGTGACAACTGTTTTATTATTATTGTTTACCTTTTACTGTGACTATCTTAAACTTTTATCGTACAGTGGAGCCTTGACTTATGAACTCAATTCATTTTTGAGGGCTGGTTGTAACTCAAGTCAGTCAACTGAAGGCTCAGACTCCTCTACCAGCCTCCAAAGTCTCTCTCCTGTATACAAACAGATCTCAGTGTCCTTAGAGAGACACTGACCCAGGATTTCTCAGTTAATCCCACACAGGAGAGGATGTTGTAATGTTCCTTCTAGAACTCTTTAAGGGTTAAATCTGTATCTGAGACCATTTGGAAGCACAAGCCACTGGCAGAGTCATAAATCAAGACTTTGGTCCTAAATTAAAGCTAAAATTCTGGTTGTAACCCAAGTTGTTCATATGTCAGGTCAGTCATAACTTGAGGGTCCACTGTATAGGAAGAAATAGCCTAGCCAGGCACAGTGGTGCCTATGTGTAATCCCAGCTTCTCCGGAAGCTGAGACAGGAAGATCTCAATTTTAAGCACCCTGAGCAATTTAGCAAGATCCCGTCTCAAAATAAAATTTAAAAAGGGCTGGGCATGTGGCTCAGTGGTGGAGCACTTGTTTGGCATTGCAAGGCCCTGGGCTCTATTCCTAGTGTCTCAGAGGGAAAGTTGAGGTTTAAAGACATTGAAATGTGATAAATGTACAGATTTGCTTGGCCTGGTTTCTTGGCAGTGAGGAAAAAGCTGGCAAAATACATGTTGTGGGTACTTGGCACAATGTGTGGCACAAAGGAAGAGTCTCATTAACAGCACACTCATTATTGTTATATTAATTATTATCAATTACCAGTAATAGGAAGCTGTGTGAGGCTCGAGGTGGGCAGAAGCATTCTGAGCAAGACTAGGTGCCCAGAGGTGCCAAACGGTGTCCCTTGGCATTGTTCCCACCTGGCCAAGGACGTACGGAAATGTAGAATGCAGCTCACACTGGACAGCTGCCCTGCTAGGGGCACCAAGGGACCCCAGACAGGAGCCCCTGGGGAACCGGAAGTCAAATCTGAGGCTTGCCAGGAAGCATCTGTCTTCACTACTTTGGGGATAGAAGCCAGGGGTTTGGCTGTGCTAGGCAAGTGCTTGACCACTGAGCTATACCCACAGCCCATTCCACGGAATTTTTTTTCTCTAATACTGGGTGTTGAGCACAGAGCCTTCACACTGAGCTACATCCCCAGCCCATTGTTATTTTTTATTTTGAGACAGTGTCTCACTAAATCACTGAGCTGCCCAGGCTTGGTTTGAACTCACAATCCTCCTGCCTCAGCCTCCCAAACTGCTGGGCTTATAGGCGTGCACCACTATACTCTGCCCCCATTTTTAAACACATTTCATGATATCCGTTGACCTTGACCAGAAAGGGGGCCACCTCTGTGGGAAGCAGTCCCTGGAGGGTGAGTAATGAAGCACTGACCCCTTGTTCCGCCAGGCTGAGCAGTGCATCCAGGCCACATGGTACCTGGAAGTGTGGTGCAGGTCCACACTGCCTGCTCACTAGTGGAGAACCCACTATGTGCCCGACATGAGAAGCTCATGGGAAACAGGTGGAGAAGAAGGCAGCTTACACTTGAGTAGCTTCTAGACCTGAGGACTTTTGTGCCCGAGAGGCAACCTGAGTGCTCTTAGCTGTGCAAGTGGAGGACAGGGAGTGGTTGGCATGCGAGTTCGAGGGCTGCAGAAAGCGGGCTCAACATCTGGTCACTTGGGAAGCCAGTAGCATAGGAGACCAAAAGCCTTCGGGAGATAAGGGGTGGAGGTCTCCGGACCAAGGCCCAGAGGCAGGGAGGCCCTTCGAGGACTTCGAAATCCAATTATACTACCTCAAGGGAGGGAGCCTGAGGTCCCACACCCACGGGGTAGAGGAAGTGTCGATGTGATGCCAGCTTTGCAGAAGGATGATGGGATTGGCACCCAGACAGCCAGGACAGCAACAGCACAGGAAAGGGAGAAGGAACTTCACTCCTCCCCATGCTGGCTCCAAAGCCATCTCCATTGGGCTGGGGCTCCCAGCCTCCCCATGATGCTGCCCTCCTTCCCTGGCTGCAGTACACCTCCAATCTGGGCCAGAATCAGTCAGACCAGGATTCTAGCTGGTGACTCTGGATAGTTGCTTTACCTTCTGAACCTCCACCCATATTTTTTCCCTGCAGCACGCATTTATTTCGGTCCTACTGTGTGCCAAACACCATACCAGGTGGCGCACATGGGGTGGTGAATGAGACATAGTCCTGCCTTCATCAAGCTTCTATTCCTGTTGGGAAAGACACAAATACCTAGTGTAGCACCCTGCAGATAAGAAGGCAGCATAAGGACTCGTGTTGGGACCACAAGACTGTCAGAGGCAAAGACTCCTTTGGCCGTGGTGGTCAGAACGGCCTAGCTCAGGTGGTGACATCTGAGCTGACTAGAAAGAAGAGGCAGAGCCAGGCAAGTGGACAGAAGAGGCTAAGGGCCTGCCCAGGGATGAGCTTGGTGTGGCTGGAGAGTAGAAGGTGAGGGGCCAGGGCCACCAGTGAGCTGCAGACTGAGTAGAGGCCAGATGGCCCGGCCCTGTAGGCTAACCTGAGGAGCACACTGTATATACTATACATAGGGACATGGTACAAAGCGAAAGCACTGAGGATGCCAAGCCAGAGAGACTGTAAAATAATCTAGGTTTGCTTATTTGTTTAAGAAATAGTCTGACTATACTGCCCAAGCTGCCTTCAAACCCTGGGGCTCAAGGGATTCTCCTGCCTCAGCCTCCCCAGTGGCAGGGATTAGCAGGCATACACGCCAGATTTAACATTCTGACCTGTTTTGAGATAAATTTTGGCTGGTGCATGACAAAGCCTCTTTTTTGCCCGCTGCCATTGTCCAGGTAAGTCCAGGGGGGCCTGGATCAGGTGGCAGCTTGGGGTGGAGAGGTGTGGCCCCACGCAGGAGGCCATGGGAGAAGGAGCTAGAGGGAGGGAGGGAGGCAGGGAGGGAGGAAGGCTTAACCCACGGAGCCGGCCGTGCCCGGGGCGCGCGAGGGGCCAGGCTGTGTTTGCAGACCCCATCTGACACCCGCGTGGAGGCGCGGAGCGGCCCATTAACCGGGGGCTCACAGGCACAGAGATGGCACTGGAAACCACGGGGCGGATGAGATCATCCAGGCAGAGGATGTAGGGCGAAAGGAGAGGACGCCCCGTACCGCCTACAGGGAAACGAAGCCAAGGCCACCTCCACCCACGAGGCGCTCGCGAGGTGTCACGTGACCCAGCCAGCGCGCGCAGGAACCTGGCTGAGAACCCTGCCGGCTCGGACTCAGTGACGCCCCCAGGGGCAGGGCCGGGGAGGGAGGGGCGGAGCGGCCGGGCGGTGACGTCAGCGCATGACTGGGTTTTTATGAATGAAAGGAATCTTGTGCGTGAGTAATTCCGGGAAGCTCGCCTTACAACTGCGCGCTGCTCCGGCCCCCTGCGCTGCCCGCTCCACAACAAAACTTTGGCGCGGCGCTACCGGGAGCTCGGATCCGAGGGACCGGCGGTTCGGACCGGAGAGGAGACCGCTCAAGACACGGGCTGAGACAGCCGAAGGGACCGCACCGGGAAGCGTTCGGGCGAGGGGCGCCAGGCCTCGAGGCCCGGAAAGAAGGTGCGGGACGCGGGTCGGGCACGGGGACGAAGGGCCTGACCCCGGGAGGCAGGGTCGTTGTGCCCGGGTTGGCGCCGTCGGTGTCCGGGCGCATCCGTCGCCGGGACCGCGAGCATTGGCGTGTGGGGGACTGGGACGGGGGCCGAAGCCAGCCAAACGCGGCAGAACGCGGACCCGGAGGAAGCGAGCGTGGCTACAGTCCCGCGGTGGGGAGGGTGCACGTACGAGACTCGGTGGGAACAGCCTTGGGCCGGTGCCCGGGGCCGTGCGCGGTTTGTTTACGTCCGCGGGCGGCCAGTGTGCGCGTGTCCTGGGAGCGCTGCCTGGGCGGGGGCGTGCGCGCGCGCGCGTTTGTGCATGTGTGCCTTGCGTGTGCGTGTGCGTGTGTCTCGCGCTCTCCTTGGAGCCTGTGTGTACCCGGGGAGGGCGTTCCTAGGGTGACCACAGCAGTAAATGCGGAATGAAGACCCGAGCTAGGGAAGCGACCCAGGCGGTGGTCACACGGAGTCTGGAAATTATCGCCTGGCCCGCCCCCTTCCCACCAGCCTGGACTGTCCGGTTTCTGCTGTCCCTGGAGTTTCCCAGGGCCCTAACCATGTGACCCCACTGTTTGTCCCCCGCCCAGAGCCGGCGCCTGCAGCAACAGGGTGGGGCGGAGGTACCAGTGTCCCCACCCGACTGAGCTGGGGGTGAGGTAAGCCAGCCACCCTTCACCTGATCCCTGTGGATCCGGTAACAGAGTGAGTTGGAGCCCAAGTCCTTGTTTTCAAGCTCCCTAGAGAGGGGAGGCCCTTGGGATTTTGTCCAGCCTCTCAACCTCAGGAGAAATCAAAAAGGGCCAGAAAGCCCAAGGCAGAAGGGCCAGAAAACTCAGGGCAAAGGTCCAAGTTCCTCCTTGGTGGCCAGTGTGGCTAGTTTGGGTCCCCAGGCTGTACCTGCTGGGTCATCTAGAAGGGATGGGGTGGAGCTAGCGGCTGCCTTCCTGGGAATCTCAGCTCACAGAAGGGACTAGTTAGGCTGGACCCATCCATGGGCTGCAGGACCCCAGAGCCAGTTAAGGTCCCTTGAGCCAGGCAGGGTCAACAAGCAGTGGGGGTGGGTGATCCTCCTGCCTGGAGGGTTAACACAGCCCTGCAGAAGCACCTGTTCAGCCTGCAGCCTGAAGGATGGACTGGGGAGGGATCCCTTGGTCCAAATCCATGTTCTCCATGGTCCTCTTCACCGGGTTACAGAATCACAGGGCTGGGGTTGGGGTGGGAGTTGAGTTTGCTAAGGTGAGGAACTAATGGTCCATTAATTTTGACCCTTTGTGCCTTGCTGATCTCTGCTACCACAGCGGAGCCCCTGAGGGTCAGAACTAGGTAACCTCTGGCATAGCAGGGTGGCAGGTGGAACGGCAGCCGCTACGTACAACCTGTTATACAGGGAACTATGGGAGAGAAAGCAGAGGCAACCCCCACCGCTGGCCAAGAGCTTGGGCCACAGAGAGTGTGTGGGGCTTGAAGTCAGGGGGTTGTAGCCAGGAGCACAGGAGCCGGGTGGGAAACTCCTGGTGTAGGGACGGGGTCAGGGGATCAGGGGAAGTGGCTGCTTGGCTCAGTAACCTATGGAAAGTTAGCACTGAAAGGCTTCACCTCCTCTGGGATTGGAAAAAAGAGCCACCGAACTAATGCAGAGAGCACAGCTGGGTGGTGTGAGGGGAAGTCACTCTGGTTTAAAAGTATGTCAGGGCCCTCCCTTAGCCAGTGCAATCAGGGAAGGCTTCCGTCGGGAGGTGGCCAGTGAGCAGGATCTGGTGGAGTGGCGATCCTCTGTGAAGTCCTTGAGGGCAGGGGAGAGACTCTTCTTTGGGTCTTGAAGGCCCCGCACAGAGCCAGGCACACTGTAGTCTCTTCTTGGGTGTTTGTTGATTGAATAAAGAAGCCCTGGGTTCATATCCTTGAAGCCACAGGGAGAAAAAGGCCTGGGAAGCCCAGGGAAGCAGGAGCACAGTCCCCCAAAGCTGGCTCTCAAAAGTGAGCAGATCTTCACGGCTCAGGTGATGATGTTCCCCATCATGCACACTAACTGGGGAATCGACTGTCTGCTCCTTCATTCATTCTTAACAGAGATCCTGGGAGGGTGGAGAGGATGCAGCGCCTGTGTGGACTGCAGGGGAGGTTTAGAAACAGCTGTGTAGGTCTGGTCAGTCACCAGCCCTCTGAGAGCTCTGGGGTTTGGAGGTGGAGCAGGTGAGACCAGAGCCAGTGGGGAGGTGCTGTGGCCCTGGTCCAGCTGGAAGAGGAAGCAGCCCTGTGGAGGGGGGACAGTCCCTGTGTTTGTGTTTTGTGTTCTCATGCCCTCGCCTCCAGGAAGCCTGCCCTGATTTCCTTTCCCTTCCTCCAGGGCCTCCCCTCCACTGATGGTCTTGGCCCTCACTGGGGCCAAAATTTCCCAATCTAGACTCAGCGATTATCCTTGCTGGGAGGTGCTTTAAGCTCGGAAGAGGTTTGGCATGTTGGGAAACTGAGGCTCAGAGAGGGAGAGTGACATGCCTGAAGATACAGTGAGTGAGTGGGTGGCAGAACTGGGGTGGACCCCAGGCTGCTGCTGCTGGTTCTTCCTGCCTTGCTGCCGTCCAGCAGTGAGGAGGCTCCATGGCGCCAGCTGCCTAGACTCAGGAAAACACATTTTTTCCTTCTGTCCTCACAGAGCAAGCTCAACAGGCAGAGAGGGGCTCCTGCCAGCGTGGGCAGCCGCCAGTCCCTCAAGAGCAATTGCGGTCCCACCTCCAGTGTTGGAACCCACAGCCCTGGGGCTCAGCTCGGCTGGGTTCCCAGGGGAAAGGAGAAGAGGCCAGGAGGGGTGAGGTCCCTGGGGTCAGCCAGGCTGATGGGGATGGGGGACCCAGGCACCTTGCCTTACACCCCAGAAGCCCTGGCAGCAGGCTGGAGGCTGAAAGCCTGGGGTGACAGAAAGCCCCCTCCATGTGACTTGTCCTCTGTGCGTGACTATTGAGCAAGGGCATTCCTGGGCACACGTGGGTGCCTCAGCTGATGCCAGGAGGAGGTTGGGCTGAGGCCAGAGCAAGGGATGGAGAGGAAGAGCAGGATCAAAGCCTTCCTTGGGCTGAGTGTGGTAGCACATGCCTGTAATCCCAGCACTTGGGAGGCTGAGACAGGATCACCGCAAGTGCAGGGCCAGCCTGGACTACATAGTGAGACCTTGTCTCAAAACACCAAAACAAAACCAGAACACACACGAGCACACATGCACACACCCAGGCCCTCCTTGGCCCCGAGTCCTTAGGCCCACTGCAGGCTTCTGACGAAGACAGGCGGTGGCCAGTTCATCTCAGGGCCACCCTGGAAGGCTGTGTCCAGAAGGGTTCTGAGGCTGCATCCAAGTTGGTGGGAAACAGCGCCGTGTTGAGCAAGATCAGGGCTGGGCTACTCATTGGGAATAAGTGCTGAAAGCAGAGAGGGGTGATTTGGGATAAGCCACCATGTGCAACTCCTGATCTCACCTAAGCTGCTTGGACTTTACACACTAATGCTGTTATCATCATCCCACTTTACAGGGGAAGAGAGCAGGCCAGGGTTGGGGAGGCACATAGATCTCTATGCCCTCGTCCTGGGCGTGGCCCTGTGCTGGGTGACCCTGGACTACTCCATTGCCCTCTCTGGATGTGCCTTTCTGAGCTGCCAAGAGGTCCAGGGAGGTGACTATGAGGGATCCAGAGTCAGTCTTGGGCTTTGGAGGTATTCAGAATCCTCCCTATTTTCGGGGAGGCAGCTGCTCACCTGCTGTGTGACATCCAGCCAGTGACCCTGCTCTCTGGGTCTCCGCCTCCCCTTGGGCTAAGTAGGGAAGCGGAGCCAGGTGGGCTGTCAGCCTTTCTTGGGCAGGCTGATATGGAGTCAGGGCGGGACCCCAGTGCTGGCTTCCAGTCAGAGCAGCAGTTTCAGAACCTCCTGGATGTTTATGCCCTCTACAGTCTACACACTTGCTTCCATTGAAACCCTGCAAGGTGGGGATGTTCCGCCCTGTGGATGGAAAGTGGAGACCCAGGGTTGTGCAGCCTGGAGAACACAGGGATGGGACTCACACTCGGACTCGGGCTTGCCTCCCAAGCCAGGGCTCCCTGTTTCCTTTGGGCAGACGGATGGGATCCCTTCTGCTCCTTCTCGTGCTCCTGTGACATCGCTACCACAGAAGCCAGGAGGCAGATGGAGAGCCAGAAGAGCTGGAGACAGGGGCTCTTCTCTCAGACTGGCGTGAGCTTGGTAGACACTAAGAAGCTGGGAGACGCCACCCGTGCCCGCACCAGCACCCAGTGTGCAACCCCCTCCCCCCCCGCCTTGCATCTAGGGGGACACACAGTTTACCTCGGGAGGAGGACAAGGAGGGCTTCCTGGAGGAGAGGTCTGTGCCCAGGCTGGGATGAGCAGGAGATGGCTGCTCATCTCAGAGGGCTCATCTCAGAGGACGGAAAGGAGGAAAGCATTATGTCACGAGGCTGGGGCCCAGCCCAGCGGCAGGAAAGTGCGGGGCGGGAGGAAATGGAAGAAATTCCTCCCGCTGGAATGCAGAAGGAGGCGGGGTGGTGGGATGGGGCCTGGGGTGCCTGTTCTCAGGACAGCGGGAGCCAGGGAAGGTTTTGATCTGGGAGGCAGCAGGTCTGGTTCACAGATTCACAGGGTGGAAAAGCCCTGCAGTCGCTGGGGGAGGGGACCTGGGGCCGGCAGGGCAGTGTGCTGGGACCTCCCCAGGTGTGGGCAGGTGGCCCTTCTGGTGGCAGGAAAGGGTTGCTGAGAGTGGCATTTGAACGTCTCTAAGTGGCATCTGGAAAGTCAGGGTAGGTTCTGTGTGATTTGCCCGGGCAGGATGGGGCGGGGCACAGAGGCCCCCAAGGAGAGCTGGGGAGGTGGAGCAGCCAGGGCCAGGTAGGGAAACTGAGGCCCGACCCGCACTGAGCCTGTGGGTTCGGCAGCTTGGGGATCCACCCTGTGAAACAGGCCTTACCTGCTGCTTGCACCTGGGATCAGCGCCGGAAGCTGGGAGTGGTGGTGCATACCTGTGATCCCAGCTGTGAATTTGAGACCACCTGAACTACATCGGGAGACCCTGTCTCAACCCCTCTCCCCCCAGAAAAGAAGCCTGGAAGTTCTGAAGACCCGCTCAGCTCCAGGGCCACAGCAGCTGCCTCTGCCAGGGAATCTCTTGAAGTGTCAACTTCCCTTTCCTCTCCCACTCCTTCCGTCCCTCTGAGCTGCCAGACCCCTGACTGCATGGGCCAGCAGGGGCTGGGGGTTCCCAAGAAGGCTGGACTGTCCCCACCTCAGCCTGAGTCATACTGAGAGTTCAGACATTTGGGCATGTGCTGTGGCCCAGCAAGGTTTAGGTCCTGGTCAATGGGACAATACCTCTGCCTGGAGACACAAGACCACTTGTGGGGGAGATAGACACTGAGCGAATCTGTAACATGTATGAGTAATGAGTCTACATGGTGAGAAGTTCAGTGGAGAAAGAGGTAGGGAAGCACTTGTGTCTTGCGTGTCCAGGCTGGGAATTCTAAGCTGAGTTTTGTTTTGTTTTGTTTTGTTTGGAGACAGGGTCTCATTATATAGTTCAGGCTGGCCCTGAACTTACTCTATAGCCCAGGCTGACCTCGAATTCATGGCAATCCCACCTCAGCCTCCTCAGGGCTGGGATTACAGGTGTGCGCCAACATACCTGGCTGAACATTTACAGAGAGACCTGAAGGATGATGAAACGGACTTGGGGGCTGTCTAGGGAACAAGACTACCAGGTGGAGGGAGCAGCTGGTGCCAGGGCCCTGGGGGCACTCACTGTGTGTCTGAGTACAGCAAGAGGCCGAAGGGCTGAGCAGGAGCAGAGGCCACATCACCAGCACCTGGGGCCTCTGAGGTGACCTGGCTTTGCTGCCAGTGGGATGAGAGCCAAGGAAGGGTCCTGAGACAGAGGTGACAGGATCTTTCATCTCCCACTATGTCCCCAGGTGTCACCTAGGTCTTCCCAATGTGTTGGAGGCGGGGCTTACTCCCGATTGGCTCCACAAGGCAGCGCAAGGAGCCAGGGCCTGGGCCTGTTTGTTTTTTCAGGTGGTCTTGCTATGTAGCCCAGAATTTACAGTCCTCCTGCCTCAGCCTCCTGAGCTGTTGGTATTACAGGTGTGGGGCCAGCTGGACCCAGCTTTTTATGTTTGTTTTTGTGCTACTGGGGATGGAAACCCAGGACCTTTGCACTGAGCTACATCCCAGCCCTTTTTATTTTGAGACAGGGTCTTGCCAAGTTGCCCAGCCCGGGCCCAAACTTGTGATCCTCCTGCCTCAGCTCCCGAGCCACTGGGATTACAGGTGTGCACCATCCTGCCTGGCTGGACCCGGTTTTTGCCCCCTGATCTGTAGCAGTCTGGCCATTGCTAATGCACACAACTCACTTCACAGAGTAACTTCCTTCATGGTCTCCTTTGCTCCTTCCCACATTACCTCTCCAAGGGAACTGGCAGATGGGGAAACTGAGGCTCACACCGAAGAGGCGATAAGATCGGATCACCTGGGGACAGAAAGCCCCGCTGCTTCGAAGGGGCTGGGAGACGGTCCCCTTCTCCAGCTCACAGCATTGACCCCTGGCCCCTAGGATGTCCTTCTGTGAGTTTTTATTCACCTGTCTCTCCAGTACTGAGGATGTGGCAGAGTTCAGTGAGGCGTGGTGGCGCACACCTGTAATCCCAGCATTCAAGAGGCCGAAGCAGGAGGATCACTGCGAGTTTGAGGCCAGCCTGGGCTACACAGCGAGACACTGTTTCAAAAATAACAACAACTTCCATGTGGAGGAAGAATGGCTGGTGGTGGCCAGTTCTTTAGTGCATCTTTATTAATGAACACCTGCTATGTGCTGGGCACTGACTTTGGCATTGAGGCAGTGGTCAGACAGGCAGTGCCCTCGTGGGCTTACATTTTGGTGGAGGAGGGTGGAAGGGAGACAGATCATAAACCAGACAAGCCAGACACGGTGGCCTGCACCTATAATCCCAGTTTCTTGAGGGGCTGAAATGAGAGGATCATGGGTCAAGGCCAGCCTGGGCAATGTATTGGGACACTGTCTCAAAAAAACTGCAGAAGAGGTGACTGTTATGAGGGCTCATAAATGAGGTTAATGATGTGACACAAGGGTGTTTTAGTCAGGATGGTCAGGAAAGACCTCTCTACGAGGTGGCACTGGGCAAAGACCTAAATGATAAGGAGTCACTATGGGGAGACAGAAGAGTAAAGAGAACAGCAAGTGCAAAGTCCCTGAGGTTGGAACGATCCGTTTAAGGCCCTGTGGCTGAACCAGTGGGGTCGAAGGTGGTAGGTATTAGTTCTAAGATAGCAGGGGGCTTGAATGCCAAGGTAGTGAATTTGGATTTTACTTTAAGTGGGGAAAAAAGTGACCTTGACCCCCGTTCTCCTCCAGGTCTCCAGCCCGAGGGCACTTGCTGTAGGCATGTCTGTGGATCCCTTGTCCAGCAAAGCCCTGAAGGTGAGGAGTCAGCTGTTGCCCCCTCCCTGCCCATGCACAGCCTCCACGTTCCCAACTTCCCTTTTCCTTCCCAGAATCTCCAGGGGTGGCTCGGCAGGCGGCAGGAGTTTGTGGTGGCACCGGGACAGGCCACTTCCCGCTCTGGGCCTGCTTCCCCGTTCTAAGGTGCTTTCCGTGCTGGGTTTCTCTGGCTGAGTCAAGGACTTGACGCTTGGTTAGATTTTAGCTGAGCCCTGGGGTGGCCTCCTTTTGTGTTCGGATCCCGGCTTGGCCTGGTTTCTCCTTTTGGGACTCCTACTCCCCGTTTAAGGTCTTGGATCAGGTCCAGCCGCCGCCTCGGTGGCCAAGGCCGTGCCCGGGACGCACGCGGTGGGGGGTGGCGGAGTAGACCCGGGGCCTCAGTCTCCCCGCGCTGTAGGTCAAGCGCGAGCTGAGCGAGAACACGCCGCACCTGTCTGACGAGGCACTGATGGGGCTGTCAGTGCGCGAGTTGAACCGGAACCTGCGCGGGCTCTCGGCCGAGGAGGTGACGCGGCTCAAGCAGCGGCGCCGCACGCTCAAGAACCGCGGCTACGCCGCCAGCTGCCGCGTGAAGCGCGTGTGCCAGAAGGAGGAGCTGCAGAAGCAGAAGTCGGAGCTGGAGCGCGAGGTGGACAAGCTGGCCCGCGAGAACGCGGCCATGCGCCTGGAGCTCGACGCGCTGCGCGGCAAGTGCGAGGCGCTGCAGGGCTTCGCGCGTTCGGTGGCTGCGGCCCGCGGGCCGGCCTCACTCGTGGCGCCAGCCAGCGTAATCACCATTGTCAAGTCCGCGCCGGCCCCCGGGCCCGGCCCCGCCCCCGGGCCGGCCGCCTGCACCTAGTGTCTGCTGTGCCCCCGCCCACCTCCCCACGCTAACCACGCCCCCTACCCCGCCCTTCCCAAAGTGCCTGAGCGCGTTTCTGTTCCCAGGTCCCATGTGCCCAACACATTCCCTTCCTGGGCTCTGTCTTACTATTGCAGTCCCCCAAACTGGGACCCAGTATTCCTGGGGAGGGGCACCTTCGCTTGGTTGGCAGGCATCTCGGGTAAGGGTTTCCCGTGGCTAGAAGCTCATCCTTTCCTAGATCAGGAGGGCCTGGATGTGGAGCCCGCTCAGGGAAGCGCGATTGGGGAGGAGGCCATGCTGCCTCCTTGGGAGTGTGGGAAACTGGTTAATGGGGCCAGTATGCCCTCCCACCCTCTGGCCCGGACCCGAACCCCAACTCGAACTCGGTCGAGGTTTGGCACTGTGGGTGACGGGCTCCCCTGCTGAGTCGATGCACTGAAGAGACTCCCACTTCTCTTTGGGTCTGGGGGTGCCTGGCTTTCTAAAGCTCTGAGGGTCAAAGCTAGTGAGGCCCAGCTAAGATGCGGACCCACCCCCAGCGTATAGGACGGTGTTCAAGGCCGCATATCCCTTAGTGACTGAGCTGGAACAAAAACGTAGGCCTTTTCACTGCTACCCCAGGGTTCCAGCCATGGTTTCTCATGGGGGACAGCAGACAGGGAGTGATGAAGGTGGTGAGAGGCCTCCCGAGCCAGGAGCACAGCTATCTGATGGAAGGGGAAGAGAAGCAGAGGGAAAGAGAAGGTGATGTAGATGGCTGATGGGAAACAGGCTGGCCAGCCAAAGAAGGAGACATTGGAGGTGACCATTGTGGAGGTAGAGGTAGGAAAGTGAGACAGTCTGCAGTCCCGAAGCATGGAGTGAGACCCTGGAAGGAAGGCTCTCACCTTACCCATAAGTGTCCCCCGTGGGATGGGAGTGGCACTGCTGTGCAGAAGCCCAGCCTGGCCCCTCCCCTAGCGCTGTACACAGCCGCCTCCTCTGCTGTTTATTTATTGCATGAATCTAAGTTATTCTCCCCAGCCAGAGCCCAGCTCCTGCTGCCTGGGAAGTGGCGTTTTGGGCCTGAGCTGGGCTTTATATTTTATATATATGCAAGTCGCATTTTATCTTATATTTAGGGAAGGCCAGGTGGCAACAACGTTTTTTTTAAAAAAATTGCCCGGCCCCCAGAATTTATTTATTTTCTGACTTACAGTGAGCGAGTTATCTGCCTTCTGTATTTTGTAGACTTTCTGAATAAAGTCAAGTTCTTTTCCGCAGGGGTGTGTGTGTTCTGGGTAGTGTTCTGGGGAAGGGGTATGGTGGCAGGCCTTCGGGGAGGTGCGCCCCATCCATCACTAGCTCAGGGTGGCTGGATGGGGCGCTACTGAAACTTGAGTCCTTCATCAGCTTGCTGAGTGCCTAGGAGCCTCCTTTGGGTAGGGTTAAATTCCCTGGGCTCCCTGCAGGGAGTACTCAGTCCTACCCAGAGAGGAAAAACCCTGAATTTCAGAGAAACCTTCCCAGCACTTTCACACTGAGGTCTGATGGTCTACAGCCAAGCTGGAAACGTTTCCCCACGTTCTGGAGGCAGAGAGAGAAGGGGCCTCCTCAGTCCCAGCCTGCAGGCCTGCATCTCAGTCCTGGGTCTTGTCCTAGGCTCCAAATTCACATCAACCCACTCTGCCAGGCCTGCTGGAACACCCCGAGGAGACAGGGTAGATGGTAGTCTTCACATCAGGGAATCAGGGTTTGTATACAGCTGTGTGTCTTTTCCTAGTGCTGTGGTGAGACTCCTGGTGTTCTGGCTTCTTGATGCTTCAATTTACCCAGAAGTGGAAACAGGTGCTGAGATCACAGGTGTGAAAAGCAGTGCGGCCTGAAGGACTGCAGGCTTTAAGAGCAGAACCAATGTCCCCCAGAAGGGCTGGGAGGACCATTTGTGGCTGGGTGGGGATTTGAGTGTGGGAACGGGCCAAACTGCATGGCTGGGCCAGTGCACTGCCTTCCTCCCTCAGTTTGGGACCCTACCAAGGGCTCCATTCTGAAATGCTGAGCGAACGCCTGCGGTATGGGCACGGGCAGCAGGAAACAGGAGGGATAAGTCAGCTATTTACCTCCACCACTGCTGGCTGGGAATCTCCCCTGCCCACGCCACATTCCTGAATGCTCTTGTCAACACCAGGCCAGGCCCCTGAAAGGCATGAAGGCTGGGGGGCAAGGTGCCCATGGTCCAGCACCCTGCCCAGGACCCTGGACTCCTTGGGTGCCAGTTGAGGATGGCTCCAGAGGGCAGGAGAGAGCCTGGATTCCAGTGGACCCCTGGGAATCCTTCACTCCCTGGGAAATGTCTGTGGACAGGGCCTCGGCGTGGGTCCAGCTACCTGGGCCCTACTCTGGTGGGGAAGAAAAGCCCTGTGAGCAGCTGGCTGGGGGACCCAGATGTTGACTTTAGTACTTAGTGCAAACCCTATCACCTACCTGTCACATGGGGGAAGGGGGGAGACCCCTGCCCACTCCACCACACACCCCCAAACCCAAGGGGTCGGGAACAAACCTCACCGCAGGCAGAAGAGATTTCAATACAATCTATATTATCTCATATATATATCTCTTCCTCACTTTATTTGCTCACTTCTGTCACGCATTTAAAATGTCAGAGACCAAAATAGAGTGGCTTTCTGGTGGAACTCATGGCAATCATACGAGATACAAAACTAAGGGACTCTGTCTTCTCATACATCATACAATTAATTTTTCAAGTATTTTTTATGTACAAAGAACTACTCTATCTGGAAAAAAAAAAAAAAAAAAGACAAGGTAGGTTATGCATCCCAGGAAGGAGGGGATAGAGCAGTTGGGCCTGGGTTTCCATCCCCGTGTCCCCAGAGACCACTTGTTCCCTGCCACCAAGCTCCCCTAGCCCCACCCACCCACACTAGTGGGCACGATCCAGGATGGGCAAAGACCAAGAGGGCCAGGAACCGGCAACAACACGCTTTGGCCTGGAAGGAGAAGGAAGATGTGTCAGAGAAACAGATCTGTGAAAGACAACGTGGGAAGGAGGCAGAGCTGCTTCCGGAACAGCCTGCACCTGCAGCTGCCTTCCAGGGTGGTCTGGGACCAGCTGGCCAGGCCCACCCAGATGGGCTGGAGAACTGGCCACCAGCACCCCCCCCACAGCCCCTGAGCCTGAGGGGACAGCGAGGCCAGGCAGGTGCACCACCAGAGCCTCCCCCCAGACCCCAGGGAGGCAGCCTGTTCATTCCAGGGGTGACCAAAAGAGCAAGCTTCCAGTGTGCCACAAGGCAAGGACCCTTCTCCCACCCTCCCATCAACTTCTGTAGCCCAAACCCAAGTGCTCCCTGAGTTTCCAATGCCCGGACTCAAGGCCTGCATGAACATGCCACCTCCCAAGGGTCTTCCCAAGGTGGTGACTGGCAGAAGGCTGGCCTGTCTGGGCCTCCAGCACTGGGAACATGGGCATGAGGCAGTCAGGGAGGGGGAACAGGCAGCCCTGGCCACCGCTGCAACCTGTCCACGGGTGTCTGGGCCAACACTGTGGGATCCTGAGTGCCAGCAACTTACCAGGGAGCCCCCTGGGGGCATCTGGACAGATGAGGGGGCTGAGAGGGACTTTCATATGTGACTAAGGCACAGAAGAGATGGGCAGGGGACCAGACAAGGCAGAACAACAGGCTCCGTGTGGACAGGGGCTGGGAGAGGAGTCTGGGACCATTCTTCCCATCTCCGGGCCCCTGATGCATGGCCATCCCTCCTGTCCTCCCTGGATGCTGGTCTGAAATGTGGAGGCTCAGACCTAAACCCTGAAGGGGATGGGGAGGCCTGGAAGGAGAAGGAAACGCCTGAACCCTGGGGCAGCCAGGAAGCAAGGGCTTTCCTCAAACCCATCGAGAATAGGACCCGGGTAGGGCAGTGCAACCGCCCTCTGCAGGCCAGGAAGAAGGGGCAGGATGTGGCCCTAACAGATGAGGACAGCCAGGGCCAAGAGCCCCCTACTCCTAGGTGGGGCCTGTGGCTCCTGGTATCTGGCTTTGATCCTTGCAGCATGCCAGGTGGGCCTAGATCAGGGAGGGAGGGTGTCCAGGGCATCCATATCCCCTCCTCCTGCCAGCCTGGGGTGCGGCGGATCTAGGCTCTAGCATTGGACAAGGGTGGGCAGGGAGGGAGCGGGCAGGGAAGAGAACAGGTCAGGGTATTGCACAGTATGGGGTGGGCGGGCCTGACAGGGGAGGGGCCTGGAAGGCTGGTCCCAGTGTGCTGTGCCTCTACCACAGGCCAGGCAGCGGGGACATGGGAGCTGCTCCCAGACTCCTCTGCTCTGGCTGCGCAGTGCAGGGCTGGCTGTGTATAAATATTCCTGAAGGCTCATGGGTGAGCCTGGGCTGTCCCCAGCAGAGAGGGCTGGGCTGCTCCTCTGGGAGCGATATGTTTCTGGTCCAATAAATAAAGGGCACTGGCAAAGCTGTGCCAGCTGCCTCCTGGCCTGGCTGGGAGGCTGGAGGAGGGCACGTTGCCCCGGCCAAGGCGCCCACACCTAGAACTCGTCGTCAGAGCTGAGCAGGAGCGTCTTCTCAGTGTCTCGAGTGCCACTGAGGCTGTGGGAGCGCGAGAGGCCGTGGGCGCCGCCCCGCCAGGTGGGCCCAGGCTCCAGGGTGGACTGCTGTGTGTACTGCTGGTAGGCAGGCGAGAAGTTGTGGATGGCGTCCTGCACAATGTCATGTGGGTTCATGGTCTCCTTGAGGCTGCTGGAGATGCTCTTCATGGGGGCGCAGCGGCCTGTGGGCAGGAGCAGGTGGGGTGAGGGAGGGCCACATGTCCTGGGACAGACCCAAGCCCCAGGCTATCATTCAGCCCTCCCCTCCTGGAACAGACCTGAGCAGGGACAGGACAGAGGTGCCGCTGCTGGCAGGGAGCAGGATGGAGTGGGCAGGGAGCCCAGCACTGGCAGCTGAGCAGGCAGGCACAGGGGACTCGGGTGGACAACAGCAACCTGTCGGCTGTGAGCCCTGAATGAGCGCTCCAGGCTCCAGTGCCAGGCCTGTGCCCCACACGAGTGCTCTGCCACTATGAGCAGTGATGGGTACACAGTGGCCCATCAGCAGCGGGCTGGTCTACTGGCTCTCCTGCTGAGGGGAAAGGAGCTCCCTGCTCTCATAGCTTCCTCCTAATTCTCTAATGACCAAATCCAACCCTAGACCCAAGACTTCTGACCCAGACCTGAGTCTCCGCCCTCTGTGTTCTCTGCTAAATGCCCCAGCTATTCCTTAACTGGCCCGGGCTCCTGGAACAGAGCAGGGTGAAATCCAGAATAGCCAGAGGCCAGGACAGAAGCAGGCAGGAAGGGACCCTCAGCAGCTGGTGCTCTGGGCTCCCCCAGACGGTGCCTGTGAGGATGGGATGGGGACACAGAGGGGCTACAGAGAGGCATGCTGGTGATAGTGACCAGTACAGACGTGCAGGACAGACGTGCAGACAGAGCAGGACCTACCGTAAGGGCCGTATGTTGGCACTGCCCGAGGCCAAACCCGGGGCAAGTGCAGGGCAAGGGGGTGGGGAGAGAAGCCAGAGAGATAAAGAGACAGCTGAGTGAAGGAACTCACCCGGCCCTCCCAGTCCCCATGGCTCCACAGGCTGCCCCTTTGGACTTAGGGAGACACCTGCCTCGGGCAGACTCCTCCCAGGTGTTCAACAGGGGCCATCCTGACTAATAGTATGAGTTCCCCTGTCATGCCTGGACCAGGATGCCCCACCCCGAGGTGTCCCAGCCTTGGCTGGGCCGCATCTGCCTGCATACAGCCACATGTCACAGACCTGGAGACGCCTCCCAGACGAGGACATCGAGGCTCAAAGTGGGGATCATTCAGCAGAGCTGGTGGTGCACCCTGGCCTAATGCGTGGTCTAATGTGAGCCTCAATTAGAGTTGGACCAGCGAGGAGACAGAGAGGGAGGAGACAGGCAGGGGCAGGAGCAGCAGCAGCTTGCCTGGCCAGGCTGCATCGCCAACTGGGATATTTCTTGCTGGTGAGTGGGTATGGGGATTGTGTGTGGAAAGACTGCCCAGGCTGGCAGCAGGGAGCCTCAGCAGAGGCCCCAAGGTGTGGATAGGTTTTTTCCCTGCCTCTTGAGGTGGCCCCGGACTCCAGGCCCAAGGGTGACATTCCCACAGGCACAGGCTCTGCCAAACCTGGTCCAAGGGACATGGCCTTCCACACCTGGTATGTGTGTCAGGTCCTTCATGTTGGGGCCTGGTGGGAGGCAGGTGGGGCAGGAGGTCGGCCACAGAGCAGTTGTGCAATCAGAGCCCAAGGCAGTGACCACAGCCTACTGACAGGTGTGTAAGGGGACAAAGTCCAGCAAAGGCACTTTAAGGCCTCTTTGCAACCAGGGCAGAAACAGGGAGGGAGTGGGCCAAGGAGCACTGATACCTTCCATGCCATGTGCATGGGCCTGCAGCAATGCTGGGGAAGTGGGTTTCTTGTCTCAGGCCACTCAGGAAGACAGCTGGCCCCTGGGTGGACACACTGGACAGGCTTCCCTCTCCTCAACCTCTGCTGTTCCTCCTGGATCCAGCCTTCTCTGCTCACCTGGCCCACTGCTTCTCCAGGCACCCAGTCTCCCCAGAGCTCCTAAGCACATGCTGCCACCAGGCCAAGGGCAGCAGGGTCTCCAACAGTGGCCCCACAGCACCCTTCAAAGTACTCCAGGGCACTCTCCTGTACAGCCAGGGCTGCTAACCCCACTCCAAACGGGATAATTAGTGGGCGTAAAGAAGCTATTAAAGGCTATTACCACCTACTCTGCTTCTTAGAAGTCAGCAAAGCTGTTTGTTTTGTTTTTTCAAGAACTTCAGAAGGATGGAATTACAGGACAAAACAAGTAACTGTACACAGTGCTGGGTGTTAAGAGCCCTCAGAAACCTATCTATTTGTTAAAGTCTCTGTCCCCCCTGGCTCTCCACACTCAGGTCTACTGCAGGAGACAGGTGGGTTACAACTCCCTAATGCTGGCAGCAGGGCCAGGGCCCCTCCTGCTGTGACACCTTTCCCAGGGAAATTCTCTGGAACTCCCCACTCCTCCCCCGTCCCCAGGACCCCACTCACACCTTGTGCATCCAGCCTCTTGTCCGCATACACTTTGTAGGTGAAGGCATGCCGCAGGGCCAGGGCCGCGAAGAACATCTCCACACAGATGATGAAGTCCTGGTAGCCGGCAGCCACAGTGCCTTCGCCCACTGACACACGGGCCGAGTGGATCTTGGGGATGGCCCCACACTTCTCCAGGATGGCCAGCAGCATGCCTGGGCAGGAAGGCACTGTCTGGCTCAGACTGGAGCCCTTCCTAGGCCCCTCTCTTACACGCAGCCCCACCAGATGCCCACACTCCCCAAGGAGGCTGGAAGGGGGCACAGTTGCTCCTTTAAAACAGGGACGGGGACACAAAGCCAAGGCCTCCAAAAACCCCACTGTTCCATCTCCCTGTCAGCCACCCAAACTGGAATGTCACCAATTATGTGGGTCTCCCCCACCCAGGAAATGGCACCCCCAAAGTTTCCTCAAAGGGGCTGTGAGAGGCCCTAGACCTCACCTCCAGGAGGTGCACAGTGGGCTGAGGCCCCTCTGAGACCCTGGCTGGGCTCCTGACGGATATCCCTGTGGCCTGGGCTCCACAGCCCCACAGACATGAACAGGAGAGAAGGGACAGGGTGATGCAGGCATCGGGAGGCTGGGAGGAGGCTGACCTTGCCAGAAGGAGAGAAAGATGACAGACTTGACCATGAAGAACTTGAGGACGGGGCTGTAGGGGCTGAGCAGCTCCCGGGTAGCAAAGTAGAAGAGGAAGAGGGCGTAGAGGGCCAGGCTGACCGAGATGTTGTAGATGATTGTCACGTAGAGGTAGCCACTGGTGACACTGCGGAACAGGCACACTCTGGCTGGGACCAAGTCTGCTGCGGGCCAGGTCCCGCCCTCCTCAGCCCTGACCACAGCTGATGCCCCAGGCTCTGCAATGAGTGCTGGAGGGTCGGGTGGGTGATGGATCTATTTCTGCTGCCTCATACCATGTCCCAGTCAGGGGCCGTGCTAGAGGCCACAGCCTGATGGTCAAATAACCAGTGTCAAAGCTTGTTCCTCCACCATTTCATGTGGCCAAGTTACTTCCCCAGGCTCAGTTTGCTCACCTGCCTGGGCAGGTGGTACAGGGTACAGGGTACAGGTGGTGGGTACGATGTGGTTGCAAGCACAGGCCCAGCAAGCCACTGATTTCAGTGACCCCCACATGAAATGCACATGGACAATTTACAGTGGGGACTCTTTATATGTGGACTCAGCCAGCCTCTGACTGCCAGCCTTGGGAATGGCCACTGCCCTTGCCTGGCTCACCCTGGCAGCACTGTGCGCTTGGACATGAGCATGAATGTGACTATAAGCCAGGGCTGGCTCCTGGGCTGGTATGGGGCCAAGTGCAAAGGTGGCCACTGCCAGGCTCAGGCTAAAGGTGCAGGGAGATGTAAGCACTGTGATGCTCAGCAAGCACACGGCCATGGGGCCTGTCTGGCTGCCCCTGGCCCTGAGCCAGGGCACTGCAGCAGAGCCAATGCTCCTCTCATGTGCCTGAGAAAGGATCCACGGCTTACTCGAAGTCCCCATCCCGGTACTTGCCGAAGGCTTGGAGGACCACAGTGCTGACGGCCATGAGTGGCTTCACCACGCAGAACTGCAGGGTAGCCTGTGAGGGAGAGAAGGACAGGGACAAGCATGTAAAAAGCACCTCCTCTAGGGGCTAGCCTAGGGTGCATGTGGGGGACAGAGGGGAGGACTCCATGACTTGCCCCCGGGGGGACCACTTTTGGCAGGGGAGGCAAGAAAGTGGGAGACAGTGACAATGCAGTGCAGCTGTATGAGGATGGGAAGAGACAGGAGGATGGTGGGGAAGGAAGGACTAGCAATGCAGGGCACAGGGCAGGAGGCAGGAGACACCATCAGAGAAGGCTCAGAGTGGGAGGACGGACCATCAAGAAGGTGCACAAATGAGAGGGGCCACTCTCCCCTTCTAGGTAGAGGATGCAGCTCAGACAAAGACCCAGAGGGACAATGGGGACATGTGCAGGGCTAAGCACTGGGGAGAACAGCAGCAGAGAGTGGCTGGGAAGATAGGTAGGCAGGTCCCGGAAGCCTCAGTGCTCTGGGTAAGGCTGGCCCCTGCTGAGGATTGGCCACAAAGACCACAGCTAGATGAGGGGTCCTTCTGCCCTCCTCGCCCATCCTTGCCCCATGCTCTGGCCCCAGCCCAAGGCTACTGACCGGTGGTGGAGATGGCCTATAGGAGCGGCAAGCAGGGACAGGACCCAGCCCACACGTGGGGTCTGGAGTCCCCAAAGCTGAGACTGAAGTACCTCAGGTAGTTGCCTGGCATGAGCAGCAGCCTCCGTGATAAAAGAGACATAACCAGCCCCTCAGCACAGGCTCACTGATGTAGGGACAGGAGTACCACAGAGTGGTGTCCTCCTGGAGGTCTCCCACTATGGGCTCTCAATGCAGGCTCTGTGAACCTGCTCAGCCAACAGATATCCTTGGCCAGGCTTCCACAATTCCTGCAGAGGCCCTATGAACTCTGGGGGCGTCCATGTGCCCCAGAACCCCTGGAGCCACACACCGCACAAAGCAAGTCCACCTGCACATGAGGCCCCAGTGACGAGCAGTGGTGCTGGGCAGAGGCTCCCAGGTCCTGGGGCTGGAGCAGAGAGCAGCCTGTACTGTGGGACTGCCAAGGAAGAGGCGTGCTTGACAAGCAGGGCTGTGGTGCTACTGCCAGAAAACCCCACAAAAGTCCCTTAGCTCCAAACACTGCCTGGAGGAAATGGGACCAGCCCCTGTGGGGAACAAGGAAGAGCAGCAGGTCACTCAGAATGCACATGAGGAGCTGGCCAGCTGCTTGCTGTGATGTGAGTACTACTGCTATCCTCTGTCACAGAAGAAGAAACTAAGGAACTGAGCAGCCCAAATGGCAGATGCAACACTGGAACACTGGGCCACCAGGCCCAGAGCCATTGCCAACTACACCCTGGGTCAGCTAGGCTGGATGTCTGTGTCACCTGGGGAGCCTCCAACACATGCCATCCTGGGTCCCATTCTAGACCTTCTCTATCAAGCTGGGTGGGACGGCAGCCTGGGAATCTTCTCTTAACAAGTGCTCCGGGAGAAGATGACACAGCACGGCCTGAGATTGCCCAGGGCCTTCTGGGGCTCAGATGAAGCTGTGAGCACTCCCTCACCATGGGAAAGAGACAAGAGCCCTCATGCCTTTCTTCCTTCTACCACCTCTCCTGCCACCGCCAGCATCCAAGCCCACAGGCTGGGGAATCATTTACAACTTGGTGATGCTCACTGCCATCATAAGATCAAAACTTTGTGGACAATCTAATCATCCAACGAGGCCGTGAGTCACAGCTGAGCCTGGAACCTGGGCGGCAGAACCCCTTATAAACAGTGGCTCTTGATGCCCTACCCTGCATCTGGGAGTTTTAACTCCTTCTCTGCAGCCCCAGTATTGACTCTCAAGGAGAGCCCCCAGGAAGAGAGTGGGGGAAGGAAGCCCTCAAGACACTTGGCCAGGAAGAGGCCCTGAGGGTGTACGGCGATAGGCCAGCCCTCTAGCGGCCAACAAGACTTGGCTGCAGGTTTCATTTCCTCCCTGATTACTTGATGCTGGAGGGGCTGACAGAGGCCCCATGGAGACCAATGCCAGGTCCCCAAGACTGGGCAGAGAACCCTCATGAGCCAACACTCATATTAAAGGCTTTACCTCCCTGACCTCACTTTTCCTTACAACCACTCCTTCAGATAAGCATCATTACACCCGCTTTACAGAAGAGCAAACTACACTCAGAGTGGTTAAGTAAATTATCTGAGGTCACATGTCAGAGGAGAGGCTAAAGTCACGGTCAGACACCCTGGCTTCGGCATTTAATGTGGGACACCAGCATATTGCCTCTAGCCAGCCACTCTGCACCCCAGGAGGGTGGCCGAGGGAACTAAGCTTCTGCACTGCCACCTGCAAATGTGGGAAGAAAGCAGAGACCACACAGGTCTGTCTGTCCTGGGTCTTCAGTGCTGAAGCCCGCCTGCCCCAGCCACAGCCAGAAACATCTCAAACCAGAATTCTAGAATTCCATCCTCTGATTCACTCACACACGGAGACTTGGTCAAAAGGAGTAAGACTCTGGGGCCATCTCCTCCTGCCCCAAGTTACAGCACACATTCCCAGGATGCTGGTCACTGTCCATCTGAGTACGCTGCGGGCCTGAGGGAACTCCACAAATGTGTCCAGGGCGGCCTGCAGCATAGTCCTCCTTCCGGGCCCAGGTGTGGATTCCAGTCCCTAGCCTGCTCCCTGACCCAGGCAGCGGTGGTGACACTTACCTGCTTGCAGAACCGCAGAAATCCAATGGAATAAGTCTTTCCCCAGAGGCAGCACGTCCCGTACATGCAGCTGGACCTGGGAGAGGCAAAGTGAAGGAGAAGGGCTGGTGAGCTGAGCTCCAAGACTTGGGAGAGGTGGGTTGGGGAAGGCACCCTTACTCACACCAAACTGACGTGGCCTGAGAGCAGAGGCCAAGCTCAGGCAGGTCCTGCAAAGTGTGTGTATGAATAGCAGGCTGTGAGGGAACAAGGTGGCCCGGGCCACATGGTAACAGACCAACTCAGAACATACTGAATGTAAAACCATGAAGGGAGAAACAGACTACAGGAAAGGACAAGAGCAATGGGAAGACGCAGATGGCGAATGCCAGACACCCTCCCAGGAGTCCACATAAACGGCCTTGCTCAGGAAGTGTGGGAGAGGCATAGCTGGTCAAGGTTGTGGGGACAGAAGGTCCATGCATCCAGCTGACGCCAGGACAGACTGAAGAACATAAGGTCACGTGGTGCTCTGGGGAGACATGATACTCACTCGATGGGCTTCCCTCTGATCTCCGACATGATGGCGCTCTCTCCCCCAAGGTACTCATAGCACAGGCTCAGGAAATTGTAGATGACCAATGCTGTGGAGAGGCCCAGAGACAAGACTCAGGCCAGAAGTATGGGCAAAGAGCAGGCGGAATCTTAAACAGCCACAGCCACAGCAGCAACAGGGAGAAGCCTCAGACATCAGGTTGTCCAAATGAAGTCAATGTCCCATTTGTAAGTTCAAAGTCAGGTGCTGCTCAGTCACGTGCAGACAGACCCACATGGCAGTGACACTCAAAGAAAGGCCCAGAAGTGATCACCACAGATTGGGGGAATGGTGCTGGCAGGGCTGGCAGTGTGTAGTTCTGGGGTGAAATGATATTGGCTAGATAAGTATTTATTAGTTTTATTCCCCTATTTGTATATTATAGATCATAATTTTACACCAAGAAAACAATGCTGGAATCTCAAGAGAAATTCTAAGAAAGACTGAGAACAGAACTTTCATCTAACCTGCAGTGGAATCTGGCATACACAGAGCACCATAAGCTCTAACAAAACATGGGCAGGGTGTGCATAAAACCTGGTAAAAATGTCTTAGGGGGCTCAGTCAGCTCGTTGAATCAGGACTCAGCTCAACATCACAAAGACCCCAAATTTACAGCAGCAAGTGATGGCACAGCAGAAGTCTGCTGTGAATGCTGAGGCAATGATTCACCAAAGCTCTGCCAGGTCTGCAGGGTGGAGGATTTCTGCTGGGCCAGCTGTGGGGGGCCAGAAGCACACAATGGTGCCAGTATCCCACACTGCTTCCCAGCAGCAGCAGATGCCTCTTGCCTTCTGAGCAGGTTCTGTATTCATCCTGCTTTTGTACTTGGCTCCCCTGCCTCTGTACTCCCAAGTCCCATAACACCAGCTCCAGATTTGCTCTTGGGGTTTCACGATCTCAGCTCAGGGATCCTGACTGGCAGCCAGCCGCTTTCCAGTACTTCTTGCCTTGGTTCACATTTACCCACTGGCCCCAGTCACCTCAAAGGGGAAACCTGGGGCTGTGAACCAGGAGCTCTGGATGCTGCCTGCTGTGACACAGACTGCTGTTCTCACAGGGAGCCGCAGTCATTTAAAGGTGCTATGTCAGGACGTGGGGTGCAGTTCAGTAGAGAGTATGGGTCTAGCATGCTTGAGGCCCTGGGTTCTATCCCTAGCACCACAAAAATAAAGAAAAAAAAAGGTAGATGCTGTTTTCCTGAGATGTAAAAAAGCCACACATAATCATGACAATTCGTGACTACTGATAGGGGAAAGTAGATAATGTACCAAAGTAAAACAAAGCAATGACCGACTAGCCTCACAGGTACATGACCCCTGAATGGGAGCCCATCCTCAGAACATGGGCCCAAAATTGGCACCTGGGCAGGGCACAAGCATCTACCTACTTGAACCCAGGCACGCAGAATCCTGTAGATGTATTTTTAGGTGAAAGTTGGCCTTCAGTGATTTAGGAAGAAATATATTTGGGGTACTGTGTGTCACTCCCAATTGCTGAAATCTATTAAGGTCTCCCATCTTCACGGCCCTGGGCACATGTCACGCTTTGTGTGAGGCTATGACTCAGTCTCATCTCCTAGTGGGGATAAGAGGAGCACTTGCTGTGACAGCTGGTCGTGAGGTATAGGTAAACACACAAAGCACTCACAGAGGGACCAGCCCAGGGTGTCGAGCACTGGCTGTCTCAGCCATTACTGCAGTCCGCCTGCCTTCCTCTGCCTGGATACCCTGTGACAGGGTTCAGGACCCTGTGCGCTGCCTGGCCAGAACAGAGGCAGCCCAGGATGTCTGGTGACAGCAGGGCTCTCTACCATCTCTAGATCACTCTTTACTGACAAGAATCAGGGGTGGGCAACCAGACAAGTCTACAGTCAGCCTGCTGACAACCTTGTCCAAGATCACACAAGGCCAAGGGGATGGACATGTCCTTTCTATGCCAGGTCCAGCTGTGTTGTGACAGACGGTATTTTTCAGAGGCAGCCACACATTATGCTGTGATCCCCCTGCCCTGAGAAGTAGGGTCTCATTCCCTCCCTTTGCATCTGGGTGGACCTGGATGACTAGAGTGGGAGTGATATTTTATGACATCTGAAAAGGTCTCTTCCCCTGATTTTTTTCATCCATCTCATCTATTTCAAGATCCTTGATCTTTTAAAGGTGCTCTAGGGGCCAGCCAGTCTGTAAAATACCAATTTGCTAACAGTTTCTTTAAAGAATCATTAATGAGTCAATAACAGACTCACTGATTCTTTGAGAAAGGAGACAAGACAAAGTGCCTCAGACATGACAACCAGCCCAAGCCAGGCCCACTGACCACCTGGACCAATTCCGCCCCTTCCTAGGAAATTACAGACCTGAACAAAATGCCACCTCCTGCGGCTCATCAATGGTTTAAAATAGGATCCCACAACGCAAAGGCCTGGCAGCCTCTGGACCCAAGAGCAGAGAAGCTGAGACAGGACCAGCTTCTTGCCCGGCATCCTTCTGATTGTCTGACTGTGGTTCAAGTTTGGGTCCCTGAATGCAAAATGACCTGGGCCTCTCTGAGTCTCCACCACAGCCTGTGCACCAGGCTCTGTTCAGGCCCTTGGGACATCTCAGAGACCAGGGGACCTGAAGGGCAGACCTGCCAGTCCAGAGGGAAGAAATGGTCTCTCTCTTCCCTGTCCCAGACAGCCAGGTACCTGGAATTTTCTGTTCCATTCTAGGTAAAAAACTTAAACTAGTGACAACACATGCAATCCAGGGAGAAAGGCCAAGACAAGTAATCCAAAGACTAGACTAGTCTTGAGGCCTGAGGAGGATGACACAGGGCCATTCTTCATAGAAGTGACAGACACCTTGTCTACAGGTTCTGTCCATAGGTTCTGTCCTAGAACCCAATGGTGCTAGGCCAGAGACCAGAATGGGCAGAGCCCTCAGAGCAGGAGGGGTGAACACCCTGCTGCCAGTGGGAGCCTATGAGAGGCAGGCACCTCCCAGCAGAGAGGAGGGTGGGGTCCTTTCATACCCTAAGACCTGAGCCTTCCTTTCATTACTGGCAGCCTCTCTCATAACAGGTACAATATGTCACCCTCCTGGTGGGCAGGGGACCTGCTCCTATGCAAATGTCCCATGGTCAAACAGCAGCGCTTTCCACCCTCAAGGCTTCTTGTCCTTTACTGACCACGCATGTCCCCAAATGTTGTTTCTGACCTCTCTCCACTGGTTCTTCAGAATATCTTCCTTTACTCAAATCCACTGAGCTGTGTGTGTCAGAGGTGTGGCCAGTGGTGCCACTACCAGCCAGTGTTGTCCTCCTGGAAGCAGAGTGGCCCGTGGTTCATGTGTGGCCTGAGTCTGCCGTCCTCTGTGGTGTTTATTTATTCTGCTGTACTCTCCCTGCCTGTGAAGATGCCAGGAGGCTCAGACTGTCTAAAATCTGAGATCCAAAAATGAGTAAAGGAAGCCTCATTTTCCACCCATTCCTCTCACTCATGTAAAATGTGCCCTGCAGGGAGAAGCTGGTCCTCTCCTCTCCTTCACTAAGCCTGGCCCAGAGCAACTCGCGGCTCCAGGAACCAGGGGTGAGTCTGGCCTCTGGCCACTGTTCCCTGGCCACCTTGGCTGTTTTGCAGCCTACTTGAAAGCTGCTTTTTACATGTGTACAATTCTGATGGCAATGTATACTCCACTGGCTAAGTGGGAGGTGTCAATAAGCTCAGGTGAAGAAAAAATGGGGCAACACTGAACATCACACAAATGTACTTAAAACAGATTGTGTGACCACCTCTGATCATCAACTCCCCAGAGCTGTCTCAGAGTCTCGTTACCCCACCACCACCATGGTCAACCCCAAATGTATGCAGGCAGCTGCACCCCATCCCCTCTGTGTCTGCCCCTGCACAGCTTCCTCCCAGAGGGATGTCCCAGGGCCATGGAAATCAAGTCCTTGCCAGATGGATCTTGAGCAGGAACCTGGGCAAGTTACTTTACTGCTGTGAGCCTCAGCCCTCTCCATGAAGAATGGGAATTCTACCACTGATTAGAGGTACACAGGCTAAACACACATTTATTTCTACTCCCCTATAATGCCACCGAAATTGAGGGGCCTTTCAAAGACAGGAGCGTGGTAAAATGGGGACAACTGACAAGAAATGTCAACAGAAGTTCTGGATGATGCACTGAGCTCACTGACCTGGGAGAGGGAGGAGCCAACAAGCACCCCAGACACTGGACCTGGTCAGGTTCAGCCCACCAAGCTGCCAAGGACAACAACTATAACTATTCTACCTCCTGTGAGATTCTGAAATACTGGTGATGGGGCCGGGGATTTAGCTCAGTGGTTCTGCCGCCTGACCTTAAAGTGCAAGGACCTGAGTTCTGTCCCCGGTACCAAAAAAAAAAAAGAATGAAATACTGGTGATGAAAACAAGATGCTAAAGGAAGAAAAAAAACCCAAAAAGTCACATTACAGGTACAAAGGATCAGAGTCCAGCAGACTTTCTAAAAACACCAGGAAACAGCCATCAAATAGAACAACATAATGAAGATTTGGCCAGATTTCAACAACAGAGCCATTAGGCACCCTCTTTCTCAGAAAGCTCCTGGAGGATGTACTCCAACCAGACAGCACATCACGAGCAAAGGTGAAGTGACAACCAGGGACCAGGTGACACAGCACAGGAGAAGCAAACACATCCCAGGATGACAGTGAATGACAGCCAGGTGACAGCTGAGCAGTGAAGGGACTTGGAAGCACAGGCCACACTGGAGTGGAAGGACTCCAGGAGCCATGCAGCCAGGGGAACAAGCCACCGCCAACAGATCCTCACACCCATCTGATTCTATGCTGACTCCCATTGTTGATTCTTAAAAATTCAATGGAAGCCTTCAGCGGTAAATGAAAAATAGGCACATGGGAAACCCAGCAAGGTAAAAAGCAAAGTAAGTTGTCCCTGACGCAGACGTAGAAACAGTGACACTGTCACACTGAAACGGTGAGGGCCAGCAAAGTGTAGGCATGCATGGGTATGTGTGAGCCTGTGTATGAACAGACTAGGGGGAAGATATCCAAACCACATAAAACTGAAAAACAGAAATAATAAAAGCATATTTTTAGGGTACTCTAGAACACAGCTGAAAGTGCTATGAACTTGGGGTGAGCAGGAGCTGAGACAGTTTTTCAACCATGTGCAGGTATCACTTAAATAAAAGTAAAGTTTTAGTTGTATTTTTGTTGTGTCATTCTTAAGTTCATTGAGACAGTCTCACTCTGCAGCCCAAGCTGGCCTTGAGCTAGCCAGGGAGCCTACACTTTCCCCTAAGCCACACATAAGAGGCCTCCATGGCACTGGACAGAGGCTGCTACTGGAAGCCCATGCAAAGCTGGCACCTGCAGGGAAAAGGGACCCCCAGTCCCACAGGCTTCTTTGGGACCCAGCTGCTTCATTAACATTAGGCACTAGAGCCCAGTCAAGTCCTGAGCAGGTCCTGACCCACCTCAGCATTCTCTCCTGGAGGTGCTAGACAGGAACACCAGCATGGAGAGGGTGCCCAGGTTCAGGGGTTCCTAGGGGAACTCAGGGCACACAGCAGGCACTAACAAGTTACCTGACTGGTGATCCTCCTGCTTCAGCTTCCCAAATGCTGGGATTAGAGCTGTGTGCCACTGCATCTACTAATTTTCTTTTGTTTTGTTTTCAATGTAGAGTTTCATTGAAAAAAGAAAAAGGTGGGCTGGGGATTTAGCGCAGTGGTTCCACCACCTGCCTTGCAAGCGCAAGGTCCTGAGTTCGATCCCTGGTAACAAAAAAATAAAAAAATAAAAAAATAAATAAGAAAAAGAAAAAGGTTGCCACCGCCTGCCTCGAAAGTGCAAGGTCTTCAGTTCGATCCCTGGAACTAAAAAAGAAAAGAAAAAGGTACCTATCTGAAATGCCCAGATCTGAGCAGCCTTGGCTGGATCTGAAATCAAGAGTTCTTAGGCCAAAGCTACTCTGGCTCTTTTCCTGGCCCTTCCTGGATCCTGGGGCACTGAGGGGAAGGGGAGCAAGTTGGAGGCAAGTTGAGTTTTAAGGGACAGCTGCATGGATAGGAGGACTAGGGCAGCCAAGACCTGAGCGAGGTGCAGGATGGGCCAGGCGAGGGCCAGGCTGTTGACTCAAGACACCAGAGGCTGGGGAGCAGGAGGGCAGCCTGAACTTCAGGGCAGCTGCAAGTTGTTTGTAAACTCCCTGGGAGCGGCCAAGCTGGACAATGGTGTTGCTAGGAGATGGGCTTCAGAGAGCGGCAGACTTCCTGCCGGGACCTCTGCTCTGGCTGGGAGGTTGGGAGGCAGGTCTGGGCAGGAGGAACAAAGAGGCTGCTAGAGTGGGGATGCCAGCCGGCCATCTGCTGCCACCTCTGCGGCACAGAGTGAGGCCTCCTCTGGCTATGTCCCCCACCTTCTGTTGTACACTCCACCTTCAGGGCCCAGCTAGCCAGGGAGCCTACACTTTCCCCTAAGCCACACATAAGAGGCCTCCATGGCACTGGACAGAGGCTGCTACTGGAAGCCCATGCAAAGCTGGCACCTGCAGGGAAAAGGGACCCCCAGTCCCACAGGCTTCTTTGGGACCCAGCTGCTTCATTAACATTAGGCACTAGAGCCCAGTCAAGTCCTGAGCAGATCCTTACCCACCTCAGCATTCTCTCCTGGAGGTGCTAGACAGGAACACCAGCATGGACAGGGTGCCCAGGTTCAGCAGTTCCCAGGGGAACTCAGGGCACACAGCAGGCAATAACAAGTTCCTTACTTTGTTCATAATTGGGAGTTGGCTGACGGTAGCAGCTTGGTGGTAACTGAGAGCATGCTAAGCATGTACAAGGCCCTGGGTCCCACACCTAGGACCAAATACATACCTATATATGGCAACATTTCCTACGTGGCCTGCTCTGCCCAGGCCTGGGCCACACAGCACAGCCCCTCTCACAGGGCTACAGTACTGAGTGAGGCAGAAAGTACCAAGGAACTACAACCCGTGCATGGCTGGGGGAGGACAAGGCATGGCGGCAGGGAGGCCTCTCTTGGGGGGACACTGAACAGACAAGGAAGGAGTATGGCTGTGGCGGGAGAGAGGGGAATGTGGCGTGGGGACTGGGGGTGCCTTGGGCTCCTGTTAGGCACCCAAAGATATTTCCTGTGAGTTCCTGGGATGCACAAGGCTCAGTGTGAGAAGATGAGAGACTAGCTGCTTAGAGGAGAACAGGCTGCACCCCAACATCCACGGAGCCTAGGGCAGGACAAAGCCTTCCAGGGTCACCAAAGCACCAACTGCTAGGTGTGGCATGAGGTCGGCAGCTGCATGAGGGAGCCACATCTGGTCACTTTACCCAAAGTCAGCAGAGCAGGTACGCGGTGGCCCCAGGGGAAGGAAGCACTGCCGAGCCCTGGGGAGGGTGGGCAGTGGGTACTAGGGCAGAGTCTTGGATTCAGGAATTCCTCCTTCCCTCCCTGTGGGCCTGCTTGGGGCAGTCCTGGGCATCCTTGGGCCTCTGGTTTTTCCTTCTTCATCCAACCCACACACATAGATTTTTCAAAGCTGCAATTTCCAATGCTGTTACATTTTTGTGCATCAACAGTAAAAGAAAATCTAAACTCTACAGCCTACAAAGCTCAGTATGTCTGTCTTTGTCTCCCAGTACAATCCCAGCCATGGATCTCTCTTGTGAGGATAGCCCCCTCCAGAAGCCCCCCAGTGACCTCATCTCTTTGTAGTAATTATTTAGAGGCTGCAGATATCAGAGGGCAGAAAGGGTGAGGACTACATTTTTTTTTGGCAGTATTAGGGATGGAACACAGGGCCTTTGCACTGACATACATTCCCAGCCCTATTTGTTTGGTTTTTATTTTTGAGACAAGGTCTTACTAAGTCACTAAATTGCCTAGGCTGAGCTTGAACTTGTAATCCTCCTGCCTCAGTCTCCTAGAGTACTCAGATTATAGGAGTGTACCACCATATGCCTGGCTAAAAGACCATCTTGGCTGGGGATTTAGCTCAGAGGTTCCAGCGCCTGCCTCACAAGCACAAAGTCCCGAGTCGATCCCCAGTACCAAAAATAAAATAAAATAAAATAAAAGACCATCCTTTCCTCCCTGCAACCTAGAGCCCACCCTGTGGCTGAAAGGCAGGACAGAAGGGCATGGTATTTCTTTCTTTTTTTTTTTTTGGTACCAGGGATCGCTTTTGAGGCAGGCAGCAGAACCACTGAGCTAAATTTCTGGCAGGCATGATATTTCTTTTCCACACACAGACCAAGGTCTACCAGAGGAAGTGTGTCCTTTTCCCAAGGCCCAGCAGAACACCTCATAGGACAAAGCCCTCTGAATTAAGACATGGGTGGGTGGAGGCTCCCTCTGCCATTAACTTGTCACAGATGGCTGGATAAATCTCTACCCATGGGTACCTGGCTACCTGGGTTTCTCTCCACAGATGGGTCACTTGCATGCTGCCCACCCCGACCAGAGACGCCAGAACTCAGAACTGAGCTCCAGGAGGGGTCCCTGCCTCCTGGAATCTGTGAAAGTATTCTGGGAGCCCCAGTGGCAAATGTGTCTGAGGGGAGACTCAGCCACCCACAGATCTACAATGGATGGAGACCCTGAGGTGGGTAAGGAAGTGAGGGATGGTCGAGACCAGTCCCCATGAGGTCTTAAGGCCCCTCAATGAGGAACAGAAGAAGGTGTGTGCGGCCCTGGCCCCAAGAAGAAAGGTGGAATCCATACCCCTCACCCTAGCCATCCTGCCTGCTGCGCAGGCCCTCCGGCAAGCCCCAGCCCAGCCCGCACACTGCCCTTACCCTCGTAGCAGTCGCGGACAGTGCCGAAGTACACATAGTACTGGTCGTTGGTGAAGAAGAGGAGGCTGAGCCAGGAGTCAAAGGCGTAGATGGGCACGATGAAGAGGATGCGCACGATGTAGCGCTGCTCATTGGGGCAGCTGTAGCAGCGCAGGTGCATGTAGATCTGGGGCAGAGGGGTTGGGTCACACATCACGCTTCCTGTTTTCTGCCCAGCCCAATCCCTCTTCCTCCTGCTCCATGGCCTGACTTCTGGCTCTGCCCCTAACTGTTATGGCTAAATGCAAGTGACCACCCCTACCCCAGAGTCCTCTGTACAATGTGGATGATAAAACTTCCATGGTAGGAATCAAACAAAGGGGTTGCATAAGGCACGAAGGGTATATGTGGAGGGGTTACAGGCTGGCCTTGCAGGTAGAAGAGCCTGTGAGACCACACTGAAGGCCACGGTGCCATTGAGGACAGGCAGGGAATACACAGTATGCAGCTCCCAGTCCCTCAAGAAGGTGTGTTCCCTTTCCATCTGTCCTCCCTAAAAGCCTGGCCCCTGGGGTCTCCCAGCAACAGCACTGGGCTGAGGCCATTTGGCCGTGGTTCAACCTGGTGGACGGGGCAGGACACATGGGAGCCTCACTTGTGTGGGACATGGCCGAAGAGGCACTCACAGTACTTTATGTCCTGTCCTCACCCGAGGCTTTTTCTGGCAGGTCCCCAGGAGGAGGGAAGTAAAATGCAACAGGGAAAATGCAAGGGAGGTAAAAGTTCCCTGCAGCTGCCAAGAGCTACTCCAGGCCCAGCCGCAGGCCCAGCAGACCCTGTGTGACTGTCCTGGCTCTCATGATGTCACTCTTGGCCCAGCAAGCCCTGGCTAGTAAGGAAAGAACAAATATCCCCCACATGCTGAGTCAATGTCTTAGACCAAAATGGGCCTAAAAGGGACAGAGGCAGGGCCGTGGCAGACACACCCTGCCCTCTACATGGAGCAGCCATCAGACCACCTGTCAGGCCACACTGTCAGCTCCTTCCCCCATCCCTCTCCGGCTCTCAAGTTCCTCCTTTGCAAAGGGGTCCTAGATAGACACGAGCCTAGTTCTGGCTGATGGCATGTGAGCACAAGTGACAAGCATCATTTCCAGACCGAGGTAGTCAAGTACCCAGGGTGTTTTCCTCACACTCCCATCCCCTCCACTATCAGATGAAGGAAGCCTCGAAGCGGTGGGATGCTGTGAGAGCCACAGGCCGAAGCCTGACCTGTTCTTGGCTGGGCTGGGAGGTGAGCCAAAAATCAAGTCTATTGGGTGAGGCCTCTGAGAACCTGGGGTTACAAGGCTACTGCACCTGGGCTGCCTAGCTTAAGTTGAGTTCTGTGGGTCTGGAACCCAGGCAGGATTCTCCTTTAGGGCCTCTGTGGAGTCAGGGTACCTGGTGGCAGGTGATGAGCAGGGCTGTCCACACAAAAAAGCCAGAGATGGCCTGAGCTGCGGTGGTCATCAGGAACACAGGCTGCTCCATGGCCATGGGGCTGCCCTCGGGGGTCACAGAGACGCTGGGTGATGCTGCTGCGGTGGTGGGTGATGCTGGATCTGGAGCCAGTGCAGCCCCCCTCACAGTCATGGTGGCTGGCAACAGGAGGCTCCCTGAGAGGATCCTTTGGAGTGACAGGTGCACCTAGAGAAAAGAGACCCCAGGTGAGCACGGACAGGAAAGAATCTTGCAGGTTTCTACATCCTCCTTCCAGCCACCAACCAATGCAGTCATCTCTCTCTGCCATTCAAGCCTTCCGAGACCTCAGCAGACCACACTTGGCCTCCTCTGCCAAATGCTCGACAGCTTCCAGCTCTGATGGAATAGGCTGACACACCAAGCTGGGCCCTGACTGTCCCACAGGCCCTGCTCACCTCTCTGATCTTACCTCTGGCTGTCTCCTTTGCTGCTCCTTGAACTCACCACCCTGCTCCTGCCACTTTGCCCCCTTCCCTGCCCAGCCACGTGGCTCGCTGCACACTTCCTCTAGGTCTCCGTCTTTCTTTTTGTACCGGGGATCAAACTCAGGACCTCGTGCTTGCCAGGCGGGTTTGGCACCACTGAGCTAAATCCCCGGCCCTTAGGTCTCCATCTTGAACACCTGCTCAAACATGACACGTCCCACGTGTGCACACAGTATTCCTGACCCTCTGCTTTCTCCTCCAGGCTCCACTCCACCCACCTATTCACTCCTGTATTCCCAAGTACAACGCAAACTCCCCAGGCAGAGGCCTGTCCTGCTGACTACTGACGTGGCACTTGGAACAGCAAAGCATATACTGAATAGTAAATGCTGGCTGGATACACTCATCTCTGTATGCCCAAAGCAGCACGATCCCTTTATCGCTCCACCAAAGGCCTGGCACTGGTCTCTGCCATTTCTCCCCAGTCTCCCAAATGGCTGACACCCATTCCTCCCCACCCAGCTGGGCTGTGTTGGAGACTTTCTGTCTCCTTTCCAATTTGTGCACCTTCAAACTGCTTTTTTCTGGTGGTGGTGATGGTGCTAGACAGGCAAGCAATGCATCACCGAGCTATGCCCTGACCCTGAGCTGCTCACCTTTCACTGGCTCAGGAGTCCCACCCCTTCCTGAACCTCTCCACCAAACTTCCATCCATGCCATGGCCGCCTGTTCTACATGGCACACATATGCCCTTCCCTCGTGCTTATCCCCCCACCTACTCTAAGACAAGACACGATTTCTGTCTGAATCCCCAGCATCCAGACCACTCATGATGTTCAACCTTATTACTTACTGATTTTCACTCATTATTGCAAAAGAAATTTGAGGAGCCTCACAGAGAAGTAACAGTAACATAAAAGGCTGAGAAAACTGGCATCAGGGAAAATTCTGGTGGGAAAGTGAAGCTGAGTGCATGTGGGACACAGAAAGCATCTCTGTGGAAGAAATGCCTCTCCCGAAAGGGAAATTGGGTCCCAGGTGGAGTTTCCTAGTGGTGACTTCAGTATTCCCGGGAACAAATGAATAACTTCACAATGAAAAGCAATCCTAGCACTATGGGAGGCTGGGGCAGGAGGACTGTAATTTCAAGCCTAGCCTGGAGAACTTAATGACTTAGCCAGACTCTGTCTCAAAATAAACCCAAAGGGGGGAGGCACCTCAGTGTGAAGGCTCTGGGTTCAAGCCCCGGTATTACAAAATAAATAAATGGGTGACAAGAAAGGAAAGGAAAGGAAGGGGAGGGGAGGGGAGGGGAGGAGAGGAAAGGAAAGGAAAGGAAAGGAAAGAAGAAAAGAGCAACATTAACCCAGATATGACCCACAGAAGAGCTCTTGGGTTTCCCTCAGGGCCCAAGGCTGAGCCAGAGGTTGGAACCACTTTCCAAGAGCAAATCAGGACCACCTGGAATGTGCCCATGGAGTGTGATGTCCCCACTGAACTCATGTTTAAACCTAACTGCCAAGGTGATGACACAGGAGGAAGGGCCTTTGGGAGATGATTAGATCATGAGGGTGAAGCCTTCAGCCAGGATCAGTGCCCTTATTAAAGGTTCAGAGAGATTCCTCGCCCTTCTCTCCACAAGGACACAGTGGGAGGAACCGGAAGTGGGCCTTCACCAGAACAGAATCTGCCAATGCCTTGACCCTGGCTTCCCTCTAGAACGGTATGGCATTTTGTTTTAGCAGCTGGAAAGGAGGAAGCCAAGAGCACAGGCTTTTCCCTTTACTGCAGACCATCAGAGCCTACACCCTTCATCCCTTTTGATGCTGCCACCTGTGGACAGGCAGCCAACACAACCCAGACAAGAACTTGAAAGATGAAAGAATTAAAAGAATCATACCACAGTGATCTATGTGCACCCATGTTCACAGCAGCACAGTTTGTAACAGCTAAAACTTGGAAACAGCCCAAATGCCCATCAACTATAGACCGGATAAAGAAAATGTGGTTTTGGGCCGGGGATTTAGCTCAGTGGTTCCGCCGCCTGCCTCTCGAGCGTAAGGTCCCGAGTTCGATCTCCAGTACCAAAAAAAAAAAAAAAAAGTGGTTTTATAATAAAATGGAGTACTACTCAGCCATAAAAAATGAGAAATTAGATACATTTATAGCTAAATGGATGCACATTGAGGCGATACTCTTAAGTGAAATAAATAGGACACACATGTGTAAATACCGAACAGTTTCTCTAGTGTGAGAAACTGAAAGTGTAAATAAGGACTAAAAGGTATAAAAGATAATGTGAAATAGGAAGAAAAGGGGCAAAGGGGAAGGGGAAGTGGGAGGGGTAGGGGTAGGGGAAAGGAAAGAAGGGAATGGAATTAATATGAGAAAATGAAAAAATGGAAACAAAGTCTTTGTAAATAGGGAGGGATGGAGGGGTTGAAGGGAGGGCAGGGGAAGGGGAAAAAAAGTAAGAACCAAGAAAGATTATGTAAAAATGAAAATTTCCAATGATGAATGTCATTATATTGTATACCTAAAATGTACCAATAAAATAAAAATTTTTAAAAAAAGAACCTGAAAGATGACTCTGCTCAAGCCCAGTCTCTGGAAATAACCTGCAAAGCAGCCAAAGGACAGTTGACAGCTCAGAAAATGGAGAAACGGGGAACAGGGCGTGGCCACTACTGTCAGAGGCTGGCTGGAGCTCAGGTTCCAACTCTCCGACAGCTGTGTCCCTGGCAAAGGTTCACGGGGACCCCAGGGTCTCTGGTGCCTGACCATGTCTGCTAAGCCTGGGTATGACCACCTTGGCCCGAACCCCGAGTCAGCCCATAGGACTGACCTCTCATGGTCCTCTCCCCTGGCCTCCCCACATGCAGGTGGCCTGGCCTGACCCTGTGGTCCTGAGCACCCCGGCCCACTGTCCAGCCACAGTTCCTGCCTCTGTGCCGGCCCCTCTTCAGCGTCCCCAGCATCCTCCATCCCATCTCTGTCTACTCTAAGCTGCCACCCAAGGGGAGTCCTTTACATTTCTATTTTCCTGTGCATATGTGAGCCCTACCAGACCAAGCAAGAGATGGAGCTAGATTAAAAACTCAAAAATGGAGAAGACGTCTATATTAAGAAACTCAAAAATGGAGACGTGGTCTATATAAAAACTAGTGGCAAGCTCTGAAAAAAAAGACACAGTGACAGGTCTAAGAATAGCTCTTGTAAGCATGGCTTCAAAGTGGAGAGCCAGAGCCAGAAATGTTTCTTTAAAAAGATTTGGGTTGTAAATCATTTTGTCTATTCTCCCAAATTAAATGAATAAACATTGGGTGGGGGCAGAGAAGTACAAATACTCCTAAATCTTCACCATTTTCCAAGCATTATCTGATTTTTTTTTTCACAGCAACTTTGAAGTAATGTTATCTACATCTTGGAGATGTGGGATTTGGGGTACCTAATGATTCAAGAGTTTTTATAATATCCCCCCCCAAAAAAAACCCATATTTTTTGGTGAGACAGGGTCTACGTAGTCTAGGATGGCCTTGAATTCATTATACAGCTCAGGCTGGCCTCAAATTCCCAGGGATCCTCCTGCTTCAGCCTACTGAGTGCTGGGATTACAGTGCTGTATTTCCCCCCCAAACATTTAAAGTGGAATCCTGAGTTGCAGACATGTGGTCCCTGATCCTGAGAGGCAGGTGCAGGCACTTCCTCAAAGGGTGGAGCTGGTCTTGCTCACTGGACCCAAAGCAGTAGGCAGAGTTTGCCAACTGTTCTCATGGTCCTGTCTGCACCATGACAGGCCTCCCTTAAACGGTTCCCACGCCTGAGTTTGTGTAAGTGACTTCACTCGAAGCCTCACATTTGTCAGGTGTAGGTGGTGGTGCACACCTGTAATCCCAGCACTTGGGAGCCTGAGGGAAGAGGGTTGCTGCAAGTTCAAGGCCAGCCTGGGCTTCATAATGAAACCCTGGCTCAAATAGATTAATTAATTAAAATAAAATGAGCCCAGCCTGGGCAACTTAGTAAAACCTTGTCTAAAAATACAATTTTTAAAAGAGGGCTGGTGATATAGTTCAGGGTTCAATCCTCAGGATGGCGAAAAGAAAACAAAGGGGTCACAGTTTCCTCATCTGTAATTCTTCAGGGTAACTACATAACTGACAAGGCGAAGTTCTGGTTTTCAGAGTCCCATTAATAAACAGAGACAGAATAGCAGAATGAAAAATGACAATGTGTAACTCCTAACACAAATAGTGATGTAGACGTGATGATTAAATCAGTAGGTAAGGTGAAGAGAAATCTGGTAATGGATGCATCGAGCTCTTCCACCCACAACCAACATCCATGCCAACACAGGGCAGCCACTCACCTGGGCCTCCCCAGGGTGCACAGGAAGCACACACCCCACCTGGGAAGAACCTGTGACCAAGTGTGGCCTGGAATCCAGCTGCATCTCCAGAACTAAACACCAGTATTCAGGACAGAGAGGACAGAAGAATATGAGACACTGAAGAAACAGCAACCATACTGGGCAGTGCAAGAGTCTACAAAACAAGTAGCTTCCACAATAAATTAATGGCTTAAAACAAAGGTGGAAGCCTGGTACACTGGCACATGTCTGTAATCCCAACACTTGGGAGGCTGAGGCAGGAAGATCACAAGTTCAAGGCCAGTCTAAGCAAGTTAACAAGACCCTGACTTAAAAACAACCAAACAGGGCTGGGGATTTAGCTCAGTGGCACCATGCCTGTCTTCCAAGCCCAAGGACCTGAGTTCGATCCCTGGTACTGAAAACAAACAAACCAACAAAAAAGGAGGGGCTACTACAAAATAAGAGATGTGAGTGACATAAGGAAATACTGTATGTGGACTTTGTTTGGGTCCCCATGCTAACAAACCAATGATTAAAAGACTTTTGAAGTAGCCAACATACAGAAAATCGTACCAATTTTGCTAGATAGGATAATGGTGTGGTGGGTATGTAAAACTAAAATTCCTTATCGATAAAGGGAAAATAATTTTTTTGTTTTTTTGTTTTTTGGTACCAGGGATCGAACTCAGGACCTTGTGCTTGCGAGGCAGGTGGTGGAACCACTGAGCTAAATCCCCAGCCCAAAATAATCTTTTCAATAAAGAGTGCTGAACAACTGGACATTCAGAGGCAAAAAGAAGAAAAAGAGCACTACCTAAACCTTTATACCATCCACAGAAATTAATTCACAATGGACCATGGATTTAAATGTAAAACTCTAAAACTTTTAGAAGATACAGGAGATCACTGAAACCTAGTGCGAGGCCAGTGTTCTTAGCGCCCAGAAGCAAGACCTACACAAGGAAAGTCCCATTGAAGTAGAGCCAGTGTCAGATGTGTCTGCAGACCACAGACCCGGCCAGGACCAGGATCCTGCTCCAGGAGAGCAGGATGCTCCACAGCTCCGCCACAGAAAAACAGACAACATAACTAGGAAGTGGGCAAAAGACATGAGCAGATATGCAGATGAGGAGATGGCCAACATCTTTAGCCATTAAGGAATCGAATTAAAACCACAGTGAAAAAAAAAAAAAAGAAAAAAACCACAGCGAGATATCAACACACACCTACAAACCTAAGAAACATGCACAACACCAAATGCAAGGGGGGACATAGGGAAACCACACCTCATCTGCTACTGGCAGGAAGACAAAACATTACAGTTCGGCCACCATGGAAAACAATTTGGCAGTTTCTTATAAAACTAACAACCACCACACAATCCAGTAATCCCTCTTAAAATACTCATCCTGGAGAAATGGAAGCCTAGATCCCGTGAATTCTGTACACAAATATATACAGCAGCTGTATTTATAATCACCACACCTGGAAACAACCCAGATGTCCTTCAGTAGGTGTAGATTACACAGATGGATGCATCCAGACCAGATTACCAGTCAGCAGTGCAAACCGCCAGCTACTGACTTCTGCAGCCTCTGGATGGTCCCAAGGGCATTATGTTTAGAAAACCAGACAATCCAAAGGCCACAGACTGTATGATTCCATGTACACAACATTCTCAAAAACAACAAAGCCATAAAGATGGACCCCAGATTATTGGTTGGAAGAGGACAGAGCAATGAGGAGACTGTACAGGGGAGCCCTTCCAGGGCACAGAACAGCTTATATCTTCAGAGCTGTGGTGTTTACACAAATCTACATATGATAAAGCTGCAGAGAATGACACACCCACAGGAGATCAGTGAGAACCAGTCTGTGGTCTAGTTTATAGCACTGCCCCCATGCCTGTGTCCTGGCTTTGATGTTACTATAGCTACAGAAGGGCACACAGAGAGTTACAAAAAAAAAAAAGAGGGCCAGGGATTTAGCTCAGTGTTGCTGCCACCTGCCTCGCAAGCACAAGGTCCTGAGTTTGATCACCAGTACCAAAAAAAAAAAACCTTTAAAAGTCTTATCAGCTGTGCACGGTGGTGCATGCCTCTAACACTTGGCAGGCTAAGGCAGGAAGACTGCAAGTTCCTGGCCAGCTTGGGCTGCATAACAGGACTCTGTCTAAAAAAAAGTCTTTATCATATAGAAATGTATAGCAATATATTTAAAACAGAAAAAAAACCAAAAACATGGCATTTGGGATTTTCATTTTTTTTTGCAGTACTAGGAACTGAACACAGGGCCTTAGCACTAAACTATATCCATCCAAACAAAATGGAAACAAAACTTGTACATAAGGAGGGGAAGAGGGGTTGAAGGGAGGGGAGGGGAATGGGAAAAAAAGAAGCAAGATGTATCATGTACAGGCACAAATTCCCTATTATGAATGTTACCACTGTGTATATCTAAAATGTACCAGTAAAATTTTAAAAATGAAAAAAAAAACCCAAATGAAGTAAACTATATCCATCTCCAGTTCTATTTTGATGCTGCTGTTGAGACAAGGTCTCACTAAGGCACTAAGTTGTCCAGGCTAGGATGGAACTTGTGATTTTCTGGTCTCAGCCTCCCAGAGTGCTGGGATGACAGGTGTGCACCACTACGCCTGGCTTTTTTTTTTTTAAATGAAGTCTTCCTATGTTGCCCAGGCTAGTCTTAAACTCCTGGGCTTATAAGACCCTCCCACCCCAGTCTCTAGAGGCCCAGACCACCACATCTCCTTGGGATTTTATTTTTGTGGGGCAGTGAGAAAGTCACCCCATCATGTGCTCTCTTTGTATGTGTGTGAATTTTCCATAATAAAACACTTCAACTGGGCGTGGTGGTGCACACCTGTAATCTCAGCAGTTGGGAAGCTGAGGCAGGAAGATTGTCAATGAGTGCAAGGCCAGCCTGGGCTACACAGTGAGTTCAAACTCAGCCCAAACTGCATAGTGAGACCCTGCCTTAAAAAAAACAACCTCAGGTGGCCGAACAGCACAATCTTTAAAATCTACTGAGCTGAGGAGTGACTGAGGAAAGGGCTGGCATCAGAAATGTACTGGTTATCTAGTAGAAAGTAATCAGAGTGGTCAAGCCTAACAAGGGGGCAGGTGCCTGCCTAGCATGCCCAAGATCTTGACTTCCATCCCCAGCACAGAAGAAAAAAGAAAGGTCCACATCTGGCCACATTTTTCTGTGACAACTGTCTGAAGAGATTTGCTTCCTTGCACTGTGTACAAAGATGTCCCCTCACAGAAATGTTGTTCCAACAAACGGAGCTGCTCTTTGTGAGACCCAGGCTAGGGTAGAGCTTTAGAGAAAAGGCCTATGTGGAATGTTTCTACTGCTGCAGGATTTTGCTACCAAAAACAGTAAGTGTGACACTGATTGAAAAAAAAAAAGGAAAACCTCTCATATTTGAATTCCCCAAAAAAATACGTAACAGAATGTTCTAGTCTGTTAAAACACTTCCAAAGCATTGAGTGAGTTTTGGGCTCATGAGTTAAGAACTTTAAAATAAACACCTTCCATTTAGTTCACAAAAACATCTGATTGGCCCTGGGAAGGATGGAAATGTACTAGGCAAATTTCCACAAATCCTTTGCATACTACATGGATGTGATGGAAAAATGAGTAACCCTATTTGAAAAGAAAGCCAATGAGGTGTTTCCTCTGCACATAGCTACCTGTCCAGGGCAGGGATCCTTTTCAGCAAAGGCAGCCATTAAAAGCCAGCATTTGAACAAATGGAACAGAGAGCCAGGCCCGAGTGCTCTCTCCTGGATGATCAAAGCTTGCTCGCCTGAGATAAGCAGCACAGGAAGCCAGAGGTTTTCGCATCATCAACAAAACAAGTTTTTAAAAACGTATTATATCTTGCCTTCTGACTTATACTCTTGGAGCAGGGTTTATTATGTACCTAGTGTAACAGTAAGGTAATTCACAAATACACAGAACTACACACTCTGGGGGCCATGCTCAAAGTCTGTTACCTACAGGAATGTGTGATCAGAGGAAAGGGGCAAAGCCTGAGGCCTCCAAACCACTCCCTTTTACCAACAGTTTCTCTGCTTCTTCGTCCTTGTTCTTTTTTCTTTTGCAATACTGGATATTGACCCCTGAGAGTGCTAAGCCACATCCCCAGTCCTTTATGTTTTTACTTTGAGGCAGGGTCTCAATGAATTGCCCAGGCTGGCCTCAAATTTTCTTTTGTTGTGTTTTGCTTTGTTTTCTTTCCTGTAGCGGGGATTGAACTCACAACCTGGTACTCTCGAGGCAGGCACAGAGCCACTGGGCTAAATTCCCAGCCCTGGCCTCAAACTGGCCGGCTCTGTTCCTTACTCTTCCCTAAACCTGTACCCCAGCTCCTGTTTCAGGCTGACATCAGACAAGCTTGGCCAAGCCCTCGCCCAACTCCCTCCAGCGACCTACCTGACAGCGCAGTCACCCAGAGGCTATGAAGAGGCTGGGCCACACAGCTGGCACTCTGTCCCCGGCTCTGCATCAGGGAGCTGAGCTGGAATCTCACCACCATCACCTGAGCTGGGCTGGGCAGTGACTGGCCTCTGACTGCTCAGGGAGAAGAGCACAGGTGTGCATTTCTTGTGCCACGGCCTTAGGGCCCAGTGAGTTTAGGAAAGCAGAACTTCCCAGATGTTAGAAAGGGTTTTGAAGCTGGATATGGTGTGACACTTCCAGAGGGGTCTGGGCAGCCCCCCAAAATCAAATGCATAGTAATCCCATAGAGAAAAGCCCCAGGTAAGATATTTTTAAAGATAGTAATTAGCCTTGCATCAATTCAGGTCATATTTCTGCCACAAAATTAGTCTGCTGCAGACTTAGGAGAAACCTTTGGGATTTCTGAGTGTTCTGGTTCCTGAATAGCAAAGAAGGGACACAGCCGGGTGGCCCTCCAAAGCTGCAGGGAAGCCAGTGCTGGTGGAAGGGGCCCCAGAATGGCTGACTCCTATACTTGTTTTCAAGGGCGATGTTGCCCCAACTCCTGAAATCCACTATGCACACGGCAAGACAGGGCCAAAGGATGCAGTCCTGGCTCCTCGACAGGGAGTCAGGACCCTTGGCCTCCCTTCTCAGCCTCCAAATTGAGCACCGGCAGCTCATGGAGACCCTGTACATACAAGCTACATCCGTGTGCCCACATGTCCTTCCCCCTGTTCGAGTCTTCCTAGTCCTGCAGCCCCTCATCCTCAGCTCATCCCCAGAACATCACGACCTCTCCCAGGGGCCTGGCTGTGCTGAGGTCAGCCAGCTGCCAGCATCTTTGTCTCACACACCTTTGTCACCTCTCCTAGCCTAGCATGATGTCAGGCACACAGTAGATAGAGATAAGGAAGAGAAGAGAATCATGCAATCAACTGAGCCATGGAGCGCCTGTCCTGGAGCACCCCCACACTCTGGGGGCTCTGCTGGCTGGCCCTGGGAGAATGCAGGACCAGGGAGGGCAGGGGATGGAGCTGAGTCATGCTCGCTGCCCTCCAGTAGGGAGAGACCACACCATGGAGGGGAAAGGTAGCTGTCACAGGCTCCATCAGGACAGGAAGGCGGGTCTGCCAAGATAGTGACATTTTCACCAACCAGTCCATTCCAGCAAAGTCCTGCTTGCTTCTGGATTAAGGACGCTCACACTGAAACAGGGCTAGAAGGTCACTAGGGCAGTGATACTGAGGAAAAGCACAGGGTACTCCAGCCTTCCCACCTTCTCCCCCTGTAGGGTGGTCTGTGCTTAAGGTCTCACCCCTACCATCTTCTCCCCAGCTGATTGTGGCCCGCCCAAGGTCAGAGGTCATGTCTTAGGTGTGCTTGTCTCAGGGCCTGGACACAGTACTCAAAGTTTTGGCTGAACAAGGGAACAACTAAATTCGCACTTTGCAGTTCTTTCCAACTCTGAAACTCCAGCCCTGGGGTCTAGAACTTTCCCTTGTTTTCTCCCTGCCTGTCTTTTCATGGTGCTCTCCACTACTATGATGATATCTGGTAACATGACACCTGTCTTCCTAGAGTCAGAGCAGGGACAGGCCCTTCTTAGTGGACAGTGCCTCTGGCCCCAGGGATGGCTGACAGTAGGTGCTAAACAAGTATGTGCTGAACAGCTGTACTGGGGAGACAGGACATGGCATGCACAAACACATGGATACAAATGTACCCCTTCTGATGCTCAGGCAGCCGTGGGCAGATTAGGGTGCCTGCATCAGGCCCTGAGCATCAGCCCCACAGTGTGAAAGCGGCCAACGGCTCTCCAGTCACTAAGCCCTCTGACAGCTGTGTGATAGAGGTCTTGTCCTACCTATCACAGAACCAACCCGGATCACGGCCCAGGCTCCATGGCCAGCAGCTGACGGGAATTTGGGAAAGCGGCTTGGGCAAATTCAGCTCACAAAACAAGCCAGGGGTGACCAGTTTACCAATGTCCCCTCTAACTCATATCAGAGGACCAAGAGGCCTGAACTGGCTGACAAAAGATGCCTGAGAGCACAGAATCAGGGGACCGGGAAGCCAGGGAATGGGTTCAAATTCCACCAGGCTCTGGTGAGACCTGCTGAACCATGCCAAGCCCAGAAAAGAGCTCAGAGTGGCATGAGCTCCCACTTTGCCCAACACAAGCTCCACTTGTCTCCTTCTTCAGGAAAGATATCCTGTTCTCAGACCAGCCATGTTTAGTGGCCACCCACCCCAGCACTGAAGCATCCCAGAGAGTACTCACACCATCACACCTTGACTTTATTGTGCATTACTCTAACTTTAGGGGGTTTTTTTGGTACCAGGGATCGAACTTGGGACCTTGTGCTTTCAAGGCAGATGGCGGAACCACTGAGCTAAATCCCCAGTCCTATAACTTTAGATTTGTGAGACACCTTATGGGTGCTCCTCTGTGGATGTTATTATAGCCGGGGGGGGGGGAGATGACTAATAACCTCCCAAAGATATCTATGTCCTAGCCCCCACATCTGTGACCCTGTCCCCTGACATGGTAAAAGGGGCTTTGCAGATGTGTTTGGGGATCTGGAGACAGAGAGGCCATCCTGGAGTAAAGGAGGCAGAGGGCAAGTGTGGGAGGAAGGTAGGGTGACAATGGAAGCTCAGAAAGCCAGTAGGGACCACTCTGGTACTGCCTCAGAAGGCAAAGGAGGGGGCTACAAGCCAAGGACTGTGAGTAGCCTCAGGAAGTAAGGACAGGCCAAGAAGAGGATACCCCCTCAGAGCCTCCAGACAGAAGGCAGCCTGGTAGCACCAAAGCTGTATGATAATAAATGTGTGTCCTGAGTCACCGACTTTCTAGTGATCTGTACCACACAAGAGCAAAGGACCTGCAGATGAGGCCAGAGGCAGTTTTCTGTCACCTGCTAACAGCTCCTCACATTGCCCTCTTTGCACTATCAGAGGTCCCCAGATTTCTAAGGGCTGTGCAAGTCTTGGGTCCTGGAGCGATCTGACTCTTAGCTCTGTCACTTAGCAGCTGTGTATTGTGGGCAAGTCACACAGCCTGTCCTTGTTGGCTTCCTCATCTGTAAAATGGTCATGCAGCCAGCCTACATCAAAGGGCACAGGACGCATGGTGCAGTTCACAGGAAAGCGCTGTGTGATGCTGCCTACCATTACTGCTACTGCTCTCCTGTCTCACTGCCATCACACCCTCTGGTCCAGCTGGGAGTTTCCCGTCTTGATACTCTCTGAGACCCAGGCCAGACCTTCTGAAGTCAGATCATCCATTAGGGGGCTGGGGATTTAGCTCAGTGGTTTCCCCGCCTGCTGCGCAAGCGGCAAGGACCAAAAAACAAAAACAAAAACAGATCATCCATTAGTTTCAGATATGACCCTTGTTCAGGCAGCTGCTGCCACCAGAGGCGGAGGTGACCCAGCAGCAGGGTGACACAACTGTCTCTGGAATGTTAATGCACCCTGGGAGGGTGTTTTGTTCTTTCCCTTCTTCCCCATGGCAGGACTTCCATCTTCACATCACTCTAGGTCCAACCTGACCCAAGCTGTACTAATCTGAGCTCACCTCACTACTTGGGGTGCCTGGGAAGGGTGAGGAGCCCTCTGCCCCGGGGCTATTCCTGTTCCCTCAGCTCTGGGAGTAGGAGCAGCCTTCTGAGGGGCTGATCCACACCATAGCAGCTCACAGCCCACAACTGGCCCTCTGTCAGAGGAGATTAGAGCGGCCAGGGGCTGGCAGTTCTGTCCAGCCAGCCACAGCAAGGGTCCCCACCTCTTCCACTCACCTCAGTCAGCACAAACCAGCCCAGGCAACTCCAGGCACCACCTCTTCCCCCTGCTCCCAGGCCAGCCACATTCCCACAGCCTCCCAACCTGGAAGGAGAAATCGGCCAACCATGTACCTATCCATCACTTGGGGGAAGGGGTGCTGAAATAAAGGGGAACAACAGAGGCATCCAAAAACTCTCCAAGGGGGCATTAATTCAGCCTTAGAAATTAGTCTTTGAAAAAAAAATACAGGGCCAGGGATTTAGCTCAGTGGTTCTGCTGCATGCCTCACAAGCACAAGGACCAGAGTTCGAGCCTCAGTACCAAAAAAAAAAAAAGGAAAAAAAATACATACCAGCCTGAATTTTAATCACCCCAGTTTTCTCCCAAATTGAAAACAAATGGGCCAATGCTCAGCTGCTTTAATTGGACTTCTGAGCCCCACTAAATGTAACCACCACTCCAGCACTCACAAATTTGTACAGAATCCTGAAGCCCAACATTCCTACTGCCCTGTGGGAATGGGCTAGCCAAGACCCCTGCATCCACCACATCCCGAGACCCTGTCAGCAGGGCCAGCCCAGCTCCAGCCCAGAATGCCAGCCTGAACTTCATGCATGCAAACACATATTGAGTGGGGTGACCAGCACCCTACCCTGGTGCGCACCCCACAGTAATGAGTAGATGCATGACCTAGAGACAAGAGCAAGACATTTCACAGCAGAAGAGAACACAGCCCTAATGGCCACCCACAGAATGGACACAGGAAGAGTGACATTCTCACCCTGGACACCTCCACAGCACTGAAAAAGAACAAAGGCTTTTAAACAGAACCTGGATATCATACCTGCGATGTAGCAGAGAGGAAGGTAGGCACCAAAGAGTATTTCCTGTACTGCCATTCACAGGAGGCTCCAAAGTAGGCAAAACCAACCACAACTGTGGAGGTGTGAGTCACTTGGGAGCCTCTCCGGGGTGCCTGGAATGTTGTTCCATCTCGTCAGGACAATGGTTTATACACAGCTATTTACAGGTGTAAAAATCCACACATTGTACAGCTAAGCTTTGTGTACTTTAATGTAGCAAGTTAGATCTCATAAAAAGTTTAAAAATATAAATCTATACTTCTGAGCACCTTCTGTGTGCCAGGTCCTAAGGGTATCTCACCCAAGATTCTGACCCTGTAAGAACTTCCAAGGGGGAAAGAAAATGTACTCAAACAACCACACCAGGCTGTGCCTGCCCAGAGGGACAGGCAACGAGAACAGGTCAAGGGTATCAGTGTTATCTGTGATTTGGGGGAGGAGCCAGGGAGCCCCCACCACTTATCTCCCACCATGACAAGGGCAGCTGCTCAGTCACTCACTCCGCAAATCAGGGGCGGTGTGTGGCACAGGGGCTCTGCTGGAGAACCCTGCAGTCCAGTGGAGAATCAGACACCTAGGACACAATATAAAAAGCCCCAAGTGCCAGCAGAGAAGAACTTTGCAAGTGCGAAGGTGCAAGGGTGGTGCAGAGGTAGACCCTGAGCTGGGCACTGGAGCCTGCTGTGGACAGCGAGGTGGGCAGGAACAGTGGGCTGTGTGACTGGGTGAAGGAGAGAGGTCAGGGCAGGCACAGGGCAGGGCAATTCATCAAGTGTGGCGCCAGGTGAGGCCACTACAGAGGGTCTGGAAAGCCCAGGCTAGGGAGACTGGATTTTGCTGTCAGGGTCAGTACATGTACTTAACCAAGGGCAATTGTCACAGTCATTTGTTTTTTGTGTGCGTGTGTTTTTGAGACAAGGTCTCAGTATGTAGTTCAGGCTGGCCTTGAACTCAATCTCTCCTGCCTCAGCTTTGAGTCCTGGGATTACAGGCATGTACCACCATGCCCCTCTATGGTTCTTCACTTATACATAGAGGATGGCTTCAAGACGCAGTGCTCTATACCCTCCAGAGCATAATACTAATGTTGTCATAAAGGTGCATCTATCAGACCCACATTTATTCTTTAGAATATTTCTATTGATGAACTAATTGTAATTTGATGAGTTTTATATTAAACAATGAATACTTAACAGGAAAAAAAATCACAAAAATAGCGTATTGAATTTTTAAGGGCTGGGTATGGTGGCACACACCTATAACCCCAGTACTCAGAAGGCTGAGGCAAGAGGATTGCCATGAATTCAAGGACAGCCTGCACTACATAGTGAGACCTCGTCTCAAAAAACCAAAAAAAAAAAAAGGAGTTCTTACTATTTGTTTATAAAAACGCATTAAAATTTTCAACATTGGGCTAGGGATTTAGCTCAGTGGTTTCGCTGCCTGCTGCGCAAGAGCAAGGACCCAAGTTCGATCCCTGGTACCAAAAAAAAAAAATTTTCAACATCGACTTTTTGGGTACACAAACTCTAACAAATCCTTACATGAACTACAATGAAAATACGAATAGCACTTTACAAAAAATAAATCTTTACTTCAATTATCACACCTAAGGCAGTCTGCGCACCCGACAACAGCACATTCCATACACACGTATTCCTTACACTGACAGCACATGTGTTTTGCTTTCCTAGCCTTTTTGTAGGACATACTTGACATCTCAATAGTCTTGCTGTTCTGTCAGGAGCTTCTTATTATATTCTACAGTGTGTAGTTAACAGGAACATAAATATTGATAATAAAATAAAGTATTAAATTCTTTGGGGGGGGGTGGGACAGGCTACGCAGTTCAGGCTAACCTTGCGCTCACTATGTAGCCCAGGTTGGCCCTGAATTTGCAGCAAAACTCCTCCTGTATTTCACCTCTCGAGTGCTGGGATCACAGGAATGAGTAAATTCTTAATATGTATTGTATATTGAGAACAGACATTAACATTTTCACATCAGCTGCTTACTTGCGAACAAAACCTAAGAGATAACATCAGAAATGAAAACCTATGTGAACAACAATGTAAACACAAACAAAAGTCTACTACAGATATCTCACTGGTCTTGCTGTTTTGTCAGGAGTTTCTTATTATATTATACAGTGTGTAGTTAAAAGGAATGTAAAATATCAGTAAAATAAAGTATTAAATTCTCAATATGTACTGTGTGTTTAGAACAGACATCAACATTTGTGTTGATGCTTTGAGTGCTTTGTGTTTTGAGTGACATCAGAGTTGCTGCATTACTCATCAATGTCTACTCCACCTCTGGTTTTGGTTTTTGTTTTTGGTACCGGGGATCAAACTCGGGTCCTTGCACTTGTAAGGCAGGCAGCAGAACCACTAAGCTAAATCCCTGGCCCTCCACCTCTGGTTTTGTTGTAGAAAATTTCCATCTCAGGCTTCTGTTTTGTCGAGGTTTCCCTATCAACATTTCCATCATGGTGCAATGTTGACATCAGCAGTACCAGTTTGTTTTTCTTTGCCATACATGAGGCCAATGTAAATCTTTCTAAAATCCAAAGATTGTACTATACAATCTTTTCTTCAACTGTCACACCCAAGGCAGTCTTCACAATGACAACTGTATGTTCCATACACAAGTGTCACTTACACTGATAACAGGACACTTATCCTGTCCTTTCTTGTAGGGCACTGTTGACATCTTTTTGGTTTTCTTGTTGTCGTAGTAGGTCTTTGTGATGCTGTGCCTGCCTGTTCACCTGTCAGCTCGCCAGTGTGCTCCACAATTTTTTTGCCTAGTTCCCTGGGCAGAAACATTTTGTTTTTCCTCTACTGTAAATGATATGAGTTCCAGTCCCAATTCTCTAAGAAAATTTCTTTGTGATATTTTGTACTTGTTAATTTTCTTTCTGAACTATCAAACTATTTATCCCTTGCATGTTTAGAATCAAGTAAAACACAACCATTGGCCAATGCTTTGTGTTTTGTGTGACATCAGAGTTGCAGTATAACTCATAACATTCCACCTCTGGTTCTGTTGTAGAAAGTTTCCATCTCAGGCTTCCATTTTGTTGAGGTTTCCCTATCAATATTTCCATTATGGTGCAATGTCGATATCAGCAGTACCAGTTTGTTTTTCTTTGTCATTCACAAGGCCAGTGTAAATCTTTCTGAAATCCAAAGATTGTACTATACAGTTCTCTGTTTAGAAATTGTAATATTTCATTTGGAAATAGTCTGTGCTGGTCAACTTGTGCCCTGTTAGTAAATGTAACATCAACTAGAAACTGGTAAACAAATTGTCAAATGTCATGTTCTGATTAGTTTGGGAGATGGGAGCAACAGGTCTATTTACAACATCATCTGGTTTATTACTATAAGACTAAGGATTTGATGGCTGAGTTCCAGTATAAATGTCTAAATTGAAAGCATAGTAAGGCTTTGCATCTACAAGGGCATAAATTTTTATGCCATATTTTGACCCATCACTTTTCCATTAAGTCTTTTACTTCCTGCAATTACCCTGAGAAATCCCTGCTAAGTACGGCAGACATATGAATGCTTTCAGTTCAGCTAGTGAGGTGTCATAATATATTTTTTAATATGGCTATTGCTGCATACAGAACATTTTACCTGCATTTCCGCCTTTGTGTATTTCACAGCATCTTGTAGCATTTTGTTACAATTTCCAAGCTGAATGGCAGGGCTGGCTTTCTGTCCAATATGTTTCACCTCTGCCAAGACCCTCACTATATTTTTGGACCTAGTTCTAACATTGGATTATTCCATTTTGTTGTGTGGCCATCATTTCAACTAGTCAAATACGTACTCACTTTGCTGGGGATTTTTTTGGTACTGGGGATCGAACTTGGGTCCTTGTGCTTACGGGGAAGACAGCAGAACCAGAGCTAAATCCCCAGCCCTTCACATTGCTGTTTTTTTCATCAAGGAGGTCTGGATTCTCTGTGTTTGTATCAGTCGATTCTTGTTCCATTTCACTGTCACAGGAACTTTGGCTCATGTGTCAAAGTCGTCGTCGTCATCATCATCGTTGTCATCATCACACACACACCACTCTTGTTATGAAAACACGTATTTTACCATAATGGATCATCTTCATCATCCATGCATGAGTAACTTGATGATTCAATTCTGACCTTCTCCAAAACTTGCAAATCTGGTTTTTCATGTGCCATCGTAATGAATTGGGCTACTTCTACCAGAAAAATTGAAAGAAAACTTTTTTAAAAACAAATCCTGGAGTGGTGTGAGTCTAATTGGACCCTCTGTGAAGCTCATTGATAAACATATACACAAAACCAGTTAGACCATAACGTGGGTAAAAATCCTGTTTTGCCACTTTTGCACACACTTGCACACACCTTGCCATCTGTCATACCAAGTGGGTAAACACATAGATTGCTTCCTGTATCCCTCAGGGAAAGGTACTGAGATACACAGTCAGCTACTATTACACCAAAGTACAAATTTACAGTAGAAAAGTAAGGGATGGGTCCACTGGACCTGGGTCATGCTTGGGGGGATACCTGATTCTTTCACCCAGCAATCTCTTTTTTTCTCCCAAGTACCAGGGATCCAACTCAGGACCTTGTGCTTGCCAGGCAAGCGAGGTGTCACTGAGCTACATCCCCAACCCAGCAATTTATTTTGATGAGTGTTCAGTCTCAGCGCATGAGTCTCTATCTTATTTTTTTTTCTTTTTCTATCTTATTTTTTATGGCTGTATAGTATTCTGTCATAATTTGTTTGTGGCTCTCTGTGAATGGACACTTTTTTTTTAATGAGGACTAAATCCAGGGCTTTTGTACTGAGCCACATCTCCAGACCCCCCCCCCTTTTTAAAGGATTATGTTTATTTGTTTGTTTGTTTGGTACCGGGGATCGAACTCTGGTCCTTGTGCTTGCGGGGCAGGCGGCAGAACCACTGAGCTAAATCCGCAGCCCCCTCCAGACCCCTTTTTAAAATTCTGAGACAGAATCTTGCTAAATTGCTAACTTGCTCAAGCTGAGCTGGAACTTGCAATCCTCCTGCCTCAGCCTCCCAGACTGCTGTGATTACAGGCGTGCACCAAGTCCATCTGCTATTCCAAATAAGCAGCCATGACTAACGCTGGAAATAAGTAATTTTGCATACTTGTTAACACACCTGTAGGGAAAACCCCTACAAGTGCAGCTGCTGGGTGTTAATGTAACCCCAAGAAATATTGTTAGAGAGATAGAACACACTTGAGGTGTTCATCCAAAAGATGAACCTCATGCCCAGCATGGCAGTGTGATCTGGGTGAGGAGGCAGAACCAACTGATAAAAAGCAGGAGCCTGGGAACCCCACAACAACCGGGAGGATCACAAGTTCAAGACCAGCCCAGGTAACTTAGCACAATCCTGGATCAAAATTAAAAAATAAAAAGGGCTAGACCATAGCTCAGTAGTACAGCACTTGCCTACCATGCAAAAGACCCTGAATTTAGTCCCTAGCACTGTCCCAGAAAAAATTTTTTAAAGGCTACACCCACTAGGCCCCTCAGCCCTTCTCAGCTCTGGCTCTGAAGTTCTTTCTGGTCCCAGGGCAGGGGAAGGCGGACAGAGACCGAGTCACCACAACACCACCTCTAATTGGCCTCCCTAGGTGAAGGCACCAGTGTGCCAAGGAGACATGGGCAGGCCTGGCAGGGAGGGATGGGACAAAGAGCCTGAAGGCCACCAGGTTCCCTCTAGTCATCCCAGGTGACAGAAAAGCAACTCTTGCTACATCCTGTGCAAAAGCTGCAGGGACATCCCAGCCATGCAAGACACTCTAGTTCTGTGACATTCTGTTGCCTGTTCCTGGTCCTGTTACATAATTCATATGACAGCCATCACCACCTAAGCATTGCCCTTCCAGCCAGTGGTGTGTGAGGGACGGAGGCAATCCCCAGAAGGAATGTGAGTGTCCCTTGAGTGAGGACAGCTCAGGAGGTGCAGCATGTAAGGTGCAACTCCCTTCTGCCTCCCTAAATCAGGCCCAGCTACTGACAACTGTGGATGAAAAAAAAGGGCTTCTGCCCCCACCCGAGTGGGAGACACCTTTTAAAGAAGGAACCCTGTCAACCTTCCCATCTCCGCCCAAGCTCTGAGCCCACTGCTTGGGGCAGCTAGGAACTCAGAACAGCAAAGCATGCTTAACTATGGAGGTTATGATACAAAAATCCTTCTAACTCATGCACAGTGCATTAATAGTTCTTCACAAAGCAAAGACACATTGTTTTGGTAAATCTAGATTTTCCTATGTCCATCTGTTTAAATCCCACTGAGAAACCTGCAAAGCTGCATCTCCTCCTCCTGGAGGTGAGGCTCTAACCAGTGCCTGTGCCTCAGTCCACTGTGTGCACACCAGGTGGTCCCACTACCTGGAAACCCTCCCCACCTCTCCCCCACCAACCTCTGCTGTCCACACAGCCCCAGCTCAAGTGCCATCCAGACCACCTCAAAGAGAGCAGACTGCTGCCTTCTGGGGCGCTCACAGTTTTGACCAGAATATGCTGGACTTTCCAGTGGACAGGGGACTCTTTGGGGTGGCCACTCAGGACAGGGAAGGCCAGAAAGTCTGTTGCTTTCTTTCCCAGGTGGTCGGCAATTTTCCCTTCTGAGCCTCAGGCTCTCCACCTACAAAGTAGTAATAACAATTCCAAGGTCCCCCAGACCAGTGGGAGGATAAAATGAAAGGACACACGTGAAATATCAGTTTCAAAGCCCTACACAAATTCCAGTGAAGACAAAATTAAGGTAATTAGTTGCTAATATTAATTGAATAGCCTTGCACACACCCTTTGTCAACACCTATCATTGTGCCTTGCAGGTATCCAAAATGATTGCTGATGAGATCTCAGACTCATCGCTCATTCTAGATAAAATAAAATCCACAGCTGCAGGAGGCAGAGAGCAAGAGGATCTGATGTAGATTCAGGGTTAGTGGTTCGCTAGTTATTTTTCTGTAAATGATGACCCACAGGGCTTCAGGAACAGCCTCGCCCAGCAGAGAAGGAGTTCTCACCCACTTGCCAGCAGGGCAGGGCCTCCCTTGGTGCAGGCTGTCCATGGGGATTGCAGCAGGAGGAAAATAAAGGTACCATATGTCCCTCAGGGTGGAAAGGCTGTCTGACCTGAAAATCTGTTCAGGGTGACAGATGCAGTAACTTGCAGAGTTCTCACTCCACCACTTTTTTGGGGCAGGAGGCAGCCATCCTGGAACCCACTCTGATGGCCAGGTGAAAGGTCCACAGATCAGGGCTTCCCAGTGAGGAGACCAGCCTCAAGGGGACCGTGGGTTAGAAAAGAAGACTTACAAGTGTACTCTGTGTGGACACGTACCTGATCTCTTCCCTCTGCAGTCAGTCATGTGACATGCTCACTCTCCAAAGCAGCTCCTAGCAGTAGGGGCTCAAGGTTGGCTATCCCAGGACCTCACCTGAGCCTTACAACATGAAGATGTTGGCAGAGGGGTATGAGGAGCCCCCACTGAGGGGATGAAGCTCACAGAGGACAAGTGATTTCCACAGGTCTTCCTTCACCTGGATTTCTGGCTAGGCCAGAGCCCTGTGTACTACTCAGCCATGGTGCCATCCTGGAAAAAGGTTGGGGACCTCATCTTTCCTGCAGAGAACTTGAAACAAGTCCCCAGGGCTCTGATTAGGATTACTTTTTTCTATCTGTAGCTGATTTTTTAATTTCATGAGTAAATGCTTATGACCTGGGGCGTTAAGTGAACAATGACATAACACAAATTCATACCTAGAAAGAACATGTTCCCAAGCTTCAACAGTGACTATTTCTTGACTGTGAAATCGGGGTGATATGTATTCTTATCCCAACCTTTTCTGTGTTCCAAATTTACTGTAATCAACAAATACCATGTTTAACAGCAGAGCAGCCTGCAAAACTGTGATCTACACCACCAAATTCTCCCTGAGTCAATATGCACTTTGTGATGTGTGACTTTTTAAAAACAATGTAGAGCTGGAAGTGACGCAGGTTAGGCACAAAGATTTTCTGGGTGGGATCTTCCCCCTCTGGTTTCCGCTCCCAGAAGAAGGAAAAGGGGGTGTTTGACAGGCTTCCTGTCTCTCTGCAGGCGCCTGCCCCAGCGAGACTCAAGCTCCAGCCGCTCTGGATGATACCTCAGTCCAAACAAACAATCCTCTTCTGATCATCCTTAACATTTGTCACTTTTCAAGAATAATTACAGCTATATCCAGATCCAAGGATATTAATGCAAGGCCATTAACCCATCTAAGTGTTCATTTGTTCAGTTGAAAACTATTTCAGCACCTACTCTGCACCAGGCTTCATTGCAGACATAGAGCCACTGTTAACTGAAGACTGGAAAAGTCACCAGTGGAAGTCATGAACCACTTTACCATGTTTTGCCCAAGTGGGGGTTCAGCCACATCAGCAGGCAGCAAATGGCCATGGGAAGAGATAATGCCCGATGCCAGCTCCTCTGCTCCCTCTGTATGTGGTTTTTCTTCTCATCAGCTCTTTGGAGAAGCAGAGTTGGAAGAAATGTGCCTGTTAACAATGCAGCAGTCTTCACCACCTGGTAACCAGATTGCACCTACGTGGCAGAGGTGGAGATGATGGGAGGGAATAAGAAAATATGAAACTTGGGGTGTCCATCCAGTTCTCACCATGGCCTCCTTCTGCCTTTTCTGGCCTCTCTGAGTCTGGGATCACAGTCAATGAAGATTTATTTTGGACCTGCTAGGTGCTGGGTCCAAGGCACACAATTTTTCAAATAGGAACTCAGGTCTTTGCACATGATGTTCCCTTTGCCTGGAACCTACCTGACCATCCTTTCTACATGGTGAACTCCCCCCCCCACCCCCCCCACCCCCAATAATATGGCCTCAACCCAGAGCCTTTGTACTGAGCTATGTTCTCAGCTCTTTTTTGGTGCTGGAGATTGAACTCAGGACCTTGCACTTTCGAGGCAGGTGTGGTGCCACTGAGCTAAATCCCGCGCCCCCTCAGCCCCCTTTTTAAAGACAGCATCAGTAAGTTGCTAAATTGCCCAGGCTGGTCCTGAACTTGCAATCCTCCTGCCTCAGCCCCCAGAGTGCTGGGATTACTGTAACTAGCTCACATGGTGACAACTTAACTATTACCTCACCAAAAAAGTGTCTGCCCAGTTAAGAATGACTTAATGTTCCCTCAAAGAAAGCACCATGACAACTGTAACTGTCCTGTGTTTGATGTCTCTTTCCCCAGCCAAACTCAACTCCCCACACACTACTGGCTCACAGGACTATGAGACTCTCCTAAATAAAGTAAGCATCATAGTAAAATAAGGTCATAGTAAAAGCTGGTGTACTGAGGATGTCCCATGCGCCAAGTCCCAAGTAGAGTTAGCTCTGCATCAGTACTCTCACTTTAGAGATTAAGAAAACCATATCATCCCTGCTCCTAGTTTTAAAAGACAAGAATTAGAAGCTGGGTGTGAAGGGCTGGGGATTTAGCTCAGTGGTTCTGCCGCCTGGCTCAAAAGTACAAGGTCCTGAGTTCAATGCCTGGTACCAAAAAAAAAAAAAAAAAAAAAAACACAGAAAAGAAGCTGTGTGTGGTGGTGCATGCTTGTAATCCCAGCACTCGGGAGGCTGAGGCAGGAGGATCACCATGAGTTTGAGGCCAGCCTGGGCTACATAGATCAGGGCCAGCCTGAACTACAAAGGGAGACCCTGCCTCAAATAAATAAATAAATAAAAATAAAAAAGAACTAGAACCTGGTAAGTAACTTGTCCAAGGATACAAGGCTAATAAAAGCAAGGATTTGAACTGCATCTCCTAATTCTCTCTCCAGGTCATAAGAAGTGCTTGGCTCATTATCTCCTCTCCCTCCTGCTGCCAGGGCCCCAGTGATCATTTTGACCCTTCCTAAATTCTCTAGCTCCTATCCCACACCCAGTTCCAATTTCCACCCTCACATCCTCTTCCCATCAGTTCCCACAACCCTCCCTCAGCTGCACTTTGACAGCACTCACACTAAGTCCCCAGGGGTACCTGTCCTACCCCATAGCCTGCAGCCCTGCAGGGAACAAGGTGGGACTAGCATGTGGCTGCATCTTCACAGTGCAGGACCTTTGGTAAGCTTACAGGTGAGACCCAGTAATTTAGACCCAGCTTTCTTGCCTCCAATCCTGGCTCTGCCCCTCCCCTCTGCCCATACTGCAGAGCCAATGGCTGGGGGTGGAGACCATTAACCACAGCTCCCAAAGGCTTCAGATGGCACAAGAAGTCAGTGGGACCCCCACAACCTGGGAGAACCAGGAGAACTTCAGTCTAATAAAATAAGTTACAGCTCAGTGGAGCCAACTCATGGCAGACAAGAAACCAGGTGTAAAGCAGACACCCTGACAATGGCAGCTCCAGAAGCCTGGCCTGCGGCTCATGGACCCTCAGACCAGAAGCTGCTGGAAGAAGAGAAAAGGCAGCAGATTAAGAGGACACCAGGGACCAGAGGGAAAGCAAAGAGGAGGGAGGCAGGTTTTCTTGGAGTTACGGCAGGAATGAAGGAAGAAAGACACAGGATGATGACACTGCTTCATGACACACAGCTGAGCCTGTTGCTTCCTTCTGGAAACTTTCAAAGGCTCCTTGTTGACCACATTGAGATCAAGTTGAAAATCCCCAGCAAGACCTTCAGAGGTCTCACGACTTGGGCCATGGCAGCCACATCTGAGCCATGAGGCTTGTCAGGCCTCTACATCTATCTGCCCGGAGTTCCCTCTTACCAGAAACCCCTTCTTTTCCCCCACGGATCTAGTACCCCCATCCTTCAAGTCCAAGAAGACATCTGACACACCCCAGGTCAGTGAGAGAAGAGCCTGGCTGAGGTCAGACCAGCTCAGCTTTCTATGGATAAGGTGATGGCCCCACCTTTTGGGTGGTAGGAAAATGAAAAAGTAATTCATGAAAGCACTTTGAGGCCAGGCATAGTGGCACATGCCTGTAATCCCAGCACTTAGGAGGCTGAAGCTGTGAGTTCAAGGCCACCGTAAACTAATATCAAGATCGTGTCTAAAAAAACAAAAAACAAAAATAAAACAAAACAACAAAAAAAGAACACTCTGAACTGTGTCTGGCACACAGTAAGTGCTCAATAAATGAGCTGTTGTTTCTAATGTCCTTGGGGCCCATTTAGGGCCCTCTGTCTCTACCACAAGTAGCACACTGTCCTGTGGTGTTTGTTACACACTGGATCCCTCAGCCAACCAGAGCCTTTTCAAGAGACTGACCCACTTGTCTAGCCTCTCTTCCTGAGACCCCACAAGGGCAGAGTGTGCACTAGGTGTCCAGCAAGCGCTGGCCACCTGCAGGCCTTGGCTGAGGTCCTGGTGCAGATCCCACCCTCACCTCCCAGGGCCCAGCTGCAGGCCTCCCAGAACTTACCCTCCAAATCCCCAGTCTCACTCTGGCTGCTGCTCGTTTTCAAAACAATAAAGGCTGTACCCTGCCTTGCAGAGGCCGTTTCTACTCCAGGGAATGTATGGAGAGAAATGAGCACAGGAGGGACTGGAAATAGCACTGAGCCCCTCTCAGGGACAGGGCTGGGCAGGCCAGCCAGCGACCAGGTGCAAAACCTAAGACAGAGCAAGTGGGAAAACAGAAGCCTCTGGACAGAAGCTGGAGCCCACAGAACAGCCAGCATGAGTGAACCAGGACAAGCGGGTCTCCCCTATTATCCTGTAGGGAAGCTGTTCTTCCACCTGGATGGAAGGATTTAGAAGGTCTCTTTGTACAACCTACCACCACCACAAGGGCACCTTACAAAAGCCAGGCCTGGTGGTACATGCCTGTAATCCCAGCACTCAGGAGGCTGAGCCAGGAGGATCACTGCAAGTTCGAGGGCAGCCTGGGCTACATAGTGAGTTCAAGGACACCTGGACTACACAGTGAGACACTGTTTCAACCCTCCCCCAAAAAAGAGCACCGTAGATTGCCTAAGCCTCTTGGGGGTTGTTATAGTGCCTGCCCAACCTACAACAGCCACTCGGAACTCCAGTCTGGACTGGGGCCACTATGTCCCTGGGAGACCCCAGAAGGCAGACACAGGTCCCATTCATCTTCATACCTCTTCAACCCTAGCATGGTGCTTGGCATGTAGTAGATGCTCAGTAAGTTACAACCAACAAGATATGGCGGCAAGGGAGAGACCAAGTCAAGGATGACCCCACCTGGGCCTGCCCATATCATGGTCAAGAAAGTCAGGAATTTCCTCAAAGCCTCAGTTTCCCTCTTCCACAAACAGGGGTAACAACAACAGTTCTCACATAGCTGATGTAGAATGAACTGGGAAAGTATTCAAGGAAAGCACAAAAGCCTCAGAGGAATGTCAGCCACCCTTCCGGCTTCAGCTCAGTTGTCCCTTTGTGCTGGAGGCTTTTTCCGATGGCCTCGCTCCCCCTGGCCCAGCAATGAACCCACCTCTGCACTCCGGTTCCTTTGTTTTGTGTTTTTCACATCACTTGTTTCCAAGTCTGATTCCTCCACCCACCTGAGAGCCCTCAGATGCCTGGGACATCCGCTGTGTGTCTGTGTCCAATTTGGGTACACAAACCCGGCTGCTAGTGCTCTCCTACCCCCTGGTCAAAACCCTGACACCCACAGCACCCTGGACAAGACACTCAGGAGCAGAGCCCAAGAACCCACCCAGTATGTGGACAAGGAGCTCGGGAAGGGGCGATGCAAACACAATCTGCCAAGGTCACACCTCTGAGACCTTGGTCTCTGCAGGTATAGGTGAGCTTGTGTGCCAGGTTGTCGGCAGCACACCAGCCTCCAGGGCACAGATTGCTACTTCTTGCCTTACATAAAACACCCAGCACTCAGATAAATAATACATGGCCTTCACCTCACACGCAGGTATCAGGCAGGCAAACACCTGCTTTGCCCCATGATGCCCTGGAACGGAGGGAGGGGAGAAATGTCTAGCCTCTGACAAACCTGAGAGAGAATGTGGCCTGGGAATCCATGCCCATTCCCCAGCTGCCCTGCCTGGGCATGGCCTGGAGCCACCTAGCACTGATGCAAGTAGAGCAAGCAAGGAGCCCAAGGGCGTGCCTAGGAAAGAAAGCAGAACAAGCCACAAGACACAGGCACCTAAACGAGCTTCTGCGGTCCCTTGGAGGCAAATATCCCTGGAGCCCTAGGCTGCTGTCCGTCCTCTCCAAACACGCAGCATTGGTCAACCACCGTCCCGGGTCGCCGCCGCGGCGCAGGGCATGGATGCCTCCCTCTCGCCCAGCCGCCAGCACACCCTCCCGGCCGCACGCACAAGGGGCCTGTCCATCCTCCGCTCCGTCCCCGCCCCCCCCCCATGGGCAGGTCCGATTACATTCCCCGCGCGGGCCCCGCCACGTTGGCGTGTAGGGGGAGCGGGCACACCCACGGGCCGCCCCGAGACCCCACAGGGCGGGGAGAGAACACAAACCCGTTCGGAGAGGCCACGGACGCCCCCTCCATACGTGGCCAGGCCGGGCGTCTCGTCGCCCCAGTGCCCGGGTACCTGCGGCCGCCGCGACCCCCTCGTGGGCCTTTCCCACAAGGAGCAGCCCCCCGCCCCACGGAGTCCGCAGCCGCCCCCTCCCCCGGGGCCCTGGCGCGAGGCTAGCTGGGAGGGTACCTCAGGAGCCCATGGCGGTGGCGCGTGCAGGCTACGCGCGGAGACCGGCTCTGCGGGCGGGGCGGGCGGGCGACGCCTCAGCCCAGGTCTGACCGCCGCCGGCTAGCCGCGGAGATCGCCGGCGCAGGCGCAGTAGGGACGCTGCCGGGAAGGGCGGGACGGCGAGAGCACGGCTGAGATCACCCGCCCGGCCTTAAAGGGGCCGCGCCGCGAATCCCCGCGCGCTGTTCCAGGGGAGTGAGCGACGCCAGTCTCCAGCAGCTTGCAAATCCACTGGCCAAGACCCCCCTTTAAGCCCCGTTACCACGGACCTTCCTGGGGCGCAAGAACAGAAGCCCCGGGATACAAACTCTGTCCCTGACGCGTGATGGCTGGCTAACGCTTCACCCTCTTAACCCTGATTTCCTCCACGTAAGTCTGTTTTGAAGGTACAAAATACAGCTGTTACTTGAGTGAAGTTTGCGTGTGGAATTGTGGATGGACATGTACAGTACTGAGGTGATAAAGCACATGAGGCTTTTTCCTTCCCACCCCACTTAGTGCCTCCTTTCTGCCTCACCTCCCTGTGGGGCCTTACTAGCCAAATTCTGCAGGTACAGGTACAGCTGCCTGGTCCATTTCCGTTTGCCAGGCCCACATCTTTTTTTTTTTGGTACCGGGTACCAGGGATCGAACTCGGGTCTTTGTGCTTGTGCAGCAGGCGGTGAAACCACTAAGCTAAATCCCTGGCCCTTTTCTTTCTTTCTTTCTTTCTTTCTTTTTTTTTTTTTTTGGCCAGGCCCACGTCTTATCCAGTTAACTGAAGAGCATAAAATACAATCAGGTTCTGAGTTGATGTGCTCAAGATCCACAAGTTTATTTGTATCTCCAGCTTATACTCCTGGGCTGTCTACTAACACCTGTTGGTCCAAGCCCACCTTCCTCTCAACACGCAAGCAAACCTGCTCCCCCAGCCTTTCCCTGTCAGCTGTGGGCAACTCCAGCTCCTGTCCCCAGGCCACAACTCCACACATCCTTGAATCTTACCTGGAAATCCTATTGACCCTACCTCCAAAACGTCCAGACTCTGACCTCTTTCAACCACCCACCCCTGTCACCACCCACTCCCCAGGATGATTGCAAGGTTCTCCCAACTCATCTCCCTTTTCCTATGCTTGCCTTCTGGTTTGTTCTACGTTAATGCAGGAATCAGAGGGATTGTTTAAAAATCTAAATCAACATTAGAATGCTTGCCTAGCATGGACAAGGTCCTGGGTTCAGTCCCCAGCACTGCAAAATAAATATATAACTCTAAGTCAAAACAATGCTAGAGAGGGCTGGGATTTAGCTCAGTGGTTTCACCGCCTGCTGAGCAAGTTCAAGGACCCCAGTTTGATCCCCCGTACCAAAAAAACAAAAACAAAACAATGCTATGTTCATTACTTTTCTGTCCTTGCTGAGACAGTATACCTGACACCCAAAGTTAAAGGGGAAAGGGCTTATTTAACTCACAGTTTGCAGAGGTTTCAGTCCATAATCAGCTTGCTCCAAGGCAGGGTAGCACATGGCACAGGGGCGCTGCAGAGGAAAAACAGTTCATGGTGCCCTCACAGTAGCAAAAGCAACAAAGGACCTTAAGAGAGTCTTTCTGGGCCCAGGGATTTAGCTCAGTGGTTTCAGCGACTGCTGTGCAAGCGTGAGGACCCCAGTTTGATCCCCGGTATCAAAAAAAAAAGAGAGTCTTTCTGTCCCTCTTATCTTATTCAGACTACTTAGGCTGGGTAGCTCTCCGGGCCCTTAATCCTAGTGCCCTCAGGCCTATCCCTACCACAAATCAATCACACTCTCTAGATTTAGCCACCTCCAAACTAGCCCCACCTCATTCACATGAGGCTTTGGGGGGACATCTAAACACACCCCATAACATTCTGCCCCTGGCCCCCGAAGATTCATGCACATCCTTTTATTGAAAAGGCATTTAGTCCATCTGTAAAAGTTGCCTAAGTCCTAACAGTTTCAGCACTGCTGAAAATTCCAAGTCCAAAGCCTCTTTTGAGATCTAAGGCAAACTCTTAACTGCCAGTCTCTGTACAAATGAAAAGAAAGTTAAACACTTCCAAGATTCAGTGGCACAAGACAGACATTACCATTACAAAATATACAAATGGGGGATACAAAGGAGGGCCAAAAGCCAGCAGGGCAAACATTAAGTCAAGTAGTTCTAGGTACAACATTGGAGGCAATCTGTGGCAAGATGTGAACTCCAAAGGGCTTAGGTGGCTCTGCCCCTACGGCACTGCAGATGGTTGTAGCTCCCAAGGCTTCTCTCTTGGGCCAGCTCTGCTCCCTCCTTGCAGCTTTCCTCAGACTATCCACACTCCTGGTCTCTCCAAACTTCTGGAGTCTCCACTGTACCTTCGGCTTCACACTCACAGCTTCACACACTGCCCTCTCAGCAGCACACTGCTTGGCCACCTAGGTCTTCTTCTGAAATCTGGGTGGAAGTCTTCCTGATCCCACAACTCTTGCATTCTGCACCACATAGATGATGCCAAGATCTGCTGCCAGCTGGAGCAGGAGTAGCCAGTCTTCCCTCTCTCTTAGCTGTAGGGGTCGAGTGCCTGGATTGCTGAGCACTATGAATCCAATTCCAAGGAGCAAATTCTCTAGGCTGCCACCATTCTGGAACATAATGCTCTGGGGCTCTCTTCTCAAAGCAAATTCTTTCACCTTTGCAACTCTGAGGCTGCACCAAATGGAGTCCTGTTGCTGCTTCCCACGGTGCCCTCAGGCCATCTTTTCTAGTCTCCAGTTCCTTCTCAGCAACCAAGATCTCCTCTCCTCTATCTTTGCTGGCTGCAACTTTATTAAAACTTCCTTTCTGGCCAAACTCAAAATGTTTTGAATCATCCTGCAGGGCTCTTTGCTCTTGACTCTCAACATGGATCTGGCTGAAAGCCCTCAACAGCAGCCATGCCACAGCTTCAATATTAGCCTGGCTTGAAATTTCCTCTGTGAGATTAGTCCACCACCCTTAATCTCAGTCTCAGGCAAAGTCTCTGAACACGAGCAAAATGCAGGCAAAGTTTCTGCTAAGCAATAACGCACATCATCTGGAGTTCAACAACCAATGCAGTCCTACTTCCTAGCAGAAACCTGAGCCTAGTCTTTACCGACTTCCTGATGTGCTGAGCTCTGACCAGAATCTCCCATACAGTAGAGCCTAAGGGGTTCCAGCTATACTTTTTCCAGCCAGCATCTCTGAATCTTTAACTCTTCCCCTTCCTACAACCCAGTTCCAAAGGCTCTTAAGCCACATGGCCACATGGCCAGGTAATGTAATAGCAACACCTCCACTCCTGGTACCAAATTCTGTGTTAGTTACTTTTCTGTCATTGCTGAGACAAAATACCCGACACCCCAAGTTAAAGGGGAAAGGATTTATTTAACTCACAGTTTGTAGAGGTTTCAGTGCATAATCCGTAGGCTTCAGAGTGGCACATGGCAGAGGGATGTTGCAGAAAAGAAACAGTTCATGGCACCCACACAGTAGCAAAAGCAACAAGGGACCTTAGGGGGTCTCTTTGCCCCTTTTATCTTATTCAGACTACTTAGGGAGGATAACATTCATCCCCTTAATCCTAGTGCCCTCTGGCCTAGCCCCACCATGAATCAGTCACACACTCTAGATCCAGCCACCCCCAAAATAGCCCCACCTGATTTGCTTGAGGCTTTGGGGGGACGTCTAAACACAAGCCATAACAAATGCTTTGCTCAAAACCTTCCAACTACTCTTCATTTCATTCTAAATAAAAGCCAAAGTCCTTACAAGTCCACACAAAGTCTGGATCAGACATACTTCCTGCCCGGACAAGTCTGACCTTATCTCCTACCCTTCTTTGCCTCCACATTAACCCCTTGGTGTTCCTAGAACAAGTCAAACACATTTAGCCTCAACCCCTTTGTTCCCTCTGCTGTTCCCTCTGCTGGGACTGCTGTTCCCCCAGATTCCAGAATAGCCTCTCGCTTGCCTTCTCCAAGGGTTTGTTCAAATATTCACCCTAGTAGAACTGCCAAACCCCTCACATGTATTCCATCTCCCTTCACCCTGTTCTATTTTCCCAATAACATTTCATTTCTATCAAATCACACAATCTACCTGCTTTACTGTTTGTCTTCTTGTAGCAGAACATAACTTCCCTGATGGCAAAGACTTTGTCCCAGGCTAGTCAGGTGGCTCGGCAGTAGAGCACTTGCCTAGCATACGTGAAGTCCTGGGTTCAAATTGCAATACTGAAGAAAGAAGGTCTGGGGATTTAGCTCAGTGGTTCCGTTGCCTGCCTCAGAAGTGCAAGGACCCAAGTTTGATCCCTGGTACCCAAGAAAAAAAAAAAAAGAAGAAGAAGAAAGAAAAAGATACTGTCCTTTTGTTTCCTGATGTAACCCCAGTACTTAGCACAGGGGCTGGCATGGTGAACATATGCAAAACATATTTGTAGCAGGAACATAAATCCTACAATAGCAAAATCCTATAGAAAACTTTCTTTCTAGGCTAGGTCTGAAGTCTTTAGGGTGGGGACCAGGCTTATCAATTGCAGTGTCATCATTTGCTTATGACCTCGCATTTCTCTGTCCCTATACCAATCCATCCAGAGTAAAGTCCTTGTCACAACTATCACCATATCTATAATGCTTACAAACCAGACAGCGTCTGATACTCTCTGTTCCCTCCAGAGCTGTCAGGCCAACTGTACCCAAATTCAGGATCTTAGTCCCTGATCTTCAAGGACATTCATGGTTTCAACTTAAAGAGGCCCCGGCCTGGCAGGGGCAAAGGGAAGTGGTGGGTATTTTTAGGCATGGGTTGCCAGAAAGGAGCTCAAACACTGAAAGTCACCTGGCCTGGTGGCAGGGCAGGGCAGCAGGTGGCACCGAGAGCCCTATTTGGTTGTTCCTTGTTGGGAGGAAAGCCCAGGCTTTCCCAGGTGGAGATAAACATATACTCCCAAACTGATGTGCACAACTACTGTCCTAGCTCCTTTCCAGGCCTATGGCCACCACCCTTGCTCAGGCCACTTTAGCTTCTAGACAATTTTAACTGTGTTTCCCAGCCCTCTGGTGTCCTTTACACCTAGCACTGGCTAATGAAGAAAGAACGCCTTTCCCCTCTTCCAGTGCCACCCCTTTCTACTCATGGAACAGCTAGCTTCCTTCAGGGACGAAGGCAGATATCACCTGTTGGTTCCTTTTTTTGGTGCTGGGGATTGAATGCAGGGCCTCGCACATGCAAAGCATGTCTCTACCATGAGCTACACGCCCCACTTCTTGTCACTTACTCCCCAGCAAGAAGTTGGAAATAACCTGAAAGTCACTGAAGAATGGTTGAGTAAATTATGGTAGATCCACACAATAGCAGCTTATGTAGATATTAAAATAGTCTCTTTACGCATGCCTGATCATGTCCACAGAGGAAATAATTGGGACGAATATTGGGTGGAAAAGGTAATAATATTTCTGTATGACAGCCTGGTCTAAACTCTGTAAAAAGAACAGATGCTAAGAGGAAAGATGGGAAAGATAGATAACAAATGGTCTATCAATGGATCTTCCTAAATGCCAGAGTTATGGACATAGATTATTCTTTTTTTTTGCTCCTCTGTATTTTCCAAAATGTGTTTGGAAAAACATGTGATATTTTCCTTTGCGGGGGAGCAAAGGGAGGGAAGGAGTGAGGCGGGGTAGGGAGACAGAGAGAGAGAGAGAAAGAGAGGATTGAACCCGGGCCTTCATGCTGACCTATATCCCCAGCCCTTTTTTATATTTTTATTTTGAAACAGGGTCTCACTGAGTCCTCAAGTTGCCCAGGCTGGGCTCAAACTTGCAGTCTTGACTCAGCCTCCCAAATTCTGAGATTACAGGTGTAAACCACCATGCATGGCTTAATATTTTCAAATTAAGATAAAAAGAAGTTATTGAAATAAATTTGGTACGGTTCCATTCTGTGTATCATAATTCATCTGAATCCATCTGGTACCCCTTCCAGACTGAGGCTGTCTCCAGGGTAGGGACTCAAGTTGAGTTTATTTCTACATCCTCCCATGTCCAGTACAGTAAATATCTACAGGCAAAAAACAGAAAAGGCTGCCCCACTGCAGGGTATCAGTTATGGAAGGAGAATCTGACTGTGGCTCAGTTTTTCCATCAACAAGTAAGTGGGTTGTAAGAAGGAATCACATAGGGACAGTGATTTAGCTCAGTGGTTCTGCCGCCTGCCTTGAAAGCACAAGGTCCCAAGTTTGATCCCTGGCACCAAAGGAAAAAAAAAAAAGGAATCACATAGCAAGATTGAATGATAAATATATATTTAAAGAGGCACAGTATTTGGGCAGACAGTCATGCTGCTGTCTACCAGACTATTGAAGCCCCAACAACTGTCCTGCCGGAGTTAGATCTTTTTGGTTGCAATAGATGAAAACTCAATTCAACCTATGTTAAACAAAGGAAGAGCATTTATGTGCTCACTTAATTAGGAGGTTAAGGCAGAACCAAATTTGAGGATTTACACAGGATTGTTGGGATGCCATTTCTGTCCGGGGTGTGTGTGTGTGTGTGTGTGTGTGTGTTTGGCTGAATTCCCAGGTGGCCTTTCACCCTTTCACCCCGGGGCAGAAATTATACCTCTTTCCCAAGAATTCCAAAGTATGTCCCAGGATTGCCTCTCCCAGGACTGCCTCTGATTGGCCCAGCTTGAGTCATAGCCAGTCATTATAGAGGAAATGTAGAGTATCAGTTGGCCAGGCTTGGATCACAAGCCCCATTCCTAGAGACAGTGGGTGGAGTCAGCCCCTTCCTACTAAAAGTTCTTAGGAAGGGATGAGTCCCTGAAGGAAAAATTGAGGTGTTCATGACCAGAGAGAAGAACTAAGAGTGCTGGAGAGGAACCAGGTGTGGTGGCACATGCCTGTAATCCCATCACATGGGCAGCTGAAGCAGGAGGACCATGAGTTTGAGGCCAGCCTTGGCTACATAGTGAGCTCAAGACCATCCTGGACTGCATAGCAAGACCCTGTCTCAAAAAAAAGAGTGCTGGGGAGGAAAGAATTTGACACATTCTGCAGCTCAGGGAGTTTAAGTGATTTTACCAGGGTCACCCAGAAAGGGAGATCAGGGACAGGGCTGAGGTGTGACCTCACCCGGGGAGAGATGGAGGGAACAAAGATAGAGCTATCAGTATGCGATGGCTCTTTGGAGGCCTGTAGCCTGTGCTAGGGTCAAACTAGCCCCACAGCTGGTTCAAATCCCAACTCCACCTCTGTGAGACCTTGGGTCAGTCTCTCAAGCCTTAACTTCCTCATCTGTAAAATGAGGCTAATACCAAAACCATCCTTTGGGGGCTGGGGTACAGATTGGATTAAATGAAATAACACAGGTAAGGCTGTTAGTACAGGGCCTGGCAGCTCAGTGGTAGAACATTTCTCTAGCATGCCTGAGGCCCTGGGTTCAATTCTCCAGCACTGGAACTCCACTTATAATAGTAAGCCAGGTAAGAAGCCCCTTTCTGAAATGGCTGTTTAAGAGTAAAAAACATAAACAGGTCCCATGAGGTGTTTTGGAACAAACCTACTCCATGTGGACATACTCTTCCTCATTCCTACCTCCAATCTTCATTTCCTAAATTCCTGCCCCTCTTTGACATCCCTCATAAAACCTCAGTTCCCCCTGGGTGTGATTAAGTGGGAAGGGGAAATATACAGAATAACACACAGTGAGTGGATACCTCGTTTATGCAAATATGTGCACATTTTGTGTGTGTGTGTGTGATTTTAAATGTGTAGGAAATTTCTAGAAGTCAGGAGAATAGCCACTCACACAAAGGGAATGTGAAAAGAACTAGATCTTACCCCTTTTTGTATCTCCAGAACCTGGCACACAAGGGCTGGCATTAGTGGTCTCTTCATCTTCATCAAAACTACTGTTCATTGAGCATTTACTATGTGGAAAGCAATGTACAAAGCTGGCTGTTAGCAAGCAGCAGTGACAGAGGAGGAAACTGAGGCACAGGGAGGCAATGTTACTGGGCCAAGGCCACCCTGAACTGCTTGGCACAAGAGAGCCCCGTGGATGTTTGAGAAATAAACCCTGGCCCACTCCCACCCTCACCAGTGGGAATTAGCCAGAGAAAATGCTTCTGATATCACACAGCTGTTCCCATCCGGAGGGTGACATTCAGGACATCAGTGGCCACCAGAAAGCAGAACAAGGCCATTCCAGGGGACACCACTGGGGCACACGAGTGAATTGGGGATGATGTAGTGTATGGTTTGCTTCGAGAAGAGCCTGAGCTGGAGGCACAGGAGAGGAAAGGCCCCCTCCCTGTCAGCTCCACACCCACTTGTACCTCTGAGCCAGCCAGGTGAGTCCCACCTCAATCTTACCTGGCCAATGCACAGCCATGCAAACAACAGCAGGGCTAAGAGAAGGACTTCCCGTCTTCCAACTGGCTCCCCTGGAATCACCTGCAACGAGGTGAGGTTGGGATTCTCTACAAAATCTCAGGGTGACCCAGGCAAGGTGGCGCGTGCCTGTAATCCCAGCACTCTGGAGCCTGAGGCCAGAGGATTGTGGCAAGTTTGAGGCCTGCCTGGGCTACACAGTTAGTTCATAGCCATCCTGAACTACATAGTGAGACCCTGTCTCAAAAAAAAAAAAAAAAAAATCCCAGCCCGAAGCCCATGGCCAGGAAAGGGAGGTCCCTTGTGGATTGGGTTAGGGGAGCTGGGGGCTAGTCCTAGGTTTCTCCAGGAGGACTTAATGAGGGGATGGGGAGGAGAGAAGGAGGAAGCCAGAGGTCTGGCTGTGCCACTGCTAGAGTTGCAGGGACTTCAGCCTGCCCTGGGTGAACCTGGGTGGGGTGACTTCAAAGGGAGGGGTGGGCAAAGCTCAATCACAGGTGCTTTGAAGATGTGAGGATGAAAGGCCTTGGAAGGAATAATTACCTGAGAAGCCGCCTACAAAGGCCCAGGAGCCCAGGCTGCGGTCTGCTGCCTGCAGCAGGGGGGAGCTCCAGGGAGGGTCCTTAAAGGGGCTCTGCTCCTCCTGCCAGCCTCAGGGCCAGCCCAGCCCCTGTTCCTCAGCTCCTCACCCAGCAGCAGCCTGGCTGCCCTCCCATCCCATGATCCTCTCCTGCACAGCAGACCAGCCTGGGGGAGTGAAGCCTCCCAGACAGTCCTGAGAGCAGCCAGATGCTGGTGACGCCTCCAGGCTGGAGTGAAGAGGAGGCCAGAGGAAGGAGGAGGAGCAAAAAGTGGCTGGGTGTCTCCATGACAGTGTTGCAGGCCCAGGCCCCTTTTCCCTTCCCAGCCGGCCTGGAGCAGGGAAAGGGTTGGTTCCAGAGAAGGGTGCTTTGGGTGACAGTCACAGAAGTCCAGGGTGAGCAGTGTGAGGTTGGAGCTTGAAACGTGTTCACTCTTCAGACTCAGGGTTCTCCTGGGGTGCCTGTGTGGCGGGTCTGGGGAGAGGGCGTGGGGCTCAGCACTCAGCCTTAGGTATTCCCGAACTTGTTCCTGAAATCCAGCACAGATGGGAGGCAGGAGAGAGAGAAGGGGTGCAGAGGAGGGTAGTGGAAAGCTTTTCCTCTGCTAAAGCTCTGCTCCAGGGGCTCCTGTTGGAGCTGGGTTTGGGGGTCTGCCTGATATTCCTGATATTTGTTCTCCCTGGGGGCCCTGGGGTGGGGGTGTCAGAGGGCAGGAAGGGGACAGGCAGTGAATGGAGACGGGATGCCACAGCCCGGCGGAGCAGGCCAGTGACTTCGAGGTCAGTTGTGTTTGCAGGAGTGAGATGCACAAGGAGCTGCCCAGTCTTTGGCCCCTCAATGCTTGTTTGGCTGCAAAACACCTGCAGCCTTTGGGTCCCCACAACTGGCCCCCAAGCGGTGGACCCCATGAGGGTCCTGCCAGGCATTTCTCTTCCAGTCTCTCCCTGAGCTCAGGCCTCCTCCTCTCCTGGTCCCACTCTTCTCCTGACAAAACCTGTGACTGAGCTCAGAAGAGCAGAATGTGTGCACTGGGGAGGGGCTGGGCAAGGAAGAGAAATCCAAATGGGACTGAGCCAGAGGGAATTGGCAACGCCTACATCTTCCCCTTGGGTGATCACACAGGTGCAGGTAAAAAGCAAATGAGCTACATACTTAGGATGTGCAGAGTTTTTGGTACATAAATTATAATTCTGAATCCAGGCTGGCCTTGAACTCACGATCCTCCTGCCTCAGACTTCTGAGTGCTGGGATTATAGACTGTGTCCAGCTTAACTCAATATTTTTAAAAAAGGACCTGGTGTGTGTGTGTGGGGGTGGTCAGGACAACCTCTTTTTTTTTTTTTTTTTTGGTACCGGGGATCGAACTCAGGTCCTTCCGCTTGCAAGGCAGGTGGCAGAACCACTGAGCTAGATCCCCGGCCCAACAACCTCTTTTTTTGTTGAGCCTCACCTTTTCCACTACCTTGGTACTCTGAGCAGGCTGACCACCATCCAGGCTGACGCCCCCCTCCTTCCTGGATGCTCCACCCCTCCCAGCTGAGCAGCTCACCCGATGGCTGTCCTCCCTGGTTTGGGACTGAGAATAAACTTCTTCCCTACCCACAGTCTATCTTGCTGTCTGCTCTCCCAGACCTCCAGGCAGGTAACACCGGAGCCTCCTCATTCCTCCCTGCCTCCTGCCTGGGTACAACCACAAATCCTTCTCCCTGCTTCCTTTCTCTTCCTCCAGTCTCCCTGTCCCCTGTGGCCAGGTCCACATTCTCCAGGTTAAAGTCCATGGGGCTTCTCTCCACCCTGCAGGTGCTGGCTGGTGAAGCCAGGTAAGGGTCCAGGTGAAGGCGGGGTAACAGTACCTTTAGAGCATGGGGCTTCCCACTTTACTGATGTGGAAACCAGGTCATGAGCTGGTTATAAGAAGGAAGCAGGACAGCCCAATGGATTCACAGGCATCTCTGCAGAATCTGGCTCTTGCCTCTTCCCTCCACCACACTAGGAACTCCCTGATCATATTTTACTACATCAAACCTCTAGGCCTTTGCACACACCACTGCCTCTGCTGGGCTTGACTTTCTCTACCTCAGTCCAGTGACTCCTACTCACATCTCCAAGCTCAGGTCAAGTGTCTGAAACACCTTCCTTGACACCAGAAACCGTCCTGTTCTCCTTTGTCCCTAGATGACACTGGGTATCTCCCAGTGACTTCCAGATGGGGACAAGCCATCTTCTATCCTGTCTTTCCATTGAAGAGCTGTGGACCCCAGAAGCCACGATTCATGCCAGGGTTGAAATGTTCGGTTACCATTACTGCCAGGAAGTCTTTTCTGTGCTTCAGCATCCTCATCAATAAACTGGGGATCATAATACAGGAAGCACCCTAGATTGTCCATCTGGCAGCCCTGTGTGCCCCACCCTCAGCCTGCATCCCATCGCACCTCCACCTAGCACTTCAGCCAGCCCAAGCCAGGCAGCGTGTGTCCTGCATTCGTGAAAATGACTCAGGGCAGCACGTTTGCCCTCTCTGGTTTGAGCCCAATTTCCTGGTGATTGTTTGGCACACATATAAACTGTAAGGCTGATGCATCCTGGTCACCCCTCAGCTTAACGTCATTTCCTTAATATCACCCACCCCACCCACATACATTCACTTCCTGAATCAGAAACACCTACCTTGGTGTGGTGGCGCATACCTGTAATCCCAGCACTTGGGAGGCTGAGGCAGGAGGACCACTGTGAGTTAAGGCAGCCTGAAGTACATAGCAAGTCCTTGTCTCAAAAAAACCCCCAAAAAACAAAAAAAGAAGAAAAAACACACAAAAAAGAAGAAATAAAAACAAAAGCCACTTGAAGAATAAACCAGAAATTGGTAGATGAGAATAGGGTGGACCCAGCAGTTTTACTTTTTGTACACTGTAACTTTCATAAATGTGAACATCTCACATCCAAAAAACAAAAGTAAGCCAAACTGGGGAGAGAGAGCATTCATTCCTTATTAAAATTGATGAAATAACCACGGAGTAGAGAATTACTTCAAGTTACTTCCAGACACTGTACTCTGACAATACATCCAGAATGCACCCAATATTAAAATTGTTATTTTGAAGCTTACAAGTATTGTAGGACATAGCGAGTAAACACACCAGTAAAAGACATATAAAGTTTGTTTGTTTTGGTACCAGGGATTGAACTGGGATCCTTCCCCTTGCAAGCCAGGCGGAACCACTGAGCTAAATCCCCGGTCCCTAAATTTGGTTTTTTTTTAAGATTAGCCCCTTAGGCTGGGATTTAGCTCAGTGGTTTCGCCGCCTGCTGCACAAGCGCAAGGACCCGAGTTCAATCCCTGGTACCAAAAAAAAAAAAAAAAAAAAATCCCAGCCCGAAGCCCATGGCCAGGAAAGGGAGGTCCCTTGTGGATTGGGTTAGGGGAGCTGGGGGCTAGTCC
>NW_004624752.1:9686410-9710086 GCF_000247695.1 Heterocephalus glaber | reverse complement strand
CCCGAGTTCAATCCCTGGTACCAAAAAAAAAAAAAAAAAGATTAGCCCCTTTAGCCAGGCATAGTGGTACATGACTATAACCCCACTACTTGGGAGGCTGAGGCAGGTGGGTTGCCACAAGTTCAACATCACTCTGGGCTACAATATTGAGTTTAAGACCAATCTACACTTCAAAGTGAGACCCCGTCTTAAAAAAAAAAATCAGTTTCTTGTAGTTTCCCTTGGGGCCACAGTTGGTAGCACAGACTGTGTGGCCACATGTTCAGCCCTGAAGGTCCCCAGGGCAGGGGAGGGGCAGCCCCAGCCCCACATTCAGCCCGGTGGGGGTGGATGAAATGACATTTCATGGGTTGACCACTGATTCCCAGTGTCACCCAGCCCTGGGCAGGTCTTGGGGATCACTACAATCCCAGGGGCCCCCATCGTTCCCTGGCTTTGGATAACACACCTGGATCCCTGGCATCTATAATAGAGACCCATCTTTGTATAAGCCTCACAAGGCGGCACCAGTAGGAGCACCTCTTCCTGGCTCACGAGCCAGGCTTCAGCCTCACTGGGTCTTCCAATGGCAGCACTGGAAAGGGCTTTGGGGTAAGTTCAGAACTGCACAATGCCCAGGGGACCATCCCAGAGCCCTTCTCTGCTCCCAGGCTGTCACCAGAGCATCTACTCCTGAAGTCATTTGAACCCTGGACTGTTTCTCTTTGGAAGACTCAGAATTTTTTTTAGTGGTGATAGGATCTCACTATGTAGCCCAGGCTGGCCTCAAACTCATGGTGATCTTCCTGCCTCAGCCTCCCAAGTGCTGGGTTCACAGGCATGTGGCATCACGCCTGGCTATAACTTGGAATGCTTGTGTGGATGTCAACTTAGTGAGGAGCCTGAGAACCTATGGCTGAGGGTGTCGGGGTGCACACCCTCAGCCCCACCCCAGCGCTCTTCAGTCAGAGGTTGCACTTTAACAAGACTCCCGGATGCCACGTGTCTACACACAAGTTCTTGAAGCCCCCCTGGACACGTGCCGCTCCCCGAGGGACATGTGGGGACAATGACCTCGGCCACTCCACCTCCAGGGACAAGGTCTTGTTCTCAGTGACCTGTGCTATTCAGGCAAAGCCCACTTCTTGTCTGCTGGGGAAAAACTCCAGGGCAAAGAGGTGACAAAGGGGGCCAGGGATTTAGCTCAGTGGTTCCACCACCTGCCTCACAAGCACAAGGTCCCAAGTTCGATTCCCAGTACCAAAAAAAAAGAGGTGACAAAGGGCTCCTGTGTCACTTTATCCTTTTCTACTTTATTACTTCAAATTAACAACCACAATAAAGCTCAAAAAAGTCCAATATTTACACAGGAAAAAAGTACAAAATTCCCCCCAGAGTTCTTCAGTATTTTTTTTCAGTTTTTTAAATTACAAAGTAATAAAAAGCTTTTCTCTTTAATTAAAAAAAAAAAAAGAAAGGAGAAACAGAGGTAAATAAATTAGGAAATACACACATGGAGAAAACAAACAAAAATAAAATAAAAAAACAAAAAGACATGAACCAGGAAGGATGGAGAAATCCAACACTCAGCCCTGACCCCAGGCTCCTCCTGGGAAGGCAGGACCCGGAGAGGGGGGACCTCGGGTGACGGTCGAGACTGGAACTGATGACACATGGCCCGATGCTGCCTGGGAGCAACCTCCACGGATGTAGCCTAGGACCAGGAGTGGAAGATGGGGCCGCCACTGGCTGGCATTGGGTAGTGGTGGTGGCAGGACCCTCCGTGCCCTGAGGGATGTGGACGCTGTCCCCCATGCTTGTTAGGGGGAGGAGAACAGAAGCTTGGCCCGGCAGGTGAGGTGGGCACCCACTGTTCTGGGAGCACAGGTCACACATGGGCGCGAGGCATCATGGCCCTCGCCTCTCCACCCACTTGGGGTCTTCACGGAGAGGTGGACGAGGGACCTGGATGCTCCAGGGGACACTGGGAAAGCCCAACACAGAAAGTTGACTGCTGGCATCTCAGAGGCTGGGGCTGTGCGTGTCTGTCTGGTTGATTCCAAGATGCATGAAATCCAAGGTGCAGGAGACCTGCCTTCTGTGACCAAGCCACTCCCTAACATGAGCTCCTTGGACCACCTCCAACAGCTGCATCTCCAATGCCGAGAGGGTCCCCTCCTGCAGGTGGTGTATAACGCAGGACTCGGTGGCTGGGATGGGGCCATGCCATCCAGCTCCTGTGACCTGGTGTTGTCGGGGGAGCATTTGGCAGCCTGAAGGTGGGGGGCAGTGGGCATGGCAAAGGGGACCAGAATCTTCAGTGCTAAGGGCATCCCATCTTTTTGCCATTGGCAAAATAAATCGAAGAAATAAAATCCATCGTTGGTTTTGTGCTGGGTTTTTTCTCTTTGTTCATTTGAGTGGTTTTTTTTCTATCATTTTTTGTTTGTTTTTAAAAAAGAAAATACAGTGAAGACACTAGAAGGGGGAAGAAAGAAGACAGGTTAGGTGCCCAGCTGCCTGTGTCTACACATCTGCTGAGCCCTCTCCAGCTCCTACTTTCCTGTCCCTGAAACCATCATTCTCAGGGCTGCACCTGGCTGAGGGTCCAGTAGGTGCTCCACTTTCCTGCAAATCTACCTCCATCCTGTGGAATGGCCACTAAGTCATGCAGGGGCCGGCCCTGCATTAGTCCGGTTGCTGGGTCTGAGGTCTGAAGCAGCTAAGCACTGCTCTGTAACCTAGCTCTGTCTGTGGATGAATTTCTGCAAAGCGTCATGCTTATGGTGTCCTGAGGTGAGGCCGAGTCCCTTGAAGGGTAAACTACTGCCTGGTGAGACACACATTCCCAGGGAGCTCAGCCTCCCGCATCCACCCACACCCAAAGATGCCATCCACTGCCATCCTCCAGAGGGAGCTGCTACACACACTAGCTCTCCAGGGCTTGCAGGGGCCGTCTTGCCCCTTCCAGTAAGTGTGGCTCCCTTCCCAAGGATCTGTATGAACTAATGTGTTTTCCAGGGGCTGCAGCACAGCTCATGTCCCTGCTAGGACTAACTTCCCAGAACATTAAGGAAAGGGGCACAAGGGACAGACCCAAGGGCAGGAACAGGTTCTTCCAGCAGAAATTAACCTCTGCGGGGCCAGGATTGGGGCCAGGATTGGGGCCAGGATTGAGCCCAGGAAGCTTCAGCCCCAAACTGGGAAGGCTCCAAGGTTTTATGTTCCTGAGGACCCTTAGTTTTGGGGATACATGGTGTCACCTGCCACCTCTTCCACCACACACTGGTCTCCTCTGGGGCCATGGCTGTGTCCAGCACTCACCTAAGCAAACACTGGTCCGATGGTGGCTCTTCTCACTTTCCGAGGTGGTCAAATGGCACGCTTGTCTTTGGAGAGCAGGCGGAGAGATGGGGTACAGTAAACCTCAGGGCAAGTCCCTATACTGCTGGCAACCATGGGTTGGTAGGTCTCTCCCACCCTGCCAAGTCCCTCAAGCTGAGAGAAGGGGCATGGGATCCCAGAGACCCTAGGATGTCCCTGCTCTGGAGACAGCATCGTCCAGAGAGACGTGCTGCCAAAGGCAGCTCCCTCAGAGGCAGGAAGGGGGCAGGTCTCTGGCTTGACCAGGCAACCACAGGTCCCCCTTCCCAATCCCCTGGACCAAAAGGGCCCTCCTTGTAGGCAGGGCCACCAGATTGGCCCTCACCAATCCCTTGCTTGCTGACAGGGCCTGGGGACAATGGGGAACTTCCTGGCGGTAGGGGCTGGACCCCAGCTCTACCACTCACCAGGGCAAGTTTCATCTCTGAGCCTCAGTTTCTGCCTGTGCTTGGTGAAATGGGCTCAGAGACCCCAGGGGATTAAATGAGGCTGGGTCCTGGGCTGGGGGCTCCGTGTGTTGTGCTGCTCACCTGTGAGGCTGAGATTCGGGAGACCTCTTGCCGCCCAGTGAGGTCCGAGGATGAGACGTTGGCGGGTGCACCCCTGTGCAGCCTCATGCTCACCTTCCTCTCCCGGTCGACCCGAGAGATCGCTCTGGGAGAAGTATTGCCTGGAGGGAGGGCAAGGCGGGAGCACCCTCAGATGGGTACCCTCGGATTCTATGCCTCACTTACATGTTGTAATTTCCCCTTGGGAACAGCCCAGAGCCCCTGGCTGCTACTAACCAGCTTGCTGGATTCGGGAGGCTGGGGTAGAAGCCACAGGCTCGGCAGCACTGCGGAGCCGGTTGGCGGTGGCCCCCGTGGGTGGGCCTGGGGGCAGGGCTCGAGTGGCGGATCCTCGAAGCTGCCCCATCCTCTCCTCTCGCTCGTGCTCCCGTCGCTCCCGGTCCACATCCTCGGGGTTCCGGGCTGCACCCTGTAGGGACAGGAGAGGTGGCACTGGTCAGCTCAGAGGCCACGGTGTGCTGCCCCTTGGCCCCCTCACAGGACAGAGCAGGAATCCATGACCCAAGAGGGGCCAGAAGTAACGCTCGATCACAAAGTGGAACCAGATGAAACCACACGATACCCAGAGGGAGAGAAGGCAGTGTCTGAGGAGTGGCAGGAGTTCAGGCTTCCTACAGAGCTGGACAGGGGTGATAAGGTTGCTACGATGACCAAAGGAACCTTGGCCCTCCCAACCCAGCCTCCTCTATGTACCAATAGCCCTCAGGCGCCTGAGGCTTCCAAACCAGGCAGGGAAGGCAGTCAGATGTCCACCTAGCACAAAGGCAAGGGATGCCCAGAAAGGAAAGGACAGGCCCCAGGCGACAACACTAGGTGAAGGCAGGGCCAGGACCCAGGTCCCCTGGTGTTCAGCCAGGGGCTCTTTTCACCAGAGGGCCATCCATGCCCTGCTCCCAGACCTGTCCACAACTCCTGGCAGGTGCCATGGGGCCACAGCCAGGAGGCCCAGGGGACCCACAGAGATGCTGCCCGTCGTGAGACAGTAGCTCTGGGGGCCAGGGAAGGAGCTGGACTGGATGCTCCATAGAGAAAAGAGGCCCAGAAGGAAAGGCTGGAGACCAGAGTCCTGTGCCCCAGGCCCTGCCCTCTAGCTGCTGCCGCCCCCTGCAGGAAGAAGTGAGAAGCCCAGAGGAACATGGCTGGGAGCAGTGCCTGGTGGTTACCTAGTCGGTCCTGGGGCCGTCCACAGGGAAGGGCAGGGGGCTGGCATGAGGGGGGCCGCATCTGTGGAGGAGAGAGCTGTGGGCTGAGTTGGAGGCCCACTCATGGGCATAGGGCACGGGCACCTACCTGGCACCCCATCTTTCCCAGGGACCTGGCTGAGAAGGCTCTTTCGCCTAGGGAAACAGAGTGGGCCTGAACTCCTGGGGGAAGTAGCTAGTATCACAACGATCCCTGATGCCTTGTGAGGAACCAACCCAGGTCAGTCACATTCCCACGGGCAATCTGCTGGCACTGCTGACCCTCTGACCCCCTTCCTGAGGCATCCTAAGGCGGCCTGGAGTCTGCAGCCTCCAGCCCTCACCCTGGGCTCCACTACTCAGTTGCTGGCTACAGAGACTCAGCCAGAGCAACAGTCCAACTCGAGAAACAAAGAGTGACAATACTCATTCTGCAGGGCAGGGCCAACGCCATCCCCTGGTTGGAAAAACTAAGGCTTGGTGAGGCTATGTGATCCCCTCAGAAGTGCAGTGATAAGAAGCCAGTAGCTGTATGGGTGGCTGAAAGCTGGCCCCTGGCTATCCCAGCAGGCTCGGGCTGATGCCAGCCCCCAGGACAGGAGGAACACCGTGACCCTCTGTGTATCCATTCACCTAAGCAACGCCTCGACAAAGGCACACCAGGGAGTTTTTTTTTTTTTCGGTCTTTACTTGCCCATAAGAAAACACAAAAGATCAACATCAAAGTCATCCAAGCATTCAGCCTTGTTGTGTGGACTCCATCCTTGGTTGTATGCAATTTGCTCCTGGCCAGATGGTCGGACTTCAGAACACAGGGTACTGTGTACCAGAGTGGCATCCCAGTGTCAGGTATCTGGGGATCCTGGTGCCCTGATGGTGATGCTGAACAACATGGGAAGCTACTTCAAGGTCAAAGGCAAGATCCTTCCCATGGGAGAGTCCAGGCCCATGGAGCCCAGCATGAAGTCCTGTCTGTTGGCGTGGCTTCCTGCAGAGTGAGTGGGGGCCTGGCTGCAGAAAGTCCCCATGGCGTGTTCTGTATGTACTCCAGTCAAGGGGCTCCTGGAAGTGGTCCGGCTCACCTTGGTGGTGACAGGGCCAGCAGCTAGTAGAGGGCCTCTGCTCAGCTTCACTCCAGAGCTTGCTCCAAGGAGACCCTAGGAAGTGGATCGGAGCCCCAGCAACAGTGGGGAGGGTGTGCCTGGCCTGGCTTGAAAGATCTTGTTGGCTGGACAGTCCTGTGAGGGATGCTGTAACGGAGGCTCTGGGATGACAGAAACATGCCCAACGGGCTGCCTAGCCACTGTGAACTTGAAACAAGGCGATAGTGACTGAAAAACTACATTTTTAATTTTGATTAAATTTTATTAATTAAAATTAGCCTATCATAGCGGAGGCACAAGTCTCAGCAAACACAAACCCTCTCTGGAGCCGTGATGGGTTGAAGTGGGAAACCCTGCCCAGAACTGGACTCGGATTCCCAGGCCCTTGACCACACGAGAAGCTGAAGACGCCCACTGCTAATCTCCCACCTCACGTCTGGAGAGAAAGGAAACAGAGGCCTCTCCCCAAGGCCCCTGGTGTGTGAGACCACATTCCCCGCCTGACCTCTGTCTGCCACCTTGGAGGACAGGACCAGGCCACTGTCCAGGACCCAGAGAGAAGAGGAGCTCAAGACCAGTGTGTGCTTGGGACACCCGAGGACAAAGGCTCGGTCCTCAGTGCCTGGAGGAGCAGGTCAGGGCCACGCTGTGAAAGGAGGCACAGCAGGACGGGATGCGGGGACATTTAATGAGATCAGTTCAATACAGAGGCTGCCGATGGTCCTGCAGTCCACGCTCACTAGGCCCCTCCTGGCAGGGGCCATTATCCCTTCTTCAGGCTTGTTCTGCCCTTGGGCAGCTGGTTCATTCCTAAGAATCCCACGCAGGGCCTCTTCTGTCATACCCTCTTCAGTGCACGGCTACCTCTCTCGAACAGCTTGTCACTCCCACCATCCCAAACAAACGATGCCCTATCAGGCCTGGCCCGGGTGGGCTCGGGTACATCAGATGACGTCAGAACTGGGGGCCTGGAGTCCAGACCACAGGCCAGTAGTTTTGTGGTGGTAGCTCCTCCACCTCCTCCACAGGGCCATCTGGGGAACCTTGGGTGCCCAGGAGCGCCGGGCACCTGGGAGTGACAGAGAGTACAGCTGAGGTTCAGCCTTTGCACTCACTAGCCGAGTGGCAAATCTTGGAAGGGCCAGGACTTGGAGGGTCCTTACCAGTATGTGGGTGAGCACGAGGGCCCGGCACAGGGCCAGGGATGGGGGCAGGGTGGTACAATAGCTTCGCTGTCTTGGGGCTGAGCCTGGCTCGAAGAAGCCCCCTTTTTCCAGAAGAGATGTGAAAGAAGACATAGGATTTCACGGACTCCAGAGCTCCAGGTATGGCTGGCGAATGCTTCTCCCCACCCCACCCCCAGGATCCTTAAAAGAGGGAGACAGAACGACTGCCTAGCAAGACCCAGGGTCCTAGGACCAGGAGGAAAGAAAACACTCTGCATGGGTCCAGGCTGGCCCCAGGGGACTCGCAGGAGAAGGCAGCCACCTGGGACGTGAAGGACAAGAGGAGCAGGAGGATGGTGCAGGCAGCCAGCAGGGCAGCGGGTGGGCCTGCCAGTGATAGCCATGTCTTGCTGGCTGCCCTGCTGCGGCAGGAGAGCAGACGCTCTGGGACCCCAATGAGGTCACTTGCGCTGTCCCGCTCATACTTCCCATTGGCTGGGAGCCCCGCCCACCACTGGGTCACGCTTGCCCTGTGAGTCAGGGCCTGCCCCTTCCAGTCCCCCAAGCCCGCCTCGGCCTTCAGGTGACTCACAAATTTGAGCATGTTCCAGTCGAAGACGTAGTCATAGGAGAAGCCCTGCCGGTGGAAGAGGTTGCGGAAGAGCTGGCGCAGGTAGGAGTAGTCGGGCTTGTCATCGAACCGCAGGGAGCGGCAGAAGTTGAGGTATGTTGAGAACTCAGCTGGTGGGGGGCGTCACACGGGACGGAAGAGCCACAGTGAGGGCCATGCTCTGAGGGGCCCCAGCAGCCATCACTGCCCTGGCCACCCACTGTCCCAATAGATACTTTCAACCCGAGAAGGGCACAATGAAGAGAGCAGCAGCCCACCTAAGAGCAGGACCCCAAAGTCACGGCTCCTTGCCTGCCCCCACCAAGCATTCTGGGGTCATGGAGACGGGAGCAACAGGTGTTCAAGGGCCCAGCAGTGAATGTGACCACTACATGACCCCAGCAATACGAAGAGGACTTCCCTTCCCCCCTCCGCCCACTCAGGCCTAGAAAGGGCCCTTGGGAGTTGGGCATGGGCTGGGGACACGGTGGGTACACCAGGCTACACAGCAGCAGAGCGAGATGACTAGTGCTCTCTGGGACTGGGTGGCCCTGACTTGCCCTCAGTCGGAGGAAGCCTCCCTGAGCGCTCACTACTCACAGGGGTAGCCTTTGCAGAGGACCTCGATGGGCGTGGACATCTTCTTCTCACTAATCCGCTCATACTTCTGGCGCTTGGTGGCTGCTTTGAGGCCCTGCCAGGGCAGGGAGCCCAGGTTGAAATACATGAGCACGTAGCCCAGGCTCTCCAGGTCGTCACGACGGCTTTGCTCTGCAGAGGCGGGGGGAGGTGAGCGGCAGGGTCCCCCGTGCCCCTTGGTTCACAGCAACCCTGTTCCACCCAGCTCTCCTGCCACAGAGGAGGGCCTGAGGCAGGGCTTTCTCAGCTCCACCTGGGCCCCGTTTCTCCAGCCCAGCCGCTACATCATTCAATAACTATGAGTGGGCACCGCTGCCCCCTCGCCTGGCCCAGCGCACTGCAAGGGCACAAGCTGTGGCATGAGATGCACCCAGGGTCAAATCCGGTTCCTGCACTAGCCAAAGTTCATGTTCTTAAGCTGCCTGGGTTAAACCTCTGGACCTGCATTTCCTGATGGTACAAAATGGAACTGTCACCCACTCAACAGAGCCCATGAAGGGGGCTGGCATCCGCAGCTCGATGAAGGGGGAGATAGGAACTGTCTCATGGAGGCCCTCCACAATGTTCCCAGGAGCCCAGCATGGTGGCACATGCCTGAAATCCCAGCACTGAGGAGGCTGAGGCAAAAGGAGCGCCCTTGAGTTTGAAGCCAGCCTGGGCTACACAGTGAGTTCAATGCCAGCCTGAATGACATAGTGAGACCCTGTCCCCAAAAAACCAAAATAAATAAAACAGAAACCAAAAGCCAAGTCCCCAGGAGCCTCCAGCCAAGCTGGAGGTGGGTCCAGCCAGCAGCCCAAGAGCATACTCACCGATCCCCAGGTGGGTGTTGATGGAGGCATAGCGGGCAGTGCCGGTCAGGTTCTTGTTTTCCCGGTAGGGGATGTGCTGGTGGGTGCGGGCGTCCCGGTACTTCTTGGCCAGGCCAAAGTCGATGATGTATACTAGGTTGCCTTTCTTTCCCAGGCCCATGAGGAAGTTGTCGGGCTTGACGTCTCGGTGGATGAAGTTCTTGGAGTGGATATACTCAATGCGGCTGATCTGGGGGTGGGGGACAGCAAGTCTCTTAGCAAGTCTCTTAGCAAGGGCTCAACAGAGGGGCCTTCACCACAGTGAGCTGGGCACAGGGCTGTGGCTCCAGAGATGGCCAATGACACATGGTCCCTGCCCTGGCCAGAGAGAAAGATCTGTCCTCAACCATGGATGACGATTCCAAGGGACAGGTCAGGGAAGGCTTCCTGGAGGAAGTGATGTTAGGATGCGCTCTGAAGGACAGGTTTACAAAACATGTTGTGAGACAGAGCAGGAGATGAAGGAGAGAAGTTAACACCAGACCCGGAAGTGAGGATGCAGCAACGAGACAGCCCAGCAGAAACCTGAGGTGCGGTTCTACCCCACAGAACCCAGGGTGCCAGGAGCACAGTGAGCAGGGCAGAGAGCCTGAGGGCAGGAAGCACTGAGCCTAAATTCAGTAGGGGCAGGAGGAGCACAAATGAAAGAACTCATTGCCTAGCTCTAAAGGACACTAAAGTCACCCTTTTTGCCTTTCTTCCCTTTAAGGGATTTGTTTTGTTTTAAAAACCTTTCTTTTCTCTTTAAGGGATTTTTTGAAGCTCAAATTAACATCTATGCACATGAAGCAGTCCTCAGGCAGGTCAGGCAGGCTCTGGGGCCTGGGCTTCAGGCTGGCCGAGAACCTCCAGGGGGGCTTTTGTGAGTTTCACCACCAGACTCTGACAACCCCTCTCCAAGCACAATGCACACCTGGCCTCAACCTGCAAGCTGTGTGCAGACTTCGCAGGTCAGCTGCAGACCAGATCATAGCGATATTGGCACATTTCACATCAGGCCCCAAACTGTATCATTTTACATAAGAAATGTATCATTTTATTTATACGCATACACACTTTTTCTTTTTTGGCAGTGCTGGGGATCAAATCCAGGGCCTCAAATATGCTAGACAAGTACTCCACCTCTGAGCTACTGTCCCAGCCCTAGTTACAAATTTTTAAAAAGCTTTCCTTATAGTCACCCTAATACCTGCTCTGGCCTAGGCACTGCCTAGCATCCCTCATAATCCCTATGACTGGCAAAGGGGGGACTCACCCCAGGTGACTGAACTTCAGGGAGGCTTAGTAACCCAGCCCTCACAGGAAGACAGAGTCCCAGGCCCTATCTCAGGAGCCTGACTTGGCAGGCTGGAGCCAGGCCTGGAATCTGCATTGTAAACCAACACTCCGAAGACTGCTATGTCCTTGTCTCTGCCTCCTCCTCCAGCACCCTCAAGGCAAGAGGCAGGGCTGGTATCCTGTGCCCACTGGCATGCTGGGGAAACAGAGGCTGAGAGGGAAGCAGCCTGCCCAGCAGGTCAGAGCACCTGGCTGGATGTGGAGGTGGGGGACTCACCATCTGGTCGGCCAGGAGCAGCACCGTCTTGAGGCTGAACTTGCGGGAGCAGAAGTTGAAGAGGTCCTCCAGGCTGGGCCCCAGCAGCTCCATGACCATCACGTTGTAGTCGCCTTCAGCCCCACACCACTTGATGGACGGGATCCCCACTGGGGCCAGGAGAGAGGGTCTGTCAGGGCCCGTCTCCTCCAACCCCATCATCTGCATGGGCACAGCCCTGTCCCCTGCGTGCCCCTCCTGCCACATCTCCCCCAAACATCGGCATATTCACAGCCCTGCCCGCCTCCTCGCCTTACCTCCCCCCTGCATCATCTTGTAGAACTTGCTCTCAATGTGCAGCTGTGGGTGCTTTGTCTTCACACACTCTAGCTTGATGGCCACTTCCTCGCCAGAGGCGATGTTGGCACCTGCCAGGGGCGGAGAAAGCAAAGCACCACAGTCACCCTGCTCGTTGGGTGGTCCCCAGACTGCTGTTCCCCAGGCCTGGGGTCAGGTGCTCAGGGCCTCTGGGGGATGCTGGAATGGCAGGAGGGGATGCTGTGGGACACAGAGGGGAGGCAGGGGGAGCGCAGCAAATGGTTCCGGAGGGGAGGGAACAGGAGCAGGTGTCCAGGGAAGGATGGGAGATGCCCTGGGCTGACCAGTGAACCCTAATCCAACACAGCAAGAGAACCTGATGCCTGGGCGTGGTGGGGACAGAAAGGCTCAGAGACCATGCAAGGGACAGAACTGAATCCTGGAGAGGGCAAGCACAGGGGTGCACTGGGCTAAAGGGGCTGTGCAGGAGAGAAGCCCAGGGAGTGCACCCTGACAAGCCTGAGTACCGGTAAGCTCTGGAGGGACAGCCCAGGGCCACGTCCCACCATGCCCAGGTCAACACAGACATCTTCAGAGTCCGCCCCAGCATCTTCCCCGGGTCCCCTTCTCACTGGGGGGCTGTACAGGTGAGAAAACAGAACCAGGTGGGGTCAGCTAGTAATGGTGGGCTGGAGAGTGACCTCAGCTCAGCTGGCTTCCAGGTCGGGGTGTGAGGGTCCCACGTGCACCTCCACCTCTCCCCACCCCTTCCTGGGCTCTTACTGCAGCCTCGAGAGGTGGTGCTTAGGAAAACACCCTCACACACCCCAAGGCCCCGCTCAGCCTGGACCCACCGCAGGCCTCAGGAAGTCACAAGAAAGAGCAACTGAGGGGCCGGGGATCTAGCTCAGGGGTTCCGCTGTCTGCCTCACAAGTGCAAGGACCCGAGTTCAATCCCTGGCACCAAAAAGCAAAAAAGAAAACAAGAAAGAGCACCTGCGAAAATGGCACAGCGCCTCAGAAACGGCCAGTTTCAATGGGTGAGGTGACCTGGAGGCCAAGGGGCTACACTCAGGGGCAGGGGTTTCCCTCCCAGCACCAGGAGTGAACCAGCAAAGCATCACACAGGCAACCAAACAGAACAGCAACAGACACAGCACAGGAAGAACCCGGGGAGGATAAAGCTGGCACCTCCGGTCAAGGGTGAGACCAGCCAGGGAGTGTCCTTGGCACAACTGGCTCATACCACAACCAGGAGAAATGCCCTGTGGAGCCGGAAAAGTTCACATGGAAGGAAAGCAAAGTGCCTCCGGGCACAGCCTCTTTCACGCATCTGATAAAAGTCACAAATCCTTCACCAAGCAACTCCACTCCCAGGCTCAGGCCTTGGGGACGAGTGTACACCGGGAGAAAGGTCAAGGATGCTGTGTTAGTTACTTTCCTTGCTGCTGAGACAAAATACCTGACACCCAAGGTTAAGGGGGGAAGCTTTACTTAGCTCATAGTATGCAGAGGCTTTAGTCCACAATCAGCTGGCTCCAAGGCAGGGCAGCACGTGGCAGAGGGGAAACAGTTCATGGTACCCTCACGATAGCAATGCAACAAAGGGCCTTAACAGCGTCTTTCTGCCCCTTTTACCCCATCCAGACTACCAGATAAGGGTGGTGCCAAACCAACCACTCACACGTAGTTTCGCAATCACAGGCAACATCACACATTCCAGATGCAGTCACCTCCGGAAAAGACTGCATGAAGCTTTGGGGGACATCTGGACACAGCCACAACAGACGCACACAGGAACCAACACCCTAAAGGCCCAGCAGCAGCAGAGTGCCCAACAGTGATGTGATCACACAAGCGACCCGAGGGCAGTGAAGAGGGACAGATGATGGCTTCACACAGCAACCGGGCTACTCCCAGCTCCCCAACTCTGGGCAGCAGCGCTCCTCACAAGAGCCCTGCGGCAGAAGCAACCCAAGCAGGCACCAGCAGATGAAAGGAGGAACAGAATGTGGCCCATCCACAGGGTAGAATATTATTAACCCATTAAAAGGAATGAAGTGCTGATACATGCTACAACATGGATGACCTTTAGAAATGTTCTGTTCAGTGAAAGAAGCCAGACACCAAAGGACAAACAGTACAGGAAATGTCCCGCATAGGCAAATCCACTGAGACAGAAAGTACGTGAGTGGTTGTCAGGGGCTGGGGGCAGGGAAGTGGGGAATGGCTGCTTATTGGGTGGAAGCGTGCTTCTGGGGTGATGAAATGTTTTGGAACTAGATGGGGTGATGGTTGCACAACACTGCAGTAAAGGCCACTCAACAGTGCAATTTCCAATGCTTCATTTTGTTACAGGAACGTCACCTCATCTTTTTTAAAAGGGAGAGAAAGAAGCTGACAGGTTTGACTTAAGCACGCAATACTAACGACATAGTTTAGGGTATGAGCATGATAAAAACTTCAACCAAAGGAAGGATTTGTGTTGGGCAGGCCTGTAGTCCCAGCCCTGGGTGGAGGGGGGCCGAGACAAGAGGACTACAGAGAGTTCAAGGCCAGCTTGGGCTTTGTAGCCAGATCCTTTCTCAAAAACCTAAAACAAAACAAACAAAAAGGGGAAAAAATTGAAGATGTCAGCTGGGCCGGGCATGGTAGCATACACCTGTAATCCCAACACTCAGGAGGCTGAAGTAGGAGGATCGCTGCAAGTTCGATACCAGCCTGGGGTACATAGTGAGTTCAGCCTGGAATACATAGCAAGACTTTAACACACACACACACACACACACACACACGTATCAGCTGGTAAGTTACCTCTGCAAGGAGAAGGCAGAAGACAAGCATATATCCTCTTTCAGCTAAGTGGTGCCCAGGGAAAGGTCCCATGCAACCTTAGGGGAAGGGTTTTCATCCTTCAATACCCAGAAACCATTTAAAACCAACAATGAAAAAGCCCTCACCTCCATGATCAGACACCTGTACCTGGCCTGACCCTTGGCCAGAAGAACCCCTTCTGTGTGACAAAGCTCCAGAAAGCAGCCATGTGCATGATTCTGGTGACAGGCAAAGGGCTAACAGATAACCAGCTCCCCAACCAGGAGGAAGATGACACCAAGCAGGGCAAAGGGTGTCAACAATGCTAACCGGAGAAAGAGATCATTAATATGAATGGCTCACTCAGAGGAACGGATGCGCTACCTCCTTGTAAGAGAAGTGCAAATTAAAATGATCCCAGAAGACCATTTGTCAGCTAGGACTATCCAAAGCCCCACAAGGAGACAGAAGGCGGCTGCTGGCACCTAGCTGGCTTGGAAGGTGACCAGTACTCCCCACAGGAGGGTCACTGCCACCACCCAGCTCTGACCAGCAATGCCACAGCTGGGACTTCTGCCACCGTCCTTGCCCAATGCAAAACGAGGCCCAGACAAGGCCGTGCACTGTCTGCTGTTTGTAGCAGCCGCAGCTTGGAAAGGACCCAAATGTCCATCATCCGGGGACTGGTTAAAGGAAGAAAAGCCCATCCATGATACAGAACACAAAGGGGGAAGAACAAGGACACACTCACTGGGCAGAAGTGGAAGATCTCCAGATGCAGGAAGCGTAAAAGCGAAGCACAGAACATGGATTCTGGGCTCTCCTTAGTTTCACAACAAGGTGGGGAAATAAGTCGTGGTGTTCAGCTGCGTCTACGCAAAGAATACTGGGGGACCAGCCAAGCCTGGGTGGGGCTGGGGACGCCTCAGATACCTCACTCTGAGTCGCCACTATCTTTAGGGAGATGAAATTTACATACTCTGGCATTTATTCACTTCAAGCATACAACTCACTCAATGCATTCACGGAGCTGAGTGACCATCACACAATTGATTTTTGAATGTTTCCAACACCCTCGAACACCTATACTCATGACAACCACCACTGTACTTTCCGTCCATGGATCTGCCTATTCTGGACATCTTGCAGAATTACAACTATACGAGTCAGGGGCTCAGTGGTGCCTTGCCTGCTTAGCAAGTGCAAGGTCCTGAGTTCAATCTCCAGTACCAACAAAACAAAACAAAACAAAAACAAAAGGAAACTATTCAATATGTGATCTTTTGTAACCTGCTTTGTTCACATTAACACATTTTTGTGTTTTCATTTTTGGTTTTGTCTACGTATTTTAATTTTCAGCCACATAAAAGGGAAAGATAAATAGGAGACTAAATCTAATGAGCAATTATGTAGTGCAAACATGTACTAATAAAAATTTTTAAAATACAGTACAGGTGGCCTAGCAGAGTGCTTGGCACGAGATACCTGCTCCACAATGGGAGAGCTGTTGAGAGAGGACCAGCCTGGGCTTCAGAGACAAACGGATGGGAGGAATGGAGGGACAGGGGAGGGAGGGGCAGTGGCTGCCCATGTAGGCACAAAGGAGGCAGGAATAAGCAAGCCCGGGGGAAAAGGAGCCTCTCTCCAGGCTCCTGGCACAGAAACAGGATCATGTGGCCCTAACCCTAACCCACGGCACGTGCAAAGGCCTGGTGGAATAGGATGCTGCCAAATCTAAGTGGTTTGGTGTAGCCGAAGAAGATGGAGAAAGAGGTGGACAGGGCAAGATCTGAAGGGTCTCCAGTAGCCAGCCAAGATCCTGGCCTTCAGGCTGGGTGGTGGGGCCAAGGATGGGGGTGTGATCACAGGAGGCTCAAACTGGGCAGCACTGACATTCAGGGGCCAGAGAATTTCTTGTTGTGGGGCTGTCCTGGGCACTGTGAGGTATGTAGCAGACCCCTCATCTCTACGCATAATGTGCCAATAGCTACCCCTTCCTGTCACCCCTTAGTTATAATAACCAAAGAGGTCTCCAGATCTTGTCAAATCCTCTGGGGGACAACACCCCCCCCACACACACACCCCGAGATTCACAGATACATTAGAAAAGGATGGAAGGGTCTTGAAGGGGCAGGGAGCAGAGACCAAGGACAGCCTGAGGCAGGGCCTCCAGCACTGGGCTCGGCAGGAAGGCAGAGGCAGATGGAGTCCTTCATCCCTGGAGCCCTGACACTATCCTGCCAGGACTATGCTGCATCGATCGTTGACACACGGAGAAACTGAGAGACCACAGACCCATTTGCTGCACACCTTCCTAAAGACAGGGACCCAAGCTATTGGGCAAAGTCTTCTGACCCCACAGTGCTGGAAACCTGTCTCAGATACTTCCCCCACTGCCAGGACCCCTGGTTCTTCATTCCCATCAGGAGGCTGCCTGCCTCTCTTCTGATCCCCACAATTCTTGTAATCACTGAGCCAAGGTTCAGAGAGGTTTGGTAGCTGGCCAGGACTGGAAGTGTAGCCGCCAGAGGCCCTGTGTTTTTCTCCATTCCAGTTCCCTAGCATGGCATTCATGCAACTGGCTGGCGGCAGGGCTGGACCAGCTGAGGCAGGCCTGCCCTGGAGGAGTCCAGCTTGTGTGCTGGGGTAGCAACAAAGGCAACTGGCCATATGGAAGGAGCAGGGCAGGGATGCAGAGGGGACCAAGGCAGAGGAGCCCTGGGCGGGGCTGTGTCAGGAGAGGAGTGAGCTGGGCCTGCCGCAGAGTGGCCTCATGCCGAAGGCTTGGTAGCCACAAGAAATGGCCCCATTTCAGGCATAGAACATGGGGGACTGATCAGAACCCACAACAAAAACCTAAACAGAGAAGGGCCTAGGCCTGGCCCACCCCAGTGGGGCCAGGACCCTGGGAAGCTATAGGTGGGGAATGGGGTGACAGGCCTTGAACAGGGGCTCACTCACAGACACAACTGGGGACCTGGAGACTGCAGGGTGGGGATGTCGGCCTCTACCCCAGTGGCAATAGCAGCAGCGACTCTGCCACCCCCATCAGAAGCCTAGAGTGTGCCCCCTACCGACTCACCCCAGAATCACCTGCCTGGGGAGCACTGCTCCCTACCTCTTTCAGAGCTGAGGACCAGCAATCTTTAGAGGTCGAGTCCCCCAGGATACAGAACCAGCGAGGGGGCCCAGGCCCGGCTGCCTCTGGAACCAGGGCCCTGCCTTCCTGACTGTCCCCTCAGATGCAGGGTGGGGACCTGGAGAGGAGCCACGGGCTGGCAGCCGCACACGCGCCCACAGCTGATCCTGGAAAGCAGGGTTTGGACGCCCAGCCTGGCTCCACCTGCAGAGGCCATCTGGAGTCGGGCCCTGGCCTGAGCACTGCCGAGGATGTGGCCAGAGCTCTGAACAAAGGGAGCCAGCCGGGGAGGCCTCTGGTCACCACTGTCTCTGCCTCAGCAGGACAGAGGCCAAGGATGGCGCTGGCAGGAGCCTATGTCAGGACAGGCCCCCAATACCCTCATACCCAGTAAAGTCCAGACTCGGGGAGAACTGTGCCCCCTCCCAGGCCCAAGGGGCCCCAGAGCCTTTGAAAGCAGCAACTCCCAAACCATCCTGAGGGTAGGGGCACAGCAGGAATGCAACACAGCTGAGCCTGGCATGCACAAATGTTTTATACACCAGGCTCTCTTCACCCTGCGCGATTCTATCCTAGACAGGGAGGCCAAGGCCAACAGAGCTCGTGGCTTACCCAATAGCACACAGCTAGTAAAAAGAAAGCCAGTGCCCAATGTGGTGGTGCATGCCTGTAATCCCAGCACATGGGAGACTGAGGCAGGAGGATCGCCTGGACTTTGAGGCCAGCTTGGGCTACATAGTGAATTCAAGGCCAGCCTGAACTACACAGCAAGACTCTGGTTCAAAAAATAAATAAGTAAATAAACAGAAGGAAGAAGCCATCATCCAAATACAAACTCAAGTGACTCTAGAGCCAATACAAAAAGGAGTACACCTTGGCCTAGTTTTTAAGATAAATGAGAGGCCTCTGTGGCTAAACAGGAAGTTCTGCCCCCAGGGAGGTGCCCCACATGAACTAGGGACACTGGCTTTTCTGAGTGACTGTGGGCTGCCCTTCCTCCCATTTGGGCTTCCGGGTTCCTTCTGCAGCAAGTGGGCCTGGACTGGCCCAGGAGCCTCAGCAGTAAGAGAGGTCTTTACACCCATCCAAGTTTCACCAACAGAAGAAGTTGGGGACCCCTGTGGCATCAACAAAAATACTGAGTACTGAGGCGCAGAGAGAGAAAGTGACTTATCCCAAGTTACACAGCAAATGAGAAAAAGACTGGGGATACCTGAACTGGGCTCAGTCCCAAAATCCTAACCTTTTTCTATCCTGCCGCAAGTGGGGCTTCTGTATGCTACAGTCTCCATTTCTCCCTCATTCCTTTGACCAGCCTTCCCCAGACATGAATGTGGGCAGGCCGCACGCTGTGCACCAGGGAGGGAAAGCCAACACAGACCTTCATTTAACTTAATGAATCCAGGGAGGAGGTCTTGCTGTGTTCCCCAGGCTGGTCTCCAACTCCTGGGTTCAAGTGATCCTCCTGCCTCAGCCTCCCAAGTAGCTGGCAGTATAGACATGTGCCGTGCTCTGCTACACAAAACCTTCCAACTAGCTCCAACTACCGCTTCCTCCACTGTGAACTCTGGGGCTGTTTACAAGGGAGCATGAACTACTGTGCGCCTGGCTGGGGACTGCACTTCAGCTAGCACTTCAGTATACAAACGACTTCCCCAGGCGCCACTTTGCCGGGGCCTCCTGATGGCACTTGGTTAGTCAGGCAGCACCAACACATAGACTAGAGACAGGACCGACAAAGCAAGGGCAGGAACCAGCCCTGTCTACGTCTCTCAGTTGTCTCAAGTAGAGGCTGTGGGTGTGAAGGGCGCCTTTGCTGATTTTCTGGAGTGAACTTGGGTGGTCAACTTGACCACAAGGCACCCCGGCTCCTCAGTAGAATGTGTTGTCCTGTCCCCATCCCCAGCCCTGAGGCTCCCTGAGCAGCAGTGTCATACACTAGAGGGCAGGGACCCTGACCACTGGGGAAGGGGACCCTGGGGTCTGAATGGAGGCACATGGCACACGGACTCGGTTTCCTCTGCCCAGGCCAGAACCTATTTATTTTCATTGTCCAAGGAGGGAAACTAAGGTGCAGAGGTGGTTCAGGCTTGCCTCAGAGGGCAGGAGAAAGCCCACCCTGAGGCTTTGCTGCCTGCTCCCACAACTCCAAGCCTCTCCAATCGAAATCTCCACCCAGATAGCTCCCTCCAGACCAACAAAAGGGAGGGCTCAGGCAGGATCACCCACAGGCGAGAGCCTCCCCTCTTCAGGGCAGGAGGGGACTGAGAAGTCAGGGATTTGTTTAAAAAGATACCCTCGGACAAACTCAGACTTCCACCAGGAAGCACACCCGGAGAGAGAAAGGATCCCTAGGAGACCCCTCCCCTGTGTCATTCCAAAGCCAGCCTGGGCTGCATTCCAGGAGGCCAGATCACTGCGTGAGGGGCCTCGCTGGGGGTCACGCAGAGGCCCAGGGCTCCTCTCTGTCCCCAACATCCTTCTCCCAGGACACAAAAGACAGAGACACAACCCAGAGTGGGCTTTCCCATGCCTAGCTGGAAATCCAGGTCAGCCACAGCTGGGAATCAGAGCTAAAATTATGCTCCTTAGCTGGGTGCTGTGGCCCAAACCTGTAATCCCAGCACTCCGGGAGGCTGAGGCAGGAGGAATTCCAAGCCAGCCTGGGCTACATAGTAAGTTCAAAGGCAGCCTGAACTACAAAGTAAAATCCTGTCTCAAAAACCAAACCAAAACAAACTACCCTCCTCTACCCATCCAGAAGCCTCCCTACTTGCCTCCCCTCCACCCAAGACTTCCCTCCCCAGCTGGGGTGGGCCTAGAGGCACTGCCCACCACTGGTACAAAGTTCTGGCTCCAGACTGTGACACCCTCAGGACACTTACCCAGGTAGATGTCCCCAAAGGACCCGCTCCCGATCTTTCGACCCAGGCGGTACTTATTCCCCACACGCAGCTCCATGGTTCACTCTTGCTGCAGAGGGAAATAGAAATAGTGGGGTCAGAGAACGGGGAGCTGGGAAAGGAGCCCCCCAGGATGGACCCCACCCCTCCCCACAAAGGCCAGGCAAAGCCCCCAGGGACCTGGAAGGCCCAGCATCCTCCCTCCCACCATCCGGGAAGCAATCTGGCCTTACTTTGCTTGAGGGCAACCAGGTGCCAGGTAGCCAGTACCCAGCCCTCCCACACAGCTGGAGAACAGCTGAGGAGGCTCAGAACATTCAGCCTGGCCTGGCAAAAGGCGGGCGGAGTGGAAGCCAAGGGCCAAGAGAAAACAACAGCCAACAGAGAGCACCCCTTTGGGAGACAATGTCAAGGACCCTCTAGTAGGAGCTTCTCAAGGGGAAGACTGGCCACAATTGGCCCAAGACTCTGAAAGGAAAATCAAGGACAAAGAGGGTATCGGGGAGGGGACACACACAGGAGATGACATCCTGGAGGCACTGCCATGGGCATCACCAGCAAGCCCCAAGCTCCAGGGATGGGAGGATAACCTGGCGGGAGGGGTCCCAAAGGACCCCTTTAGTGCCTTTCCAGGCCTCTGAAATGAGGGTCCCTGTACCTCCAACCCCAGCCCCAGACTGGAGGTCAGGCCTCCACACTTTGCCTGGTCTGCCTGGGGCCTGTGTGCCCCAAAGGAGGGGTCTGACCCCACTCAGCGAGAGTGTAGGAATCCAGCTCCCCCTACTCATGGCGCTGGCAAACCACCCAGGCCCTTCTCCCTGACCCCTTTGGAGGACTGTTCTGGCTGGCTGGCTTCTAACAAGCTGGGGTTTAAGTTGCTGGTGAGGCAGGAGGGATCCTGATTTGAGCAGCTTCCCTCCTTCCTGAGACCCATGCTGGTGCCTCAAGCCCACAGGCAGTGAGGGCCAGGCTACCCTGGCAGGGACCCTCTGTGCTGGCCCTGAGCAGAGGCCTGGGCTCCTGTGTTCATGGACGCAAATGAGGAAACTCAAAGTCCTGAAAGGAGAGGGGTCCCTGAGATCTCCCTGTGTTTACAAGAGAGCAGTGGGGTGACCAGGAGGGGACTCAGGCCCAGAGAGGTCATGGCACTGTGCCCACGCCAGCCAGCAGCAAGTCAATGGCAGACTCACCTAGGACCCAAAAGGGGGCCTGCTGCCCCACCTGATAGACACACATGTGAGCAGCTTATTCTATGCCAGGCCCAGGAGGCAAAACAGGAAGATGGGAAAGCAGCCATGTGGGTATCAGTCAACTGTCCCTTGCCATGCCAAGGGTCACCCCCCCCCCCCGCAGCCAGGCCACCTGGGACAGGAGCCGGGACAGATTTACTCCCTGGATGGTCAGGCGAGACCTCCCTGCTGGGACAGAAAGGAGCCAACAGCTCCTGGCCGAGACAGACACCCCAGCTCCCGGGAGCAGCCACAGCCTTCCAAGAGCCACAAGGAAGTAGCTGGCACCCCGTGCCAGCCAAACTCAGGGCCTTCGCCCACATGCCTGACCTGGCCCGGCTAAGGAGCCACGGCTGCCAGCAGCAAATGCTGCACATCTGCAGGAAACCCACACACCCCATGCCCCACGTCCGAATGCCGCCCAGCTTCCCAAGTGTGTCTCTGCCAAGGGAGCAAGCACCCAGCCTGAACAGTCAGCCCTGGTTGGGGGGGGGCACATGGATCACACACACACACACACACACACCCGCCAAGCACATTTTCCACTAACGCCAATTCAGAGACCACAGACAGGAGGCAGCAGGAAAGGCAGCAGGTTAGGAAAAGGAACACAAATATCCGTGCATCCTATATTACATAAATACCCACGCAGGGTTACATAAATACCCGTGCCCTCTGTCTGGGTCTTACATAAATATATGCACATGACCCCCGGCACCCTCCCCGCACCAGGCGTCTGTCTGCAGAGGAGAGAGGTTCGAGAGCTGTATTACCTGCAGGACCCCACAACTGCCCTATTTGCCACCCAGAATTAGGGTCTCCCAGTGCTGGGAGCCCAGGGTCCCCAGGTCAGTGCAGTCTGTCCCAGCACTACCTCCCCCAAAGACCCCCCAGAAGAAAACACACGTGCTTCATCCGGGAATGGGGGCAGCTTTCCAGTTCTTTGGCTGCGTCTCCCAGTGGAGTGGGGTAGGGGTGAGGGGGATAAACAAAGTGGTGGGGAAAAAGGCAGACACGAAGACTGAGGAGTTTCAGCTGGTTAGGAAAATTAGACAACTACCAACCAGCGCGGCACACACGGACAAGGTTTTTACTTCCCGACACCTCCCCCCTTTCCCACAGCCAGGACCTTTGTCACTGGACCATGAAAATAAAAACCGAAGGCACAGCTTAGACCCTAAGATCGAGGAGCCCAAAACACCCGCATTCTCTGGAAGCAACTTAAGACACTTTCCCCTTCTCTCTCCCCAAATCCTTCTCCCTGGGGGAAGCTACACCAAGAGCAAATAGGTAAGAAAACTCAGGGCAAAGTTGGGGAGGGGCTGGCCTCACTCTGAGTTGGACGTTAGGAGGAGCTGGGGTCCTCTCTAAGGTCGGGGTACCAGTCCCATGGTCGCCCGCAGAACAAGGGTTTCTCTCAGGGAAGGAACGGGAGAATCCCAGCTGATAAATAACCCCACCCTTCCTCTCCACAAAGGAAAACAAAGCTGGTGGCCTGGGGGGACCACACACTCCAGCACCCCAGGATCTCAAGACACCGATCCAACAGGCGGGGACAGCCTTGCTGACCCAGGGTGCAGGGCAGCAGGGCCAGCGAGGAGGGGGGCGCTGCTGATCGCCCAGAAACCTACAGAAGCCCAGGGCTTGGCCAGGAAGCCCCAAGACACAGGACCGGGTGCCCTCAGCTCCCCGGTCCAAGCCCCCTTCCTCGCCCTCCCTGAATCTCTGCCCGGGGTCACCCCCGGCTGGGGCCTAAAGGGGGGTCAGCTGGGGGGGGCGCGCCGGACTGGCGGGGCCCTCCCTGGGCAAGCGTGCAAAATAACACTCCCCCTCCTCCGCGTCCCCGGCCGCGCCTTTGTCCTCGCCCGGCCGGGCGGGCGGCGCCCGGACTGCGCCCCCCACCGCGCGGCGCGAACGCGCGTGTGTCGCCCTCCCCGCCCTCCTCCCAGCAAAAACAAAGAGGCGGAGGGAGCCCCGTTTCCCTCCGGCTCGCGCCCCTCCGCGGGCCCGCGGACCCCCGATACTCACCCCGCCGGGAAGGTGTCGGAGCCAGGCCGCTGCTCGGGGGTCTGCCGCGGGCGGGGGCCGCCCGCCGGGGCGGATGCCGGAGGATTCGGGGCGCTGGGCGCGCCAGCCTCTCCCGGCCCAGCCGCCGTGCCGCACCGCACCGCACCGCACCGCGATCCGCTCCGCTCGGCCCGGCCGACTCTGCTCCGGGCTCCGCCGCCGCCGCCTCCCTCCGCCCGGCCGCCTCCCG
>NW_004624752.1:9592234-9686310 GCF_000247695.1 Heterocephalus glaber | reverse complement strand
GCCCCCGCCGCCGGCCTGCGCGCGCCCGCTCCGCGCGCGCCCGCGGCTCCCATTGAGCCCCGGGCCCGCCCGCTGATGTCATCCCCGGCCCTCCGCCGCCGCCCCGGAGGATTTAAAGGGCCCGCGCGCTCTGGGCCTGGGGAGGACGCTCGGGGGCCGCAGCCAAAACGCAGTGCCCTGGGCCACGCGAGCAGCACCGTGCAGGAGCGCAGTGTCGCGCGTGGGAGCCGAGGAGCGCACGCAGACGCTGCCACCCTGAGACGAGCCCGGGCGGGGCGCAGGTGGAGAAAGTGCGGTGGGGGGGCAGGAAGAAGAGGAGGGCACGCAGAACCGGGGTTTTTCACCCTCAAAGCATCCTCTGCCTCTGGCCAGATCAGCGGGCCTCTGAGAAGGAAGGCCTGTGCACGTTCCCCACACTGCAAAAGGAGCCACAGAGTTGGGGCTCAGGCCCCCCCAGGCTCTGAGTGCCGCAGAGAACGCTGGCCAGGTTGATTCAGGGGCGGTGAAGGACGGAGGGCCTATGCCCCAAAAAAGATCCAGGGTCCAGCCTGGCTGTTACACTCTCCTCCCAGAAAAATATCAAAGGCAAAGGCCCTTTTCTTCTCCATCCCAACCCCCCTGCAGCTCAGCTTGAAGGGGCACAGAGCAGACCCTCAAATCCTAATTTACCCCCTCGGGGTTGGGACCCCACATACCGCTATCGAACCAGCACCTAAATTAGGGGCCCATTCACCCCAGCCCTGGGATGAGGAAGAAAGACCCTGCCCTCCAGGTCCCCCTGAGAATTAATGAAGGCTTCCTCCAGGACAAGGTTATTAAAATGATGATATTTACACTGTCCCATGTAAAGCTCGAAGGTTATGACACACCTACACTGTCAAACACAGTTGTGACTGTGGACACCCAAAATGGCTGAGCACACGGCTTCTGGAAGCACGTTTTGAGGAAGAGTCACTTCCATAATAACTGCATCTTCCCTCAAGCCTGAGGGACTTAGTCACACACTGTCCCAACTGGTAGGAACCTTACAGGCTGGGTCCATTCACAGGCTGGGAGACTATAGCCCAAGAGAAGCCACAGGGTTGCCTGGGACTACACAGCCCTGCAAGACAGCCCTTCCTCCCAATGGTCCCGGAGTGCTGGGCCTGAAAGCCTGTTTCCAAGAGCAGAAAAGTGACAAGCCACTGCCTTCTCCCCAGGAGACACCCATGGCAGGCAACCAGGGATCTGGCCTGGGTGTTGCCTTGCCAGGGCAGGGTGTGACCAACCAGGCAGTGGACTTGGCTCAGCCTGTGGTGTTTCTTCTTGTTTTTGTTTTGTTAGTCAATTCCTAATTGGTGGAGTTCATCTTCCAGATCAGATTCCTGACTTCTCCAGAAGCCCTGGTAACTCGGGGGCCACAGGCAGGGTTCTGTGTCCTCCGAAAGGCCAGGCAGTGGGGGCCTGGCCTATGCAGAGTTGAATGCACCCCTCTACCCTCCTGTCGTCAGCATCCCAACTTTCCAAGCTGGGCCCTGTTTTGCAAACACGGGGGCTCCTTTTCTTCAGCACCTACCAAGCACCCCACATCCTTGGTATTATCTCCAAGGACAACAGATGGAATGTGAATTCTTTCCACGGTCACCAAGGGGACTCCAAGGGTCTAGCACTTGCCGAAGGGCACATACCAACTCTTGAGCCTGAACCTGGGGCTGGAACAAGGCTGCTGCCCCTTCTAACCCAGTCCACCTCCAGCCTTGAGGAGAAATGTCCTCATCCCCTTCTCCTCATCAGGCCCCACCCCTTTTTGAGACAGAGTCTTGCTAAACTGTCCAGGTTGACCAAGAACTTTCGATCATTCTGCCTCAGCCTCCCTAGTAGGGAAACCACAGGTCTTACGAGCCTCTGGTTCCCCCAAGGCCTGCTGAGGAGGCCCGCGCTCCTGAACCTTCCCAGTCTGTCCTCACTGTCTCGACCCACTTTCTCCTTTGCAGGGATGCTCCCCGATCCTGTCACCTGACAAGCCAACTGTGAGAGCCCCAGTCCTCTTCCCTCTGACTCCTCCATAAGTCTAAGCTCTAACCCTAAAGAGTTTTCCATTTAAGCTCCGAGAAGAAACAGACATGAGGAAAAGGCCAGCCAAGAAGAGGAGACTGTTCCAAAGCACGAGAAATCCTACCTCCTTGCAGCAGCCAGGGCCTCTCTCTCCTGGAATCAGAATCGACTCCCAGTTTGAAAGTCCCAGGATGTAGTTTAAAGTGGCTCCCTAGCTGGGTATGGGGGCGCACGCCTGTAATCCCAGCACTTGGGAGGGTAACGCAGGAGGAGTTCCAGGCCAGCCTGGGCTACATAATAAGTTCAAGGCCACCCTGAACTACATAGTGAGATATTGTCTCAAAAAATAAAATCAAGTCACCTTCACAGAGAGGCATGGCCTATCATTTTCCTAGCACTCAGCACTACCTAACATACTCTACATGGTGCTTATTTTATTTTTATTTATTTTTGGTCTGCATCCCCCTCTGAGGGAGCTAAATTGCATGAAGGCAAGGAGTGAATGCTATTTTGGGTACCACCATGTCGCCAATACTTAGAATAGTGTCTGGCACCTCGCAGGCATTTAACAAATAAGGAGGGAATGAATGGACTGCAAAGAGACGCGTTCCTCCCTCTCTGACCCATGTGGGGCGCTGTCCCCTGCTGCATGCCAGGCCTCTAGAGATGCCTCAGCTGAATGGCTCACTCTTACTGTCAACTGGACCAGATTAGGAGATTCCAGGACAGGCGGTTGGATTGTGAGGGCACTAACCTCATCCTTGTATTAACGCAGGGATGAGTTCACATGTAATAGGCTATTTGGAAGTGGGTCACTGGGCATGACTTTGAAGGATAAAACTTTGAAAAATATTTCCCTCCCATTTTTTTTATCAGTATATATTTGTTTGCAATATATAATAAATACATGCATCATGGGGAATTGGTCCTTATACATTCGTGAAGCATGGGGCTACATCCCCAGACCTTTTTATTTTTTATTTTCAGACAGGGACTTGCTAAGTTGTCCAGGCTGGGCTTGAACCTGTGATCCTCCTGCCTCAGCCTCTGCAATGCCCTTCCCTTCTGCCATGTTTCTGCCTTGGAGCCAGCCGACCATGGCCTGAAACCGTGAACTAAATCTTTTCTCCTTTAAATTGTTTTTGCTGGGTCTTTGGTCACAGTGCTAACTAGCCTTGCCCACCTCGGTCTCCGCTTCCAAGGGCCCTGTAGCCCCTCTGTCTCTCCCTTCTTGGGTCCTGCTCACAGCTGTCCCAGGCCTCTGAAGTGCTGAGAGGTCCCCAGCCAGCCCATAGATGCCACCTTCCTGTGGCTTCGGTTCCTAGATGTCCTCTAGGTCCTACCCACCTCAGTGCTCCTGGGGTAGTGCCTGGGCCACCCTCTCCTTTTCTCCGCTTCTACTTGGTGACCTTGGTGTGTGGCCGTGTCTGGTCAGTTTATCACTGCCAGTGGCTCCTCCTCCTCCTCCAGCTACAGGAAGGCAGGGCTGCAAGAGGGCTCGATTTTTTACTTTGTACTTTGTTACAAGGTCTCGGAGTTGCTCACACTTGGCTCCAACTTGTGATCCTCCTGCCTTAGCCTTCCAGGATGCTGAGAATACAGGCGTGCACCATCACAGTGGCTCCAGAGGTCTGGATTTCAATGCAGGGCCAATCACTGGATTTCAGGGTGACCTTGGGGGACTCCCAGCCCCTTTCTGGGGCTCTGAGCAAGGTGACCTCAAAGGTCTTCAGTGTCTCCCTTTGAAACTAGGGGCTGGGTCAGACTGGGAGCCACCTCTAGACTCCACATCCCAGCCACCATGTGGAGAAAGGCTCTGGGGTCACAGTCTGGGGTGAGTAGGAAAGGGCTCCTCCCCTTACCATTCCCACACTCAAAACATGAGCATTTCTTGGCTACTAAAAATACACCCATAGATGAAATCCACATTCTTTCCCAGGGCCGGCAGTGACTTGGCCCCTACTGGCTCCCAAACTCATTTCATACCTCACTTACTGTTCTCTTTCATGTCCTCAGACCCCAGGACCTTTGCACTTGCTGCTTCCTCCTTCTGTCTAGAAGTATCTGGCCCAGATTGCCAGTGGCTGTCTCCTGCTCTTGGCCCAGGTCACAATTCAAAAGTCACCTCCTCTTAGAGGTCTTCCTTGATCACACAGTCATGAGTGGGCTTCTAACCCCTCTGCCTTCTCCCAGTGATAGCCTGCTTTATTTTCTCTATGTTCCTTAGGACTCACTGAAAATACCAACTTATTTTTAACCTTTTTGTTTGTTTGCTTGTTTTTTGAAAAGGGTCTCACTATGTAGCACAGGCTGGCCTCAAACTCACAGCGATTCTCCTGCCTCAGCCTCCTGAATGCTGGGATTACAGGTGTGTGCCACCATGCCTGGCTGAATATTCACTTATATTAATGACCTTGATATAAACTCTGAAAGAGAGAGAAAGAGATCCCCTCCTAAAGGTGCCCCATAAATAGCCATGCAATGAGCGAGGGTATGTGTGCTGAGGCGTGGAGAGGGGCCTGACACTTTCCATGCTGGGGCCACACTGTGCCCAACAGCCTTTCCTTGGGGACAGGCCCTGTCCCGTGCTCCTCTGCACCCCTCCACCTTCCACCAGTGGCCTCTCTGTCTTCCCCTGCCCACAGGGCTGCAAGGGGGCCAGCCCTCTCTCAGCCATCCTCATGCCACTGTTTCCGTCCCAGAATCCAGTCCCAGAGGAGCAGGAACACTTGTCATGTGTCCCACGTGTCCCACAGGGGGGAACTGAACATCCCTGAACTTCCCAAGGCCCCTCACCCTGCCCCAGCTCAGTCCCCCTCCCAGCCCCTGCCTCCTGCCCCACTGCTCCTCTGACCCTTTTTGTTTGCGGCAGACTTGTGCCCCTTCCGCCCAATGGGAAAGATCCCTGAGCCGGGATGCACAACCCCTCATTAGCTGGACCACAATCCTGTCCCCACACAGCTCTCGGAGTCACTGTGACCCCTCACGTCCCTGGCCACGTCACACAGCCGCCCACAACACGTCCCGATGCCAGCTCCTCGCAGGGCCTGAGAGGTCCGCCCTTGCTGTGCTCGCTTGCCCAGAGCTGACGATATGACTGCAGCCGGGTGGGGTGGCACACGCTTGTAATCCCAGCACTCGGGAGGCCGAGACAGGGGGATCACCTCAAGTTTGAGGTCGCCCTGGGCTACATAGTGAGACCCTGTTTCAGAAACAAAACAACAAATGTGACGTAGAAGCTGGCCACACCCAAGGAGAAAAACAAACAGTACCTTCTGCTCCAAGACTCCAGGATGTGGACCACAATGTTTTCCTTCTTGTATCCCTCCCCTCTAAGGGCTAGGGATGGAATCCAGGGCCTCAAGCATGCTAGGCACCCCAGCCCTCAGGTCTCTATGTAGCCCAGGCTGGCCTCAAATAAGCCATCCTCCTGCCTCAGCCTCCCAAGTACTGCAACTACAGGTGTGCGATGGTGCCTGGCTCTGTTCTCCTAACCTTTATGTAATGGGCTACACAAATACAGCTTTGCGACAGGTCCTGAGGCCTCAGAGCCTGACTACTTCCCAATTCCGGCCTACGGAGAAATGGGGGCCCAGAGGCTGAGGCCAGAGGAAGATAGAGGCGCAGAGGGTCCCCAACCCCAGGCAGCTGATTGTGGGGTTTTCCCAGCAGGCTGCTCAGGGTAGCTTAGCACCATGTATGGAAAGACAGGAAGAAAATCAGCATTATCTGGATGGACAGTGTGCCAGGCTCCACAGTGGCTCCGATCCCCGAGTCTTACCTAATTCCATGGCTCCCTGCCCTCACCACCACCACACTGCAGAGCACCTTGCCTGTGCTACAGGGAGAAACCCAGCTGGGGAGGTTAGAGAATCTGAGCTCATGTTCACCAAGGCTGTGGAGGTCCCCAACTTACCTCTCCAGACTCAGCCTGGAGCCCCACCCTGCCCTGTCTCCCTCCTCCACGCATGCCAAGTGGAACCTCCCTGTGACATCTGAGGCCCTACCAGACTCCCCTGGCCCACAAACACCACTCTCTGACTCTGGAAGTATCCAGTGGCTTCTGTTGAGCACTCAGGTAGCTGTTTCCAGAGCAGATGCCCATCCCCAGCAGGCTCCCTGAGTAACCAGTGTGGTGTGGCAAAAAAGAGGCTGGAATCTGTGGTGGCACACATCTGTGATCTCAGCACCCAGGTGGCAGCGGAGGCAGGAAGATCATTATGAGTTCAAAGCCACCCTGGGCTACAAGGTGAGTTCAAGGCCAGCCTAAACTACACAGTGAGACCCTGCCTAAAAAAAAAAAAAAAAAAGAAATCCTAAAATCTTTTTTGATTTGTATTTGTATTTAGTTTTTAGTCTTATACTTCTAAATTTTTTTTTGAGATGGGGGTCTCGGGAACAGGGTCTTGCTAAGTACATAGTTCAGCTCATAGTTCATAGTTTAATACATCTCCTGAAGCCTACCACCCAGAGGCCAAAGTGTGAGTGGTGGCTGAAGCTGTTACTAATCCAGGTACCAGGGCAGAGCTGGGCCTGGTTGGGCCTCTATGGGTCCAGAGGCAACGGGTCCATGAGACTCAGCCTGGAATCCCTTGCCTGCTCCACGTGGCCCAGACCCAGGGACAGGTCACTGTACCTCAGTGTGCACAGGGCTGAGGCAGGGCTCATGGGGGCCAGGGTGACGGCACGGTAATGCCTTTGAGAACCTGCAGGGCATCCCACCAGACACCATCTTGGGTGAAAGAAGCTGCATAAGCAGTAACAGAGCAGGCAGGGTCATTAGACAGCCTGAGCCTGGGTCCTGGCTTCACCGGGGTGACGCACCAGCCTCTCTGTGCCTCAGTTTCCCTCTCTGGGGAGTCACAATCTACCTGTTTCGTGGCATCGTGCTGAGGGCTGGGGTGAGCTGGGTAGCAGAGCTTCTGCTTAGCGTGTGTGAGGCCCTGGCTCTGATCCCCAGGACCATACACAAATAAATAAATGCATAAATAAAACTGATACTAAAAGCACAGGATTGCCCTAAGGCAGGCAGGACCAGAGCCGAGGTCTTCCTAAGCATCGGCGGCAGTCTCCCGCCCCGCTCAGCGGTAGAGCATGAGTATTTCAGACACGATCATTTCCGGCCCACGCATGGCAGGCACTTGACTCTCAGTCCTGGGGCTAATTGTCACTCTGAATGACTAAGGTTCTGACTATGCGGTGAGCCACCTCCAATTTTCTGTGCCTGGCAAGGTGACTTCCCTGACTGTTTCAGAACATCGGAGATCCCCGACCCCAACCACTGGGGAGCCCTGAAGCCCCCATTATTGTCCTGGAGGGGTAGCTTCGGGGTGTGGGGACCTGAGTACTAGGGGAAAAAGAGAGTAATAAGAAGGTGCCCATCCCAGGAAAATCCCAATGAGGAGCCTAGAGTGAGTCCCAGGGTGGGAAACAGACCGCTTGGGGAAATGTGCACTCCCATCCTAACTCGGGGTGGCCACAGGTCTACCTGAGTCAGCTGACAGGCACCCAGGCCCCCCTCCAAAGATGGCCAGATGGAACAGGTGCCTGGGAGTAGAAGGAAGGCCAGGCTACCTGTCCACAGACAGCCCCAGGAAGCAGGTAGATGGAGAACTGTCACCCCCATGTCACCCATGCAGAAACGGAAGTTGGAAAGCAGACTTCTGTTTTCCCTAAGCAAGCCTTAGTGGTTCTGGTGCAGCCCAGGACTTAGCCTCGACCTCCCCTCCCTATGCCCCCATCCAGGAGTTGCACATAGAGACCCCAACGAAATTTAGGAGCCCCAAGTCCAGACCTACTCCTTGACTGCTCCCCACCTGGCTTGTGAACAAGCCCTGTCTTCTCAGCCTGTTTCCTCATCTATACAATGAGCTGATCAATAAATTCTACCTCCCCGCGCCCCACCCCTCAATCGGATCCTCTTCTGGAGGCTCAGGCCCAGGATCTCGCCCGTCTGGGGGCTGGAGGTCGCTAACCCCTGGGGAAATTGCCCTATCTGTCCATTTCCCAGATGGAGAAACTGACACTTGGAGGTAGCAAAGGGCTTTCTCTCGACCCCAGGGTGAGGTCACCTCGCCGTCACCACTCAGTTCCTTCCTGCCGAGGTTAAGAATGGTTCCCAGCCTTCACATGTAAGTTGCAGCCATTTAACAGTGACTACACATCCTCAGGTGGTGACTAACACAACACAAGAAAATGCTTATGACCACGTTCAGAGAGGAAAAGCAAAACATAAAAACTGTAAACACAGTTGATGAAATTATATTAAATTGATTATGCAGAGAAAACAAAAGAGACTGAATGGAAATGGACCCAAATATCCACAGTGATTTTGCTGTGTCTTAATGCCATAGAGAATTTTTTTCCACTTTTCTCCATTTACCAAACAGTCAATCAGCGCACACTTCTTTCACAACGAGGAAAAAACATCGTATTAAAACAGTAACAATACATTTGTGGTTGAAGTATTTGGAAATTTGCTGCCTCCTCTTCAACTTCCTCTCCTTCCAATCCTCCAAAGACAGAAGTTTTCGGGACTTGGCAACCATAACCCAGAACCAAGGAAGGCGTTTGGGAGCAACCGGCCTCTGCCGATGGCAGCACCTCCCCCGCTCCCCTTCACCAGCCCCTTCTCCTAGACCCCCTCTCCGCCCGCCCACGAGGACCCCGAGACCTCTCCTCACCCCGCTCCCACTCACGCAGCTGCGGGCGCTCACCTGGCACCCGGAGGTCGCCTCTGAGATGCAGACGCGGACACCTGTCGCTCCAGGTGAGGACTCTGCGGGTGAGCAGCGCACCCAGGACCCGGCCGGCCGAGGGGTGGGGTCGTGACGTCACTGCACGACCAGGCCCCGCCCCTTCTAGGCCCCGCCCCCGCGTCCCGGCCCGGCGGGTTCGTGGTTCTCGTGCTTGCGGGCTGAGATGCCGGGACAGCTCTCGCTGCCCGCACGCCACGCGTGGGCTGGTCCCCATCTGCCCTTCCGGAGCTTGAATCCCAGGCAGAGCTGAATTCCCCTCAGATTATTCAGCCGGGTCCTCGGGACCTCTGCTCACCGAGTGTGTCCTCCCCTTCTACCCCCTCCCAGCCCCCAACCCTTTCCACCCTTTTTTGGTTTGTTTTTTGGACAGGGTCTTGCTAAATTGCCCAGGCTGAGCTCGAACGTGTGCTCTTCTAGCCTCAGCCTCCCAGAATGTTGGGGTTAGAGGCATCTGCTGCTCTGCCCAGCGACCTCCTCTTCTGTGTGTTATCTGAGATTGGCACTTTTTTTGTTGTTGAAAATCCCAGCCTGCTGATGAGTGCAGAGGTAAAAGGCCTACATCTTCGGAAAGGTTCCAGCCACCCAAAAAATGTTTTTTGGGACAGGGCCTCTCTATATCGTCCAGGCTGGCCTCGAACTTGCAGTGATACTCCTGACTCAGACTTTTTTTTCTTCTGGTATTTTATTTTTTTGTTATTGGGGGTCGAACTCAGGACTTTCCGCATGCGAGGCAGGCGGCAGAACCAGTGAGCTAAATCCCCGGCCCTCTTCTGGTGTTTTGAGACAGGGTGTCGCTATGTAGACCAGGGTGGCCTGGAACTCATGGCAATCCTCCTGCCACAGCCTCCCAAGTGCTGGGAATTACAGGCATGTGCCACCATGCCCGGCCTCGGAAAAATGTTTTTTGCCTTGAATGGGCAATTCTCTTTCTGTCACAAGGAAGCCACTTGGAATACAGGTTCGCCGTGGAGATCTTTAAAATTGTGCACACATGGAGTCCCAGCTACTTAGGAGGCTGAGGCAGGATCGTGAGTCTAAGGCCACTTAGCAAAACCCTGACTAAAAATGTAGGCTGGGCATGGTGACATGCACCTGTAATCCCAGCACCCAGAAGGCTGAGGCAGGAGGATTGCTTTGAGTTCCAGGCCAGCCTGGGCTACATAGTGGGTTCAAGGCCAGCCTAAACTACACAGTGAGAACCTGTCTCAAAAAAACCCCTAAATAAATAAATAAATAAATAAATAATAAAATTTGTTGTAAAAAGATGGGAATGCAGTTTAGTGGTACAGCAGTTGTCTGGCATGCGTGAGGCCCTGGGTTCCAACCCCAGGACTGCAAAATAAATAGATAAAATGAAATATTTTTAAAAGGGCTGAGAATGTAGATCAGCATGCCCTCAGTTCAATCCCCAGTACCATAAAAAGAAGAGAAAAAATGTCTTACAAAGGGGATTGGTTCCTAGCACAAACACACAATAGAATATTATACAAGCACTGAAAGTATGTTTACAAACAGCTTATCATATGAGGGAATCTGTTATAATATGAAGAGAATCAAACCAGGATGTAAATAGGTAGTGACAGCAGGATTACGGTTGTACTTACAAACAAAACACTATGTATGAGGAAAAGCTTGGGGAAACAATGTGCACTGTGACATTTCCAGGTGGTGGCATTGTGAGGTGCTTTTCTCCCTTTCCTCTTCCCCCATTTTCAGTGTCTAATGGGCTTATTTCACTTTTATGAAATTCCTTTATTGCTTTGTCTTGTTTGTGGTGCTGGGGATAGAACTCTGGCTTTTGCTCTGAGCTACATCTTGTGCTCTTTTCCATTTCTTATTTTGAGATAGGGTCTCTCTAAGTCCCTAAATTGCCCAGGTGAGTTTGAACTTGCCATCCTCCTGCCTCAGCCTCCCTCTGTGTTGGGAGTACAGGGTGTGCCAACACGCCCAGCCCAAGTGACACTATTTCTCTCCTTAGATTATTTAATCTCCAACCCATGTTCAATTTCCCTAATTTGCTGGTTGTGATGGCATGTGTCTGTAGTCCCAGCTACTGGGGAGGCTGAGGCAGGAGGCTTACTTATGCCCACAAATTGGAGGGCAGCCTGTGCAACATATTGAGACTCTGTCTCTTGAAGACAAAGCAAGCTGGGCATGGTGGCACACACCTGTAATCCAGTGCTTAGGAGGCCAAGGCAGAAGGGTTAAAAATTGGAGACCAGCCTGAACCACACAACAAGACCCTGTGTCCAAAAACCCCAAAAAGCCACATGTGTGGGGACCTGGCTTTCACGAGTCATTTATTTGGTGGTTCATGTCAGGAGATTCTTTGGGACAGGAAAAGGACGACACAGCTCTTATTTTGATAATTATGGATATAGACAAGGCACTCAGAGCCCTAAGAGAATGTGGGAGTGAATGAGGTCTCCATGGAGGAGGCAGCACTGAACTGGGCTTCCATGTATGTGTAGGAGTTCAGCCTGGGGAGGACAGGCAGAGGAATGGGCCACCATCGGAGGAGGCCTGAAATGTAATCGGGTTGTGGCCAAGGACTCTGCTCCTCACCCTGGCAACCTCAGAGACGACTGCCCTGGGGCTGGCAGGAGAGGAAGCAGCTGGGCTTTTGCCTGCTTAAGATGCAAGGACCTCATTACAGACAGAAGCATGCAGAGCACCAACTAGAAATCTGAAGGCGAGTCCTGCATGGGCTTGAACTCACTATGCAGCCCAGGCTGGCCTCGAACTCACTGAGATCCCCTGCCTCAGCCTCCTGAGTGGTGGGGTCACAGGTGTGCACCATGCCTGCCCTCATCCCTGGCCTACCCCCACCCCCAAGCCTATTTAAAACTTTTTTTAAAAAAATTCTGAGACAGGGTCTCCGTAAGTTGCTAAGTAGCCCAGGCTGGGCTCACATTTGTAATCCTCCTGCCTCAGTCTCCCAGGATACTGGGATCACAGGTGGGTAACACCATGCCCAGCTCTTCGTAAAATAGTTCAGCAATGCTGAAACAGGCACAGCCCTCAGTTGGACAACACCACACCTATCACGATGACAACACCAAGTTACATTTGGCCCAAAATTTCAAATTCTCCGCACACCAGAGGGCATGGCCTGTACCAAGGGTCCCAGGGAGCAAAGCAGCCTCTTTGGGCAGCGACGGGACGGAGAGGTGAGGACAGGACCTTCGCCCAGCAATACCATGGAGCCGAGAAAAGGAAAGGACAGGATGTCTTCCTGCACAAACAGAGAAAGAGCCACAGGAAGTGGCGTTAAGGGAGAAAGCCTGCCCGGGACAAAGTGATTATTTGTGTGAAAAAGCTGCGGTGGGGGCCAGGGTTTCTGTCTTTTCCTTTTTTTCTTTCTTTCTTTTTCTTAGGCAGGGTCTTGAGAGGTTCAGGCTGGCCTTAAACTCACTATTATAACTGAGGCTGGCCTTGAATTCACAGAGATCCTCCTGCCTCAGCTTCCCAAGTGTTTTCTATCTTTTTTTGGTACCAGGGACCGAACTTGGGAACTTGGGCTTGCGAGGCAGATGACGGAACTACTGAGTTACATCTCCGGCCCTCTGTCTTCTTTTCTTTCTTGCTGTGCTGGGAGCTGCACCCCGTGTCCCTTCTTGGTGAACTGCACGACAGAGCCACAAAGACCCACATGGGAGTGGATCCCAGAGGCTCACAGTGCACAGCTGGGAGGTGCAGGAGCTCATAGTAAGGAGGGGGACACTGCTTGTTGCAAGGAAACCCTTACTTAGGCCTCAGTGAGCCACAAGCCCTGGACCCCGCCGCCCTTCCACCCACTGTGCTGGCCAGCATGAGCCCAACCGCTCCCCCGAGTTCCAGGGCTCAGTGACAGCACCGTGTTGACAGACTGCTTCCCGAATGCCTGCATCGTCCTCGGAGAGCTCGGGCCCTCCTGCCCGCTCTCTGTTGAATTCTCGTGTGGGCAGAGTCCTCAGGGCCAGCAGGAAGCAGGTGTCACCCTTACTTGCATCAGCAAATGGATAGGGAAACTGGAGGGTCTAGGTGGGCACAAGCCTGTGATCCCAGCACTTGGGAGGCTGAGGCAGGACGATCCTTTCAAGTTCAAGGCCAAGCCTGGATCACATAGTGAGGCACTGTCTCACAAAAAGGAAAAATAGGCAGGGGATTTAGCTCAATGGTTCCACCACCTGCCTTGCAAGCGCAAGGACCCGAGTTCGATCCCTGGTACCAAAAAAAAAAAAAAGGAAAAATAAAAACAAAACCTCAAATGAAAATAAAAGCAAAAACAAGGAAAGAGTGGAGGTTCTGGATAGTGGACACACCATTTGATTCCTTGTCCTCGGTGGAAACGCTCCAGAAAAGGACAGCTGTGGGAGAAGGGATATAGGGGGACCGAGCATGGAGAGACAAGGGAGAGGCTGCTTGGTCCTTTGTGGTGGCTCAGTGACTGGGGCCCCCCAACCCCCTTTTAATTTTTTTTTAAATTTTGAAACAAGATCTCACTAAGGTGCCCACGTTGGCCTTGAGGTTGCCATCCTCCTGCCTCAGCCTCCCGAGTGCTGGGATCACAGGTGTGCAGCACTGCGCCTGGCGGTTGTGCCCATTTAACCTCAAGGGAGGCCCTGCGAGCAGAGTTGGCAGGCTCCTCGGAGGGCAGGAGGGTGAAGGTGGGACCTGTCGTAGCCTGTGTTAGTTGCTTTCCTGGATTAATCCTCATAGCTGCCTCCCCATTTTTCAGATGAGGAAACTGAGGCTCAGGGGGAGAGGATGGCATCCTGGGCTTTTGAGCCCCAGAGCAGTGGGCACCAGCATGCAGCTCCCATCCATTGCCTGGCGGGGGCCCTGGCACTGCCCCTTCACCCCCAGCTGCAAGGCGCGGCCAACTTCTCATTCACTGGTGCCGCTTTCTCAGCTCCAAAGCCTCAGGTCATTTGACCAGAGGGGCCATCGTTGGCCTAAGTTACACTTTATTAAGAGGGAAAATAAGAGCTAGACTGATAGAAAGAGCCATCCGAAGAGGCTGGTGGGGGCTGTCCCCAGGGTTAGGGACCTCTTTCCTTCTCCCCGACTGACTCCTGCCTTTCTGATGGGCCTACGTTGGAGAGAAGTCCCTGAGCTGTTTGCCAGGTAGCGGATGGGTTTCTGACTGAATTGCAGCAGTCTCTTTCAAGCCTTACTTTTTCTGCTCTCAGAAGCTTTTCTAGACTTTTCCAGGGAGACCGGCGAAGACACACCCCACCCCTTCCTCACTGGCAGGTCCGGGGGCCTCCGGGCGGTGAGAGTCCCAGATATTTGGGGACAGGGTCACCGAGTCCCAGTGTCCGGCAGAGGCCCACCCTGAGCAGGGGCTCCAAGCTGGGGCTAGGGCTCCCAGCCTGGGACCGCAGTTTATTTTTGTCCTCCGAGCACACATGCCAGGGTGGGCTCTTTACTGCTGAGTGGCCTGGGGCTGAGGGAGGCTCACGGTCAGCTGGGCAGAGGACAGGAAGGTAGCTACTGCAGGCCCCGGCTCTGGGTGGGGTGGAGGATCCCACAGTCCTAGGAGGTGAGAGCACAGCGCTGGGAGGATGTGACTGGGCCTCAGACATGTGGGACATGCAGTCAGCGTGCGGACCGAGGATAGAGTCAGCAGAGGTCTTCCTGTGCAGTCACCGTGTCCAGAGCCGGCATGGCCCCAGGCAGGGGTGCCCTCCAGAGAGGGAAATTCCTTGAAACCCTGGGTGCTGACAGGCCCTGAGGTGACACAGGCCGTGACCAGAGCGGGTGATAGAGCATTCCATGTGGGGGTGGTGAGTGAGCTCTCCCGGCACCCTGCTGTGGGGACAGTCACCTGGCCTTGTTGCCTGCCCAGGCCCCGCCCCCAGGCCTGAGGACTCCCTCTGCCCCGCCCGTGCTGCACCCTGGGGAGCTCATCCCCAGGGACCAGCTGCGCCCGAGGCCATGTTTCCTTGAAGGTTGTAATTGAAGCCCAGAGAGGGGTCTTTTCTCTGATGCCACACAGCAGCAAATTTGGGACAGGGTGGGAACCCAGAGCGCCTGACTCAGGCTTGGCCGCTACTGTGCACTGGCACTGCCTAGGACCTGGAGATTTATTTATTTACTTATTTATTTTTTGGTTTTTGAGATGGGGCTTTGCTATATACAATAGGCTGAACTTCAACTCACTATGTAGCCCAGGCTGGCCTTGAACTTGCTTTGATCCTCCTACCTCAGCCTCCCAAGTGCTGGGGTTACTCATTTCTTTTTAATTGTTTAAGTGGAAATAATTCTTAAAATTGTAGTGAAGTACAGATCAATTGAAACTTACCATTGTCACCATTTCTGAGGGGCAGATATGTTGGGGACATTCACGTTGTGCTCAGCCCTCACCACCACTGTCTCTGGAACTTTTCCACCCCAAACTGAAGCCCTGTGTCCATCAGACTCACTCCTGCCTGGTTCAGTAAAGCACACCTGTAATCCCAGCTTCTGGGGAGGCTGAGACAGGAGGATCTCAGGTTCAAGGTCAGCCTCGGTAACTTAGTGAGACCCTGCCTCAGAATAAAAAATAAAAAGGGCTGGGGAAAATCTGATACCAAAAAACACTAGCTCCCCATCCCACCCCACCCCAGCAGCCACCATTCTATTCAAAGTCTTGACGACTTTGGCCACCAGCAGTGTCCCACACAGGGAGCCACACTGGTATTGGGCGGCTCCTCTGGGAGTCAGGCAGGGAACCATGAACAGGGTTGGGCCTGGAGTGTTCCCACCTCAGCCCAGAGAGCCTAGGCCCTATTGGCTTCTCCTGCCTCTGCGCTGGGCAGGAAATTCTCAGAATTTTTCCGAAGCCCATGATGATGACGATGATGGATGGGGACCAAGATGCAGGGCGGGAGGAACCTCTGCCTCTCTGCCTCATGCCTGTCTCTGCCGGGGCAGAATCTGGAGACCAGGATCAGGTCATTTCCCACCTCGCCCAAGGTCAGGCACAGCTTGGGCGAAGGTTGTCAGCGTGGCTCCCTGGGCTCTGTCCTCTGCCCCTCCACAGCCCTTGACGCTGGGCCTGGTGGCCCTGTCTGAGACCTTCTGTCTTCCCCAAACTGGGGCACCTGGAAGGCGGGCTGGGACTCCCCCAGCTGCCCTGCTCATGTGACCCCAGGCTATCCCCAGCACCAGCCCCACAATATCTCTTCAGGAGGGCCACAAGAGCCCTCTTCTGTTTTGCTACTTTTTATTATTTATTTTATGAGGAAGGGTCTCATTACGTATTCCAGGCTGGACTTGAATTCACTATGCAGCTCAGGTTGGCCTTTAATTTACGGTAATCCTCCTGCCTCAGCCTTCCAAGTACTGGGATTACAGGTGTGAACCACCACAACCGGCTGGCCTGTTGCTCTTTTTGTGCAGTGGATGGGAGGGCTGGGGAAACTGAGGCACAGGAACCCACTCTCTGCACCCCCTCTGGGAGGGAAGCAGCTAAGAAAGGGTGGGACCGGAGGCTGGGCAGACTCAGAGCCAACTCCAGTCTACTGCCTGCCATGTGGCTGCAACTGCTCCTTCTTGGAAAGTGGAAGCCCGATGTCGTGGCTAGAGCACCCAGAGACAAGCACTCAGGCTGGAGCCAAGCCAGGGCAGGACTCAGCAAGCCTCCCCTGGGGCCAGCAGTGTAGACAGCCTGAGAGACGCAGGTTCGAGTCCTGGCCCTGCCTCTGGCCCTCTGACCCTCAGTATCTTCATCTGCTACTCCCCCCCCCCGACGAGAGTGAAAGAGGCCCCTTGCAGGCAGCCTAATCCATTTGACAGATGGAGAAACTGAGGCTCCCGGGGGAGGACTCCCTGGCCCGGGTCCCCAGTTCCTGGTCCCCTTTCCGCCGGGCGCCTCCCTCGGGCACGCTCGTCTGCTGCCCCCGTGTGGCCACCGCGGGCACTGCAGAGCGCGGCGGGACCCCTTGGGCGGACGTGGGGTGTGGGGATCTGAGCGCGCAGGCCGCTCGCTCTCCAGAGGCGGTCCGGACCTGTTCACCTGCAAGCGTGAAGCCTGGCTCGCTTCCAGCAGGTGCTCATGAGATGCGAGGGTGCCCTGCCTTGGCGGCCTGGGCCAAGGCAGGAGCTTTGTCCCGACTGAGGGGATCGAGGCGCCTAGAAGCAGTGGGTCTCTGGCAGGTCTCTCACTCACAGCCACATGCTCAGCAGGAAATTGGCGCTCACACTCACCGCCCCTACACAGGCGGTGTGAGGATTCATTCCGATGCCATTTGTTTATTTATTATTATTATTATTTTTAAAGGCAAGATTTCGCTATATAGTTCAGACTGGCCTTGAATTCACTATGTAGCCTAGGCTGGCCTCGAGCCCCCAGTGATCCTCCTGCCTCAGCCTCCCCAGTGCTGAGATTACAGGTGTGGACCACGATGCCCTCCTTTATTTATTTTCTTGCAGAGCTGGGGCTTGAAGCTGGCCTTGTGCAGGACAGGCAGCTGTACTACCATTGAGCTACGCCCCAGCCTCTGGATCGGGAGGATTAAATTCTCTTTCAAAGCACGAAAGCGACAGACTTGAGGCAGGTACCCTGTTAGTTTGGTGGAGGATGGAGGAAACTGGGACTTATTTAACCATTGAGGGATTGATTGCGGCACTGAGGGTTGAACCCAGGGCCTTTGCACTGAGCTACATCCCCAGGCCTTTTTTTGAGACACAGGGTCTTGCAAAGTTGCTGAATTACCCAGGTCAGGCTTGAACTTGTAATCCTCCTGCCTTAGCCTCCTTGAGTACTGGGATGTGCCACCATACTGACCAGTGACCAGCATTTACAAAAGAAATTCCTACTCAGCCCCCATTCCTGGGAGAGATCTCAGCCCATAGCATTGCGTCCCGAGCAGCAGGTGCTACCACCCCCTGACACAGACAGGGAGACAGAGGGCTGCCTCTGAGCTGGCCCCCATGGCTCTAACCACCAGGCAGCACTGACCTTAGCAAATCCAAGACTGGGCTGGGGGCGGCGGTCGGTCTCCCTCACACCTGGCGTAAGCCTGGCATTCAGTGGGCTCCTAGTGAAGTCTCAGTGAGAGAACAAAGACAAGAAGAAATGAGAGCTTGGGGACCCAAAGTCCAAGATGCTGGGGTCTGCAAGATCAGAGCCCCAGTCTGTGGGGTGTGCAACGGGCTTCCGGCAGGGCACACGGGACCCGAAACCTCCTCACGGGGTGGAGGCTGCAGACAGGCAACTTGCTTCCTGTCTGCCTGTTTACACTCGTGCTCTGGTGTGTGTGGATTCAAGTGCGCTATAATTATAACGCGTGCCCACGTGCGTGCCCAACAAATGAATGCGGAAGTAAATAATCACCTGGGAGCTCTCTAAACAGGAGCCTTACAGGATGGAAGCAGCAGGTCTGGGGGTGGCAGGGACTAGGATGAGCTCCCAGGTGACTCTGTCACATGCAGGTGGCCCTGGACCACACTTGGGGAACAAAATCACCAGCTGGGTCCTCTTCCCAGGGCCACTCAGCCAGAATCATTTGCATGATTTTTGCATATGTTTGCATGACTCCTCTAGTCCTAAATAAAGTCTGTGCTAGCCCTTAGCCTCTCTTTTGCAGAATCCTGAGCAAAGCTCCCCCCATGGAACCCCTAGACCTGGCTGGCCCCAGTGGACCCCACCTGCCCACTCCCCAGCCCCAGGCAAACTCTGGTCCCTTTGCTGGGCTCCACACCCCTTAGTCCCCCAAGGCCCCTGCACATGCATCCCCCCACCCCCCCACACCCACACCCAGCCCTGCCCATCTCGTCCTGCTGGGTACCCCGGGATCCCCCAGACCTCACCTCAGAGATGAGGGCTCAGGGAGGTCACAGGACTCACCAGAGAGTGGTTGCTGCTTCCAGCCTGCTGCCTGCTCCTAAAATATCTTTAGCATTTCCATTCATCTCAAGTCAGTGTTATTTAGGTTTTGTTTTGCTTTGCTTGCTTTAATTAGGTCTTTAAAATTACCCAAGTCATACACATTTAGGGAAAAACATTCCAGCCAGGTGTGGTGGTGCATGCCTCTATCCCCAGCTACTCAGGAGGCTGAGGCAGGAGGGTTGAAAATTCAAGGCCAGCCTGGGCAACTTAGCAAGACCCTATCTCAAAATAAAAAATAAGCCAGGTATGGTGGCACATGCCTGTAATCCCAGAATTTGGAGGCTGAGGCAGGAGGATCACCATGAGTTCAAAGCCAGCCTGGATTACATAAGAAGACCCTATCTCAAAATAAACCTCAAAACAAAAATGAATAGGGCTGGGGACATAGCTCAGTGATAGAGCACCCCTGGGTTCTATCCCATGTACACACACACACACACACACAGAAATCCAATAATCCAGAAGTATTTGAAGTAGTCTTTTTCAACCTGCTTTCCCAATGACACACTCAAGGAAGAGCCACTATGAACAGTCTCCTTCCAGGCCTTTTTACATTTAGACCCACATGTGATACACATGAATATGCTGATATAACTTTTTATTGTAAGATACGTGTGTAAAAGATATAGCATTATTTATTTACTTCAGTAATTATTTATTTAATGTGTTTGTCTGGCTATGTAGTTCAAGGTGGGCTTGAACTCACTGTGTAGCCCAGGCTGGCCTCAAACTTGGGGTGATTCTCCTGCCTTGGTCCCCCCAAGTGGTGGGATTACAGCAGTGCATAGAGATACAAAATTTATTTATTTATTTATTTATTTATTTATTTATTTAGGTACTGGGATCAAACTCAGGTCCTTGCACTTGTGAGGCAGGCAGCAGAACCACTGAGCTAAATACCTGGCCCTGAGATACAAAATTTAAAGAAAAACAATAGAGAAACCTTGTGCACACTGCCCATAAAGATTGCCAACACCAAAGGAATTCACCTTCACCCCCTTCCACAGGTTTTCCTTACAGATTGGCCACATATAGATCTCCCTAAATAATTAGTTGAGGATGAGAATTGCTAAATTATCACATGTGCAACACGTTCAACTTTATTTTCCAGGGAGGTTGAACCGACTTGCACTCCCACCCTAAGAGGATGAGAGCCCCCACTGAGCCACATCCCCACCAAATCTGGCACTGTGCAACTTCAGAATCTCTGCCAGTCTGGTGGGAGTAGAATTCCAGCTCTTTTTGGCCTTGATTTGCATTTCCCTGATTACTAAAGGTACTGAATATCTGTTTTGTTTATATCATCTATATTCTTAGAGATTCTTTCATCTTCTGGATGGGTCAGTCACTGAAAGGTTGTGATAAAGCCTCTAAGCATAACAGTGGGCTTGTTTATTTTTCCTTGTTTTCCTTTATATATTTTGAGGTAATGTTATTAGGTGTGTATGAGTTTAGAATTGTAATATAGTCCGGGAACTCTGTACTCTTTCTTTGTTGTGAATAATGCTTTTGCTTTGAAGCCTAGTTTTTTTTGACATTAACATCATGGCAAATCTTTTGATTTTGATCTATTTCCAGACAAAGAAGGACAATTTATTTCCTCCCCCTCGCTGTTTCTGAATCAAATCACTTCCAAATTACCAGTTGGCTTTAGTAAGAGGTGACTCAATTTCTTATTTCAAAAATATTTGTATTAGGGGCATGGAGAGAGGGGTATAAGGGAAGGTAAGAAGGGGAATAGTTATGATCAAAATATGTTATGTACATGTATATAAAGGCCAAAATGAAACCCAATATTTTATGAAATGAATATGCAGTAATAAGAATATATATTTTGAAAAAGTATTTTTTATTGTGGAAACTTTTTTTTTGTACCGGGGATCGATATTGTGGAAACTTTTAAGCATATACAAAAGTACAAAATAGTATAAAATGAACCCCTAAGTCAGGCATGGTGGTGCACACCTGTAATTGCAGCATTTAGGAGGCTGAGGCAGGAGGATTACCAAAAGTTTGAGGCCAGCCTGGGCTACACAGGAAGACTCTGTCTCAAAAAAACCCAAAAAAAACAAAACCTAGACATCCATCAGTCAGAATTTTTTTTTTGGAGACAAAGTCTTGCTATGTAGCCCAGGCTGTCCTCAAACTCTCGGTGATGCTCCTGTCTCAGCCTCTTGAGTGCTGGGATTCAGGTGTGAGCCACCACACCCAGTCAGAAGAGAGTTATTAAGCCCAGGCCTGTGGCCCCGGTGGGGCCAGGACCAGCTAGTTGTCAGTTGTCAATATAGTCCAGAAATGTTCTTTAGAGACATGAGCTACAGAGATGATCCTTATGTGTTGATTTATGTTTTCTAGGAGTGATATAAAAAAGACAAAATGGGCTGTGTCCCAGACAAAACACCAGGACAAAGGCACAGCCAGGTTCTGATCCCAACTTCCAACTCCAACTCCAATTCCACCCCAACACCCTTCTGTCTTCCTGGCTGCTTGACCTCGAAAGCCCTTTTACAGCCAGGCAAGATGGCCCATACCTGTGATCCCAGCACTGGGAGGCTGAGGCAGGAGAATGGCAAGTTCAAGCCTAGCCTGGGCAACTTAGCAATTTACCGAGGCCCAGTCTCAAAATAAAAAATAAAAAAGGCTGGGGATGTAGCTCAGTGCGAAGGCCTTGGGTCCTATCAGTATCAAGGGTGGAAAAAAAGTGCTTTCACGGTCAGAGCCTCTATCTGTGCGTCTGTAAAATGGGCAGCGGGCAGCTCCTGAGCTCGCCACGGGGTGGCGCTGTGGGACAAAGGCCCCAGGACCACAGTGACCCTGGGACCCGGTTAGGGCTCCCCAAGGAGGAGCAAGCAGGATGTTCGAAGCGCTGCAGTAGGAGGGGACACTGAGGAGAAGCCCCCCGCAATGCAGCCAACAGCCGCTGCCCTTCGAGGGACAGGGACACTCGGGTGCCTGGCCTGAGTTCTCATCTGTACAGCGGGACCCTGTGTCCTGGGGGCAGGGGCCCAGTGCTCAAATGACGGTTGCCGAGGCCTTTGCCAGCCTTCCTGGGCCAGCCAGGGCCAGCAGAGGCCCTCCCCTGAGAGATGTGTTTTGCAGGGCCAGGATGAAGGACCACCGAGAGTGTCCCCTGCTTACTGCCACCTCGCAGGCCATCAGGCGGAGCCCTGGAGACTCCATACAGCCACACAGCCAGCAGAGCGGGTCCCCTGCGCTGCCCAAAGGGTCCCCGCTGACTCTGAGCAGACCCTGGCCAAGGTCACATGGGATGGACTTTTCCTGCCCCTCCTGGGCTCTCAGTCCCTCCGCCTCCCCCGGTTCTCTCCTGGGTAGTCAAGACCCCCAGCCAGGCCCCCGTGTCCCAGTAGCAGCAGGGCTCTGGCCATGCCACGGCGACTCAAGCTGGGAGTGTGGCCAAGCCTGTGACTCGGCTGGAGCTGTTGGGGAGACCCGCCACCCCCACCCCGTGCTGCTCGGCTTATGCCGCTGTGACAATGAACCCGAGGAAAGCACCTTCAGGAGGAAACTCTGGCTCAGGGTTCCAGAGGTTTCAGTTCGAGGTCGTCACCTTTGGGCTTCGGTGAAGCCAAATATCATGGCGGCTGGGAGTAGAGAGAGGAAGGGCAGGGTCCCCATCTCCTCTCAGGGTCCGGCCCCAGTGACCTTCCTCTAGCTCCCCACTCCTGAAGATTCTGCTATCTTCCACCAGGGCCACAGGCAGCCACCAGGCTTCATGTGAGTCTTGGGGGACAGGGGACGATCGAGATCTGAACTGTGACATGGTGTCCGAGCCCCACTGCCCCATGGGCCTAGAGGAAGTGGCAGCCCCCTTGGGCAGGTGGGGCAGCAGGGGAGGGGTCACCCCAAGGGCCCCTCCCTGTGCCAAGGGAAGGGGAGAGGGGAGGCATGCGCATGCCCTGAGCCTGCGGCCGGGACGTCTCTGTGCAGGGCAGGAGCGAGCCCTGCACGCAGTGCCATGATGCATGTTGTCCCCTTGAGAAAGGGGGACTGTTGTTGTCATTGCGCTTTCACAGATGATGCCATTCTGTCCCTTCCAGCTTCCCAGCACTAATTGTCCCCCACCTCTGCCCACGGAGGCCCCTCTGACCACCTGACTCCTGAGCCCCAAAGGCCACTGCTCCTGCCACCACGGTCCCTGCCAGACCCTTCAGGGCCCTGAGGCCTAGACATGGGCAAAGGCGGCAGGGAGCCTGGGCCACATCCAGGCTGCTGCTCTGGGCCCGGCCCCTCCCAGCCACAGGCACCCCACTTCCATCGGTCAGCCCTCTGTTCCTTGGGCTGCAGGAAAGGCCTCAGATCTTCATCTGACAGCCTCACCCGCTCACCTGACCAGCTCCCTAGGATGGCCTGGTCCCCACCCCCCATCTGCACCCCCTTCCGTGGCCTCTCTCCCATCACCCACACTCTGCTGTGGCTCAGTCCTGAAGAGCCTGATGAGAAATCAAAGTGTCAGGGGATCCGGGTGTGGCAACACACACCTGGAATCCCAGCACATGGGAGGCTGAGGCAGGAGGATCATGAGTTTGAGGCCAGTCTGGGCAACTTAGCAAAGACCTGAACCAAAAGCAGAAGCAAAAGGTCCTTACAGCCAGAGAGTGCAGGCGTCTCACTGTTAAGGGGTGGTGGGTTAATGTCCCACATTGCCGAGACTGAAGATGGTGTACAGTGGGGTGGGGTCCCCAGGACACCTCACAGAGGGGTCGGAGTTGTTGCTGTGTCCACCGCACCACCTCCATTCTCTTCCCAACCTCTGCTCTGCCCCAGGATCCTGCCCTGGCCCCTGCTGTGACTTCTGTCCCTCCACAGTCCCCGCTCCACTGAGGCCTCTCCACCTCTGTCCATGTCTCTGCTCTCTCCCCCTCCTGTCATAGCGTCTCCATCCCTGTCACCAGCTCTCCCCTCACAGTGGCTGTCTCTCCCTCTGCAGTCCCTTTCCCCTAGGGCCAGGTGTTAACAGGAGGGAGAAGAGAGGGCAGGACAGGCCTGGGATGGGTCGAGGAGGTGGCAGGGGAGGAGCAGGCATGGACCTCCCTCTGCTTGGCAGGGAGCCTCGGGGCTCAGCAGGGGCTGGGCCACATCCTGGGAGGGGACCCCGGTGACAACATCAGGGGCCAGGGGCCTGGCTCTGGAGGAGGCACTGCAGTTCCCCTGGGGTGCCTGCGAGGTCCTCTCTGCCTTCCTCCCATGGAGCGAGCTGCTGACCGCCTCCCTCCCACAGGGACCTGGCTACCTGTGCTGTTGCCATGATGCCCAAAGCCATGGTGGACAGCCGTGATGGACGAGCCCTGTCTGCAATCCCAGCAATTAGTCTGCGGTCTCAGGCTGGGCCAGGGCTCAGGTCTCCAGGCCCAGCGCCCTTTCCCAGAGTTCTGTCTGCTTGAGCACGGAGCCCCTCCCCAGGGCAGGGCCCGCCTGTGGGATGAACAAGAAGGTCTTTGGGACCTTCGAGGGTCACTTCAGGGCAGAGTGCAGACCCGAGGGGGTAGGGCTCATGTCTGATGCCCACCAGGACCCAGGACAGTGGAGACAGGCAGTCAGTGGAGAGAGGGTGGCCTGGGGGTGGCAGGTGCTTAGGAGGAGGGGCAAAGAAGGACTCAGCCGATTTTACCAAGGGCCAGTTTGTCCTGCCCCACCCTGTCCCCAAGACCTCCTGCGCTCTTCTAGAAGCAAAGGAGGAGCACAATCCTAGGCCATCTCACTAGGGTCCCCAGGCTGGCCTCAAACTTGCCATCCTCCTGCCTCAGCCCCCCTGAGAGGCTGGGATTCTAGGTGGGCACCCCACACCCAGCTGCCTTGAACGTCTTAGTTTTATCTTTGAACTTCTGGTCTGTAAGTGAACTTCATACAATGCGTGTGCACGAGCAGAGGAGGAAATTGCAAGAAAAGGAAACATTTTATATTTTAGCGCCTTTGATGGTTTTTAGTGCCTTCCTGATTTTTTTGGACAAGGACCCACGTTTTCATCCAGCCCCAGCCGTGGGCTCCTCAAAGTATGTAGCTGGTCCTGTGCAGTAGTAGGGAGGACACTGGACCGCAGCCCAAGGAGCACAGGGTGAATCTGCAATGGCTGTGATGAGCTGGAATGGGGGCTCAGGCAGCCAGGGCAGGTGCAGGACTTGGAGGGCAGGTTCCAGCCTCCGTTGTCTCCCTTCCTCTCCTGTCTCCACCCCTCTTTTCCCTTCCTGCTCCTCCAGCCACCCCCCTGTCCCCCGGGGCTGTGGCTGCAGGGTGGAGGCTGGGTATGGCAGATGGAGTGGGGTCCCCCTTTCCTGGCTCTGAGGGGAGCTGGGCTGGGCTGGGAAGAGGAACAGGGCGGCACCTCCGGCCCTGCAGGCCCCGTGTGCGTGATGGGAGCCAGGGGACCTGAGCTCCTGCCGCCCCCAGAGGCAGCCATCCGCCGGCGTGGAGTGGGGAGCAGGTGGGAGGCGGTGACAGGGGAGCAGGTGGGAGAGGAAAGTGAGTCAGCTCGCAGCGGGGCTGAGCCTTCGAGGGAGCGAGCACAAGTTTGCAGAAGCCTGCACCCGGAGCCTCCTGCAGCCTGCGCGCCTCTCCCCCCACCCCGTCACCTGCACCCCACCCCAGGCCATACTGTCTTTCCTCTGTGTCACTCCAGCCAGAAAGTTCTGGCTTTAGGGGGTCACCTTGTCTGTGACCAGAGAGACAGGCACCGTAGAGGAGGGACTGCCCAAGTGTCCAAGCAAGTGGCAAACTGGTGACAGAAGATGTCAGGGAGCGAGGGACCCCGACATGTCCCTGGTGGCTCCTCCTAGCACCTGCCTTCTGTGTAGCCCTCTCCATCCTGTGGCTTGGCCTCTCCTTGAGGGGACAGCTGTGTGTCCTGTGAGATTCATCCCAGGTCCAGGTGGGCACCTGAGCTCCCTCTGGGCACTTCTTGTCACCCACAAAATGGGCAGGAGGGGGAGATGGGGCTCTCAGGGCTGGAAGAAGATGGAACTGAAGGATGTGAAAGGTGTCACCCTCAATCCCAAAGGAGCCTCTCTCCCCTGGCAAGAGGCCTCAGGCTCCCTTGTTAAATTGTTAAAACACACAGATGCCCAGTAGTTTACTCCGTGGAGGCCTCATTGCCACGGCCGGTGGGAGGTGGCCATTCACAAGGCTGCCCACAACACTTCATAGTAGGTGAGCCTGGTGGCTGGTTTTCTGGATATCCTGCTAGCTGGCACCTTGGCACAGAAGCTCCCCAGAGCCAGGGAGGATGCCTTCTGCTTCCCTGTAATCCGAGTACTGTGTACAATGCGGGTGGTGGAACAGAGCAAGAGATGAAGGCAGCTGAGACTCAAGGGACCCGGAACAGGCCACCTAGCATGGCCGGCCTCCCCTCCTGTCCATGCCCTTTGTGACAGTGACTTCTCTCCCAGGAGGAGGAGTCTAATTTACCACCCTGTGCACGTGGGGTAGGTTGGCTTGGCGACCTGGACGGTCAGTGGGATGCCCTGGAAATGACATTACACAAGTTCAAGTCTAGGCCTCTGAGACCTCGTGGCTTCTGCTTCCATCTTAGGTCACTGCACTGAGACAGCGTGAATGAATCTGATGCCACCCATTGGAAGAGAAGAGGTCCCCAGAGGTGAACCGCAGCCCCAGCCGGGTGCCAGGCACCCGCCCATGTGTGGGTGAGGTCTCCTTGGTTCTTACTCCTGCTGGCCTGGCAGCTGGGTACAGCTGTTGGAGTGCAGCAGGAGAAGCTGGACTGGGAGCTGGCCCGGGGACTGTGAGAAAGAATGAATCATCGGTACCTGAGTTTTCGGGGGTCTTGTTACACAGCCTGGGGGACACAGGAGGTGAAGACCAGGCCTGGACTAACCAAGCTTCTGGCCGCCATGTCCTGCAGCCAGCCTTGTCACATGTGTGCGTGTGCATACCTGAGCATGTAAATCAGGGAGTCCTTTCTACTTCCCCAAAGGTTTGACTCGGGCCCAGGTCCTTTGAAGCCCACTCAGGACCCTTCCACTACCCGTCGGAGGACAGCGGCAGGCGATGCGGCCCCGCAGAGCCAGAGTCTCAGAGGGGATGCACACAGACACCCTTGTGCACATGCATGCCCTCACTCTCCTGTCTAACCCTCCCTCTCAACCAGCTCAGCGCTATCGGACCATGTACTTTATTAAAAATAGATAGTTACAAACTCCATTATCAGTCTGAGCTGGGCCCGCAGGACTGCAGGGAGGGCGGGGAGAGACAGGTCCTCAGCCTGCCTCTCGGGGTTCCGCCTCTGCACCCAAACCCGACACCATCCAGGGGCCACGCTTTGGCTTTGAAGGGGCTCTGGGGACAGCCAGCTGGGCAGGGGAAGGGGCTGGGCATGACGGTGGGGGCAGAGAGAGGGATGACATCCCCTTGTCCTGCAGGTAAAAATGGCAGAGGTGGATCTGGCATCTCCAGCTCACTCCATTTGTAGATATTTACAAAAGAAAGTCATGAGAGCACAAGGCTGTAGTCATGCAAGAGAAACGCGCCCCGCCCCCTCCCCGGCCCCACCCCTTGCCCTCCCGAACCCCAAGATGCCCACCCCCCAGCAGCCCAGCCGCCTTCCCCGAGTTCTGAGGGCACAGGGGCACGTCCTTGAAGTGTCAGTGGGGGAAGGGTGGGAGCTGTGGGGGCCACAGCCACTGGCGGGTAGGGGTGGGAGCTTGGGCCGAGTTCCTGGGCCCTTCCCAGACCTGGGCGCTGCAGTCAGCATGAAGGGTCCCCCCAGTCTTGGCTGTCCCCCCTTCCTCCAGGAGGTCCACGGAGCTAGGGCAGCTCTGTCCTGAGGGTGGGAGAGGCGTCCTGGCTTCCCACCCTGCAGAGGTGACGAGGTCAGATGGCAGACTCCCTGCGGTAGGAGATGTTGTCCAGTGGGAGGGTGGCCTGCATGCGCTCCAGATCCAGGTGGCTGCCAAACTCCAGCATCCGGATGATGCCCGCCTCCTCCTTGGAGCCCGCCTCCAGGCCCAGGCCTGCGGCCACAGCAGCCGCAGCGGCCGCCTCCTCCTCCATCTCCTCCTCCTCCTGGCTCATGAGGGCCAGCTCGTTCTCATAGCAAAAGGCACTGGGCGGGGGTGGCGGGGCGGGCAGCACGGTGATCTTGCTCTCCTGCAGCTCCCGGGCCGAGCAGCAGGGCGTGCCGGCCACCTCGTAGGTCTTGTGGAAGCGCGAGTAGTCCACCTTGTAGTGGCTCTTCTCCTCAAAGACCACGGGCTCGAAGCGGTGGCCCCACAGGATCTCGCTGGCCAAGTAGGAGCTGCGGGCCTGGGTGGTCATGGCTGTGGCCTCCACCATGCCCTCCAGGATGACCACGATCTCGAAGTCCTCTGACTCCAGCTCCTCCTTGCCCATGCCGTAGAGTGGGCTGTCCTCATCGATCTCGTGGACGATGATGATGGGCGACACCAGGAAGATGCGGTCCAGGCCGATGTCGTAGCCCACGTTGAGGTCCCGCTGGTCCAGCGGCAGGTACTCGCCCTCCTGTGTCATGTAAGGCTTAATGAGTTGTGCACGCACGTGGGCCTCCACGATGTGGCTCTTGCGCAGGTTGCCCACGCGCCACATCAGGCAGAGCTTGCCGTCGCGCACCGAGATGACCGCGTGGTGGCTGAACAGCAGAGTCTGTGCGCGTTTCTTGGGCCGTGCCATCTTGGCCATGATGGTGCCGATCATGAAGGAGTCGATGACACAGCCCACGATGGACTGGACCACCACGGCGATGACCGCCAGCGGGCACTCCTCTGTCACACACCGGAAGCCGTAGCCGATGGTCGTCTGCGTCTCCACGGAGAAGAGGAAGGCTCCCAGAAAGCCATTCACGTGCATAATGCAGGGTTTGGGGGCCGCTGGGGTCGCCCCAACATTGCCTGTTGGGCCCCCCGCGGCTGCTACCACCGCGCTGGCCTCTAGGTCACCGTGGAAGAATGCGATGCACCAGAAGAGGAGGCCAAAGAAGAGCCAGGAGATGAGGAAGGCCGCGGAGAATATCATGAGCATGTAGCGCCAGCGTGTGTCCACGCAGGTGGTGAAGATGTCCGCCATGTAGCGCTGGGACTTGTTGCTCAGGTTGGCGAAGTACACGTTGCACTGGCCGTTCTTCTTCACGAAGCGGTTGCGGCGTTTCCGCCGGGGCACGTGGGCCTGCCCGTTCCGGCTGTGCCCGTGCATGTCCTGAGGCCGGCGTGGTCACCTGGGAGATGCAGGGCCTGTGGGGGAGAAGCCGGACAGGTGAGGTCCTGGGCAGGGAGGACCAGAAGGAGGAACTGGAAGCCCAGACCTCCCCTGTCCTGGCGGCGGCATGTGACAGCAGTGCGGCTCTGACGACAGGGCCAAGCCTGTGCACTGTCCGCCTCTGCTACTGGTGTCCACCTGACCAGGAAGTTGACCAGGACCCACTTGACTGGGATCTCCTGAGAGTTTCCCTTCCAACTACCTTTTGTCTGCCGTTCCAGAAGCTTCCTGATGCCCATCTTGATGCTGCCCTCCATCATTGGTCCTGAGCTCTGTCCCCACTCTCCTTGCTGGGTTCAGCCTCTGCACTTTGGGGTGTCTCAGAGGCTGGACATCCTCTTGTTTTGTCCCATGCAGAAGCCACTGGCCACCCATAGCTTTTTATATTTAGTTAAAATTAAACAAAAATTCAACATCCCTTCCTCTTTTTGTTTTTGTTGTTTTGTCATGGGGTCTCACTATGTAGTCCAGGCTGGCCTTGAACTTGCTAGGTAAGCCAGGCTGGCCTCAAACTCAAGATCCTCCTGCCTCAGCCTCCTGAATTCTGGGATCACAGGTATGTACCACCACACCTGGCTTTTCCGGTCTTTACTTACATTAGCATTTCACGTGTTCAGGAACCACTGGTGGCTATTGCATAGGATGGAGAAGATACAGGATATTTCCATCATGCAGAAAAGTCCTTGGACTGCACCACGCCTGCAGCCCCATGAGGGTCTGAGTTCCTGTCTTGGATGCTTCCCTTCCTTTGTTCTTTTGAGGGCCGGGGATTTAGCTCAGTGGTTCCACCACCTGCCTCACAAGCGCAAGGTCCTGAATTCAATCCCCAGTACCAAAAAACAAACAAAAAAACCCAGGGCCTTTATTCCTTTGAGCCACTGAGCCCTAGAGTCCTGTTCTGTCCCCAAACTTGTTGGGAGCAGTGGCTAGTAAGAATCCAGTGTGGTGTTCGCATGGAGGGAGGGAAAGCCCTGATGTCGGTCCCATAGCTATTCACAGGTGGCTCAGAGAGGGCAAGTGGGCCCCCAAGGCCACACAGCCGGGCAGTAAGTGGCTCTGAGCTTAGAGTGGCAGCATGGATGAGCTCATGGCGTGGAGCCTGGAGAGGGCGAGGTGGCCCCCTGCTGCGTAGCTAGGCCACCTAGTCAATTCAGTTTCCTCTCAGAGTCACATGTTCTGCAACTGCAACAGGGGCATGAGAATTCCGTCTCACCAGACCCAGAGAGATAAAGGGCGTCGCCTTCCGCCTGCCTTTGCCTTTCCGCCTTTCCTGTCCAGGAGCCAGGAGGAGCAGGCCCGGTCTGTCAGAGTCCCAGATGCTGGGGTGGAGGAGGCCTGTCACCCACCGGGTGCTGGCACACAGCTGGCCCGCAGAGGGCAGACCCTGTCTCCACCCTCCCTGTGCTCAGGGCCCCAGGACAGACTTTGTGCCACCTCGGCCCTCAGAGCCAGTAGGGCTGGGACTGGGCCTAGGCTCCTGATAACATTTTGGCCCCAAATTATATAAGGCTGGAGGTTTCTATTTTCTGTTCTATTCTTCTTCCTGATCTAATTGTGCATCTGTGGCAATGTTTATACACTTCCTGGGTTCAGGACAAGTCAGTTGCTGCAGCAACCGGTGCGCGCCAACGCTATAATTTAGAGATCAACAGCTCCGGGGCCTGCCTCTTCCCAGAGATTCCAAATCCCAGCCCCCCATGGCCCCCACCCGACCACTGCTCCTCCTCCCTTCCTTGTCCTGATGGATCAGGGGCTCTCTGGGCCCCACAGTCCCAGATCGGCCTTGTGACTTGGGCAAGTCATTGACCACTGCAAGCCTCGGTTTCCTCATCTGGAGAATGGAACTGATGGGCCAGCAGCCTGGAGACCCAGTGGGTCCTGTGGAAGTGGCCCTAATGCAGTACTGGCTCTTTGCAGGTCCTAACTCATAGCTGTTTATGTTTTGTATGCTGGGGATAAAACCTAGGGCTTTGTGCACACTAGGCAAGTGTTCTGCCACTGAGCTACACCCGGGCCCTGAAGGTCCCAACTTTTGCTAAGGTCCTACACCCTCTCTGCTATCTCCTGAGTCCCACAGCTGGGGCTCCAAGTGGTGCCCTGAGGCGGTTGGAGCCCTGGTGTGCCTTCTGGTCAAACCTGAGTGTCCAGGGACATCTTCCGTCACTAATCCCCCTCCATGTCCCACCCACAACTGGAAGAACGCAAGGTCACCAGGTTCAAGACTCCTGTTCCACATGAGAGGTCCTTGATGTCCGGGGACAGAAGGACTTGAGTGAGTCCTGTCTTTGAGCCCCGTACTCTGGAAGGGAGCCTTGGGCTCATCCATGTCCTCCCTGGAGGGGGTGGGAGGCCAGGAAAGAGGGACCCTGGGCCCTGGACTGCCATCCTTACGTCTGCAACAGAGGGGGACAGAGGGACCAGGTCCAAAGGCAAGGCCAGGATGCTGGGGCCCCAACCCTCTGCCCAAGGAGACCAGCTGATACCAAGAGCTCAGCTGGCACAGCACAGAAGGCTCTTCATGGCTTCCAGGGGGCTCTGGGGGTGAGGGCTGAGGAGCCCAGCCCCAGCACTGCCCACTGCTTCCTGTTAAGGAGAGTCTCAGCTCCCCCAGGCCAGGAGCAGCCTGAGGCTCTGTGCGGCCCACAGAGACACTGACATGGCTCCCATTCCCGCCCTGCCCTGCTGTCCCAAAGGAGAGGCTCACACAGGGCTTCCCGGAGGAGGCACAGGGGCCCAAGGGAAGGTGCCAGAAGAAGGAGCACAGACAGCAGGAGGGGGCACGAGGCACTAGCTCAATGCCATCCTTCCCTGGATACAGAGACTTGATTTTTTAACGCAGTGTTGGGCTGGGTGTAGCTCAGTGGTATAGCACTTGCCTGGTGTGTTCGAGGCCCTGGGTTGTCTTCAGCACCGCAAAAAAAAAAAAAAAAAAAAAAAAAAGCCCTGGCTGTGCAGGTGGCCGTGTCCTTCCTATCATTACACTTTCTGGAAGGCAGAATCCAGCTTCGTCTGCTAGCGTGGAATGGAATGGAGAGCCCAAGGCCAGGGAGGTGGGAGGCGGGGCCTCTACACTGCCCTGCTGCCCAAACCCCCACAAGTCCCTCCCCTTCTTGGCTAGCAACTTTCGATCCTTCTGCCTCAGCCTCCTAGGGTGCTGGGATTACAGTGTTGCTACCACACCTGGGTATCTAGTGACCTTCCTTATTTTAAGGCTGCATCCTGGGGTTTTTTCAAGGCAAAGGTTCTAGGAAGTGAGGGGCCAGGAGGTGCTGGGTGCTTCGTAAACTGAATGTCCTTCCATGCAAGATTAAGAAGTAGCAACGCCAAGCTGGCTGCCAAACTTAATTTTTTTCCTCTTTTACCACACTGCAAACATTTGAAATGTGGGAGCCCCAAGTCAGGGCTTCCCTGGGCAAGTAGAGAAAGGGAGACTCAGAGTAGAACTATGCACAGTGTCCAAGGTGGCACAGGGACCCAGCAGCCATCTCCAGCCTCAGAGGGGACAGGAAGGTGATCCACAGGGCTGTCGATGTGGGCACCATCACTGACCTGCCCCCCCATTAGGGAGGACAAGGGAGGGTCCAGAGGAGGCAGGATCCCAGCTCCTGTCACCTCCTGGGTTTTCCTGAGGACTCTGACATCGTGAAAGAAAAGCCTGCACCCTGGCAGCAGCCCCGCCCTCTGCTGTTGCACTCACAGACACACGATGAGGTGACCATGAGGTGACCCGACCAATGTAGGTGCAGCGCGGACCCCTGAAAGCAGGCGCCTTCCCCAGGAGGACAGAAAGGGAGCCCACACTTGGGGAGTGGTAGCCGGCGCCAGCCTGCTGGAGCCTTCCAGGTCACTGTGATCCGGTGAGATGACAGGGGAGGGGACGTGACTTGCCCAAGATCACACAGCTCAGCCCTGGGCCCAGCAGACACAGTCATCTGCTCTCTGGAAGTGCAGGCTCCATGCCACGCGAAGCATGGTAAGTATTGATTAAGCACCCTGCAAAGCCACAGATGGGGCTAATATTACTCTTCCCCAGGTGAGGGGTTGCAGGCTGCAGCAAGGGGTGGTGAGTACAGAGGTCACAAAGCAGTGGCAGATGCAGTAACACACACCTGTAAGTCCAGCTACTCAGGAGGCTGAGGCAGGAGGATCCCAAGTTTGAGGTCAGCCTGGGCTACTGAGATCTTGACTCAAAATAAACTTTGAAAAGGGGCTGTGGATGTGGCTCAGTGGCTGATTGCTTACCTAGCACATGTGAGGCCCTGAGTTCTACACCTGGTATGGCAAAAGAAAAAAAGGGGCAAGGGCCAGGGATTTAGATCAGCCTGCCTCAAAAGTGCAAGGTCCAGAGTTCAATCCCGGTACAAAAAAAAAAAGAAAAGAAAAAAAGGGTCAAAGTGGGCTTCCCACTCAGGTCTGGCTGGCTCCAGGTGCTGGCTCACCCTGGCCCCCAGCCTGTGTGCTGCTCACCCTGGTCCCCTCTGCCCTGCCCATCCCTCCACCCAGGCCCCTGGGTTCTCTGCCTTCCGTCTACACTGTGGTGCCAGCCAGGCTTGGTCTGAGCCCCCTGCCCCTCGCTGTCCCTGCACCACTCAGCTTCTGGCGGATTCTACAAAATGCACTGGTTACAGCCTTGTGCTTGGGGCAGCAAGAGTTGATCCAGCCTCAGCTCAAGCACAGCCTCTCTGGGCCTCAGTTTCCCCATCCACACATGGTGATAACAGCGCTGACCGTGGAAGGTTGTTACCAGGGTGCAGAGGAAAATGTCCGGAGTCCCACGGGCCCCACTCCTCACACCTGGTCCTCCGCAGGGTGAGAAAGGACCCAGTGCCCAGGCAGCTGAGCTGTGCCCCTCTAGGAGAAAGGGGAGCTGAGGCCAACTGGCCACAGGAGAAACTGTCCATCCTGTTCCTCAGACCCTGGGAGACCTGGCTCCCTCCTCTCTGGGAATCCGGGGTGCCCACATCTCCCGCCCTGAGTGTATAGCTTCAACTTCAGAGCCACCTTCCTCCTGTGTGACCTTCAGCAAGCTACTTCACCTCTGTGGTCCCTGCATGCCTCATCTCTAGGTAAAGCTAAAAGCAGAGCTCACCACATTAGAGTGTGATGAGGATAAATGGGATCCTGCCCACTGTGCCCAGCGCAGACTGAATAACCGATAAGGGTGGGCCGGCTCCAGGCCCCAGTGGTCCTCCCCATGTCCTCCAGGACCCCCACCTCCGCCTCATCCTGTCCTTTGTCTCCAACCCTGCACCAGAGGACAAGTGGGCCAGCACAGTGGCCCCAGAGCCACGCAGAGCTGGGCTGGGGCCTGCCAGGCTCTGTCAGGTTCACAGACTCCTCTGGCTCAGTCGTCCAGTTGCAAAAAGCAATGCGTACCTGCAGGTGGTCCTGAGGGTCAGATGTGATGGTCCCGAAAGTGCATGCCACACAGTGTGTGCTCAGTGAACTGTCGCTCCCCCACACCTCCCTCCTCTGCCCTTGGAATCCCACTGCCCTCCCCTGCGGCCAACACTGAGCCATTGCAGAAGCCGCGCTCAGCATTTCCTCTCCACCACCAGAGCTGCTCACTAGGAACAGAGTGCTTTAGGCTGATCGATTCCTATCATCCTTGTGGTGACCTCAGAGGAAGATGCTATTATTCCTATTTTAGAAGTAAGAAAACCAAGGCACAGAGAGGTTCAGGAACTTGCTCAAGGCCACACAGCCTCTATGTGGCAGATCCAGGTTCTGGACCCGGGCAGTAAGCCCCAGAGCATCACTGATGAAGTGCTCTGCCCTCCTGCCTCAAAGGAACACTACACACACGTTTGCTTCAACTTGATAACCCTGTCTGGTCCCACTATGTGCCAGGTTCTAGGAAGCAAGTCCTATCCGGCAAGGAGAAACTAGAGCCAGACTCCAAAGGCTTCTTTTCCAGTGCAGCCTCAGCTCTCTGCATGGTGGTGGCCTTCAGCCCTTGGCCTCCCGTGGCTTCTAGGGTCCTGCTCTGCCGTACACTAGTCCTCCACACTTGCTTGTTCAGTTACTTTTGGGGGGGTACTGGGGATTGAGCCTGAGAGCACTGTACCCCTGAGCTACATCCCCAGCACTTTTTATTTTGAGTCGAGGTCTTGATAAGTTGCTAAGTAACCCAGGCTGGGCTGGAACTCATGATCCTCCTGCCTCAGGCTCCCAAGCAGCTAGGACTGCAGGCATGCGCCACCATGCTCTGCATTACTATTAACTGCACACCTGCTAGGGGTCAGACACAGGCCTTGAGCTCACTCAACTCATGGATCAGCTGGCAGATGCTCTATAGATAATACAAGATGTGATTGAAAAACATGGTGAATGTTTACATTTAAAAATTTATTACAGTAAAAGACACATTGCCATTTATCCACCCTTCAAATACTTCTCACTGTGAATACACTTATCCCATCATTCTTGCTTTTTTCTGAAGCAGTTCTGGAAATCCTCTTCCCTGAGTGATTTTAGTTGCACTGTTGCAGCTACCTTGATGTCCTGGATTAATCCAAAATGTTTCCCTTTTGTGGTCATTTTGACTTTGGAGAAGTACTGAAAGTCACATGGTGCCGAATCGGGTGAATCAAGTGGATGAGGACATTGTGTCATGTTTTTAGGAGCCTGCCTTTTTGTTGGATGGTGCTCGGCAGCAGCATTCATTGTATTCTTTTAATCACACCTCATAAAGACACTCACGAAAGAGGACTTCCAGAGCTGCTTCAGGAAGTGGCAAGAATGATGGGACTAGTGTGTTCAAAGAGAGGGGAGTATTCTGAGGGGGATTAATGGCAGTGTGTCTTTTTTTTTTTTTTTGGTACCGGGGATCGAACTCTGGTCCTTGCGCTTGTGCAGCAGGTGGCGAAACCACTGAGCTAAATCCCCGGCCCGGCAGTGTGTCTTTTATTGTAACAAATTTTTTAGAATTTAAATATTCACTGCATATTTTGATCATATATGTAAGCATCTGCTTACAGGCGGGCAGCTATAAGTTGAGCTAAGTGGTTTGAGGGAAAAGAATGAAGTGTGTGAGAGAGAAGGGAGGGGCTCTAGTTTGGGGGGGGGTCTCCACAGGGAAGCTAAGACTTGCATGATAAAGAGGTAGGGGTCAGGAAAATTGTGCATCTACGTGAAAATTGGGGGTAGAACTTTCCAGAAGGAGTCTGGTGTGTGGAGAATCTGTACAAGGCCCTGTCACAGCAGTGAAGCTGGCAGGAGGGATCTGTCATCTGCCTGGGATGAGGAGCCAGAGACAAGAGGCAGTGAGGGCTGTGAGTCCCCTCTTCAGGGCCATAGGAAGTAGGTGGGAAGGTGGGACTTTGCTTGGTTTAGTCTTTTAAGTTTTCATGTGAAACCCTGAAGATAAATAGGAATAATACGATAAACCTATGTGTGTCTGCCACCAAGCTTAAGAAGTCAAACACCCCTAACAGGGTCCAGTGACACCTGGCCACGTCAGCCTCCAAGGTCTGCCACGTCCACAGCGTGGGTCACGTGTGACGAGATGTGTTAAGCTGGTTTCTGTGGCTGCTCTGTGACACAGCAGAAGCGGGAGGTGGGCAAGGAGGAAATGGTGGAGGCAGAGCTGGAGGGAAGGAAAGGTACCGGTCCATTCTGAGCAGAGGCCCCAAGGCTTGCCAGCTGACTGGATGGTGCTGGGGTGGGGACATCAAGAGTGACAGGTAAGGAGGGAAGAGGGAGAGGACCGGGTTTCAGGAGCGACAGTTCCTAGAGCCGGCCAGAGGGGCCACTGTGTCACATCCGGGCCTCCCAGAGCTTGGGGCTGAGCAGGAACCCGGATGGGGGCAGGTGCGGCTGGGTGAGGGTGCAAACCCGAAGTGTGAGCGTCTCAGGCCAGACCTGACCCCAGCCAGAGATGAGTGGCTCACCATGCAGCCCTCAAAAAGAGGAGCGATCTCTTTGTGGATTTGGCTGTGTGGGGCTCCTGGATGGTTTTTTTTTTTTGATACCAGGGGTCGAACTCAGGACCTTGCGCTTACAAGCAGGCAAGGTGCCTGGATGTATTTTTAAGTGAAAAAAGGCAACAGCGATGAAAGTGAGTAGAGAAGCTACCAATTGCGTGAAAAGGGAGAGGAGAGAAATTTATAGATACGCATATTTGCTTGTTGCTGCTTGTCTCTGGATGGAGACCCAGGAAACGGGTGACAGTGGCTGCCTCCAGGGAGGGGAAGCAGGTGGCTGGGGATGGGGTGGGAGGAAGAATTCTCACTGTTTTTTGGTTGTGTCTTTTTAATTTGGGAACCATATGAATGTATTACCTATGGAAAAAATATGCATGAAAAGTTTTAAAATTAGTGCGTACATATGTGTGTTTTTCAGAGAAGAATCATAGCATTCATAAAGTCCTCTGCAAGCTCTACGACCCCAGAAAGTCGGAGAACGCCTTGGGCTGTGTGGCTCTAGGGAAATGTCTTAACCTCTCTGAGTCACACCCATAAAATAGGGAAGAATGGCACCATGGGATAGGTGTGCTGCAGAGACTGACAGCAGAGAGCAGGGGCTTATAGACTGTAAAGCACCGGGCCCTTCTTGAAGGGGCTGACTTACCACCTGCCCCCCCCACCGCCCAGTCTCCCCGCTGCCCCCTGCCTTCTCTGAGTCCCCTGTTGTCCTCCCATCTTGGCCTGGTCCCTGTCTTGCTCCTTGAATCCTCCAGGCCCCTTCGGTGGCCTGCCCAGTCCCACCTGTGTGCCACATGCCTTACAGAGCTCACGCTCGGCCACCAGCCATGGGCTGCTTTTCTCTTTTCCCGGAGCCTCCCTGTGAGGTCATTCAGTCCTGTGGTTTAAAATACCTCCGGGCTGGCGACATCCCCTGAGCTCCTGCCCCGGGTCTCCTCCCTGTCCAAGGGGCGTCTCAAAGCCGCTCTGCTAAGAGCGCGACGACACCCCATCCTCACCCTTCCCACCGCGGTCTGTGATCCCCCACACACCCAGGAGCAATAATAGTGACATCTCGAGCAAGCACAGCTTTGAGCCTGCCAGGAAGGTACACTGCCATCCCACAGGGCACAGGAGCTGATCCTCAGCGCGAGCCTGGGGACGGACCCTGGACGCTGACCTCGCACACACTGAAGCCCGCACTCAGGGCCACAAGTCTGCCCAGACAAGCCCCCAGCCTCCTCCTGGCCTCTTTCTGGCCTGAGACTTGTGATGCCCCTCAGCTCCCAGCGCCTGGGGCTGCCCAGCCCTTGGTGGGGTCTGGTCCCCTCTGACCTCAGCCCTTCCTTCCCACCCCACACTCGACACATGGCCACATAGGCCTTTCTCCTGTCCCTGCAACAGTCCAAGTTCATTCCTATCCCCGTGCTTGAGGTGGGCTGCTCCTTCCGGCCAAATTTCCTTCCCCAAGGCACCACAGCTCACACTTCCCTACCGGCCCTCTCTGTCCTGTCCTGATCTTCCTCGAAGCCGTGTGGATCCAACCGATGGCATCTGTGAGGTTCTGAGGGCCGGGACCTTGACTCTGTTCACCCTGAATCCCATAGCCTGGCGCATAGTAGATGCTTCATGAACATCTGACGATTCCCAAGGACACGAGACACTTGCAGCCTGTCATAATCCCGGTGAAGGGCCTGAGCAGGGCGATGTCACAGAATGTGACCAAGGAGAAGCTATTTTTGACACCACAGTCAGGGAGCACCTCTCAGTGGAGGCGGCCCCGAGCGGAGACCAGAAGGAGACCTTCTGTGTCACTGCACAGAGGGACAGCGGACAGGACACCCGAGTCCATCCTGTCTCTGACTCACCTTCCATGGGACACTGGTTTCTTCCCAGGTGCCCTCCAGTGTCCTGAGGTGGACAGGCATCCTGGGCCTAAGGTCTTGGCCCCTGGAAGAAGCTCCAGGGATGAGGGCAAGGGCCTAGGAGAGAGGGCACAGGAGACCAAGGCCTTGGAGGTGGCAGAGAAAGTGGCAGGAATGGTAAGTTCCGCTCTGGCCCCAACTCTCCTGCTCCTTCACAGCCAAAAGTCTATCACTAACAGAACACTTGCCAAGCACTGGCAAAGTTCTTGCTGCTTCCTCTGCCTCTCTGACCATCTCCCTGCTGGCTCCTAAGGCCATAGAGTCTCTAACTCCAGTCAGCCCCCTCATCGACCCATCCAGCCATCCATCCTGCCATCCATCCATCCTTCCATCTACACACTCATCCACTCATGCATGATCCATCCATCCACCCACCCATCCATCTACCCATCCATCCATGTATCCATCCACCCATCCATGCACCCAGCCAGCCAGCCAGCCAGCCACCCATGCATCCATTCACCATCCCAAATGTGTCCTGAGCTGGAACAGCATCTGCCTCCCTGCCTGCTGTGTCTCCAGCATGGCACAGCACCGAGCCTGAGATGGTGCTCTGCCAATAACTATTGAATGAATGAATATTGATTTATTATTATTATTATTTTGGTACCAAGGCTCGAACTTGGGACCTTGCGCTTGTGAGGCAGGTGGTGGAACCACTGAGCTAAATCCCCGCCTGAATGAATGAATATTTATTGAGCCCCTTCTATGTCCTGGGGGAAGAGAAGTGAATAGGACACAGCCCTGCTTTTCTGAGCTCAGTGTCCTGTGTAAGGACAGAAGTCAAAGGGTCCAAACAGCCAGGGGTACAGAGAGAAGGTCTGCAAAAAGATGTGAGGTGAGCCAGAGAACAAAGACAAACTTGGGTTGGGCTGAGTAGGAAATCTGGCCCAGGCAGGGCCAGGACTCCAGGAGGGCTGGCTGACCTGGACAGCTGGGAGGCACTGGCTGGGTGGGCTCCTGAGACTACCGGAGAGGGGGACAGCTTTGGGGGCAGACAGCATTTTCTGGGGTTCACGGCTCTTATATTCTTAGGGACCCAATGTCCAGGAAAAAGGAACCTACCCAGCCACCGACAGGATTTCTACCCAGGGCAGCAGCTTTCAAACTCTTCAACCAAGACCAAGAGTGAAAGCAAACAATTGCTTGTTACTGCTACTTACTATGACATATGTGTCACAAAATATTTACTCTCGCTACATACATACTTTTGAAATGCTCTTTTTTATTTCAGTTTTAAATGACAACTAGTGCAGAGCTGAGGATGTAGCTCAGTAGTAGAGCCCTTGCCTTGCATGCATGAGGGCCTAGGTTTGTTTCCTGGCATCACCAAGAAGAAAAAAGTAGTGCAACTCAATCAATGTCCCAGCCCACAAGTGAGAGAACCAGTAGAAATGGTGACCTAGGGCTTGTTTTGGAGCTGCTCTGGGAGCATGACGGTAGGCTTCACTGGCTGAGGCCGAGGGATATTGCAGCAATTTGTTCCACCTCTTGGCTCCCAGCACCTCCACACTTAAGACAACAGAGACCAGAGACTCCATGAGTTCTGGGTGCAAATCCTTCCCCCAGCCCTGTGTTAGAACTCTGCTCTGAATGACACCCAGCAGGTTTCATTCACCCATTACTCACACAACTCCCAGGACGGGGAGCTCACCCCTTCCTAGGTAAGTAACGCCTTTGGCTGGGTGGGTGAGACTTTTGTGCTATCGATGTGTGCAGTAACTAACTTCCTCCCATGGCTGGCTGCCCATGCTCCTCTCTGTGCACCGGCCCCTGGTCTCAGCGACCCGGGATGGCTCCAGCATGCAACCACGGCCCTGTCTCTGCGCTGCCTCGTCCCCTCTCTGCTCACTGTCCAGTCACTGACCCATGTCGGGGGACAGTCCTGGGAGCCCAGCCAGAGAGAGGTTCTTCCAAGGTCAGGTGCCATCAGGATCTGCAGCTGCACAGCCCAGTGCCTGTGCTCAGCCAGCCCCACCCCCACCCAGCAAGTCCGGGGGGGGCCTGGGGAAGGACTGGGGGTAGGGTGCCACGTGGACTCTGAAGGTAATGGGTGCTGGGTGGAGCAGGGCCTGGAAACCTGCTGTCACCCCCTGAGTGGTCCAGTCCCAAAGTAGATGACATCAAAAACTGGCCAGGACACATTCACAGCCTCTCAGGCTTACGGGTCTTCCAGGCAACCCTGTCGCAGGGGCACAAGGCCAACATGAGGGGTCAAGGGATGCAAATTCAGAGAGGTAAGACTGCTCAGGGAAAAGCCTCTCAGGGGTGTGGCTGGACTGGAACCTAGATCTTTTCCCATCATGGACCTCAGCCAGGATTCCAGAGGCCAGAAAGCCAGGGAGGGGTGTGCACAGATGGGGCTCCCCTCCTGACCCCCATCAGGGGGTCATTTTTCCCCAGGGTGATCCACGGGACTTTAACGCTCGAGGGGCAGAGGCCTTGGGCTCCTTCTCAGTCTGGGGTGAGGATGGGCAGCCTGGGGCCAACTCTGCCACCAACTTGAGGCTGAGCAAACCCCTGGCCTCCGCCGGAATCTCCTATCAGGAGACAAGATCAGCTCCCCACAGCACATGCGTCCCCTCCACTCTGTCCTATCTGAGGCCCCCGCCTGTCCCTGCAGCCTGGTGGAGCCGGGCTGGGCTCTGGCAGTGGAGAGGACAACTGAGGGAAGAAGCCAAGCATATCCACACACCCTGCACTGGCCCCCGCTCACCTTGCACAGAGCTTCCCGGGGGACAGTGACCTGGGCAAGGTCATATGGGGTCGGGGTCGGTGGGTGCCTGAATACCCTCCCCGCCGCCATGACAAGGGGCTGCCCCTCCTCCCCGATCTCCAATCCAGAGACTCTCCCAGGAGAGGGGAATTAGATCCTCCTCCTTGAGAGAGGAGGGTGTCAGCAGCCCTGGTGGCCATCAGGAGGCAGAGTCAGGAGTAGCTCAGGTTCAGTTTCAGCCCTACCTCTACTGCTGTGTGACCTTGGGCAAACCCCTTGTGGTCTCTGGGCTCAGTTTCTTCATCTCCTATAAGAGGTGATGGAGAAAAGAGAGACACAGGAGAGGGCCGGGGCTGCCTGGGAACACTGGGGAGAGTTTTCTCCCTCATTCCAGTGCCAGGCAGCTCCTATGCCCACTGCACCCCAACACCCAGCTCTGCTCTGCCCTGCTGGGGGCCCTGCTACCCTCTCCATGCCTAGACCAAAGCTCCCAGCTGTGGGTCACCATGGCAATGCTGCCGCCTCTCTGCGCAGCCCCTGCTCAGGAAGGGAACGCCAAGAACCACCTTCCTGGTGGCCCCTAGGGAGCCGCTCCATGGCCTGACAATGCCTCTCACGCTCACCTCCACTCCCTTGGCTGCTGAGTCCAGTCAAGGACTGGCCAGGTCTCCATGGGGAGGAGCGGGTGAGTTGTCACAGTGCCCTTCCTTCTTCGGAGGCCACACCGAGGGTGCGGGGGTGGGGGGGGACTGAAAATGAGGACACAGATGGGACAAAAGATACGTGGCTTCTCCACCTGTGGGGCCTCAGGAAAACCCTGGTTTCTCACTGAGGCTCAGTCTTCTCATCTGAAAAATGGGGGTGGTGTTCTCCCAGGGTCAGTGGAGAAGATTAAGAAAAACCATAAATCTAAAACCCAGCACTGAGCCCACAAGAGGAACTAGTCTCCCCCCCCCTCCCGTGGCAACGCTCCCAAGTAAGCCTCTTCCTCACCCCAGGCGCTAAGCAATAGCACCGGCAACCCCGTGGGTCTGTGGGGAGCATGCGTGCTCATGCACCGGGAGGAGGCCAGGAATGGGGGCGGAGGTGGCCAAGCCCCAGCGCCTTCCCCCCATTTCCCTGGTCTGGATGTCCTGAAAAAGAACCATGATCTAAACTTAGGCAAACCCCAGCTGCTCAAATCTAGTCCCAGACACGTGCTCACCTGTTGTCAGCAGCCACTCCCCTTTGCCAAGCCTCAGTTTCCCCTTCTGTAAATGAGAACCACCCATACCCCTAGTCTTCCAGGACCCTCTAGGACCCGCTTCCGGGAGCCGCATGGGCAGTGAGACTCGGGTCTCGGGGAGAAGTGGGGGTCAAGACCCAGATTTCAGCGCAGCGTGAACCCCCTGCCCCCACGCCGCACCCCACCCACCGCCCCCTGCGCCCAGTGCGCGTGCGCCCGCAGGAGCTCGCGTGTGTGACTCAAGCGCTATTCATAGCTGAGCTCTACCAGCTGCAGCGTCACAAGCAGAGGGGCCTCAGCCCATATTATTATTTCAATTACCATCTGAATTAAAAGTTTGAGCAGCGATCAGCCCACGTAGCGAAGGGAAGAGAGAGCAGGAGAAAAATAAAGATGAAAAGGAGAAGAAGGGCTGAGTCTGGAGATCCCCCACACCCCAAGGAAGGCCGAGGCCGCGCAGGAGGCTTAAAGGTTATGCCAACCCCCAGGATTCCTGCCCGCCCCCTGCCAGGGCTCAGGGTCCCGGTGAGGATGGGAGGAGCTTTTTTCCATGACAGCCCAATGGCGGGAACATGTCCGTCCAGATTCTTTGGATGGGGAGACCACGCTCAGAGAGGGTGACTGTCTGGGGTCACAGAGCCAGGCCCAAGGTGGCCTCTTCCAGGCAGGTCCCACTGTTCCCCGTGTGACACTGACCCCGGCGGGAGGTCCCCAGGCAGGGCAAAGACCGAAGTGGCCTGCGCTCCCCGGTGGTTTCCCTCCCTGTTCCCCGAGCCAGGCTCTCCCCCCGAGAGCCCTCCCTGCAGCCCTCACTCTCCCAGCCTTCTGTACCCCCACTGCCACATCTCAGGCCACCATCGGCCCACAGGCTCCTCCCTGGCCAAAGGTACAGGGGACACAGCCCTGGGCTGAAGCAGCCTGGCTGGAATTGGAGCCTCTGAACACTTTTGGGCAGGTCTCTCCCTGTCTCCCAGCCTCAGTCTCCCCATCTGTAACACGAGTCCTCCCCTTCTGTGCTCGTCTGGTCTGTCTTCAGAACACAGCCCCCAGAGGATCCCTGAGGGGGTGTCATGCTGTGAAGGCAGCTAGACCTTCTCCTGCCAAGCCCCAGCCTAGGGGAGAAATATTTTCCACTTTTCCCAGGGAAGCCCCAAAGACAGCCCCTGAGAGTCAGAGGGGTCTAAACTCAAACCCAAGCTCCTCCACTTTTCCTCACTGTGTGACCCTGGGCAAATCATCACACAGACTCTCTGGGCCCTGGCGTCTCCATTGCTAACTGTTAAGCTTTCAGCCCAGTGCGTGGTAAGGCAAACCACATTTCCTAGCTGGAAAGCGGGTAGGTTAGGGTAGGCACTGCTTCCCAGTGCCTCCTTGGGAAATATCAAAGGCGCTGGGATTTAGGATAGGGGGATGCCATTCAGCCTCACCTACAAAGTAGGAGTCACTAGTTAGAGTTAGGGTTAGGGTTTCCTGGTTCTGTTTGAATAGCCCTGGGAATGAGGAGCTCACAATTTCACCAAATATCCACAGCTATGCCCCATCTTTCTCTGCCTCCAGCTCTGGAAATTTTCTAGCATGGGCCATAACCTTCCAGTTTAACCCCAAGTCCAGCCAGTCCCAGCCTGGGACTTCCTGAAAGGGGGTCTCAAAGGAACCTCAAAAGAATTCCTCAAACAGATGAAGGTTGGGGGAGGTGCTAATGCCCTGGGTGGTGGGGAAAGGCGACCGGGGGCAGGGAGGGCCTGGGGAGGAAGCCTGAGCTGGTTCCTTGGAGCTCTGGGTCCTGCCTGGGCTTGCCACAGTGTTCCACGGGGTGGGCATATTCTCAGGTCTGTGCCCAGGGAGGGCTGGGAGCCAGGCACCCTAGGTTCGGGCCTTGGCTCTGCTTTCTCCATCCCTCAACTATCACTGTGACCTGGGGGGGGCCACTTCCCCCTCGACCTGTCTCCACTTTTGTAAGATGAAGGCATCAGACCAGTGAGGTGAGCCCCAAGCCTTCTGTGAATGAAGCCACCTTCCCACTCCAACTTCCTGTCTCCGGCCTTGGCTGGGGTGTCTCCCATCTCCGGCCAGTGTGCTGGGAGGCACAGGCCCCCAGGTGTCTCCTTCCCTGGGCCCTCTGCTAGGAGGCGGCCTTGAGGGTCCTATCATCCCCATTTTGCAGGTGAGGAGACGGGCAGAAGGAGGTGACAGCACTTTCTCAAGGTCACAGGGAGCCACTCCAAATGCAGGGGCCCCTCTGGATGCAGAAGAGCTGGAGCACTTAAGGCCTCTTTTTTCGGGAGTCAGCAAGACCTTGAGTGACCAGTGTTCTCTAGACAGATGTGAACTCGGCACGGGAGGAGGAGGGGCCTGGCCAAGGTCACAGAGCACGGCAATGACAAATCAAGGTCTTCAGCCTCCCAAGCCTCACTTAGCCCAGGAGACAGTAGCGTGGCCTGACTTTGGACCTGGGTCCTAAAATCTCTCAGGACTGGGACCTTGTCCTGCTTCTAGACCTTATGTGGCTGCCCACAGAAGCCCCTGGGCCTGCGACTGAGGTGGGAAGGGTGAGGCGAAGACAGGAAAGAAAGTTGCGGGCTGGCCCCAGCTGCCTCAGCCCCTGTCCCTCCCTCTCCCCTCGCCAGGGGGAGCGGTGATGTAATGCGCTCGGCTTGCGTCCCAGTGCCAATCTCAGAAGAGAGACGACAGATTGCGTGAGCCAAATTTGGCATCCTAGGGGGAGAGGCACGAAAAGTAGAGATGTGGAGGAGAAGAGAGGAGCTTGTGGAGGTGCTGAAGAAGCCCCTCCCCTGCAGACCCCAGGGTGCCACCCTCCTTCGAAGCAGGCCCCCCAGCTGCTTCTGGGTCAGCCTGGCCGGAGTCTCCCCTGTTCTCTCCCCAGGCCCAGTGCAGCTGCTCCCCGATACCCCCCCCCCCCGCTCGGCTCAGCTCGACTCGGCTGCCAGTCCTGCCCTCCCACCCCCACCCCAACACACCGCTCCAGCTCCGTTTCCCACCGCCGCTAGTTTCCTGGTTACCATGCTGCTGGTTGTCATGCCGCTTCCATGTCCTCGTGACTCAGTGGTCCCCGCAGAGGGGCCCCTCCTCCTCACACCCCCCTCAGCACTCACCCCCGCCTCCCCCAGATCCACATTAAGAACCAGCTTGCCCTGTAAACCAGCTCAGTTCCTCCTCCTTCCTTCAGATCCAAGGCTTGGGAATCTTTCCATAGCACCCTACGCTACTTCGTTCCTACTGTGCTCCTGGCTCCCAAAAGGACGGACGGCTCAACACGACGACTCAGCACCTCGGCAAAGTCAGGGCCATCACCCCATTCTCCAGTTGAAGAAACTGAGGTTCAGAGAAGTCAAGCCAGCTGTCCAAGGTCACTCCGGCAGAAACCCATGGCCAGTTCTGTCTGGTCACAGTCACCTCAAAGGTTTTTTTCTGGGAAAGGAGATCTCTTTTCAAGAGGAGCCCAAGGGGTCATGAGGAATAACTCCCAAACCCCAGATCCCTGCTCTGACTCCTGGATCCTCCTGCCTTTATCAGCCCCCTGTTTCCAGCCATATTTCTCTTACCCCCCCCCCCATTTTGCTATTCATCTTCTTTAAGATAAATGAGTCCTCACCCCATCTCCCAGCCCTTCCCCGAGTCTGGGAACAGCCTCCTGCTCACGGAACCCATTGGAGGTCAGTGGGGCAGCGGGGACGTTCCCATTCCCCCGATGTGGAAGTTGAGGCTGAAGGAGGAGGGTGACCTGCCCAGCATTGTCTTCTTGGCTGAGCTAATTTCTGAGTGCCTGTATGGAGGATTCGTGAGGCTGGCTGCCCAGTATGGAAAACCCCAGAAAGAGTCCTTCCTTCCAGTGGAGACTACAGTCGAATGTTCTAGGCAGACGCCTCCGGGCTCCAGCTTGGCTCAATGGCCAGCAGCCCTTGTCCCTATCCCTTATCCCTGCTCCCCTATTCTTCCATTGCTCCCCGAACCAGAGGGCAAGCCAGGGCCACGGCATGACGCCTGGGGCCTAACAGCCCCCAAAGGGCTGGAGCTGGGGAGGTCACAGGACTGAAGGGGAGGAGCACAGATGTCACACCCTTCCCTCTGTCCCTGTGGCCTTCAACCTGCTGATGCCCTGCTACTCTCCCTAAGGCCTCTGTTCATCACCAGAGCCCAGCCACCTGCCTCCCCTGGCCTCTGCCACACTGCGGCCTTCCTGTCCCTTCCGGTCGTCTAGACACAGTGGGCAGAGTGTGGGTGGGGGACATTCTGCAGGTGGCAGGGCAAGTTCTCCCTGATCAGGGACTCATCACATGGCTCTTCCTTGGGAAAGAAAAAGCAGTCTCTTCCTCACTCCCCAGCCTCAGTTTCCATCCCTGTTACAGGTGAGGTGCTGGATCTCTGACCACTCTCTCTGGGGTTGCCTGGCACAAAGTAGATATGCTCAAAATACAAGAAGAGGGATTTTTGTCAAATCAAAAGGCCATTTGCAAAAAAGCTGCAGGTTGGGAGATGGGAAAGAGAGACACCCCCAAGCCCCCTACACCTTGCTACAAGTCAGCTGCCTTGAAGCTCTGGGGCATGACAACGGGGGTGGGTGGAAGCAGCTGAGGGTCATGGCCAGGGCAGGAGGTTAAGATGTCTTTTCTGCCTCTTCTCTCCTCCAAACCCATCGACCACCGACGGACACCCGGACAGCGCACACCAGCTCTGGGAGTCATGAGACCAAACGCGCGCGGGACAGCCGGACCCGGGTCGGGTATCAGGTGCGGAGCGGGCGGCCGGGACGCACAGACAGGAGCGCGGGGACGGACGCTTACCGCGGGGCAGAGAGGGTTCCACGAGTGTCCGGAGGCGCGGGCGGCTACATCCCCCGGCGTCTGGGCGGGAGCGGGGAGCTGGCGCCCCTCGCCGCGCGGGTCAGTCCGCGCCTGTCCGAGGTCTCCGCGCCGTCCCGCGCCGCTCCCCGCGCGCCCAACTTTCAGCGCCGCCCCGCGCTGCGCCCTGGGCGCTGCCGGGGCGTCAGCATCGTCGGCCCGGGCCGGGCTCGGAGCGCGGGGTCCGGGGCCCGGGGCGCCCCGCCGCCCGCGCTCGCGGCCCCCGCTGTCCCTCTCTGTTAGCTCTCCTCGAGCCCCGCTGCGCTGCTGCCCAGCCCGCAACCCTCGTAGCCACTTGGCCTGGGGTCGCCTCCTCGCTCCCGCCACCTGCGCCCTCGCTGCCCGCTCCTACCCGCCACCCGGGCTCAGTCCCTCTCCGGTGGGCCTAGCCTCCCCTGGCTCTGTCGCTGTCGTCCAGCGGGGTCCCTGTCGCCTCTCCCAGGTCTCTGTGCTGCCTCTGTCCCCTGCGCGTCCCGGCCTGTCTCCCTGGAAGTCTCTGTCCTTCCCTGTCCTCCCTCCCGCTCTTGGGGCGCCCCCTCTGTCTGGAACCCCAGCCCCCGCCTCCGCCCGTCCCCGGCTCGCCCGGGAGCCCGAGCTCCCGCCGCCCGCGGCGCGCCGAGAACTCCCAACTCCCGAACGCCGCCCCGCGCCGCGACACTTTCGCCCCTCCTCACACGTGACCCGCGCCCCGCAGCGAAGCCGCGCGCGCCCCCAGCCGGGAGCCCTCGGCCGCCAGCGGGGCCAGACCCTGCTGGGTCCCTTGCGTCGACCCGGGCGTCAAACCTGCTCCCGCAGGGCGCGTGGCGTGGGTCAGGGGTCTGGGCTGGGGGCTGCCCGGCTCCGCTCCTGCCCCAGATCCTGGCCGGGTTTTCCTCTGCGCCCCACGAGCGCGCCTCCTAGAATCCGTTCCGCGTATCCGCTCCGGGCTTTTCCAGCCCCCCGGGGGGCTGGTGGCGAGGGCTGCTCGGGACCTAGGAGGGTTGGGTGGGAGCGAGCGGTAGGCGGCCTGGGGTCGCAGGGCTCCTGTTCCTCTATTTGGGGGTTCTCCTTCCCTTCCGACGGGCCAGGATTCGGGACCTTAAGCACCTGCTGCAGGAAACCGAGGTGGCCCTACCTGAAGGAGCCTAGTGCTCACCTGTCAGCCCCGGTCTGCTTTACAGATCCGCAGACTGAGAGCACCAGAGGGTCTGTCCAAGGTCACCTGGAGGTGGCAGAGCCAGACTAAACCCCAGTCTCGTGTTCTCTGCCAGCCCCCATTTCTGGGTCTCATTAAGCTGTCTTCATAAGGGAGGATAGGCCCTTCTCCCCCTGGCAGCGCCAGTGTGCCCCAGAGTCTGGGCCCCGCATGCAAGCAACCCCAGCACCCCACGGTCCCTGGGGAGCCGGCTACATCGTGGCTATTCTACCACTTCACTCTCCGAAGAGGCTGGAGAGACGGTGCTTCTCTCTCCCAGGGGCAGGCGCAGAAAACGCTTGCAGCTAGACAGACAGCCCTAGAACTTTCCTGGGAGCCTGGCCATCTCTGGTTCAGAGGGAGACAGGTGGAGAGCTGGGTGAATTTGAAGTCCCTCCCCTCTTCCTCCCAGCTGATCCCCAAGGACAGGTCCGCTGTGACTATTGCCTTCCTGGTGCACTCTCCCCACCCCAAGGGGCCCAGGCCAACTCCTCAGCCCCACCTTATCCTGCATGCCACATACCCACATGTACACCCCGGTTCCCACAGGTACCAGAACACACCAGATGCCTCCACACCTCTCTCCCTGTGAGTGCTGTTTCTCCTGCCTGAGATGCCCTTCTGCCTTTTTTGCCCAGAGATTTCCAGCTGTTCTCCAAGCCTGGCCTCTGTACCATGTCCCCAAGAAGGCCTTCTCATGCCACCAGCACAAATCATTCACCCCCACTCATTCACTCCCCTGGTCACCCTGTGTCAGCTCCTGGACTGGGTGTGAGCAGGGTTCTGTATGTACTCAATGAGCCTGCGAGTTAGGTCAACCGGGCTCAAAAGCACTGAGGAGCTATATGACCTTGGCTGAGTTCTTTATTTAACTTGTGTGTGAGGTGGGGACCCTAACACAACTCTGTCTCCCCCATGACCCTGCTTCGCCCTCAGGCAGGCAGCAGGACTGATGGCCCCTGGCGTGAATCTTCCACATGTGGGTGGATGGGGGGACCAGCAGGGCAAGTGCCTAGGTAGCAGGAGTGTATGCCTGGTGCCCTTGCAAAGGTGGGAAGCGGCAGGACGCAAGTGCAGCAAAGGACCACCAGTCTCATCCTTGGCCAGAGTCCTGGCCTGGTGGCTGCCCTGGGAGTGTGGGTACAGGGCAAGGAGAGAGCAGAGAAGAGGGATGTGGGGACAGGGATATCTAGATGCAAAGTGTCTACTCCAGCAAGATTGGTCCTCCAGCACCAGTTAACTGGGCTCACATTTGTGGTAGGAATGGGATCACCTGGCTGGGCCTGGGCTGCACCCTGGGGATAGCTGCTCCACCCTTGCAAATAGGGTGGTCTGAGAGGAAGTAAGGAGAAGCAGGGAGGGCAGCTCCAGGTGGGCAGAGGTTTGGGACAGGAAAGACAGTCCTTATTCCACCACTGAAAACGTGACCCTGGGCCACTCACCTTCTCTACTCTGTACCTTGGTCTCCTCATACGGCAAGTGGGAAGGAGAAAACCTGCTCTGGGCAGCTGTCTTGAGGATGATTAAAGATGAAAGGAGGACTCTGCCCTGGGCCAGCCCAGGTTTGAGTAGTTTCTGTCCCTGTTTGAAGTAGAGGGTGGGAAGGAACGATGTGAGACAGGTGTGGAGAGACCAGTGTGTGTGCATGTGTGTGGGCACATATGTGTGTGTGCACGTGTGTGTGTGTAAGGGCACTGGGAGGAAGGTTTGAGTGTCAGAACCTTTGCTTGTCTTCTCTGGGCCTCAGAGGCCTCCTCTGTCGTGGGACCTGTCTGGGCTGGCTCCATAAAGGCAAGTGGCCCTGGTAAGCACCCTCTCAATGGGCAAGGAGAGTGAGGCCCCATGGAGCTTGTGCCACTAGCCAAGCACTAGTCCAGGCCACTGCAGTCCCCCGTCTCACTTGATCCCTGCAAGAACTCTATGATGTAGGCCCTGTTATCAATGGGAAAACCGAGCCATGGGAACATTTTGAATGAGTGACCTGGGTGGTTAGAGAACTCTCTGGAAAAGAATAACAATCACGCTGAAGTTTGAGAGGGAATGATGGGCAATCCTTCATCCATCCATCCATCCATCCATCCATTTTACCAAAGCTCCCTGCCCAGTTCTCCTCTCCTGTTTGACCCCTACAAATCCATGAGGCAGAGGCTACAACTTCTCAGGAACTATACACAGAAAGGATGTGGCTTGCCTAGGGAGTGAGCAAATGTCTGAGCAAGGATTTGAACTTGGTTTCAACTCCAAGGTTCTGGAGGAAGGTCATTCCAGGCCACCTCAGCACTCAATACCCAGGCAGCTCTGGGAGCCTGCTCAGGGGTTGTGGTCCACAGGGTCCCTGAGAGGCTGTGCAAAGGGCTAGGAGGACAAGGCCAGGGGGACTGGAACCAGGCAGGTGACACAGCTGGGTAGGAGGGAGAAAGGGCCACTTGGAAGTGCCAGAGTTGGAGTCCAGAGTTTTAGACTAGAGAGAGTTCCTTAACAGCCAGCCAGCCTGTTCTGCAGATGAGGCAAACTGAGGCCACCCAGCTGCATAGATGAGAAATCGATCAGGACACAGCTGGCTGCCTTAGGACACCAAAGTCCTGGCAGCTCCAAAGGGCAAGGTCCAGAGGCAGAGAAAGGGATATTGGGGGTCCAGAGGGCCAGGAGCCATCCCCACAGGCCATGTCCTGGGGACTGAGGACTGTTGGGGTCTCTCCTGCCCTCCGCCCCCACCCCCCACCCCCCCAGCACTCAGTAGTCACCAGGGTGGAATATTTTAGCACCTATAGAAAAACCGCCACAGACGGCCGTGGCAGCTGTTGCTAAGGAGACGCTCCCAAAATAGCCCCCCTCCGCCAACCTTTCCCGCTGCTGCTCCTGCTGTGGGGAGGGGAGGAGGGCAGGCACCAAGGGGGGTCACATGAGCCCTGGCCCCAGGCTCACCCACCTACCCTTGTGGCCGCGGCCAAAGATGTGTAGAAGAGACAGGAGCTGCCCTGGGCGTGTCTGTGGCCTCCTGTATGCAGTCTTCAGGGGAAGGTCACCCAGGTGGAGGGGAGAGACAGAAGCACTGCCCTCGGTGCACTGTCACCCCCCCCCACGGCATTGTTCACAGTGGCTCACATCCACGAGCGCAGCGCAACACATGCCCACTTAGATCTGCGCACACACCAGCAAAGACACAAATAGATGCATGGTAAACACATATGCCACAAGTGCACAACACACACCTGCACGCACAGGCCACACAGCCATAAACACACATTTACATACACACGCTCAAGTACACATCCCAAGTGCACACAGACACTGTTGGATGCACACCAGGCATACATGCCAGTCACAACCATCACAACACGTGACACACATTCACAGAGACACACAACTGTCCAAGCATATGCCCAGCACGTGGGATCCAAAGGACATTCGTTACCCAATAGCCTGTGTCTCAGGGGCCAGGTCCTGGGATCCCAGACAGCCTCACTTACTGGGGAACTTCTACAACTCAGCCACAGGGCAGAGGGTGGGAGACATGTGCGGGTGCACGGGTGGAGGGTGCTGCCTTTGTGGTTCCCTCTAAGTCTGGGGACCAGAGCGTTCCTGACCTCTGGAGAGCTGCCCCGGGCCCATTCCGTGGGGAGGGGAACGTGGAGCAGACTCACCTGCAGGCTGGAAATCTCTGGGCATGGAGAGAGTTCTGGGACCAGGCTCACTGTGCAGCTGGATGTCACTGAGGCTGCCCTTGGGGCTGGGGTGACGGAGAGGACAAGACGACAATAGAGAGGCGACGGTGATGATCCTTGAGATGTGCAAGGCACTTTACAGTTTACAAGCTGCTTTTACACTCGATCTTTTCACACACTTGCTGACAGCTACTCTGAGATACTGGTGATGGTGTCTCATCTCTGAGACCCAGAGAGGAGAGAGGACTTCAAGACCACAAGTCAAGTTACTAGCAGATCCAGAACCAGAACCCAAGGAGTTTCCAGCGCCCCAGGCCCGCGTGGCTTCCACTTGGTGCACTTCCCGGGGAGAGAAGCAGGCCACTGGGGTCAGGGCCTTTCTCTGCCCCATTCGCTGGTGATGTTGGGGATGAGCCAAACCCTCCTCTCCCCACCTGCAAAGCTGAGAAGGAATCCCCAGGGGTGCGTGAAGCAGCAGCTCCGTGGCCACAGTCAGGGCTGGGGAGTGGTGTTTGCAGGGTGCCCTCGGAAAGCCTAGCGCTAGACCAAGGGCGGCCTCTCACTGGCCAGTCGCGATCTCCCTCCAGCCGTGCTCTGGGCCTCCGGTTCTATTATCCAGGCTCCGGGTCTTGGCTCGCGCCTCGTCACTCTGGAGACGCTGAGAGCCAGCTTGCGGTTGCCGTGGGAACCTGGCCAGGCCCAGACGCCGCACACGACTCCGGGCGCCCTGCCGGCGCGGAGACAGCGGCGCTCCGGGTCTCCCTCCGAAAGAAAGACACCTGTCCCCAGCAGTGAGGACGCGGGGGGGGGGGGGCGGCGGCGTGGCCGGGGTTATCGTGTCTTTTTCCCCCTTTTAATAAGATATAACTTAGAAACAGTAGTACAGTTACATGAATGTTTGCAGATGTATAAACCTGTGTCACTACCCCCCGGATAAAGATACAGAACCTTCCAGCGCCCAGAATTGTTACACCTGGGGGAAAGAGCGGCGAGGGAGAGGTCCCCTTTTAAGGAAGTGCGATTTCCGTGTTTTCCTCCAGCTTTGCTTTTACAGTCGCTCTCTGGGGCTCAGTTTACCCCTTGCAAAATGCTTTAGTACTTAGCCAACTTCGGCCCTACCATACGAGGTCAGTGCTTAAGGTTATCGCGGTAAAAACTGATTCCACGCATTTGAATAATCTAGACTTGGGGGAGCTCCAGTCGGTGGAGCTTCAGACTTGAATTTGCTATGATTTTTCTATGGTCTTCTCCTCCCTGGTTTCTTTTAAAGAGCAGTACAAATACAATATTTTGGGAGAGTAGGCCATATCATGTCTCTTGTCTTTTTATCATTTATTACTTCTTAGGACTCCTTTCTTCTTCCAGATTTTGACTTAGGACAAGCACCCACTCACCCTTCAAAGCTCATGTAGCTCATCACTTTCCCCGACTTCTTCCTTCACCACAATCTCCTCCCCACCCGGAGACTACCCTAAGTGAGGATGCCCAAAAGCTCCCAATGGCCATGGCCGCATCCACATTCAGCCCCAAGGCACATGGCACACAGCTGGTCTTCAATAAACCCACTTGGGACTAAAAGTGGAAGAAAGCTATGAGGACCTCCACTTCTAGCTCTGTAAATGCAGTGGCTCTGGCTCTGCTGGACAGCACTCAAAAGATACTGAGCCAGGAAAGAGCTCTGGGAACACCTGGAGAGCAGCCCACCCCTGCCGGGTTAGGAAATGGACTCCTCCGAGGCGAGGCGCCTGGCCCAGACCTCTGGGCTGCTGGAAAGAGCTTATTCCTTCCCACTCAAGCGAGGAGCAAGCACTTGCCTGGGGCCTGCAACACATTGGTGGCCTCTGGGGCTGCCGGGGAGTCCCAGGAGCCTGGGCCATAGATCCTCCTTCCTTCCCCTTGCCCCAGAGGAGGATCAGAGGTGGGGTGTCCCAAGGATGTGATTTTACCATCCACATCCATTTCCTTCCATTCAGGATAGTTAACACAGTAGTGCCAGCTAGGGCCAGCACGGAGAAAAAGATTATGTAGACAGATTTTTTTCTAAGAGATCAACTTCCCCACTCTGACCTTGAACACACAATTTGCTTTTTGTTAATAAAAAGAAAAATGGTCTTTGCCTTTGGAGCTGAATGAAATGTCCCTCTTGGCTTCCCCTCCATTACATCCCTACACAGGCTCATTTATAGGTGTCAGAAAATTGAGGCTCAGAGGAGTGAGGGGCTCTCTGGGGTCTACTTTTCAGCAGAGACAGAGAGTGAACAATGTCTCAGATGGCTGGAGGGCTGGCATGGACTACGGTGCAGTGTTTTAAGTGGGTAAGGAAGCTGGGCATGGTGACACAGGCCTGTAATCCCAGCACTCTGAAAGGCTGAGGTAGGAGGATCGTAAACTCAAGCCCAGCCTGGGCAATTTAGTGACCTAGTGAGAACCCGTCTCAAAATAAGAAGTAAAAAAGGGGCTGGGGATATAGCGCAGTATGAAGGCCCTGGGTTTAAAGTCCAACACTGAAAACAAACAAAAAGTAAGGGTTCCTCTTTCCTCCATAGGAAGCTTTGAGAAACACCCCACCTGGGATACAGGATGGGTAGGAAAGAGGCAGGGCTAAGGACTCGAACCAAGTGCTAGAGCTTTGTGGAAATGAGATCGATGTGGTGGGGTGGGGGAGAGGAAGTTGAGCCTCAGTTTCCTCCTGTGTAAAATGAGGACTGAGCATCAATTTCATGGAGGGAGGCTGGAAAGATGGGATGCAAAGAGCACAAACAAGCAGCCATTCTGTCCTCTGCATCCCCATTGAACAGCTAGGAAAGCTGAGGCCCTGAGTGAGGGCACAGCAGCTTCTGCCCGTACTGTAGGCCCTGAACAAGACTCACCCAGCAGAGTTCTCTCCCCTGCTGCCTCCTAGTCTTGGCCAGGTCCCTGGAGGTGTCCTGGGACAAAAGGGAAGTAGAGGATGCCAACTGCGCCTGGCCCCCTCCCTGGGCACTTGGGGCTGCCTCCCAGGAGGACAGATGTTTCACCAAATGGCAAATGCACGTGCTCTTCCCTGGCTTGAGGAGGAGGTGGGCGCTGAGCGGGAGATGCCAGCTGGCTGGGCAGAGAGAATGCAGCCACACCTGAGGGATTTAAATAGCCACCGCCTCCTCTGGGCACCTGCTGGAGGGGGCATCCAGGGAGAGTTTTGAGGGGGATCAGGGACCAGAGGGCCCATTCTGTGGCACTGCTCAGGGATGGTGCTGGCTCCTCCTCCCAGGGTGCCTCAGTCCCTGCAGCTCCCCTCTCTGGCTCCATCACCTGTGGAAGGAATGGAGGTGGGTCTGGCATGCCTGACCCTGGCCTGGTCCTCCCTGACAAATGGGGTCCACCCCTGCTACCCACCTCTCACGAAAGGGAGCTGTCACCTGTCCCGAAGACCACAGTGTAATGGATGATGCAACTGCATGAGCCCTGCAGTCAGGCAGTGCTGGGATCCAGGCTCTGGGGCACCTCAATGGCTCTGTGGCCGGGAGCAAATCTGTGCCCATCCCCTTGTGCAAATGGGAATTGCAGTGCCTCCCTTGTCCTGCTGCTTAGATGGCGCCTCTCACTCACATGTGCACATGAATCCAATTGTCTGGGGAGTGGGGAGACTACAGAGTCTGACCTCCCCCAGCAAGAGGTCTGGGGAGGGGCTGACCTGCTCCCAGCAGCCTGTAGCAACTCTGAGTCCTTGGGCCACACTTTGAGCCTCTGAGGATGCCTGGCACTGGAGTCATGGCCATGGCTTGGGGACCATGGAAGGGACTGACAGGAGAAGGCCCCTCTGGCCATCTGTGGCAGGTGGAGAGTGTGGGACAAGGCCAATTCTTTGGAGAAGGATGAGGGTCCTGAGTCAGGAAGGGGTAATAGGGCTCAAGAAGAGGACAGTGAGGGCCCTTGGCTCATCCCTTCCACTCTTAACACTTGCAGAGACTGATGCCCAGAGAGGGTGGTCGACCTGCTCAGGCCACACAGCACTGGGAGGACCCCTGCTCACCAGAGATTCTCTACCCTTCCTGTTGCTCAATCCTCTGGGATCTCCCCTGGCCTGTGCACCGCTGTTTAACATCATACTGAGAAGAAGAAAGCCCTGGATACTCCTGACAATCATCTCTTTCATGCAGCAACCTTTTTTACAGATGGAAAAACTGAGGCCCACAGCAAGGAGGCGGGAACAGAGGTCAGCCGGACTCCACCCGTGAAGCTGTCATTACTGTCACCCACCCTGTGAGGTCAGGTAGCATCAGCTTGGATATCCAAATTCTCATCCTCGTAAGGGAGGGACCCAGTTCCTGCACTCCCATGAGGAGTTCCGATTCCAGGGCAGGACAACAGCAGTGGGTGGCACTGGCAGACAGGACCCCATTTCACTCAGGCACCAGTGTCTTCAGGTGGGTCAAGAGTTGAGGGCCTGTAATCCCAGGACTCGGGAAGCTGAGGCAGGAGGATCGCTGCGACTTTGAGGTCAGCTTGGGTTACAAGACTCTGTCTCAGAAAAAATAAAAGGAGGGGGAGTGGGACTGAACAGAGAGTGAAATTGAGAGACTGGGAGTCGGTGACCTGCCTAGGGTTCCCTCAGATGATTCCGGTTCCCAGGAGGTAAGGCGGGGACCCTTGTGGCAGCTCCGCCCGGCGCAGGGCGGGAAGGCGGGAGGCGGGATCTCCCGGCGGCGCTGCTTCCTGGCTCTCCACCCTGTGCCCGGCCGGCCACGCCACGTCACCGCCCGGCGGCCGGGAGCGCGCGGAGCCGGTAGGCGCGGGCTGGGCCTGGGGGGCTGCGAGGCCGCGGCCGGGGACGTGGCAGCCGCCCTACGCATCAGAAAGTTCCCTGAAAGTTCGCTGCTGGGCACGCACAGGACCGGCGGGCTGGGCAATGAACGCGTTCCGAATCCTCGGCGATCTGAGCCACCTCCTGGCCATGATCTTGCTCCTGGGGAAGATCTGGAGGTCCAAGTGCTGCAAGGGTGAGGCGTCCCCCCGGAGGGAGGGGCACCTCGCGGCCGGCCCCAGCCCGGCCTGTGTGCCGGAGGGGCGCTGTAGAATGGCTGTGTAGGGTGGGGACTTTGGCTCTAAAGGAGCTCAGCTTCCAAAAAAGAAAAAAGAGATTAGGTTGTACAGTGTCACAGAAGGAGGGCCACGGAAATTGGGGTCAAGGGTGGGCTTGTGCCTCCACTTACACCTCACCCTGGCCTCCTCGGAGCTGGCCTCGTTACCACGGTTAGCGAGATAAGAAGGAGGTGCCACCCTCTGGATCCCAGAGGTCACTCTCTGCTCCTCCGCCCTCCCGGGGGAGCGGGGGAAGAGAGGGTGCGCACTCAGGAAGTGGCCCCCAAACTCGGGTCTTCTCTTCCTTCTCCCTCTGCTCCCTTTGCCCCTCCCAGCCTTCTTCCCGGGCTGGGCCCCCTTCCTTCCCCTGCCTGTGATGTGGCATGAGCTGACCAGCAGCCTTGGGGCTGGGAGAAGTTCGAGGATGGGCTGGTGCCGGTGGTGGACAGAGACCCAGCACAGGCAGGGGCTGCCTGAGCCTCCTGCAGCCGTCTTTGTTCCCCTCGTGTGGTCCGGATGCCGCCTGTGGTTGGCACAGGGGTGACCCCAGGCTCCATGCGGGCTGGAGAGGCAGAGAGCAGCTGAAGGCTTCATGGAAGGGCAGCTCTGTGCTGGCCCTGGGTGTGTGTCTGTGTGTGTGTGTAGGTCCAAGAAGGAGGTGCAGAGACACAGAAAGAAGTCACAGCATAGGGCATGTTCCAGGAAGGGTCTGGAGGGAGATGGGTCCCGGAATTTGGGACTGGGGAGCCATGGAAAGCTTGGGAGGAAGCTCAGAAGAGGCCCTGAAGCAGGACTGTCTGGAATCTGGAGGGATGTGGAGGGAGCAGGGTGGAGCTGCCACCTGTGAGGCGAGGCTCTGTGGCAGCAGATGTGGGTGTAGACGTGAGGTCGCTTCAGAGAGAGCCACTCTGGACCTTTGTCTTTCTGACCCAGGAAGTGGGGCAGAGACTCAGGTGGAGGTGGGAGAATGGGTTGGAACTGGTCGCTGAGCTCCATGCACCGACTGGAGGGGCACTGTTGTCTGCCTGGTCTCCCTGGCACCGTGCTGGGCACCCGGAACAGAGCCCCACCAGGGCGCCTGCCTGGCAGAGCAGACCCAGGGCAGGAAACCACCAACAAGGGACAGTCAGAGTGACCAGTTTTTCAGGGATGTTAAGCGCTGCAGGGAAAGAAAAAGGGCAGCGCGCTGGCCTGGATGGGCCTGTGTGTGCAGACAGATCTGCACTGGCCCATCCGCCCGAGGGACAGGGCCCAGCAGGACCCCAGCTGGCCCAGCCCTGAGGCTGGAGGTGTGGGCCTTATTCTCACCTTTCACCGACTCCCTGTGGGACCCTGGGCCTCTGTTTCCTGTCTATCTTGATCAGTGGGTCCCATGTGTGCTCGCTGGGCCTCTCAGGACCTGGGCTGGCCCCGGCTCAGGTTCTCTGCTCTGTCATGGGCCTGGCTTCAGTGAGAATCACGTTTTCAAAAGTGGGAACACTACTGTGCTCAAGGTCACCAGGGCCCCCAAAGAGGCAAGGGAAATGTAAGGCCCAGGGCAGGAGACGGCAGGCTGCCTCTGGGACAGAGACATCCTACATAGGGCACGGGCCCTCTGGAAGGCTCTCGGGGCTTGGTGAGGCGGCTTCACATCTACAAGCCCAAAGATGCGCTGGGTCTGGACCCCATCCCGGCTACACTCCTTTGCCTGCACCCAGCCCACTGTGCCCTCTCCCCAAAGCAAATGATCCCAGGCCCCCTGGGGACTCTAATGGGACCCCTTCTTTCTCACATCAGTGCTGCCCATGTGTGAGAGGTGGGCACCCATTTTACAGGTAAGGTGTGGACCTCACACTGTCCAGAATGTGATAGGCAAGCATGTCCTTCTTTGGTCAGTAAAAATATTCCCTCACCCCCAAAATGCCTGGCCATGGAGGGTGAGAGGAGGCACCATCCAGGGATGAAGGGGAGCTGACCCTGAGGAGGTCCATCTCCTGTGTCAGTGCCGTGCTCTGAGACACTCCAGTTTCAATGAAACCCAGAATTGTGGCTTCGGCTGCAGGAGGGCAAGACCAAGGGGGACCTGGGAGAGAACAGTCCAGGAAGGACCTCAGGGCTAGATAAGGCTTTGAGTCTTTAAGTACATTTGGAAGCCACTTAAGTGACTTAAGCAAAATTTTATTTTAAAAATAGTCCTTGCTGGGTGTGGTGGTGCACTGCTGTAATCTGGGCACTCAGGAGGCTGAGGCAGGACTGCCATGCATTTGCGGCCAGGCTGGGCTACATAGTGAGACCCTGTCTCAAAAAACAAACAAAAAAGCCCTGGATTGCTGGATGGAGAATGGAACTGGGGGGCAGGTGAACAGCAATGAAGGATCTGGGGAGACCAGGCTGTGAGTCACTAGGGGAGGGTAGCTGGGCCATCTGGGGGCACTGCAGTCAGGAAGAAGAGCCAAGAAATGTGGGGGCTGGTGGGGCTTGGTGACTGAGTGGATGTGAGGAAGGCAGGGGAGGGAGACTCCAGGGTGGCCCTGAGTTTGCTGACTTGAGGATGAGGTGGGGGGCATTTTTGAGCAAGGGAAGAGGAGGAAATTTAAGGGAAATGCGGTTGGGGTGGGCTGTGGTGAGTTGGGGGGTGGTGGGCACCCCCACACAGGTGAAAACACAGGTCGAAACTCAGAGGAGAGGGGCCGGGGATTTAGTTCAGTGGTTTCGCTGCCTGCTGCGTAAGCACAAGGACCTGAGTTCGATCCCCGGTACCAAAAAAAAACAAAAACCAAAAAACTCAGAGGAGAGCTTGGAGGTAGGGAGTGGGGGTGACCCGCTGCAGGGGTGGCTCAGATGGCAGGAGGGGACCTGGCAGCCAAGGATTAGGTGGTGTGGAGGGTGCACCCACAGGAGGGAGCAGCCAGCAGTGTGGGGGCCTCGGAGCCAGGGGAGAGTGCTCAGGACACTGACAGATCAAGGACGGGCCAGGTCCACAGCGGTGATGGAGGTATATCCATGCCTGGCCCTGGAACCGCCTCCATGATTTGCCATTGTTGGTCAGAGGAACCCAGGGAGCGTGGGAAGAAGAGCAGCAGGGACTCCAGGTTTGGACCCTGGAGCGGGAGGAGGGCCCGGTGGGAAACTGGTGGGACAGGCGAGGTCTGCAGTTGTTCAGAAGCACCAGCTCTGCTCTGGCCTTTGACTGGATGAAGTGTGAGGCAAACGGGTTGTCAGAGGCAAGGTCCACATTCGTGGAGGCTGGGTGAAGGGATGTGGGGGTGAGGGAGACTCTTTCTGGATGTTTGAAACCTGAAGTTCTTTGATAACAAATGAAAAGAGAGGACAAAGGACCCAAGGAAAGGCAGAGGGAACACAACACACACACCCATGCTACCTATGTGCATGCGTCATGTACACGTGCACAGTGATCCGAAAGACGTGAGGGTTTTTAAAATTTTTATACCTTTTTTCTTCCTTCCTTCCTTTCTTCCTTCCTTCCCTCCGTCTCTCTCTGTCTCTCTCTCTGTCTCTCTCTCTGTCTGTCTCTCTCTCTCTCCTCTCTCTGTCTCTGTTTCTTTGCAGTACTGGGGATGAAACCCAGGGACTTTTTTTTTTTGGTACTGGGAATCGAACTTGGGTCCTTTTGCTTTCGGGGCAGGCAGCGGAACCACTGAGCTAAATCCCCAGCCCCAAACCTGATTTTTGTTTTATAAAGAGTAAAAGTAGGCATAACTTTTATAACTAAGACATAGGCTTGCTAAATCTTTGCATTTTGGAAAATTAAATGGAGTGGGCCCCTGGCCAGTGCCTTACTCTGCTGGCTTCCATCTCACTGGTGAGTGCACACTGTGATGTCAGTGTTGGTTCTCCTGGGAGGGACAGAGCTCTGGAGATTGCCACTGGAGCCCTGGGGGTGGAGCTCAGAGAAGCCTTGACACCCCAGCCCAGCTGGGTCACACCGCCAACATCCTCCTCAGAGCAAGAACTTTGGTGGGTACATGGAGAGACACCAAGAAATTGGTGTTCGTGTCTTTATTTGGGAGACAGATTGTAGATGAATAGGAGGAGCTGCACTCCAGAGAGCTGAAGGGAGAGCTGAGTTGCCTGACCCTCCGGATGAGACAGGGTGTCTCCAGGCTGTCCTGGCTCCAGGCTCTGGTGGGCGGGTGGCCTGGGGCTCTCTTCTCACTGTCTTCTATCCTCTCTGGCACAGGCATCTCTGGGAAGAGCCAGATCCTTTTTGCCCTTGTCTTCACCACCAGGTACCTGGACCTCTTCACCAACTTCATTTCCGTCTACAATACAGTAATGAAGGTGAGGCTTCAAGAAGCAGTTCGGGGGGGGGGGCAACTGAGCCACCGTGAGGACAGCCATCTGTGTGATTTTGGTGCCTCTTGTTGGGGACCACTACCCACCAAGGGACAGCTACTGCACAGAGCTTTTTTTTTTTTTTTTTTTTGCGGTACTGGGGATCAAACTCGGGACCTTGCGCTTGTGAGGCAGGTGAGGGGCTAAATCCCTGGCCCCTGCACAGAGCTTTTCGGAAGGAACCATAGCCAAGTAATCTATGGGGCATCAGCCTTTGTGAAGAATGCTTACAAGCCATTCGTCCACATCCAGGGTGTTGGGGGAGGGGTTTGGAGCCTAGACCGCCACTGCTAAATTCTGAGAAAGACAGATCGTGCTTTTTGTTTCATTATTTTTGGTGTTTTGAGTCAGGGTCTCCCTCTGTAGTACAGAATAGGGTTGAGGGCCAGGGATTTAGCTCAGTGGTTCTGCTGCCTGCCTCACAAGTGCAAGGTCCAGAGTTTGAACCCTGGTACCAAAAAAAAAAAAAAAGAAAGAAAGAAAATGGCAGAATAGGCTTGAATTTGTGATCCTCCTGCCTCAGCTTCTTGAGTGATAGGATTACAGGCATGCACCACTGCCCTGCTGGTCCTGTTTTTTCTCCAATACACTGTATATGAAGGGGACAACTAGGATACCACTGACTCTAGTAACATTGCCAGTCCGTTAGAAGCATGGAATTACTTCACAAGTGTAAGTTGGAACTGTAGGCCACGGGCCCAAAAGGTATTGCAGAACACTTCACTTGGGCATGTTATCAAGGGCTCTGGCCTGTGGGTTTGTTAAAGCCTGGGAAATGACTTCAGATTCCTGTCTCTCTCCCTTTTTAGGTAGTTTTTCTCCTCTGTTCCTATGTCACAGTGTACATGATCTATGGGAAATTTCGTAAAACGTTTGACATTGAGAATGACACATTCCGCCTGGAGTTTCTTCTGGTCCCAGTCATTGGCCTTTCCTTCCTGGAGAATTACAGTTTCACACCACTGGAAGTGAGTGCTGATCCGAGGGCGGCTGGGTCTCCCAGCATCCCTCCCTGTGGCCCACAAAAGAGTCTGGGCCTGTGTCACAACTGTGTCTGCTGCTCTACATCTCTAATAGCCAAGGAGTCCACAAGCCCCCCCCCCCCAACCAGTCCTGGCAGTGGAGACTTTAGTCCAGCATATTAACAGACCCTAGGAGCACAGTTCAGGCTGAGATGATAACTCAGCACGTAGGCCTGCAAAAATGTGGGCAACAAGCATTCCTGGAGATCCTGCTGCTGCTACTTATGGACTGTATTTTAAGAAACTGCCTTCAATTATGCAAGTTTATTCAACAGAACTGCAACCTTAAAAAAAAATCGTTCCACAGAAACATCATGCTGTGTTCTGAAACAAGCAGTATGTACTATATATGAATCTTTAAAAAAAAAAAATCCAATTTGTATTTGCATAGTGATGGAGTATTATGACATAATAATTTGGGGCCGGGAGTATAGCTTAATAGTAGTGGTTGCCTAGCATGCACGAGACCTCAGATCAATCCTCAACACCACACACAAAAAAAGCAAATTAAAACACTTAACCTCCCGAATGCTGAGGTGTTGCTCAATGGTTGAGCACTTGGTGGAATACACAAGACTGCGGGGTTGCATGCCCAGCATACCCCTTCCCCTGCCAAAACACTTGAGAACTTGAAAACTTTTTTGCTCATTTGTGTGGTCTGTAGTAATGTCTAATATTTGGGTTCCGGTAGACAGGACAGACCCTGCTTAGCCTTGCTCATCCTCCTCTGTGGCTCTGCTTTGCCAGATCCTCTGGACCTTTTCCATCTACCTGGAGTCAGTGGCCATCCTGCCCCAGCTCTTCATGATCAGCAAGACTGGAGAGGCTGAGACCATCACCACACACTACCTATTCTTCCTGGGGGTGTACAGGGCACTCTACCTGGCCAACTGGATCAGGCGCTACCAGACTGAGAACTTCTATGACCAGATTGCAGTGGTATCTGGGGTAGTGCAAACCATCTTCTACTGTGACTTCTTCTACTTGTATGTGACCAAAGGTAGGTGTTGGCCGGACAGCAGTGTTCTCAGTAGTGGCTTGAGTTGTTCATCTATTTTTTTGGTACCGGGGATCAAACTCGGGACCTTGTGCTTTCGAGGAAGGTGCTGGAACCACTGAGCTAAATCCCCGGCCAAGTTGTTCATCTCTTCTATAAATGCTTGAGAATAGCAACAGTGCCACAGCTCTTCCCTTTTGTGGTAATGTGGAAAGATGCCATTTAAAAAAAAAACAAACCCAAAAAGGTATTACATGTACTGTCCAAATCGTGCATAGGCAAGAGAGGTGGGAGGTGTTATCTGATGTACCAGTTGGGAAAACAGAAAAACATTCCTAAGAAGCCAGTTTGGTGTGACTGAGGAACAAAGGCTGGTGGGGGTCAAATCCACAAACCAGAGCTATCCAGGTCAGCGCACAGGGTCTTGAAAACCAGGGTAATGGATTTATATTTTGCCAAGGGTAGTGACCAGAGGGCTCGTTAAAAAAACCACCATCATGGGCTGAGGATTTAGCTCAGTGGTTCTGGCGCCTGCTGTGCCAAGCACAAGGTCCTGAGTTCGATCCCCGGTACCAAAAAAAAACCAAACTAAACACCACCACCCAGCTTTTGTGGATATGAAAAGGCAGTCAAAATAGGGAGACTATTGTGGGACAGCTTCAACTATTAAGCCAGCGAAGAGGAAAAAGGTGGTGGGAACCAAGGTGAGGAACTGGTAGACTGTGATATCCAGCATGGAATAAAGGAATTGAGGCCAAATGCCAAGTTTACACCCTAAAGGAGTTAGTCAGTCTCTGGCTAACCTGAGACCATTTCCCCCTTGGCTTTAATATTAACACTGTGAGCTGGATGTTAAGCGATACTAAAATCAGCACAAAGAAAGCAGTCCTTTGATTGGTTCAGTTAAATCTAATTTTCACTTTCTTCCAGTTCTTAAAGGAAAGAAATTAAGTCTTCCAATGCCAATTTGAAGGCCTTCAAAGATGGTCTATACCTTAACAAGGACAGTGAAAGAATCATTTTGATTCTTTGGTGAACTTACCCACGACTTGAGATCACATGATAAAGCCAGAAAAACACTTGGTGTGGATTTCAGCAAAGAACCTGTTATTCCACCTACACCTCATCAGGAGGACTTCCCTTAAATCAACAGAGGTGACGAAAAGTGGAGGCCAACTACACAAGTCTGAGGCCTAAACATCAACTGGAAGGAGAAACCTTAGGGTGCCTAACTAACCCACTAACCCATCAATGGAACAGTAAGACTCATGTCAAGGCCCAACCTAGAAATGTCCCCGTGTGCACAAGAATGCCCCAACTGAAGATTGGCTGAAACATTAGGGGCCAATTTTTAGGCTAATTTTCACTTGTCAGGTAGACCAAATTGAGGTAGTCAGGATACAAAGGTGTTAATAAGAATGAAATGATTATTTTACTTCTGCACTGCTTTCAAGCCACAAGCAAACCAAATTTACTAGCTTTGGCAGGAAATGACATAATTTGTGCCTCACCTTTAAAACTGGCTTGAGTCCTCATTGTGGCTCACATGAGCCCTGTCCTTAGTACCTTTATGCCAGAACCCAGCTTAGATGGCACCATTGCCATTATCACCATTTTACTGATGAGCTGAAGATACCAACCATTTACCTACCAGGTACCCAGCCCTATTAAATGCTTGCACTAAAACCAATGATCCCCACTTCCTTTCAGTTTTAGGTGCTAATGAAGTAGCAAAAGTTTTGAGGAATAAAAAAAAAAGTTCACACCTTATTGTCAACAGTGTTTTTATTTATACCTACAAAAGAAAACAAGATGGTATCAAAAGAATTTACAAACTAAGAATAGTAACATAGCTCTTAACATCCTGCACCTGAACATCACACATCTACAAATCTTTCAAGTCTTAACACAAAAGGAATGTGTTCAGAGACCAGCAAGGACATAAGTAGAGCACACTGATCCCAAGCAAAAGCCACTAACCTTTTAGATGAAAGACGTCCAGCACAACGAATTGCAAGGGAGACTGGGGAGAAGCAGCCCATAGCTTAATACTGAAACCCTCTGCTAAGTAAATTTCAACCATGACTGCACCAAATGAGGACTTATCTGCTCGTTTTGAAGCAAGAGCAGAACTTGACTTATGACAGACAAGGAGGTAAAAGTTACCTTAGAGTCAACAGGAAAAATTTTGCTAGACTTCAGCTGTATTCAGATCACAAAAAAGTATGCTGAAATTTGGAATTTGCTGTTATTTTGATAATTAAATGTCCCTGAAGGAAAGGGGAAGCAAGCATTCCAGATGCTGCTTGCGTACCAAGACTATGCCCTGAAATGGATGTTTGTAGGAGCTGCAATAGAGCAGAACATCTCTTATGGTAGAATCTCTAGATTTAACAAAAAATATATCAGAAATCAGTGGTAGAAACAAATGTCCACAACAGATTGGTCAGTACCTAAGACACCTTTGGGGGGGGGGGGCAGCAACAGCACTTTGGCTTGGAATTTGAAAGCACAGAGCAGTTTTGCCACATTTCTTCTATTCCTACCATCTTTCCTCGGCCTCAACTTCAAGATGGGGGAACAAAAAGAAAAGGAAGAAGGAAGTGAAAAACAAAAAAGGATGTCAAAGGTTTTAACATGCAAACATTTCAGCTTATGCTGATAACCTACCTGTATGTTGCACACTGAACCATACTGTCACAACCCCTCAGAAACCATCCCTTCTCTCTCCCTGAAGGATTTTAAAGGGAAGACAAAAACAAACCTGAAGTTTTTCAATATTTAGACTTTACAAACCAGCAAGCACTCTCAGGCCACAGCCAAAGAACACAGTGGATCCATTCCCCCTTTAATTGCAATGCGTGCAAACAATACTGGTACCAGTGCAAAAACTTTAACAGTCCCATCACACTGGATCTCGAAAAGGATTCTGGGACTGACTGCCCTGTCCTGTTTCCGGTAAACGAAGAGCAGAAAATCCTTTCCAGGTCCACCTGGTATGAAGTCTCCACAAGTTAGTATTACTAAGGGGATGAATTCACCTACCTTCATTTGGAGGAAAAGTTAAAAAAAACAAACTTAGGTTCTAGTCCTCCAGACCATTTCCTAAGTACTACCTACCTGTGAAGAGCTGAGTGCAGAAATATGCAGAGGACAGTGTGCACCCAGAAGCAGTTATACAGCACTGCAGAGGACAAAAGGGAGACTAGAGGGCTGTAGTCTTTGCTCAAGAAAATTTGGCCAAAAGGGTAGAGAGGCTGGCAAAGAGCTGCTCTTACTCTACCTCTACAAAATACTGAGTTTAAAACAAAAATCTGCCCATTTCGAATACACAATAAAGGTGCTTCTTATATTGCAGGTGAACGTAGACTCAACTGTTTTAATAAAGTAAATTTCCAGTGAGCATTTACGTATGTTTGTTTGCTCACAGCAGCTGTCTGGCTAGAAAATGAATTTCATATTTTCCCCAGGTTATATGGGGAAGAAAATTAGGTAGCTTCCACCCAGATGCTGAGATGCTACAATTTAACCAGTGTGAGAAATGCTTGCAGTTCATTTAAAAGATACAGGTAGACTTAGCAATTCAGTTTCTAAATGGACACTAAACTGGCTATTTTTCAAGTAAGTGGGAGGGGAGAGAGGGAAAGCAGAGTATAAGGGATACAAAACCAATTTGGAAATTTTAATTTTCAAATGCACTTAAGCCATCATGAGCCAAAATGACAATGGTAAAGCACTGTCTTAAAAACCAAGGAACCGAACCCAACTTGAGAGATGTTAAAAACCATTATGGGCAATGCGCAGCAAAACCCGTTTTTTAACCCAGGGATGAGAACATTTACGACACAGATGGCATTTTCTTCTGCAGAACAATTCAGCCCTTCCCCTCTTCCCTCCCCACCAACTCAGGACAAGGAAAAACTGGCTCCTACGAGAGGGCCTAATACCTTACTTTTTCTTTTAAGATGAAAAATAGCTCAAATATCCTCAACATGCAAAGTTGGGGGAAGAAATTAATCTCTTCCAGTCAGTTATATATATATGCTTTTTTTTTTTTAATATAAAATCTGTTATTACAGACTGGACCATTTTGGCAGAGAGAAGAAACCTGGCAGTGAATTCTAACTAATCTGCATGAAAGGGCAAATCACAATGGTTGGGAGAAAAAAAATAAAAATAAAAAAATAAAGGGGAAGAAGAAAAAAAGGAAAGACAATGTTCCTTTAAATGTAAGTCTGCACAAGTTGCCCCACCTCAAGTGGCCTCATTTGCGTGAAGGTGGAGGAGGAGGGGGAGGAGGGGGATACTGGTAGGCTGTCTGCCCCATGTAACCTATCATATTGGTAGCTCCCGGAGGCTGTGCAAACTGTTGTGACATCAGTGGCTGTGGCTGCTGCCCAGACCGGCCTATCCCACTAAACTGCTGGCTAGAGCTCTGTGAACTTCTCCCAGTTGAGGTGGTGCTGCTAGCTCCGTAAGTGCCAGCACCATATTCCTGGGCCGTATAGCCACTGGTGCCATAAGCAGCTGCCCCGTAGGTGCCTTGACCATAGGTGTATTGGCCTGCTTGTGTTCCAAAGGCGGAATTTGGACTTCCATAGCCACTGCCATTAGCATAACCAGCTCTATCGGTCTCACTACGATCCCGATAGCTTGTAGAGTCTCTCCGGCCTCCATCCTTGACTCCTCGAAGTCTCCGATCACACTCATCCTGATACATCAGATTGGGATTGTTGGCTGAAGAAGTGGTCCGGTACCGAGAGCGACCTCCTGATGGAAGGACATAGGTGTTTTTTAATGTCAGGTACCCAGGCCAAACATTTTAACCAAACATCAAAAACTAAAAAGGGGCAGACATATTCCACACCGTTCCCCTGATCTTTTTGATCTTCAGCCAGTCTACAGCGACTCTAAGTCAGTACTTAACCCAACTTTTTACCCTTTTAGGCCCTTTCTTTTTTGTGGTATTAGGAGCTGAACCCAGGGCTTTGTCATGCTATGGAAGTGCTCTACCACTGAGCTATATCTCTAACCCTTTTTATTTCTCAACAGGGTCAACAGAATTAAGGCTGGCCTCAAACTTGTTATTTTCTTGCCCCTGCCTCCTGAGAATCTGGACTATACCACACCCAGCTAGCCTTTTTCCTAGTAATAACCTGGAAATACAATTCACCATATTAAACTGGGAATTAGGAGGTCCAGATCTCAGTAAATTTTCCAACTGTGTAGAATCAACTGTAATGTCTCAATTTCTACTAAAATGGCATACAATTAAAGATCTGTTCATATGGAAAACTGAAAACCTAATATACTAAGTATTTTGAAGATATAAAGCAACTATAGACTAGCTTAATTTTGAGCATGCACCATGTACTTCAAAATTCAAAGATCATTTTTAGATCTTAATGTTCAGAAGCAGTGCAGTACAAAAGACAATTGCTTTCTCTTACAAGTCATGAAAACTACAAAGTATTCACCTTTGTTATTAAGCAACATACTTAGAACCTTCACAAGATTAAAAAACAAGGTACAATATACACAAAAAAGAGATACCTTGGCAGTACCTGGAAAACTCCAGGACTTACCCTTACCCCCTCCTCCGCCGCCTCCTCTGTGGTCCACCAGCTGCATCAGTTTTGGATTGATAGCCTGATTGGCCTCTTCAAGCACTTTGATCAGTTCTCTGGCCTGCTTTAGGTTCCCTGGGGTGAAGAAGGTATAAGCAGTGCCCTTGTTCGTGCTTCGGGCTGTTCGGCCAATACGGTGCACATAATCCTCTGAGCTGTTTGGATAGTCATAGTTGATGACAAACTTGACATCTTCCACATCTTTGCAGTCAATGATGAATCAGTGTGTAGGTTGATGTGGCACGGAAAGAGAAGGTAAAGGACATGCCAACAACAGGTGGGAAGCACGAATGCAGATGACAGCAAGAGGAGAGAAGATGAAGTTAGTAACCGCTCTGAGAAGGAACAAAAAAGACTCATCCCAACAGAGTAAAAGAGGATTAGTGTTTCTTGAGATATGTATGGGTCATTGCATCTGTACTGGCTGTAAAATCCTAAGGGAATCTCATCCAAGCATCTGAACTCCTGCCTCTTCTGTATTTAACCAACACAGGAGTTGTGCCAAGATTGGTCTTCAGATTGGCAAATTCCAGGGCCATCCTTTTCAAAACTGGAATGCAGTTAACTAAGTTGCAGGGCCAAATCACTTCTACTCTGTTGGGAGAAGCCTGGCAAAATCTACCAAAAACATACAAACTTACCTTTAAACCAGTCACAGAGCAAAATGAAAAAAGGAGCTTCATATACTTTATTACTACATTTCCAAGGAGACTTAACATTTAATTTCTTCGCTTTTGTATTAAAAACCCGATCAAAGCACACACCTATTTCCCTTTGCAGAAACATCCAGATTACTTCTCCCTTTTCAATTACCAAAGAACACATTACACTAATATTTGACTATACTACCAAGCCCAGCTTCTATCAAACAAAATTTTGCTCAACTCAAGGTTATCTCAGACTTTGTACTTGTTTCAATGATCAAGATAGTCTCTGTAACCTGGGAAATTAATAGCCAAAGAATGTGGGAAAACCATGAAACCTTGAGACATAAGTTTGATATTCTGTCCACTGCTGGGAATTGGGCTGAATAACCTAATACTTAAATCATGTAAATGTTAGTGTAATGCTTTCAGCTAAATGTACTTTTTCTTTTTACCTACTTAAAACAAACAAGTTTAATAAACAGAATCCTAATGTTTTGTGGAAAAAAATCTGCATTTTACAAAGAATATTCAGAAAATATCCTAGATAAAACACAGATTTTTGTGATATAAGTAATTAAAAAACATTCTCTGTTTGTTACCAGACCGATGCACACTCCCTCCTCCTTTGGGAAACCGCTGCAGCCGATCCCGTCTCTTTGCCTTTTATTTTTGGCGGCCTCCTTTCGAAAACTCCGCCTTCTGACACGGGACCACTGGAGCGCGGGGAGCATGCATCAAGGGTCCATGGCAGTGAGAAGTCCCCACACACGCTCGCTCTGTGAACTGGCTTAGATGCTTCTCTGTAGCCCCATTTGGTTGCCAAGCGCCGGAGAACCTGGGTTCGGGTAAAAATTTCAGGTCCTCCAACGCCTCCCCCAAGGTAATTGGGGTGATTGTAGAAAAAAATGATTAATAAAAAAATGTAAGTTACATCCAAAGGGTCAGACTGCATCTATTGCCCAGACTGGAATAATTTCAGGGGAAAGGGGAGATGATTGAAAAAAAAAAAAAAAAAAAAATTCAGCCGTTGTTGTAGGGCTTGTGAAGAAAGGGCATTATGTCTGTTTCTTATTACAATAAAGGCTCCTCGGTCGTTACTGACCCCTAAAGTCCTGAATCACACCAGAAAGACGAGAAGGCACTTATCACAGGGGGCAGCGTGAGTCTCAGGCTAGGGTCGTTGATGCTACAAAGAAAAAAGAACTACAAGACCAGCAAGGATGTTAAGGGCGGGGTGGGAGTACAGGGTATTATATTCCATGACCGTAATCTTCTGAGCTAGGTTAATGCTTCCAAGTCACTTGTACGGAATGTGACTGTGGGAAGCAGAGCTACTGTACTGGATGCACAGTATTTCCTAGAAGGCACTGGGGCTGCAGTCAACAGTTCAGATACTAATGCTTGAGGGCACTTCTGGCAGGACTCAAAGGGGTGGACATGATGCAAATTCTTCACACTAGAAGACTGTCCTGTGCGTGTACATGGCTAGCCAGGGGCAGGTGAGGGCAAGAGCAGGCTTTGGTTTTCTCCAGGCAGGCCTGCCCTGTAGTTATTTATCAACTGCCACAGTATTATCTTGCTGCCTTTATAGGAGATGCTGTAGCAGGGTAAGAAATAGAAAAGTGAACGTTCTGGCCAGCAATAAGAACCTTTGGTCTGGAAAGCCCTACAACATGGCCTGTATCTCCAATCACTAACTGGGAGGGTCTCAGACTAGCCAAACAGGCTCATCTAGAGCTGCTTCGGGCCAATGTAGATTTGCCTCGGCCATGTATTGGGTGATCTGCAGCTGATAGCAAAGCTTCTGTTAAAAAACAAAACAAATTAAATTCAATACTTTTATTTTAACAGTGTGTAGCTTAAACAAAAAAGGAGAAATTAAAAAGATCCCAGTGGAAAGGGCATCATGGTTGCCTGAGGATGACTATTATAAAATTAGGGGAATCAAAGAACTTACCTGAAGGGAACATTTAAGAGACCATCGCTTGACAGGAAGGGAAAAAAGGCCTGGTGACTCAGCTGAAAATCGCACCCCTGTCTATGAGGTAGAAGCCTTCACTTTCCAGGATCTTGTAGGACCTTGGTCAGAATTCTGCCATTTTGGTGGGTTTTCTCCCTCCTTTGATTTTTACAAGGCAGCAAATAAAGGGGCCCAAAGTAAACACTGATGTTGAGTAACAAGAAACAGACTCAGGTACCTTCCCTCTCCCCTCACTTGGATGAGAGGGGGGCAGGATGAAGAGTCTAAGTTATTCTAATGGTAGCCAATTGATTTGGTTTAGAAATACAGGGGAACATGGAGCAAATATTTTTAATTGTCTAGGCAAGATGCACAAAGAAGCTACCAGCACATAGCAAGCCTGTTTAAAAACCACCATCACTGAAAGCTTTTGTGTGAACTGCTTTCAGGCCTCCGCCTCCTCTCCCAACAGGCCCAAGTTCTAACGGCACAGCTCCAGACATGACCTCAGAGGGCAGAGACAACTCTGTCATGGCTGCAGGTCACCACCTCTGAAGGAGGGAATGATAAGTCCAATGGATAAAAAGGCTCCACCACTTTTTAGTCCAGTCTAAATACTTGTTTTCTCTAACTGGTATATGGGAATATGGCGCTTCTCAACTTACTGGACAAGAAATTACTGTCAACAGTTTGAAGATTTCCTAGTGATACAAATCATCTTTTTTTAAATATAAAAGTTCTGAGTCAGACCTGTTTAACTCAGAATGACGGGCTAAAGTACCACAGTATTGATTATAATGGGTCAAAACCTTCAGAACACCTTCTGATTAAGCTCTCAGAATCAACACATCTCGGATACAAGTATGGGTGGGAAGGGGTAACTGAGAGCACACATTAATTTACTTCAGCAAATAATACTGGGCAATGCAGATTTAATTGAATGAAACATTATGGACTTATTAAACCTCATTTAATAATTAAACATTCATAGAATCTGGCCTCTCTATATATAACAGATAAAATGATGAAGTATCTCATGATAGCTAGGTTCCATCAGGCTTCTTCTATCCAGCCAGAAAATAAGACTTAACCAGGAAGAAATTAAACTAAATGTTCAACTGAGTGTCTCTTCTCCCTCTAACTGAATAGTCATGCCTAGGCCTTACTGCAGACCAAAGCCTGTTTGTTAGGAGCAGGAAGAGACTTTGAAAATAAAAGGGGAAGAAAAAAACCAAAACACCGCCCCCCAAAACTAAAGATTAAAAAAATAGTGGGGGAGGGGACAAAACCCCACTATATATTTTCCTCTTTTTTACTAAACAGATGTATATACAACTCTAATTTCAAACAAATCTTTAAACCAAAAGATACACAAAACATTGAGAGAGACACCTATCTATACAAACCTAGCCCACGGGAGGCTACATCTGTGGCAATGAGGATGGGAGCCTTTCCGGAACGGAACTCTGAAGGAAAAAAAAAAAGCCAAGTTATATATATATAAAATCAAGCCAAAGCTTAGTGACAGCATTAAGATGTGGAATGAAAGGAGAAAACACCTCTCCCCCAAAAGGCTTGTATATTATTTCTAAATATTGTCTCTCTGACTTACTCAATAGGCCTTCTCATAACACAGTGGGTGTGAAAAACAAGAGGACTCAAAAGAAATACGCTAAAATATGACTGATTAAAGATTTTTCTTTAAAACATTTAACTGCCAAACTTTTCCCAAAGGATAAAGGCAAGAACTTACAAAAAATAAGGGGAAGATCTTACGTTGTATGAAAGTATTAAGAGCCAGCATATGAACTTTAAAGGGCCTTGGAGCCATGTCAAAAGTATTCAATTAAAAGTATTCAATTAAAGTGTTCAATTAACTAGGGCAGGACAAATCCAGCGTATCACCTATTTTTGCAAATAAAGCTTTGCTTGAACTCACTCAGGTCATAACTTTTATATGGCCAGCAACAGAGACCACTATTAAGTCTACAAAGCCAAAATATTTACTATTTGGCTTTTATAGATTTTTAGGCAAAAATCCATTGACAACATTTAGTTTTAAACTTACCATTAAGTACCCAATCTCTTTCTGGTTGACTCTTATCTCCATGGATACACATAGCTGGCCAACTATCAGAAGAAAACAACAAACATTTTAGAAATTTTTAAAATTTAAAGAGGAAAATTAAGTTTCTTAAAGTTATTACATTGTTTTGCTAAGGCTAGGGTACATAAACAGACAACTGTATTCACTTAAAGACAAGCATGGTGGCACACATTTGTAATTCTAGCACTCTGGGAGGTGGAGGCCAGAGAATCAAATCAAGTTTGAGCCAAGCCTGGACAACTTAGCAAGACCCCGTCTCAAAGGTACAAACTGAAAGAAGGGCTGTATTAAAACACTGTATAAGTCATGATTAAAATTCTACACAGAATGTGCAATACCAATTTAGAAATCACCATTACTATAAAACCCCAGACCAACTATTCTAGTGCTATACTCACCCATCTCTGCGCATCCTTCGAGTGAGGTCATCACAGCGTCTTTTTGTCTCCACAAATATTATGGTCTTATTTTCTTTTTCAGCCATTATTTCCTCCATCAGTTGGATCAATCTGAACAAGACCAACAATACAGTCATCATACAGAAAGATCTCCCCATATATTAAGTAGACCATTTCAATACTAACTCCCTAAGCTACACTACTTATAACCAGGATTCAAATCCAAGACACTCCTATTTCTGACACAAAGAATGGATTATTAGAAAGCCAGCAGTGTTTTTAATTTTTTTAGGCCTCAAAAAATACCGGCTTCTCTAACACTCTAATTTTGGAGAATTATCGGGAATGATTTATCAGTATTATCCTAACAGAGTGAAATCTTTCATACTTGTGGTCTTTTTCACTTTCCATGCAGACATCCACAATCTGAAGGATGTTGTGGTTGGCACTCAACTCCAGATTCCCCACGTTGATCTGAGTATAATCACGCAAGAAATCCTCTGCAAGCTGTCTTACTTCTTTTGGCCAGGTTGCACTCCACATCAATGTCTGCCTGTCGGGCTATCAGGAAAGGAGTCTTTTAGGCTAAGGAACTATGTATTAACAGTCAAAAGGTATAAAGGCATGATACACCTCACACACCCTGATTTGGTCAACAATTTTACGGATCTGAGGTTCAAAGCCCATATCAAGCATTCTATCAGCTTCATCCAGAACAAGGTAAGTACAGCGGCGAAGGTTTGTCTTTCCTGACTCCAGGAAATCTATCAGGCGTCCAGGAGTAGCTATGCAGATCTCAACACCTGTAAAGCATAATAAAGATCTGGCTCATTAGGAATTCTTTCTTTATCCACTATCTAAACCTGAACACAAACCAGAACACGAGCTCTGGTGATCTTGCACACATACTACAGAGCAGCAGCTCCAAAAATATAATGTTAGAAAAACTCAACCACAACCATCAATCTTACAAAGTCTCCAGGCTAAGGTGAATGTCCTCTCCCTAACTAGCTAACAACCGTATCTGAGAATTTCTAAGCTTCTGTAATACTGATTTTTTCCCCTCACAAGAGCCTATTACTTTTTCAATTTCATACACAAATTGCTACAAGATAAACCATTCTTATTCACAAAAGTATTTTTATCAAATTACCTCTTTCCAAGTCTCGAATCTGGGGGCCTTTAGGAGCACCTCCATAAATGCAAGTACTCTTCAATCTTGAACACTTGCCATAGTCATCAGCTACCTGCTGTACTTGCTGAGCAAGCTCTCTGGTAGGAGCCAGAACTAGACACTAAAACAGGCCAAACAAAAAAAAAAAATCCACTTGAGACACCCAGGCCAAGTTAAAACAAACAAACCCCAGAAACATTAAAGTACAAAAAGGTAATTAACTCTTCCCCTACTAATACTTTTTAAGGTATGTGATAGGGTGGGAGATTGGGAGGTCAGGAGGCTTAAATACAACTACACTGGAGTGTAGGTAAAAAGTGATGACCATTTGTTCTTTAGTATATAGCTACTGCTGGCTGCATCCCTTGACTTTTTAGGCATATCGCTCATTAGTCTACACGTACCATGTAAATTGATTTCTAGATTGCATTACCTAGTGTAGTGGTGGTGAACCTATGGAACGCATGCAACAATGGCCTATTTGTTATCACTGAAAGCTCTAAAAGGTTCACTATCCCTGACCTAGCATAACTACACAACTCACAAAATGCACAAGTGGGTTCAAAATAGTCCTGCAATAAAACCATGGTTTAAATACTGGCACAAATAAGAAATATGGCAGAGCAAACTGAGTGTGGCACTACAAACCTATAATCCTAGCCCTCTGGGGCTGAGGCTGGCAAGTTCATGAGACCCTATCTCAAAATAATGAAGGTGCTGGGTGTGGTGGTGCATGCCTATAGCACTCTGAAGTCTGAGGATAGCTGTGAGCTTGAGGCCAGTCTGGACTACACAGTGAGTTAAACTGCACAGTGAGATCCTGCCATGCTCCCCCGACAAATGAATGCAGTATGTTGCTAAATTACCACTTAAGGGTAAGGATGGTTCAGACCCAAGATAAGCCATCTGATGCTCTATGTGACTGGGCAAGTCATTTAATCCCAAAATGGGGTTACACCTGAAATTATGACCAGCCTGACATATGAACTTGGGTTACGGCCAGTAGTTTTAACTTACAAACAAAGTCCTGAGTTACAACCCAAATGCCAGCCACTTGTGCTTCCAGATGGTCTCATATATTGATTTAAAGAGTTCTGGAAGGAACATTACCACATCTTTTCCTGTGTGGGGTTAATTGAGAAATCCTGGGCCAATGTCTCTACTTTCAAATGACCAACTCGAGTTACAACCAGCCCTTGGGAATGAATTGAGTTTTTAAGTCAAGGGTCCACTGTACCCTGTGTAGATATAGACGGTAGGTGGGCTTAAAAATCAAATTGAACAATGTGAGTAAAGCAGTGCCTAAAATACAGTAATCATTCAGCTGTAGTTATTCTTAAAAATTATAAACAGAATAAAACACTTACAATTGGGCCATCTCCCCTTTCCAAGTATGGCTGGTGGTTAATATGAACAATTGCAGGTAGCAAATACTGGGGAGGAAAGAGAACAAAATCTTACACCAAAACCAAGTCATCATCTTAATATCCTAACTTAAAAACAGTAATAATGCCAAAACATCAGTATGAAAAACAGAATCCACTACTCTCATCTCTTGTGCAATACACATTTGAACATAAAGTATGCGCATATATTGGATAGCGAACATATTACACTACTGAATTATACTTTTGTGACAGTTAGGATAGTAAAATAATGTCAAAGATTTCCACTTGCTGGTACTCACCGCCAATGTCTTCCCAGAGCCTGTCTGAGCAATGCCCACCATGTCCCGGCCACTAAGAGCTAATGGAAATCCCTGGCACTGAATTGGAGTTGGTTCTGTAAAGTGCTGATCCATCAACACATCCATTACGTATTCTGTAAGAAAATAAACATTACCGTCTTTTTAAAAAAATGGAATCTACATCCAGCTCATCACTACCTTTCAAAACCGCTATCCTACCACATCTTTTTTTTGGTATTGGCGATTGAACTCGGGACCTTGTACTTTGAGCTAAATCCCAGGCCCTTATCTTACATCTAATGGCACAGGCATACAACAGTCACACTGTTTGGCATATTCTTCTTATATTCAGCTGGAAAGTAGTTTCATTCCGCTGTTTTGTACAAGGGAGGGGCAACCATAGATAAGTGAACAAACAAAAAAGACTCCTTAATCTTGATAGCAGATAAGCATAAAAAATTCTTAGACTTTTTTTTTTTGGTAATGGGGATCCAACTCGGGACCTTGTGCTTGAGGCCGGTGCTGGAACCACTGAGCTAAATCCCTGGCCCAAGCATAAAAAATTCTTATGAACCAACATATTTACCACTAACCTTAAGCAGCTTAAAAATTTTTTGAAACCATTATATAAAATAAGTTACTACCTTTTCGAAAGGTTTCTACTTGTCTTTTCTTTCTTTTAGTTCTTCTATTGGCACATTTTAGGTATATAATTTGTTTACATTTATCATTGGGTGTACCTGTACATGATACATCTTGGTTCTTATTCCCCCCCCCCCGTTACCTGTGCACCCTTCACCCCCTCTGCCCTTCCCTATTTACATATATTTCATTTCCATTTTTTTTTGACAAATATCTTTTTTTGGGGGGGAGGTACTGGGGATCCAACTCCAGTCCTTGCGCTTGAGCAGCAGGCGGCGAAACCACTGAGTTAAATCCCCGGCCCTCTACTTGTCTTTTCAACAAAATCCTAAGGCGGGGTCAAGGTCTTGTTATGTAGTCCAGACTGAACCTTGAACTGATAGATCTTTCTGCCTCAGCCTCCCAAGTGCACAGGTGTACACCATCACACCCAGCTCTAAAACCCTTAAATAACCTATTACTTATGTTTACCACTCAACAAAATTTAATAATCAAGAATCTGAAGAACACTTCTTGAAAAACACTTACGTGGGAAGTTAGCATGATGGAAGGCAAAGACAGGTTTAGGACAAACATCTCCCCCTCGAACTGTAATCTCTTTCTTTCGGCGTAGCTCATCAACCTCATACTAGCAGAAAAAATGGAAGATGAATTAGTAAAAGTTACTGCCCATATCCAAAAGTTTTATTAGCCAATCAAACTAATTATTACCCAACCCATAGTAACAATGCTAAGTCTATATAATGCTTTCACGTGTAGTATACCACTTCAACTTTGTGACAATTCTCCTAACCTTGTGAGTTAATACAGGGGCTGCAGGTTCCGTTCTATGCAAACAACACACACACACACACACACACACACACACACACACACACACACACACACACACACACACACACACACACACGAGCACGCGAACAAGTAATTTCCATTTAAGGTTAGAACTAGGAAGTGGGCGAGAGTATTTGGTAAGTGGGGCCAGGTGTGCTTTTAAATTATTTTTTTTTCTAAATAAGCAACCACTTCATAGAGTCCAAAATAATCATGAAGTTAGAGGTACACAATGTTAGTTTACTATTAAAATTTACCTCAAAAATGAAGACATGACCTAATACGCAGCTAAAACCATGTATAAGAAATACATTTTAAAATAATCAAAAAGCAAACACCAAGCAATAAATACATTTTATATGTGTACTTAAACTGGTCCCTCTTATGAGTATCAAGTGGTCTTCTTAACAATCTAAGTACCCATGAGTAGGAGTATAGTTCAGCAGTAGAGCTCTTGCCTAACATGCGCAAGACCCTAGGTTCCATCCCCAGCATTATACAAAAAGGAAAAAAAAGCTCCAGGGTTGGAGCTCAGCTATAAGAATCTAAGTACTCTATGCTATAATAAAGAATAAAACAGCAACAAGTAAATTCTGGCCAATAGTTCTACTTGTTTCATTTATTTGTATAAAAAAAGTAAAACACACACAAAAACTTACTGGAGTCAGCCTTGCCACTTCTGGATGTTCAACATAAAAATTCTTCTCAAACTTGGGGAGCTCACTCAAATCCCACTTCTTTTTCCGTAAACGCTCCCCAGGATTACCAAATTTCTTCGGGGGAAGGCCACCACTGCCTCTTGCTCCAAATCTAGAAACAGCAAGAATTTTTAGTTCGTTAGTATTTTTAAAGCAGTGTTATCTTTTGTGCCCCAAAAAAGTGCAAATAAATGGACTCTTAGGATACTACAGCATGTTCCTCCCATCTTATGAATGTGTGTTTCAAACAGTATCTGATGCAGCTAACACTCAACTGCATCTATTCATTCAACAAACATACTGTTTATGTGGTGCTAGAGATACTAAAGAGAATAAAACATCAATCTCTTGTGTAAGAGAGGAGAAAATTAAAGCTTAAATTAAGGGGACTGTCGTGGATGGGAGAAAAATACATTTCAAGGAAGTTCCCCAAATTTTGAACAACTTCTCATATCCCCTCTCCTCTTAGACCATAAGAACACTTCTGCTCTACTAATGTGCAAAGGGAAACTACTGGGACCTATCAAAGTCTAGTGGGGGTCTTTACCTTTAATCTATAGTAACAAGGAAGCCAGAACAACTTTAACTTGCAGGAGAATTAATTTATAGGAGGAACCATCAATAAACCATATTTAACGAGTTTGATCCCTGGTACCAAAAAAAAAAAAAAAACACCCACCTACCTAAATAAACCATATTTAAGGTTTTAAAAACCCAAATCTGGATTTTTAAAATATATCCTTTACAACAAGCAAGCTAAATGGAAATACCAATGTGGCCACTAGCCAAACCTGAAATGTTAGAAGAATTCTAACACTAAGATGGCCTCTAACACTAAGATTTCCCTATATCACTCTATGTAAAGGGGAAGGCTTTGTTTGACATATAAACTCTAAGGGTATTTTTTTCATCCTACTTCCTTACTCCTTGTAAAATATTGAATTTGCTTTTCCTACTCTGACTCATAACACCTTGTAGAAAGTGTTTATTTTTCTCAGCCTGAGGACTAAATTCAGGGCCTATGCACAGAGCTACATCTCCAGCCCTTTTGAGACAGGGTCTTGCTAAGTTCTCAAGGGTGGGCTCCAACTTGCGATCCTCCTGCCTCAGCCCTGCAAAGTGCTGATTATAGGCATCTGCTATGGTGCCTATCTTAAAGAGCAGTAGCTATCTTAAAGAGCTTCAATTTCCTGTAATTCAAGCCATTAGAACTCTTGAACTTAAAATACCAGTTAGTTATTTCTCTAATTGCACAGATATATGGCAGGAGATTTTGTGGGCATTCTGGTTATCTACACTCAATAAACAGACACCACCTATACTGCTGCTGAACCAGTTAGAGAAAGGAAAAAACAGGAAAAGCATCAAAGTACATACATCAGTAACATTTTCTCAGGCTTCCAGTGAACAGTACATAAACCAAAGGCCATCTGAACTGACCATTCCTCCCAGGTGAAAGAACTCTAAGTAGGTCCTCTTCAAGAAATACTGGGTACTATTGTGCTGTTCTAAAGGTTCAAGTAAAAATACGAGGCTTTTAGAAAATATGCTGCCTTACTTGTTTATAATACTGACATCAAAATTTCAGGGAGCCTTTTTACCCCTGTAGTTATCCATGCCACTGTTAATATAGCCTACTTCCTGGTACACTTTGCTGTTCATTAATGTTATCAAGTGAGTAGCAGTTAAATTTGGCTATACAATAAATTCAGCTTTCAAGACTTGAAAATCCATGTATTAACATGCAAAACCATACTAGTTTAAGTGTGTAATGCACATCCAATGGACTGGATGTATATGCTGACCACACCCATTCTATTTCCAACTAATACAGCTTTGTAACTTTAAGAGTGAAACAAAAGAAATTCAAATCAAGAAGGAAAATGCAAGTGAAGGTAGATAAGGAACAGACCTTATCAAAGAGTGCAATTTTGTCTGGGGCTTTAAAAAAACTGTTTTTTTACATGTCATCTGATACTCAACATGGGATATGGGTCAAAATTCACCATTTCTCTTTTCAAGTAGTAATTATTAAATCATTTATGGTTAAATATTACCTACAGTAAATGGAACATCACTATCAGTACATTGGGAGCCTCCAAGTGCCTCTTCCAAGTTCACACCCCCACCATTAACAACCACCTTGAATTCTGTTAACCATTCCTCCAGTTTTTATAGTTCTGTCCTATTTGCCTATCCCCTTAACTAGGTCAACCTACTTTAAAAACTCAACATGTATGACAGCCATCTAAGAGGATCCAAGTTTTTTTCCTTTTTCACTGTTGTATTATATGCAAATATATAAATACCCACAATTCATTGGGACACAGAGTTGTTCTGAATATGCTATTCTCACCAACAATGTTGGCATAAATATTTTTATACATGGCTCCTGGGGCACACATCTTTAAAGCCTGGACTAGGGTATAAAACTGAGAGTTACTGGGTCACTTTCAAGTTTACTAGGTATTTTCTAGGTGGCTGTGTTGAAATTTACTTCTAAAATTTGCTCAACTAGCTGGGTATGGTGGCGCATGCCTGTAATCAGGAGGCTGAGGCAGGAGGATCACCCTGAGCTGCAGGGCAGCCTGGGCTACATACTGAGTTTCAAGGCCAGCCTGAATTACACACCAAGACCTTGTGTCAAAAAAAAAAAAAAAAAAAGTACGTAAGTACAATAAACTTTGCTCAACTGTGAAATGCTAAATGAACATTCCACTTTTAGCGCCCCTCTCTAAATCTCACAAAAGAGCAGAGCTCTCTCTTCCTAACTGGAAACTGGAAATAGTTCTTATTTTGTAAATTAAGTGACAATTGAAGCACTTGTGACTAGTAAGTCTACTACTTGTCCATTTGAAACTTAAATGTTTGGGAAGAGTATTTTGAACACTGACTACAGTGGGACAATTGCACACATTTTCTTGTCATTCCCAAGAACACAGCAATATACTCTCCTTCAGCTGAAAAAAAAAATGAGATTACAAAAATTAAGGATGTGCCCAATTAGTACTTTAAAAGCAGTGTAACCGATAGGCGTAGTAGCACACGCCTGTAATCCCAACACTTCACTAGGAAGGCTGAGGCAGTGAGGCCTCATCTCAAAAAAAGAAAACAAAAGTGGTATAAAGGTGCTCTTTATCCAGATACCACTTTTATAATTTAAACACTGGTAGAACGCGTAAATGTATCTCTTAATCAAGGCAGTCACTCAGCTGACATGAAAAGGCCCTAAATCTCAGTTTGGGAGCTTCAGGTTTAATCCTGTTAACTTTCCATCCCTGATGGTGCAACCGTGGCATTACAACATCAAAACCTTCCTGGCTAAGCCGAACGCTGCAACACATAAGGGTAAAAATATAAAGTTGTTAAAAATTACGACACTCCCCAACTATCCAAACCCTCCCTTCCCCAACACTACAGATAGCAAGCGACTCCACTACATTATTATTATTATTATTATTATTATTATTATTTTGTGCTTGCCAGGGAGGCACGGCGCCACTGAGCTACTCCCCCCCACCCCGGCCCACTACATTACATTTTTACATGTGCTTCCTTTGAATTATACAAAATATAACTAAAGGGGATTTAAAAAATCTGTTTTTTAAAATCACAAGTGCAGTAATGGTACAACGACTGCCCAGCAAGAGTTCAAGTTCAGGTTTCAATCCACAGAGGCAGAAATAAAACCGAAAGCAGCAGCCGGTTTTTTAGATTCCCCTGACAGCGATCGCTGGGGACGTCACGTAAAGGAAGCCATTTCGCGCTGGATATCCCGAGACTGCACAAGGGCGTCTGCGTTTTTTCTCGACGGTCGCTGCGGCGCGGGACGATCAAATGACCGGCCCACAGCGGCCAGGGGCCCCCTCTCGCTCCCCGAGACGGGGCCCCTCCCCGCCGGGCCCCCAGCAGCCCGAGCCCGAGGCCGCCATTGTACCGCGGAGCCCGCGCCGCCCTCGGGAAACAGCCCCCTCCCCCAGTCCACGAGCGGCATCGTCGGCCTCGTGCCCAGCAGCCTCCCCCCTTACCCGCCACGGTCCCGGTCCCGGTCCCGGTCCCCAAAGCCGCCTCCGCGCATGGTCCCAAATGGGTAGAGATCTGGGAGCGGGGCACGGATGGCCGGGCTCGGGAGGGCCTGCGGCTCCGGTCTGGTGACGACCGATGGCGGCGGCGCCTCCGCTGTTGGGGCGGCGGCAGGCGCGGCGCTTTCTCGCTCCGACGCGCTGTCTCCCGTCGCAGACGCCACCGTCGCCGCCTCTCTCGTCGGAGACGGGAGCAAAACACAGAGAATCGGGGTTATAAAAGCGATGGGTAGGTTTGGCTACGCTCAAACCCGGCAGCGCCGCGGTCTAGGCGTCTCCTTCCTTCCCAGCGACTGCACAAAATGGCGGCCGCCTCTGAGACTGCTCCAACTTAACGCTACGTACGGCGGAGACGATACGTAAGCAGGGTCTAGGAATCGCCCGAGGCCTTCTCGGGGCGTTACGAATATTCTTGGAAGCGTTTTACGTCAGTTGCGGAGACGGGCGCATTTTGCAGTTCGTACAAAAAAACCAAACTACGGAGCGGGCGTGAAGTTCTCTCGCCGCCCGAACTAGAACGTGGGGTGGGGCGGGGGGGGGGAGCCTCCGTTGCGACGTAACATTCTTTGCGTCGTTAGCCGGCTTGCTATTGCAGAGATGCGCAGTAAGCGTAGTACATTTGGTTTAGAGAATAGAGGATTTTGCCGGATTCCGCCGCGGGACGGAACTTGGGGCCTGCGGGTGCGAGTCACTGCCGAGACAATACCTGTCCTCCATGTTATAGTTTCGGAGTTTGCCAGGTGCCAAAAGCCAGGAAAGTATTCCTCGGCTGGCCCCCCTGGTGACCTCGGCGGCTCCTGGCGGCGAGGCAAGAGGGCCGCCGAGACTGGCCGCGCGCCCGGCGCCATTTCCTTTAGGTTACCTCTAGCTGTGCCGTCGCCGGCAGCCATGATGAATGCCCCGTGTCCTTTTCTTTAGCGAGTTGTCCAGTTGGCGACGTCCCGGCTGGGTTAAAGGACTCTCTGCTGCTCTTGGTTCACACTGATGTGCATTTTCAGTCCCTGGTGGGGCACAGTTGTGCCAACTCAAAAGCAAAGCTGCCAAGAGCCCCTCTTAAGGGCCGGGCTCAGTCCCTTTGGCTCCATTCAGCAGTGCCACTCGGGGTCCGCGCCAGCAGCCTTCGCGGCGGCGTCTCCAGACGCCTGGGCCAAGGCTTCAGCGAGTGCTTTTACCCCAACTGGGTCGCGTTATCCACTCAGTTCCCTTTCAGGATGACTCCCAGCGCTCTTTGTTCGCCTCTCAAACTGGGCTTGAGTGTCCTAAGCGTGGCCCATGGCATCACAGGGTGGCGGAGCTGGGGCCCTTCCCCGCTCCTCTAGGCTCTTGGTTCCTTCACATAGGAGATGAAGGGGGATGTGAGGCCCCTCGGTGGCGGCTGAGCCGTGTCTCCAACTCTGTCTCTGCCAAATTATGGGAAAAGTAACCCAAGGAAAAGAATTTCGTGCTAGGCCAGCAGATGTTGTCACCAAAGCAGAAACGAGGACCTAAACCCGCAGGTTATGTTTCGAGGGTTCTGTGACAGCTATCGTGGAAAAAGAATTTTCAGGCATGAACGAGGCATACAAGAATTTATTAGAATTGTAGCAGTATGCACTCAGAGTGCAGGCTCTCAAGAAAGGAGAGGTGCGTGATTTCCCGGACCTGGGAACATTTATGCTTCTTTGGTCAGGGTGGAAATCCCAGAAGGTGTGCCCCTCCGCAGTAGGGTCCTGGCCCATTTTACAGGTGTGGGCCCAGTTTTTTGTTTTAAGATGGATAATTTAAGCATTCTTTTAATTCCTGCAACCTGTTCCTTTATCTGAGGATCAGGTTCCTGTTCTTCTTTTAGCCAATTTATGGGCTTACGATATGCTTCAGGAATTTTGGGTGTAATGGGTCTGGAAGGAAAGGAGCATAAATTAATCAAGGAAACGTATATGGATACCCTGAGGTAACTTTGTCATAGTTAGTCTTTTATTTTTTAAGTACAATTTTTTAGTTATAAGTTTCCTTTGTCTCCATTTTACTTACGTTTATTTCTTTTACTTCAGTTTCATTTGGGCCGGAGACATAGATAGTTACGGACTCTCTGAACACATGGCAAATGGCTAGAGGGCCAGCTCCATGCTAGGTGCTGGGGCCACACGGTGAACAATCAAGTTCTGTGCTTACAGCGTTTTTCTTCTAGTTGGGGAGATAGTGTTTTGGGGTTTTTTTGGCGGGGAGCATTGAGCAGGGTCTTGCTGTATAGTTCAGGCTGGCCTTGAAATCTGTGTAGCCCAGGCTGGCCTTAAACTTGAGCCAATCCTTCTGCCTCAGCCTCCTGAGTTCTGGGATTACAGGCATGTGCCACCATGCCTGGCTGGAGACAGGTATTAAATGATTATGTCAGGCAATTGCTAACTAAAATTAAAAAGGAAAAGAGTGTATACATAGTGTGAAGAAGTGGAGTGCATAGTATTGCACTGGATGTTCTGGGAAGGTCTCCCAGATCAAGTGACATTTGAGCTGAGACCTAAACAGAGGAAATACCTACCTTTGGCTACATAGAGAAAAGAGCAAGTGCAAAGGTCCTGAGGCAGAGTGTGACTGCAGTAGAGCTAGAGACAGGAGAGGACCACATTGTGAAGGTTTCTATGCCACCATAAATCCTTTTTTTTAAGATTTTAGTGGTACAGGAGATTGCCAGATTGCCTAGGCTGAGGGCAAACTTTCAATCCTCCTGGCTCAGCCTCCCAGAGTGCTGGGATCACAGGTGTACACCACCACCACACCCAGCGCCAAGTCTCTTATTCATAACTGCCAAAAATGTTGGTATCGGTGAAAATATCCAGTGGGGTGTAGTGGCCACACCTGTAATTCTAGCCCTGGGGAAGCTGATGAAGGAGGGTTGCCTGGAGTTTGAGGCCACTCTGGGCTACATAGTAAGATCCTGCCTCAAAGAAATGAAGAGAAAATATGCTTAGCTAAATTTATCTTTTTTTTTTTTTTAAACTGGGGATCGAACTCAATTTATCTTTTTATTAAAAAAAAAAAAACAACCCTAAGTGACAGTGGAATGCTTATGCTCGCCGGGTCCATAGCATGTGCTGTTTCCTCTTCATTATTTAGTTCATCTATAAATGAAATAAGCGGACCTCACAGGGATGCTAGAAGGAGGGAATGAAATACCGTGTAGAGTGGCATCTGGTACTGATATGCAGCAGTGTGAGCGATTGTCATCGGCTTGCTATACAGATAAGCAAGCCAAGGCTCAGGAAGGTTAAATGGCTAAATTGGGGTCACACAGTGCACAACAACGACTCAAATGCAGATGCCCTGGCACTGTTGGGTTTGGGGGTGTATAATTTCTTGTGGGGACCATCCTATGCCTTGTAAGGGATTAGCAGTATCCTTGGCCTCTACCAACTAGATACCACTAGAATCACTCTCCTCTCCAAGCCACAACAGCAAAAATGTCTCCAGACATTGACCAGTGTCACCAAGGGGGCACTGAGACCCACTCTACCTGGGGACCACTGTGCTATCCTCCCTCCCTATGGGAGCACAGAATTAATGTTGTTCTTTCACTTGTCATATTTTTCTGCAGGCGTAGTATGCCATCTGCAAACTCTACCTGCCAACAATATCATCTGAGGTGTGGTTTGTTTGTTTGTTTATTTATTTATTTATTTATTTATTTATTTATTTATTTTGGTACTGGGGCTCAAACTGGGGACCTTGCGCTTGCGAGGCAGGCGGCTGAACTACTGAGCTAAATCCCTGGCCCCTATCTGTTCTGGTACAGATAACTGGGCCACAGTGTGCAGGCACCACACAACCAAACTGAGGAAAAAGAGAGTCAGCTCCACAGCTCACTAGGAGTCTGAAGCAAAAGACAGTGACCCAGGCCTGGAGATGAGCAGGACTAGTACATCGTACAGACTGCGTCAGAGGGGGAATTTTAGTTAGCAAGGTGTGACAGATCCTGTACTTGCACACATGAATGCTTGACATTTATTGTTCAGAATGCACAAGCTGATACATTCACTTTGTCCTTTGCCTTAACAAATGGACCTTTTAAATTAGGTTGGGATGAAAAACCGTTTGGTGACAGAAAAAATTGATATAACGGCGCTGCAGCTTTCTAAGTCATGCAGATCCTAGTTGCCCTAGGCCCTGTGGCCTGTTAAAAATAAATGTAAAGATACTGTTCAATGATGGCTTCCTTCCCCCGCCCCCCCCCACTTCTTTCTTGCTTGCTTGCTTGCTTTCTGAGACAATATTTTAGTATGTATTTCAGGCTGGTCCTGAACTTGCTACGTAGCTCAGGCTGCCCTCGAACTTACGATGATCCTCCTGCCTCAGCTTCACAACCATGCCCGCTGAGGCAATAATTTTATCTTCATTAAAGGCAGTATCCCTCACTAGTGCTTAGGAGAGCGTGTTTGCTTAATGGAGATGCCACTAAGATGCTCTGGGGTACTGAGTTCCACTTCAACATGGGTTCCATTTGGGAGCACAGACTCAGTGGGCTGCAGCTGGTTTTCAGTCCAAGGAGGAAAAGTCAGGGATGAAGTTTTCATTAGATTCCTTGTGCCCAGTTTCCCTGTTCTCCCTCACCCCTGCACTCCTGGCCCCACACCCATTGCTGCTCAGACTGCAGCCAGACCTGGCAGTTGGAGCCCACATGCCGTGGGGGGACCTTGGTCGCTAATAGGAGAGAAACAACTGTCCACAGGCTTAGACTGATCAAAGGCAGTGGCCATGGCAATTTCAGTAGCAGCTTTTTAGAGCTGGAAAAGCCATAAAACTGCCTACCCAAACTACTGGATCACTGGCTGGGGCCATCTGCTCGTCACCTGCAGGGCTCCTGTCTCTAAGATCTTGGATGGGGATCCAGGTTAAAGATCACACCTGCCAGGACTGCTAGGCCTGGGTGGAGGCTCAGCCACTTCCTGATTGCAGCAAGGCTTGGTCTTTCCTGTGGAACACAAACAAATCTTCCTCTTTCCTGAAGAACAAGTGACTGGGATTCTTGTTCTGCTTTTGGCAAACAGGAAGAAGAAAAGTCTGCCTGCACTGGTTAGAGAGGAGGGATTAGGTATGTGCTGACACTGAGACCAAATTCTTGTAGCTGAGCAGGAGTTGGAAGGCAGGATCATGTTTTTTGATCGATTCCTTTGTGTTCTCCAGGTAGATAGAGAGGTGCTGATCAGACATGGTAGAGAAAGTTGGAAGGTTGGCAGCTGAGGAATAGAATGGCAAGGAGGAGAACTGAGCATAAAGTATATAATTATGTGACAGTCACTTGAACCTAGGAAACCATAGACTTAATGCAATAGTCCCTGCTCATCCCAGGTCTTGCTCTCTATGGTACAATTACTCATTGTCAATTGCAGCTCAAAAATATTAAATGGAAAATTCCAGAAATAAATAATTCACAAGTTTTAAATTGCAATATTATGGGTAGTGTGGTGAAATATTACACTGTCTTGCTCCTTTCTCCCTACCCCAGAAGAGAATTATCCCTTTGTCCCGCGCATCTACCCTGTATACTCTACTTGCCTGTTACTCACTTTAGTAGCCAGTGCAGTCACTAGATCATCTGTCATAGATCACAGTGCTTGCATTAAAATACTCTTATTTTACTTAGTAATAACCCCAATGCACAAGAGTAGTGGTGCTGACACCTGAGCATGATGGAGCACATCTGCAATCCCAGTATTTGGGAGGCTGAGGCAGGAGGATCACCATGAGTTCAAGGCCAGCATGGGCTACATAGTGAATTCAAGGCCAGCCTGAACTACATAGTGAGTCCCTGTTTCAAAAAAGAAAAACACTAGTGGTATTGGCAATTGTTTACAGTGCACAGATACTTCTATAATTGTTCTTTGATTTTTTTTTTTTTTTTTTTGGTACCGGGGATCGAACTCAGGTCCTTGTGCTTGCACAGCAGGCAGCGAAACCACTGAGCTAAATCCCCGGCTATAATTGTTCTTTTATTAGTGTTGTTAATCTCTTACTGTATTTAATCTAAAGATTATGCTTTATCATATATATACATATTCAGAGAAAACAGTAAATGCAGGGTTTGATACTCTCTCTAGTTTCTGGTACCCACTGGGAGTCTCAAAGGTGTCCCCATACATAGAGGGACTACTGTAATGTGGACAGAATACTTTTGGACCCACAATCTGAACACAAAGACACAGTGAAAATGGATATGTCAGCTAAACACCAACTAGTGTCTGTAAAATATTATATAATGAGAAATAAATATTTATGTAATTTTGGTCACTGGCAAAATATAGTTTATACACACTTGGAAGACAACCAACTAGCATTAGGGTTATCTCCAAGGAAGGAATGTGCCGAACAAATATACCACCCTGCACACACACACACACACCTCTGAGCTGGTGGCAGTTTAGCTTGGTACTGGTGAAAATGATGTAGCGTCAAACAGAAGGACTTTTTGTTTGTATAATGTGTAATTGAGGGCATGCATGTCTGAGAATTAATGTGGGGAGTACTACAGGTCTGTGGGTTCCCTTGGAAGTGGCTAGTGCTCAGAGAAACTGAATGTTACTGATCTAAAATAAGGATTCTGCCTTAAAGAAAATAAAAAATAGTTTATCTTGAGCCAAATACAAATGACCATGACTTGGGAACATGGGAATATGGATTTAGGTTACCCTGAATGACATGTTCTACTGCGGAAGAGGCTACATGATTTTTTATAATCACAGAGCATAAGCAAGTCATAAATGGATACATTTACCAGTGACTTTGGTAGAAGCATCAGATAGGCAGGCCACAGCAAGACAGAGAAATCTCTTCTGTAGGAGCCAGATGTTATCTTATAGCATTCTTAGCATTAGGGATGGTGGGGGCTGGAATACCCCTTTGAAGAATGTTAGGTCAGATGCAAAAGTTAAGCGCCTAAGATAGCCGGAGATGGTTCTGGATCTCAATGCACGATGCTCCACTTCTCCACCATCAGGATAAGAAGTGGGCTGGGGTCAAGCACTCTGCAGGCTCTTGAAAAAACCACAGATGCAGCTTCTTCTGATAATTCAGTTAACACCAAGCAGTTTCTCCTCCCTTTGCCTTCTGTGGTTGTTGGGAGTGCTGCAAAGTGGGCTCTTAGATGGGCAAGTGAGGGAGCTGACTCCTTCAGCAGTACTGTACTTGTAAACCGAATTAGGATTTTGGTGTTTGGGGCAGGCTCTTTAGCCTCTGCCAAGCAGGGGTGAGGCCAGTTGGTGAAGAGGTTGATACCACAGCCACCCAAGAATGACCTGGTGGAGGGTGCTGCATCAGGACAGTGGGAATGTCAAGGGCGCTGGCAGGTGCACCCCAGACCTCTGGGGGCTCCCTGGACTACCAATGCTTTTACTTTGTAGCTCTTCACCTCACTTGTCTCTGATCCAAGTACTAACGAGGCCTGACCTAGCTTAGCTTCCGAGATTGGGGGCATTCAGTGTGATATGGTGGCAGACCACTGTTGTCATTGGTTGTGTGGGTGATCATTTCTATGGCTCCATGTCCCAGCCACTGTCAGGATTAGTCACTGCCATGTCCACTGTACCCAGTGTCTTGATATTGGCTGAATACAATGCAGTAAGCTTTATTACTTTTATATAAAGTGTAACAATGAAAATGGGCATGGAGACTTTTGATAACAAATTCAGAGAAGTGAACAATTCTGTGAGGGAAAAAGAGATTTAATCCTAGATGATATTTAGAGATCTTCAATTGCATTGGTAATGTTTTATTTCACAAGTGTTGATTGCATTATTTTATATCTTTTTGCCTTAAATTCTTCATAATACATTTAAAATATATACAGGAGCACACCTGTAATCCCAGCACCTTGGGAGACTGAAGCAGAAGGATCCCAAGTTTGAACCCAGCCTGGGCAACTTAGCAACTTAGTAAGACTCTGTCTCAAGATAATAAATAAATAAATAAAGGGCTAGAGATGTAGCTCTAGGTTCAGTCTTCATTACTACAGTTGATCAATCAGTCAATCAATCAATCAATATGTAGTGGGCCATCAGAGCCCATTAATAATTTAAGGTTTACAGCCAAGCAGCTCCACTCCAATTCCATGTTCAGCACAGCTTTGTTCACAAGCAACTCTACAGCTCAATGTGAGCTCCCTCCCCGAGGCCATGGGTCAACCTTCACCTCTGGTCTGCCTGACCTTGGGTTCTGTTCTTCATTGTCACAGGCATTCTGCCGGCTACTCACTCCTTGGCAGCCCACTTGAGCTCCGTCAGAGGGCAGCAGCTCTGTAAAGATCACTTAGTTTTAGACCACTCGGCAGATGGAAGATTAGCACCAAAGGCCTGACCCTGGAGCGTAAAAAGTTCCCTGCCCTGTGAGGCCTCTTGGGAGAAATTCACCCAGCCTGGCCAGGGGGACAGCCCTCTTTGCCTGCCTTCAAACTTACATAGGGATCAAAATGTTACTCAAGTCTTGAAATCTTGTTTCTCTTTGACCTTTCAAGAGTTTGTTTCCATTTGATTAAAAAAGAAATTCATAGGGGCTGGGGATTTAGCTCAGTGGTCCTGCCGCCTGCCTCACAAGTGGAAGGTCCCGAGTTTGATCCCTGGTACCTCCCCCCCCCCAAAATTCATAGACTGAAAGTCAAAGGATGGAAAACAATACTCCATGAGACAGGGACCCAGAAAAAAACAGGGATAGCTATTCTATTTCCAAACAAAGTGGATTTCAGGGCCAGGGATTTAGCTCAGTGGTTCCAACGCCTGCCTTGTAAGTGCAAGGTTCTGAGTTCGATTTCTGGTATCAAAAAACCCCCAAAAAACAAAGTGGATTTCAAGCCAAGACTCATTAAGAGCAACAGGGCCAGGGATTTAGCTCAGTGGTTTTGCCGCCTGCTGGGCAAGCGCAAGGACCCGAGTTCAATCCCCGGTACCAAAAAAAAAAAAAAGAGTGACAAAGAAGGTCACTACATCCTTGTAAAGAAAACAAAAGGAAGAGACAACAATCATATATGTACCAAATATTAGTGTACCCAACTACATAAAACAAATATGAAAAGACATGAAAAATCAAATAAGCACTAATACAATTGTAATGGGGTCCTCAATATCCCACTGTAGACACATCAACTAGCCAAAAAACCCCCAAAACAATGAAATATTAAAATTGAACCAAACTTTTGAACAAATGGACTTAATAGATGTCTACAGAGTGTTCTGCCCTATAACATCAGAATACACATTCTCAGCTGCACATGGGATGTTTTCCAAAACAGATCACATATTAGCTCATAGAACATGCTTAAGTAAATGCAAAGGAATTGAAATTATCCCATGCATATTATCAGACCACAATGCAATGAAACTGGAAATCAATAGCAAAATAAACCACAAGAACTTCATAAACACATGGAAATTAAATAACACCCTCCTGAACAACCAAAGGGTCCCAGATAAAATTAAAGAAGAAATTAGACATGCCGAGGATTTGGCTCAGTGGTTCTGCTGCCTGCCTTGAAAGCGCAAGGATCCGAGTTCCATCCCCAGTACCAAAAAAAAAAAGAAGAAGAAGAAATTAGACAGTTTCTACAATTAAATGATAATGCCAATACAACATACCAGAATTTATGGGACACAATGAAAGCAGTTCTATGAGGGAAATTTATAGTAGTGAATACCCATATAAGGACAACAGAGTGAGCTCAAATAAACAACCTAAAGTTCAACCTCAAGGTTCAAGAAAGAAAAGAACAAATAAAACCCAAAGCTCATTTAAGGGAGGAAATTATAAAGATCAGAGCAGAAATTAATGCAATGGAGACTAAGAAAATAATACAAAGAATCAATGAAGCAAAGAGTTGGTTCTTCGAAAGATTAAATAAAATTGACAAGCCCTTAGCCAACCTCATCAAAAAAAGAAAAGACTCAAATCCATGCAATTAGTAATGAAAAGGATGCAATCACAATGGATCCTGCAGAAATCTGGAAGATCATCAATACTTACTCTGGAAACCTATATTCTAATAAGATGGAAAACACAGAAGAAATTGACAGATTCCTAGATATGAATTACCAAAGCTGAATCAAGAAGATATAAAAATTCTAAATAAACCAATATCAACGAAATTGAAGATATAATTAAAAACCAACCAACAAAGAAAACCCCAGGCCCCAGTGGATTCACTGCTGAATTCTACCAGAAATTTAGAGAAGACATAATGCTGCTACTTCTCAAACTCTATAATGAAATTCAAAGAGAAGCAATACTCCCAAATTCATTCCTGGAAGCAAGCATTACCGTGACTCCCAAACCAGAGAAAGATTCAACCAAAAAGAACTACAAGCCTATCTCCCTAAAGAACACAGACACAAAAATCCTCTATAAGATACTAGCAAACATGGGCCAGGGATTTAGCTCAGTGGTTTCGCCGCCTGCTGTGCAAGCGCAAGGACCCGAGTTCAATCCCCGGAACCAA
>NW_004624752.1:9547979-9592134 GCF_000247695.1 Heterocephalus glaber | reverse complement strand
GGAATGGGATCCCAATGAGAAATGTAATTGTGTTGTATACCTACAATGTACCAATAAAAGAATTTAATACAAAAAAAAAACCCAATATCAGTCAATGAAATTGAATATGTAATTCAAAAATTATCAACAAAGAAAAGCCCTGGCTCTGATGAATTCACTACCAAATTCTGTAAGAAATTAAGAAAAGACCTACTCTCGCTACTCCTCAAACTCTAATGAAACTGAAAAAGAAGCAATACTCCTATATTCATTGCTGGAAGCAAGCATTACCCCGATTCCAAAACCAGAGAAGGATCTAACCATAAAGGAGAATTACAGGCCAATCTCCCTAATGAACACAGATGCAATAATCCTCAGAAGATACTGGCAGGCCAGGGATTTAGCTCAGTAGTTCTGCTGCCTGCCTCGTAAGCACAAGGACTAGAATTCGATCCCCAGTACCAAAAAAAAAAAAAAAAAAAGATACTGGCAAACAGAATGCAGCAAATCATCAAGAAGATTATACACCCTGACCAAGCAGAATTCATCCCAGGGATGCATGGATGGTTCAACATAAGCAATTCAATAAATGTAATACCCTATATTAACAAAGCCAAGGACAAAAACCATATGATCATCTTAATAGATGCAGAAAAAGCATTTGACAAAGTCTAACACCCATTCATGATAAAAAAAAATTCTACAGAAAATTGGAATAGATGGTCTTTATCTCAATCTGATAAAAGCCAAGTATGACAAACCAACAGCCAACATTGTACTAAATGGACAAAAACTGAAACCTTTCACACTAAAATCAGGAACAAGACAAGGATGTCCACTGTCCCCTCTCTTACTCAATATAGTTCTGGAAACATTAGCCAGAGCAATTAGACAAGAGAAAGAAATAAAAGGAATACGGATAGGAAAGGAAGAAGTTAAATTATCATTATTTGTGGATAATGTGATATTCTACGTAGAAGACCCCAAAAACTCCACCAAAAGACTTCTAGACTTAATAACCAAATTCAGTAGCATAGCTGGATACAAAGTCAACACTCAAAAATCAATAGCTTTCCTGTACACAAATGATAAACAGAGAGAAAGTGAGAGAGAAATTAGGGAAACAACACCTTTCACAATAGCATAAAATAAAAAAAAAAAAGAAAAGAAAAGAAATACCTAGGAATCAATCTAATGAAGGAAGTAAAAGACTTCTAAATTGAAAACTACAGTTCTCTGAAAAAAGAGATTGAAGAGGATATCAAAATATGGGAAGATATCCCTTGTTCTTGGGCAGGCAGAACCAATATAGTGAAAATGGTCATACTTCCAAAACTGCTATACAGATTTAATGCAATCTTGATCAAAATTCCAACAGCATATCTCACAGAATTAGAGAAAAACAATCCTAAAATAACTTTGGAATCAGAAGAGACCTAGAATAGACTTCTGCCTCAGCCTTCTGAGTAGTTGGGACTACAGGGATATACCACTGTGTCTGGCTACAAGAAGTGACGTGGAAAACCAGTGTCGTTAGGATAAATGCAAGCTGTTTAACTGATACAGTTTATAACAAGATGTCCCCCAAAGCCTTACTACCCATGGGCAGGGCTTAGGGAGGTGATTGGATCATGCGGGTGTGATACTCATGGGTAGATTAGTCCACTGAGGAGTTTAGAGCTGAACACCCGGTTAGGAGGCGGGGCTGGTGGGTCAGAAGTGGCGGGGGGGGGGGGGGGGGGGGGGGGGGGGGGGGGGGGGGGGGGGGGGGTCGCTGGGGGCGTGGCCGGGGGTGCGTCTCCCTCCCAACTGGCTGCCCTGAGGTGAGCCTGTTGCTTCCACCTGACTCTTCCACCGTACAGTTTCTGTGTTTGACCCTGGAGAATGTGGACTGAAACTTCTAAAATATGACCAAAATAAACCTCTCCAAGTTGCTGGAGGAGAGTGACTAAGACAGCAAAAAGAAAAAGCAGTGCTCACATTATCTAAGAAGCCAAGGTCAGCTGAAGGAGACTTACCTGCCCCCAGCATGGTGTCTAGGGTCCAATCCTTCTCTCCATGAAAGGTATCCCCTGAGTTTATTTATTTTTTCAGTACCAGGGATCGAACTCAGGACCTTCTGCTTTCCAGGCTGGCGAGTGCCGCTGAGGTACATTTCCAGCCCTCCCCTGTGTTTAATCTCTGAGTCTATTCTGTAGTCTTCTGTTTTTTTAATTCTGATCTTTCAGCTTTCTGCTTTTTCTTTTTTTTTTTCCGAAACAGTGACTAAGCACGCAAATTAGAAAGGAAATGGTAGAAATTATCTATTTGAACCTCATTTTCTAAATAAAGGCACTGTTTCCCTGGATCTTGACTTTTGCTTTAGACTCCAGCAGTACTGAGTTCAGTTTGTGTCTTGTACAGCCTGACGTTTGCCCCTTGATCTTACCTGATTCTTCCTGTTTTGGGTTTGTGTATCCCCCAAACTCAGAAATTGTGTCCTTGCTGATGCAGTTAGTTAAGATGAGGTCTTCTTGGTGTAGGTTGGGCCCTATCTTGTAAGGAGGGGACATTTGGACACCGACATGCACAGGGAGGACACCACATGGAGGTAAAGGTGGAGATCAAGGTGCTTCTTCTGCAAGCCAAGGAGCACACGAGAAGCTAAGGGAATGCATAAAGCTGATTCTGCTTGGTCCTCAGAAGGAATCAACTTTGATTTTGGATTTCTGTGAGACGAGGCTTTCTGTCGTTTAACCTTCCAATTGATGGTCTTTGGTATGGCAACCTTAGCAATCTCATACAATACCTCTGTCTGGGTAAAGCTCTGATCTTTGATGCCTCTACATTTGTGTTCTTGATCTGATCTTAATCTGCCTCCCAGGTTAGAGAATGTCATCACCAGTTGCCTCTGACTGTACTGTCTTCAGACTGTCTTCGGAGTCTACCTCACACCAAGTCTTCAGTCTTGCTTTGGAATGTCCATTCCTTTATCTTCTCAATTATAATCACCCTACGTTGTCACCCCTATGCCAGTGGACTTTCCTTTACCTGTTTTCCGTGTCTGTACCAGCTGCTCTCTGTCCACAGACTCCAATCAGAGAATACTTGAAATCTTCCCTTTTTACACTGTGAAGCTTTACCATTCCTGTCTGCTTTGCATCTACCAAAAGCAAATGGTGATCATGTACTCCTCTGCTCTAGCAAGCTCTGAATGAAAGCTCTGTCTGTTCTCACTTGGATGGTCTCTGTTTATTTCCACAGAATGAATGATTTGTACTTTCCCCAGTGGGTTCATAGCTTGGTGGGGGCAGCCTCGAGCTGTGGGTGGCATTTGGGCCACAGGTGGGGACAGCACATTTTGATGATGTCCTCAGAGGTCCTGGCTCCACCTGTGACTGAGATTTTAAACTCTCGTTTTTGAGCCCCCTCCCAGGGCACACCCTTCCTCCTACCCCATAGGATAAGGTTGGGGAGGCCTGGAAGCCATGATGCTTTGGCCACAGATGACAAAATGGTCCCTGGCCTGGAGGAGCTCTGTGGGCACTGGGTGATGCTCTTGCTGGTGCAGACACCCACACAGTTTGCAGTGTTCTCCCAAAGCTTTGTTGTTCCCATTTGTTAGATGCCATTCTGCAAAGCAGGGCACATCTGAGCACCCAGACCAGACAGGTTTCCAGTCATACCCACAGAACTGCCTTCCTTTGTGTTCAGCCCTGGTTTGCAACCTTGCCACCTGCCTCTTGATAAATTTGCCTAGGACTCAGCTTATCCCAGAAATACTTTCTGGTTTTCAGATCTTGGGAGTTTTATTTCCTTCCCTACAAAAGGGCTCTGGGGTTCTGGCCATTCTGGTCTATCCCTTTCCAGGGCTTAGGGTACTGAGGTAGGATAGAAGAAATAAAGATAAGTAGAAAGGAGATAAGGAAATTATAATTTTTAAATTGTACTTTTCAGCTGGGCATGGTGGTGCACACCTATAATCCCAGAACTGTGAAAGCTGAGGCCAGAGGATCACAAGTTTGAGCCTAGCCTGGGCAACTTAGCAACTTTTCAAGAATCTGTCTCAAAAACATAAAAAAGAACTTGGAATGTAGTGAGAAAGCCCTGGGTTCAATCCCCAGTACTAGCACCACCAAAATACTAAATAAATAAAGTAAAATAAAATATAAAATGAAATGTTCTTTTAAGAAAACTGCAGCTTTAAGACACAAAGTTACCCAAGGTTACAATGTCCTTTTTCACCCATAGGCCTGTTTTCCTAGGGTCCTCACTCGTAAATTCCGGAGTTTTAAAGATACATTAAGTCTGCAAATTGGGCCTGTGTTTTTCTTCTGAGCCTATAAATCGACAAATTCCATACACTTCTACTCTGAAGGGAACAGCTCTATTCACTCGGTACCATATCTTTAAACTTCAAAAACATGTGAACAGTTTGCATTTTAACCTAGTCCACTAATGGGTAACGTGATGGACACTAGGTAAACAATAAATAACTTGAATACATTTCCTGGATCATCCATTTTGAAGACACCTCAAGACCTCATAAATACCCCAAACCTAGACCACAGTGTGCCTCCCCCCAAGAATAGGCAGCTTTCTGGGTGTATACTTCTTTGATTTCGTTTAATAAATCTACCAATGCCTCACACGGACGCATGCTGAAATGCTTTTCTGTGATGGGAGTCAATGACCTACTCCACAGGTGGGAGTGGGGACAAGCTGAGGTCCCCACTCCTCTGGGAGGACCTCCTCAGATTCCATCAGGTGACAGTACCAGGGGATCTCTAGGAACATTTGTTTTTTGGTACCAGGGGTCCAACTCGGGACCTTGTGCTTGTGAGGCAGGCAGTGGTGGCACCACTGGGCTAAATCCCCAGCCCCAGGGCATCTCTAGGAGATGCTCAGTTTTTATCAAGGGTTGTGAAAACTGCAATGCTGTATCAAGTTCTGTGTACATAGGGTGCTTGGTCAGGTGTGGCCATAGGAGGGAACACAGGACAGGCTTGAAGAAGAAAATTTAGTATACTTCTAGATCCTAGACAGGAGGACACCACGTGCCATGAAGGTCCCACAGGACAACATGAGGGTGGTCAGGAGTCAGCAGTCTAGAATGGGGGGAGCACTTGGGCCTTCACCTTTATTGAAGTTTCTGAGGGAGAGGCGAGACAGGGCAGGACAGGCGGGGTAACCAGTTTAGGATTGGCCACTGGGATAATTTCCAGGCAGAAGGTAGGTCATAGTCTGCTGTAGTGGGCCCTGGGAGGATTAAGGTGGGGGAATGGTGCTTTGGGCAACGTATAGGGGCTGTAGTGGTCTGGTGGCAGACTGGTTAGTTTGCATATGAAAAGCATGCACTGGTCGGCCCTTTGTCATTGTAAGTCTCTAAGAACTGGAAGGCCTAGGACAGGCCCAGGAGGGGCATTCTCTCTCCATCTAGATTTTTTGTGCTTTTTTTTTTGGTACCTGGGATCAAACTCAGGACATTGCGCTTGTGAGGCAGGCATTGGAACCACTGAGCTAGATCCCTGGTGCCCCCAGCTAGATTTTTTAAGATGTCATAAATATCATAATATGTAGGAAAAAAAAAACACAATTCATTAATAAATCCTTTCCTTCTCCAGGACAAAAGTATGCCTTAATATTTGCACACGAGGGCCAGGGATTTAGCTCAGTGGTTTCACCACCTGCTGCGCAAGCACAAGGACCCGAGTTCGATCCCTGGTACCAAAATAAAAAAAATATTTGCACACTAAAATAATTCATTTATGAGATTTTGCAGAATACAGAAAATCTGCTCGGGTTTTATCTCTGCTTTATTAGGAGAAGCAGTGTCTGTGGTTTAAAAAAAGTAAAAGGAAGGAAAAACCTCAGCTCTCCCAGGACCCTGCATTGTGAACAGTTTCTGCTATCTGCGTGGTCTCCTTTGTCTTCCGCTGCAGCTTCCATACTGCTGCATATGTGGCCTCTGCATAACTCCCCTTTCCCAGTTTTGGACTCCTGCTTTTCCTTTAGGGGTCAATCCAAGACCACACTACTGACAAATTAATTATATAATCATTTGTTCTCTTTTTCTCAAATCTCTGAGGCAGGAACCGTACTCTTTGTCTATTCTTCAGCATGTAGCATTCAATAACAAATAGTGAGCAGAAGCGTCACCAAATATCTTTTGTAGCAAATGGTGCTTTTAATATTTGAATCTTTGGGCCGGGAATTTAGCTCAGTGGTTCTGCCGCCTGCCTCACAAGCACAAGGTCCCAAGTTCGATCCTCGGTATCAAAAAAAAAAAAAAATTTGAATCTTCATGTAAGTTAATACAACATTAGATCTTTTTGAAGGCTACACAGATTATCATTGTTTATATCATTAATATTTTAATTTAAAAATACGTCCATCATGACATTTTGAAAACTAGATTTTATTTTTAACAATCAGAAAAAAACATTATTTTAAACATTTCTAAAATTAGTATTCAGAAATTTTACATTGATTTAACTTTATATTTAAAAATATTTTGAATTACTTATCCCAAACTTAAAATATAAAATCATGCCACCCTTATGCAAAATTATAAATTTTCAGGGCCGGGGATTTTGCTCAGTGGTTCCACCACCTGCTTGCAAGCGCAAGGTCCTGAGTTTGATCCCCAGTACCAAAACCCAAAACCAAAACCAAAAAATTATAAATTTTCTTTTCTTTCTTTCTCCCTGTCTCTCTTTCTCTTTCTGTAGTGCTGGGGATTGAGCCTGGGCTTTAGGCATGCCAGGCAAGTGCTCTACCACTGAGCTATGTCCTCAACCCAAAATTGTACATTTTCTAGTTACTCTCCTCTTTATCTTTCCAAGAGGATATCTATGTATCACAAATACATTTTTAAAAAGTAATTTCAACTTGTCAAAAAGTCAAATGATTAAACTTTGGCATAGTGTTTCATTTCAGTTGCTATGAAGGTGAATAAGGGATAGTCTGAATGCAAAGAGCTTTTTTGGTGTCCTAGAAACATTCCCACCTTAAACATTTCTCTGCTGGGAAGAGCGTCAAGCTCAGTAGTGAGTGGTTCTGTGCCCTACACAGATGCTGGGGGGAAGCCTGTAGGATAGTACATTTCTGAGCTCCTAGACTGTTTGTTTGTTGAGGAAGTGAGGGAATCAGGGACCCCTTCCCTAACCAGCTCCCAACAGGTGTATATATATATGTATATATATGTATATATATACATATATATATATACACACACACATATATATATATATATGCACACTCATCAGAAACAGTTCAGGAGCATGTGTGTAGATTCCTGAACCAACGTGCAATATGTAGTTTTATATCAGGGATCTTTATTATTATAAGTGTAAAGTTTAACTCTTCTTTGCTGACTTTCCTTTAATAATATGAAAAACAACTCCTCTTATTCCAAGATCTGAAAGTCAAGACTGCTTTTCCATTTCTTCAGCTCCTAATAAGCACTGAGAAGCAATTTGCATCAATTCGCCACCTACTCCTTGGCATCCCCGATTCCTCCAGCAGTTATTGCGAAGGTGGCTTCATTTTCAGGCATCTCAGGACTAACAGAATACAAAGGAACAGAAGTTTATAAAAAGCTCCATTTCTATAAATACTGCATTCATGTCACAGGCATCATGCTCCCATCAGTCTGTGAGTCTCCAGAGATATCTTAGATTTGGTACAGCTAAATTCGAACTGCAGAGTTTACTTAAAAGTATTATTAACCCCCACAAACAGTTGTTTAACAAGTTCCCTGTATAAGGTTCTGAATGTGAAGGAACATTACCCCAAACTTGGAAACAGGCACAAGGGACAAGCAGATATTCTTTCAGTGAGGTGTCAGGCAGCAAGCAAAACCCTGGGGGGCTTATCTGATTCTGTAAGGCTGTGCACCTTTCTCCAACCACACTAATGTAGGGGTAACTGTAAAAGACTTTGAAATGAAAGAAAAGATTACTGAGAACTTGCAATGGAAAGACAGGTTGTCTAGCGCGACCTTCCAGTTCACCAGTTCTAGGAGGGCTCTGAGCCATCTGTGGTCTTTGGTTGATTTCCTAACTCTGTCAATTGTAGCTATTTAAGTGTAATGCAAATTAATCTTGTCCACAGAAATGTAAATTGTGTGAGATGGAACGCATTGGTTATTGTTCCATGGACATTGGCTCATTTTTAATCAATTTACAATTCATTTCAGCATTAATTATTTGACCATACATATCAAATGTATATACTTTTATTTTTTGATTTGGTTATAGAATCTTATTGGTTTCTTCATTAATGAATAAGTTAAAATCTTTGACAGTTTATATTTATACTCGAGTATTAGTTATATATACATTTTAATATTTATTCTACAACACTGTGGAGTGAATTTTTTTTCTTTTGGTACTGGGGATTGAACTCAGGACCTTGTGCTTGCCACTAAGCAGTGCCACTGAGCTAAATCCCCAGCACAAGTGAAGGTTAATTTGTAGAAAACTTATAGCAACACAGATGATTCTTGCCTAAGGGCAAGGCAAATGATTCCATACTACAGCGATAGAAGTGGATTTCATTGTGCAGAGAAGCAATTGATTTCCCTTCAACAGAAAGGAAAGTTACAATTTATTGCCTGGTAGGGTATTAACCAGTTTTGCACGTAGCAGATTTATTTCACCATGCCTTTGACTGACTATATAAATTTCTGTTCCTCAAATTATCCTTTGAATCAGTGGTTTCCTCATTAACTAAGAAGTAAATAAAATCTTTGGTACATTTTCATTTTATATTTATTTGCAAGCAAGGCAAGTTATTAACTTTTTGAAAATCATACTTAGCATATACTAGACCCTGTGGATTATATAAAAATGAGACAAGGTTCTTAAGTCTCAATAAGTCCATATGAGAGCTATGACAATGCAAATATGCCAAATTCTATGCTGTAATTCAAAGTAAGCTATGTTTTATGAAGTCAGTCTAAGTATTACAGAACGTTGAAGAAGGGAAACATTATGCTTGGCTAGGTCAATTAGGAAAAGCTTCAGAGATAATAACTGAAGACGCCTTTGAAGAGGCAGAAATGGGACTATTCCAGGTAGAAGTAATAACATGAACAAAATACAAGAATAGAAAAATCTATTTTGTGTACAAGAAGGGAGACAAAGAAGAAGTTATGTTTAGGTGTGTTGCATTGGAGGTACCTGTGGGATATTCATATAAAGGAATTCTACAAGTATTTGAAATGAATATTCAAAACCTGAATAAAGGTGAGACTAGAAATTTAAATGTGAAGGCCACTGTCCATGAGAGAAAGATCCAACTGCTACTTTGTGCTCCTATTAAATCCAGGTTATGATGACTGGTAGCTGCCATTTAAAAAAAATTCTAATTTTTAGGAAGCAGATTCCCTTATATTATTTCATTTGAACTTTATGACAACCATACCAGGTATGTATTATTGCCCGTATTTTACAGATGAGAAGATTGGAATTCAGGGAGAATCAATTTGCCTATGACTACACCACTGGTGAGTGAAGATGCCAGGTGCTATAGTTCGATGTAGTTGTCCTTAAGGGTTCATGTGTCAGAAGTTTGGTCACTAGTGTTGGAAACAAGAGAGGTGCTGGAACCTTTAGGAGGAGGGGCCTCCTGGGAGGCTTTCAGGCCACTTGGGGTGTGGCTGCAGAAGGGACCAGCACAGTTGGGAATTCTAGGTTAGTTCCTGAGGGAGTGAGCTGTCATGGAAGCCTGAGACTAACCCGACCCCTGAGTTGCTCTCTGGCTTCTGGTCTGGTGAAGTGATTTTTCCTTCACGCACACCCCCACCCGGGGGAGGGCATTAGTCACTGTGAGGCTTTTAGCATGCTTGGCCCAGTTGATGCTGGTGCCAGGGCCTTGACTTTCAAAACTGTGAGCTGAATAAACCTCTTTTCTTTTCTTTTTTTTTTTTTGGTACCTGGGATCAAACTCGGGTCCTGGCACTTGCTCAGCAGGCAGCAAAACCACTGAGCTAAATCCCTGGCCCTAAACCTCTTTTCTTTATAAATACCCAGCTTTAGGTATTTCATATAGTAATGAATTGACCACATCTAGAGACCAAGGTATCTGATTCCACAGTTCGTGTTATTAATCATATTGTTTCTCAAGGTTTTTGTTTGTTTTGCAGCGCTGGGGATTGAACCCAGGAAGCACTGAGCCATATCCCCAGTCCTTTTCATTTATTTATTTGTTTGTTTATTATTTTTAGACAAAATTTTGTTAAATTGTCCAGGCTGACCTTGAACTTTATCCTCCTGCCTCAGCCATTTGAAAAGCTGTGATTATAGGCATGCACCACCATGCCAGGCTGGCTATTGTTTTTTTATTTTGTTTGGTTGGTTGTTTTGTTTGTAGGGTGGAGATTAGGTGGTGTGCCTTTGAGTGTACAGTGGGTAAGGTTATTTCCCTTAAAAACAGCATAGAGGTCTGTCCGGAGGATAGCAAATGGCCTGTACATAGTTAGGTCTTGCTGGGCTAAAACTAGAGTAAGAAGGTTTAAGTGGAAATACAAAATAATTTTTGGCCTTGTTGGAAACTACTCATTCAGGTACTTCAGATGGCAGAAAGTAGAATGAAAGCTCTCTCTAGAGGTAGACAGGAGCTAAAAAGGAGAAGTTAGGAAAGTAGTTGTAAAGTTGAATGAAGGTTAGTTTTCTGTTTTTCCTTAACTCAGACTCAGAAGCAATTACTTCAGAAACTTAACTATTTTTATAGCTCTTCATTTGCTGATAGTTACTTAAAATTTATTCTTCCTTTGAATTCTTTGTAGTGTCTGTTGAGTTTAGATATGCTAAGTGGATTAAAATAAGTGGGGTTTTAATTTGTTCACTTAAAAGTTTAAAAGAAAAAAATGTACACTTGAGCAGCAATGATATAAAGAAAAGGGTTGGGTTAATTCTATTTTTTAATGTAGTGGCAGAGACTGGTGAACCCAGGGCCTCACGCATGGTAGGCAAATACTCTACCACTGAGCTACATCCCAGTCTGGACTGGGTTAATTTGTTTTGTTTTGTTTTGAGACAGGGATTTGCTATATAGTTCAGGCTGGCCTTGAACTCACTGTGTAGCCCAGGCTGGCCTCATGGCAAACCTTTTGCCTCAGCCTCCTGAGTGCTGGGATTACAGAAATGTACTACTATACTGGCTTGGACTGGTTTTTTTTTTTTATTATTATTCATTAAGTTTATTGGTACATTTTAGGTATACAATATGATAATATTCATCATTGGGAATTTGTACCTTTACATGATATATCTTGGTTCTTATTTTTTTTCCCCCATTTCCCTGCACTCCCTTCAACCCCTCCCCCCTCCCTATTTATAAAGATTTTGTTTCCATTTTTTCCTTATCTCAAATTTATTTGGATTAATTCTTATAGTTACTCCTACATACCTGAAAATTCTTCTGAGAACTCTTTTCTGCTCAATTCTTGGGGATTTTTTTTTGCTTTCTGTTAGCAACAAATCTCTTTCATTTATATTTATTTAAAGATGTCACTGCAGCCACGAGAGTAACTCTAGTAGACTAGTAATGACTACTCTAAGTAGAGCATTCTCGGTAAACTAGGAAATAGCGTAATGATTTAAAATGCATAGGTTTTTAGATTCAGATTCTAATTCTAGTTCCATCTTCCATTTGTTGTATGAAGTAGTATACGTAGCATAATGCATTCATTTATTCATTATGAAAATATTCATCAAATACATTCTATAGACCTATTGTAGGCACTTAAGATCTGTATGTGAAAAAATAAAAAATAGACAAAGATCCCTGCCCTTGAGGAACTTATATTTGGGGAGAGGAAATACAGACAATAAATAATGTATATAATAAATATATCATGTGTTATGTTAGAAAATCAGTGCTATGTCGAGACAGGCATTGTTGAGAAGGTAACATTTGATCAGACTTGAAGCAGGAGCTAACCAGGTAATTATTGCAGGCAGAAGGAACGACACGTGCAAATGCTCAAGCAGGAGCATCCCGGCCTGTTTACCCAACACCAAGGTGCCTGAAGCCTATGTGTGAGGAGGGTCTACAACATGACACACGTGATAGGACCTTGCATGGAGTCCTGTGTAAACTAGAGACTTGCACCTTTCATTCTGAGTTAAGATGGGAAGCCACTGGCAGAGGGTAAGCATAGAACAGATGTGATCTTACTTTTACAAAGGTTTGCTTTGGCTTCTGTGTTTAAAATGGACATAGACACTGTTTACCTAACTGCTCGGGGCCTTGGTTGCCTCCTCTATAAAGTGGAGCTAATAACCTTTACTTCTTAGAGTTGTAATAGGTAATGAAATGCAACATATAAAGCACTTGGAGAAAGGCCTAGTACAGAGCAGTGACTCAATGTTAGCTATAGTTATTAGCATTACCACATTTTCCACTAAAAAGGGTTTTTCTCAAGCTGAGCATGGTGGTGTACAAATGTAATCCCAGCTATTCAAGAGACCAAAGCAAGAAGATCAAAAGTCCAAGGCCAGCCTAGGCAATTTAGCAAGACCTGTCTCAAAATAAAAAAATAAATAGAGCTGGGGGTATGGCTCAGTGGTAGAGTCCTTGCCTAGCTTGTGTGAGGCCCTGGGTTCCATCTCCAGCACCACAAAAAAATAAATAAAATCCCTTTTTTCTCAAGTCAAGGAGAAGTCTTTGTAAGAAATCATTAGGGAGCAGCAGGAAATGAGTACATTGTTCATGTCAAACTAAGTTTTGATATTTTAAGCTCTGGTCCAGTTTTGCTATATTGAGTCAAGTTTATGGAAATTCAACATAACTAAACTCCATGATAATTTACTGTTAAAAAGGGTTGAAAAAGGTTCCCTGAGAAAGTGATGTTTAAACTGAAACTTGGGCATGGTGGCATAGGTGGGTAATCCTAGTACTCGGAAGGATAAGGCAGGAGGATCATCAATTTGAGGCCAGTCTGGGCTACATACAAGTTCAAGGCTGGCCTGACAATGTAGTACAGCCCTGTCTTAAAAACCAAAACTAACCAACCAAACAAAAACCCCTGAAATCTGAAAAGCACATGGCATTAACCTGGTAAAGAGAAAAGAGAATATATTCTCATACTCTGCACTTCCTCAGAACCTGCCACCCTTTAACTAGAATTGATGTGATGTCATTATCTAGCTTCATTGTGGGCTTTCAGAGGTCAGGGAGGACGTATGTGTGTCAACAGAACCCCTGAATCCCCTAGTACTCAGTAGGGCCTTCCCAATTACTGAATGATTTTTTTTTTAGTACCGGGGATCAAACTCAGGACCTTGTGCTTATGAGGCAGGTGCCAGAAACACTGAGCTAAATGCCCAGCCCTGAATGATTTTTGAGAAGGAAATTCAAACATGTAGCATCTGCCAGTGGAAGAATTATAGCCTTTCAAAAGCAGTGATTCTGTTTAAAACCATATGCATGAGTATGTGGTGAAGAATAAGAAAATATTTACCTGTCATAAATCTTGGCAATTCTCAGTTCTCCTCTTCCCTTTCGCAAGCTTATTCTTGTTGTTGAAGCATGAGCCAGAATGTGTCCCCCAATGGGTTTTTTGGGGTCTGCCTGAAAGCTGAATTAATAAAACACCTTTTCAGGGTCCATGATACAGACTATATATGGCAAGATTAGTAATGACAAGGCAAAATTTCGGTAGAGGATGGCAGGGCTTGGAGTAGGTGTGTATTCTGAGCAAGTAGAGGCTTTTTCATGAGCTCTGGAGTGGGGCCAGGGCTTGGAGCTACTGTATATCCCACTGCCACTTAGTTTAGACTTCTAAGATTCTTTTTTTTTTGGTACCGGGGATCAAACTCGGGACCTTGCGCTTGCAAGGCAGGCGGCGGAACCACTGAGCTAAATCCTAGGCCCTTCTAAGATTCTTATGATAAATAGTGAATGTTTTATTTGACTTTAAAAACAGAAATTATTATTGAAAACCACAAAGAAAACATCATGTGCTGTCTCAGGATAATGCTTGGAGTTAAAAAATGTTTTCTTTTTTTTGGTACCCGGGATTGAACTCAGGACCTTGTGCTTGCAAGGCAGGTGGCAGAAGCACTGAGCTAAATCTCCGGCCCAAAAATGTTCTTCTTTACAAAATACAGAAAATTCATTCATTCACCAGAAATATTTTTAATGGTCTATTATGCGTTAGGTACTATTTTAGTCTAATGAATAAGAATCACCCAGCCATTCTTCTTGATGCTATGTAAGTGAAAAGCCGATGGAAGCCAGGCATGATGGGCACACTTGTAATCCCAGATCTTTGTAAATTGAAGCAGCAGGATTGCCCCAAGTTTGAGCCCATCTTGGGCTACATAGTGAGCTCAAGGCCAGCCTGAACCACATAGCAAGACAAACAAGAAGGGTGGGTCACTTTATTGGGCAATTGAAGGTATATGAAGCAATAAAGCCACCTAAGTTGGATAAAATAGCTAGAGAGGTAAGTTGTCTCAATAATGTCCACAGATCAATGTCACTCTTTAACAGAGTGGCTCTGAACTTTCAAGGTCACTCTATTGTGGGTGTTAAAAGGACATTACGTCCTGTAGCAATAGGCTGCTTGAAGCCCTGATGGTCTTTGCAATGGGGCTGTGAACTCTGAGCCTGCAAACAATGATTTATGCTTTTCAAATGTACTTTTCATGTTCTGCCTTTGGTACCATTACTCACTCACCCCCTTATAGTCTTATAGTCCTCCTCAATCCATCTCCTATTCCCCATCACTAAGCTCCTTAAGAGTGGATGACACTGAATTTAGTACTGTAGCAACCAGTCATACAGTTAGTGTTCAAACATGTTTCCTGAGATTAAAACATGGAATCTACAAAAATTTTAAGGAGAATATTGGATTGCAGAAAGATGAGTGCCTTCACAGAAATTAAGTACAAATAAAATTGAGACCAGTTAGAAATTTCTTCGAGAAGAGATAAGAAAGGACATTCAGGGTTCATTAAAGGGACAGAGAGAAGTTCTAGCAGCTGTGTTACTGCCTGTCACAGGGTGTCTCTCAATACTTCCCAGTGATTCTCCTGAATGTCATGGTTTGCTGTTACCAATGTGATATCCCATGCTTGTCACTGATTGCTTTGGGTGAAGAGCCTGAAGGTCAAGAATGTTATCTTCAAGGCTGGGGATTTAGCTCAGTGGCATTGTGCCTGCCTCGAAAGTGCAAGGTCCTGAGTTCGATCCCCAGTACAAAAAAAAGAAGAATGTTATATTTAAAAGGAGATGAACTATATGGACAAATAAATGATAGAATTTGCAAAAAGGCTAAGAAAACATGTGGGAAAGACATTATAGGATCAAAAAAGTTATCAACAGTGACTCATAAACTAAGAGGTTATATTTAATCAGAATAGTGACATAGCACATAGCCTTAGGCTGAGAGAATTTCAAGCTAATTCATATTTTGTTTATTCCATCAAAGTGCTCAGGAATCTGTGTAGAATTTTAATATGGCTCTTAATGTTCCTTGCAGGGCCTTAACATTTTGATAATTTAATAAAAGATAGACTCTCCTCCAGCAAAATGCACATATGCATACATATAAACCTATGTACATAAATAATACTAATAGTAGTAACTAAGATTTACTGAGTCCTCACTACGTGGCAGAAATTATTTTAAGTCATTTAATTATTTCCCTTTGTTTAGATTCCATACTTAGTTATAGTTTAAAATTTGGATCCTGGTAGAGGTCTACTTACAGGGAGAGACTGTGCTTATGGGTAATATGAATCCAAATGTGGTTACATTTTTTTCCTTATCAATAGACTGGCCCTCTGGTCTTTTATGCATCCTTGTGAACTTGATTACTGTAATTCTGTCTCTAAGACATGGACTGGTTTTCAGTAGGCTGGCCAAATCAAAACTCTGCCTTTGAGGCGAGACCCTCAGTTGTGGTCATTTCATTAGAGTAATGGAAATATGCCTGCACTTTCCAGGGGACAGCATGCCAGCCAGATGTACTGTGGTGCATGAGCTTTAGACCTAGACTTGAGTTCAATTTCTGACTGGTGGGTTGTTTTAACATTCTTCATTTTATTTTTTTTATTTTTAAATTTTTTAAATTTTTTATTTTTTGGTACTGGGGATCGAACTCGGGTCCTTGCGCTTATGTAGCAGGCGGTGCGAAGCCACTGAGCTAAATCCCAGGCCCCAACATTCTTCATTTTAAATGGGGAATTACAACTCTACCTGATAGGATGGTTGTGAGAATAAGATGAAATAATTCAAGTAAAGCATTAGCCCAGTGACTACAATTATTATTTATCTGCTTTCTTAATCCTGACTCAAACACTTATTATCTATTGACTGTGGGTTACTTACTTTTTTTTTTTTTTTTAGGTACCCAGGATTGACCTCAGGACTTTGCATCTGTGAGGCAGACAGTGGAACCACTGAGCTAAATCCCTGGTCCTGGGCTACTTACTTTTATGAACTCCAGTTGTTTGTTTGGTTTTTTTTGGTACCGGGGATCGAACTCGGGTCCTTTCGCTTGCTCAGCAAGCGGTGAAACCACTGAGCTAAATCCCCGTCCCCCTCCAGTTGTTTTTTGTTGTTGTTGTTTTGGAGTAAAATGGGAATAAAGAGACCTCACCTTTTAGGGATGTTGTGAGGAATCAAGATATACTTAATACAACTCATTGGGAGCCTACTATGTGTCAGGATCCATATCTGGTCACTTATATACATTAGCTTTACTTTCATCAAAATCTTGGCACGTAAGAGCTCTTCAATAGATGGTAACTATCATTATTAAACTAAGTGCTTTAGTTTAAACAGCCACTCTTTCAATGACATGTAGACCAAAAAACTTTTATTCAAGTTTTCTTTTCTTGGTCTTCAAACTTTCCGACTATTCTCAAAGACTTCGCTAAGTCTTGAGGTGAAATACAAGAAGGTATAATAGCACTCCACATTCTTTTAGAGGGCTTTAATTTACTTCTATTTCTGACCGAGTTAAAACAGCATCAGAAAGCCACCCACATCCCTCTGTTAGCCTATTCTCTTATTTTCCCTTTTTAAATGTTTTCTTCTCTCCATTCCTCCTTCCTCAGGAGACTGGGGAGTACAGTGAGGAGGAGGAGGAGATGGGGGTGGGGTAGGTATTAGGAGTAAAGAGGTACTAAAAGAGATTAATCATTTTTCCTACTCTGGTTAAACAGAGTGGCATATTATATCATCAAAGGTAGGGACCAGCACAGCCCGGGTTCCTAATTTCAAATTAGAATGCTGGGGTTATAAGGTATAAGGTTATAGGATGAGGTGAGATGGGAGGATAGCACAAGGAGAATAAAAGAGCATCAACTTTGAAGTCAAAGCTACCTAGGTTCAAGTCCTGGCTTTCTTTGTTTTTGAATTGTATGATTGGGCAACCAGTAAGTACTCTGAGCCTTCATTCCCACCTTTATAAATCAGGAATACTTATAATACCTACCTCAACTTTCGGTCAGGGTCCTGAGGGGCACAGGCTAGGCACAGGCTAGGCCAAGCCAGAGGGACAGCAGGCATTCCTGGTGCCTTTGACTACAGATGGGATTTTTGAGAAGGGGTCCAATGAGGAGAGAAAGACTGAATAAACTAACCCAAGAATGAGGAGGAGGCCTTAGGACTAGGGAAATGTGGGGAGAAAGGAGCACTGCTAAGAAAGAAGAATTTTTAGGTGAGAGAAGAGATGGTTTTTTTTAAAAAGAATATGTTTAAGAAGTTTTGTTGGGCCGGGGATTTAGCTCAGTGGTTCCACCACCTGCCTCACAAGCACAAGGACCCGAGTTCAATCCCTGGTACCAAAAAAAAAAGAAGAAGTTTTGTTAAGTGATACTTCCCTTCTGTCTGCTCCCAAAATATGAGAAAAAAAATCTATGTTTTTTTTTTCAGTGTTTTGAAGATGGAATTCTGGGGTTTTTGGAGCTGGGGTGGGAAGTGATGCATCTGTATACTGAGATTGGCTTCATAGAAAGTACAGAGAAGCCCAAGGAGGCTGAGTTACATCAGGGCCATTTGAGAATTGTATAAGATAATGCATGACAGCACCTGGAACATGGTAAGTAATCAATGGAGTTGTCTCTTAATTTGGGGGAGGCGAGACCAAAGTTTAAATAGTTAGATGCCTTGAACAGGGTCCCATATTGACCCCAGTTTAATATTTTTTCTCTACACATATGACATGTTCTTTTTTTGGTACCGGGGATCGAACTCGGGTCCTTGTGCTTGTGAGGCAGGTGGTGGAACCACTGAGCTAAATCCCCAGCCCCCATATGACATTTTAATTCATGCTAATGATGGTGAATCAGCAGGTGACATCCTACCATACATTTATAAGACTGCAAATATTCTAAGATGAATTTTGTTTTAGAAAAACATATGCAAGGAAGAAGGTGACAACATAATGTCTTATTTGGTGCTCTTGGTGTGCAGCTTCCCAGTCTGCTACTTTGACTTGTTATCTCCAGGCCTTCTTCAGCTGGATCATTCCAGTTCTAAAATCTGTCTCTGTAAGGCTCATCTAGGAGCTGCTGTTCTGCTGTATGGTACTGCAGCTCCTCGCCTCTATAATTTTGTTCCTTTTTAATACAATGTGCCATCAAGTATAATGCATGGGATATAAGCCTCAATTATTGTCAGTGTACTTGGGGACTCGTACCAATTATAGTGATATTTCTCTGACAGGCCCCAGGCGAGCTGCAGCTTGGAGTTCCTCAATACTGAGAAACAAAGATATTTTCTTTATGGGAGGTTTTCTAGTAGCACTTGAAATCCTTCAGTTTAAAACTGTCCTGAATTTTTTTCATTTAGATGTGGTAATTTCTGTGCTTTACATGAAGACATGTATTCAATCTGTACTGTTATAATTTAATATACTTTAGAACATACTAATTATAGTGAACCTCGTTTCCTTACAACTTGGCTAGGTGGAGCAGAAGTTTCACAGCAGACTCAGGCACCAAACACTACCCTTTGTCATGTCTCTGGCTTTCTCCTTAGCTCTCTTCATTACACATCTCCTCCCCTTTCTGACACCCTCTTCAATTATTTCCTTTCTGTCACCTCTCCATTTTTTTTTTTTTTTGGTACCAGGGATTGAACTCAGGTCCTTGTGCTTGCAGGGCAGGTGGCGGCACCACTGAGCTAAAATCCCCTGCCCTCCTCTCCATTTTTCTTCATTGTCTTATGGGAGTTAATTTTAAATGATTTTACTCTTTGAAACTTTCTACAAATATAAGAAAAAAGAACCCCTATCTGACCTAATTTTCACTGATTTCCTTGCCTTCTAACTCCAGAGTGACAGTTTTGGCCTCATCAATGTTCTCTCCCAACACCTGAAGAGAGAACATTGCTCTTTAACTTGTACTGTTTTATTTTAATGCAACCCACTTCCTCCCTCTGAGCCAATGAGTCATTTTCTCTTTTTAAAGTGAGCCTTAAAAATCTTTCATTTCTCTTCAGTTTAAAATTATTCTTTTTGTGAAGTACTTCATGTCCTGTGTATGAAAGACACCCCACAAGACCGAAGACTACCTTCAGCACTCAAGGACTACACTAATATGTGCAACATACCTTGACTTAAAATTTTTTCTGTGTAAAAAAATAAAATGTTGAGTTAAATGGACACCATTTACTTTTCTTTATGGAGGCAAGGGTTCTTATCTCTTGTTCACTAGTGAATTTCCAGAATCTTGTTACATAGTAGGGTTTTGTTTTGTTCTGTTTGGTTGAGACTCACTATGTGGTCCAGGCTGGCCTTGAATTCATGGCCATTCTCTTGCCTCAGCCTCCCCAGTGCTGGGATTACAGGTATGGCCACCCAGTGACATAGTAGGTTTGTAATAAGTATTTGTTGAATTAATAAATGATTGATATGATTGATTTTCTCCTCCTCAATCTTTTTTTTTGGTGCTGGGGACTGAACCCAGGACTTGGCACACAGAGCATGCTAAGCATATATCACTGAGCTACAGCCTTGGTGGTCCTCCTCAATCTTTTTAACATTTTAAATGCCATTTATGTAGTTAACATTTTCACATTGGGATCTTTTATAATGAAGTAGAAAATACTGCAGAAGATACAGCAATACTGTGAGGGCAAGTTTAGAAAATGCCTAAAGAGAGGCACATTCATTTCAGCACGATTTATAGAATTTACATTAGTGTGTCAAATGTCTTCTAATACATATCTCTGTGACTCATTTAATCTGCCACCACATGATGGTATGTCTTGCTTTTAATGTCACTTTGTGTTGCAACCTCAGAGCAATAATTGATTTAGGTAAGAATCTTCAATGGATACTGAAATTAATGGTGAAAGCTTACTGCAGAACAAGGTATTCATAGTCTCAAAGTATCACCCCACAAATTACTAATTTCCCAAAGGAATTTTTGTGTCTTCTACAATGAAATTTCATGAATACTATCTTTTTTTCATGAATAGTATCTTAATCACATGACCATAGTTATCTTAATAATGGGACAAACTGCAATCATGTGCCTCCTGACATGATATAAAGAGACCATAATATCATTTATGTAGTTTTTCTGTCAAAAATGTTTAAGATTTCAAATAGTGAGGTGGGTGTCATGGCACATCCCTGAAATCCTAGGACTAGGGAGACCGAGGCAAGAAGATCATCTGTCCCAAAAAGAAAAAGAAAAAGAAAAAGTTTCAAATAATGAGAAAAACATTGATTCCAAATTGAGATTGAGGGACATTGTAAAATAGCTGGCTTGTTCTTTAAAATGTCAGTGTCATAAAACTCTAACAAAGGTTCAGGAATGTTCTGATTAAAGGAGACTAAAGAGATACAACAATTATATGCAATGCATACTCCTCAATCACTCCTAAATAGAGAGCAAAATTAAAAAATCCCAACAACTATAAAGGACCTTTTGGGGACAACTGGAGACACATGGATAGAACTGCAGATTAGATAACACTACATATTATGCCAATGTTAAATTCCCTGAACGTGACAATCATATTGTGGTTATGCAGGAGACTATTCTTGTTCTTAGAAGAGATATGCTGAACTATTAAGAGGTAAAAGTGTCATGGTAACTGGAAATAATTCTCAGTGGTTAGGGGAAAAAGTAACTCCCAAACAGCTCACATAAACAATAATATATGTGTGTGCATGTATACATATATATAGTATGTGTGTGTATGGATAAACAAAAAGATTTTATAGATACACACAAGAGTAAATGTGATAATATGTTCACTGATAAATCTAAGTAAATGATATATGTGTATTCATTGTCCTAATCTTGCAGCTTTTCTCTGATTAAAATTTTTTCTAAGTAAAAAGTTACTTTTAAAAATGTTTTAAAAAGCAGCGTTAGCTCAGGGTTATTTTGATTGCTTATTCAGACTCACAATGCTCAAAATTTTGGATGGTGACAACTAAAGTCTCCTTGAATTTTCTGTTTTTAATACCCTATCTTAGTTTTCCTTGTCTTTATATTTCCTATCACTTTTTAAATAGAGTCGTCAATAGTTCTAGTGTGTGCATACATACTGCAGCAAATTCTGAATATGCCTCATGTAGACTGAAATTGTTTCTCTCAGCAGGAGATTTCTCTCTAGTACCTCTTTTAAGGCTATCACACGAATAAACTGTAGAAAATCTGCTTTTTTGTTTTCAAGCTACTGCTTATCAGTGCAATAGAAACCACTTGTGTATCTAGAATATAAATTTTTATTTTCCAAGGGGATTTTTCTCACTGTCCTCCAATATCTTATGAGTCTCAGAGCAAAGTATAGCCCACAGTACTGCTGAAAAGGATTAAACTACTGCTTTATTCTACAAAGAACTACAGAAAAATAGATTCTGGATAACAAATGTGTGATACTTGCAATTATGAAGTCATACGCTCTGTGCAATAGTGATTTGTAATACAGATATGCCCCCAGCAAGGCTGATTATTTTGAAATTATTTTATTCTACACTCTAACCCTGTTGATAATAACCTCTGTGAAATAAAGATTAACCTCTGTGAAAAGGCAAATATTGGGGCTTACGTCATAGTTGCTCCTGGATCAGCAGTCATTTGATTGGTCACAAAAACAGCCACATTATATTCTGTCAAGAAATAAAATTAAGAAATTAAGATATGGGCAATAAAAATATAAACATTCATTGTTTAGATTTCAGAATTTAGGAATATTATAACATGATTTTACAAACAAGATCATATTCCTATTTTTTGATAACAAATTAATTTATTAAAAGTTATTATCATTATTATTTAGGACAGAATCTATTTTTATTTTTTTAAAAAAGAGTTGTATTCCCATGAAGGTAACTTTAAAAACCATTACCTTCTGACATTATTGTAAGCTTCTCTGCAACCCAAACATAGTCACAGATGCTGTTCTGATAGTGTCATTTAAAAAATCTACCTTCTGGGCCAGGGATTTAGCTCAGTGGTTCCACCACTTGCCTTGCAAGCATGAGGTCCTGAGTTTGATCCCTGGTACCAAAAAAACCAAAAATACCTTCTGAGATTTTTTGGAGTCTTGACAACATCTGGGCCAGTTTTTGTTGCCGTTCAGCCAACTCCCCACGACCACTGAAATCCACTCGGAAAAGCGCCATTATTGAATCAATGATCTGCACAGGATTAATGTAAAAATAAAGATGCATTTGGAAATGGAAGGAAGAAGTCCATTTAAATAGAAATCAATAGAATAATCTACTAAGTAGCTCTTAAATGGGCTGTATTTAAAAACCTGTACCAGCAGCTTGAAGATACCAGCTTCTTCATGGAACTTTGCTGCTACATAATCAAGTAGCTCCATCTGATGTTCACCTTGTGGGAAATACAATGAGGAAATGTTATGAAAGCCAACATAAGCAAAGGCTAAGATCATTCATTTCCTTGGGAGTCAGGGGAAAGGGAGTCCTTGAAGGGCTCTCTTAATTTTTCATGGCTTTACTACATAAACATGACTGCACCTTCTGCCTCATGCCAAGCATACACAGGAAATGCCTGCTACCCATAAAGAATGCTGTGCTGGGTAGTGGGGGTGTAGCTCAGTGGTAAAGCACGCGACTAGTGTGCATGGGGCCCTGGGTCTAATCTCCAGCACCACACACTACACACACACACACACACACACACACACACACACACACACACAGAGAAGAATGTTACTCAGCATTTCAAAGACAAAATAATTTGAGAGTATAGTATTTTGGCATCTAAGGATTTAACAAATGATAAAATTTGTGGACTAATTTGGAGAGAAGCGAAATAAAATGAAAAAAAAAAAAACAGTTGAAAGTATTGTATCAGTCAGAGTAAATCAGTGCTGCTGAAGCATCCATTTGCTTGGAGCTCTTACTAGTATATGCACGTGCATAAAGTACATTGTCCAGTACTGCATCATGGTCCACATTGAAACGATCAGCAATGTCCCGAAGGCGATCTGGACGGCTGGAAAGTGCCAAGATTAAGGATCCAATACATCCATTCCAAAAAAAGTTTACATAATAACTACAAAATGTAATACCTTAAGTATACAAAGTAACAGTGAGGCAAAACTGTATCTGCAAAGGTACTCTGAAAGATGACAGTAATCACTTAAAGTTTGTACCAGATTTTATTTTTTGTAAGTGCTTCAGTTTACCTTAGGGTCATAGAAATGGTCAGAGTAATGAATTTAAATATTAAATTATCAAATCTTTAAAATAACCTTAGAAGCCAGTTGATATGATCTGTATTACATTTTATAGAAGAGGACATTGACAATCATATTATGCAAATGATTCAGGATTATGAAATAAAATAGTTAAAAGAAAAAAGTAGAAAAAAAAAGTAGAAGCTAAGGTTTGTGAATCTTGTTCACAGTTCTATAAAAATAGATCTAGTCTAGAAAGATAATATCACTGAATTATAATTCAGGTCACTTCAAAATGAGTTCACTCTTCATACTCTTCATCTATTAAAAATGAAACAGTAAAGAGCCAGACATGGTGGCACATGCCTGTAAACTCAGCACTTGGGAGGCTGAGGCAGGATTGCTTCGAGTTTGAGGCTAGTCTGGGCTACACAGTGAGTTCAAGGCTAGCCTGAACTACATAGAGAGTCCCTATCTCAAAACAAACAAAAGAAAAGAAACAGTTAAATACTATACAATTAATCATGTGTTGCCAACAAAAAGGTGAACCAAAACGTGAAAAAAGTAACCTTGAGGGTCCAGAAGGAAATGATCAGCCCACGGTTTTTGGCTTAAATATGGTTTTAAACCAACCCTCTTCTAAAGGAGTTATCAGCTGTCTGAAATTAGTAAATTCATAAGGAGGCAAATTCTGTATATCTGCAAAGATACTTTAAAATATGCTAATAATGACTAGTATCTATGAACTACAAAATAGTAAATATTTTATTCTTAGGTGGGTTTTTTTGTTTTTCTTTTTTGTTTTATGTTTTTGAGACAAGGTCTTGCTGTGTAGTTTAGGCTGGCCTTGAACTCACTTATGTAGCCCAGGGTGGCCTTGAACTCATGGCGATCCTCCTGCCCCAGTCTCCTGAGTGCTGGGATTACAGGTGTGTGCCACCATGCCCGGTTTATTAGGTTTTTGATGATCCTAACAGTATGCCCAAAGTGAAATGACAAAATATAAATGTATATCTGTGGTACATTTCACATTTGTTTTCCAGCCATGTATGTCTTAATACACTATATATGTTTTTGTGTTTCGAGCTTCAGTGGTAGCCACTAAAATTTTCCATTTCTATTGAAGGTGCTTTGGTGGACAAGTTAAAGAAAATAAGAATCAGAAGAAGTAATAAAAATGTTTTCACCATGTCAGTTTCTACAAAACCTAGATACTATGTGAGCAGGAGTGTGGAAGTTGGATTTACACTGAAGGAAAGTTCAAATCTGTAAATATTTACTAACTGATTACCATGTGGTACTAATTACCATATTACCCAATTACCAGTGCAAAACTCTGTGGAGGATATAAAGAGTAATAAGACTATCTATTCCCTGGACAAACTTAAAACATAAAGAGACAAAATATAAACACATAAGATAAATACGAAGAGACTGCCCTTCGGTCACTTGACCCAGATGGCAGCAGGACAAAGATTTGGAATGGTAGCTGAGGACCTACTTGATGTCTGTGAAATCGATGTTATTTCCCAGTGGTTCTTTTTCAGAAACTTTGGTTAAATGATCAAAGTTGATTTATGACCCTGTGCTTTTAGGAAGGCATGACTGTGGGCCCAAGAATAAAGGCTGTTAGTTGAAAGGTGAAAAAAAAAAAAAGAAATATGAAAAGACATAAGTATATATGTGAGAGATATTGAAAAGAATGAGAACATTTCACTGTGGCCCTTGTCACAGTTCCAGCATTTTGCATGTAACTTAGCTTCCTTTTTCTTTTTCTTTCTTGATAAAATCCAAATTTCCCAAACATTGGCTATTAAACTGCAAGAACAATTCCTCTCTCTGAGGATCATCTTTAACTCTTTCTGAAGGTGGCTTAATTCCATTCAAGTCCCTCTTGCTAAAAGCTCTACATGTTCCAACCTCCTGCCACAGTCACAAGCCTCATTCAGAGTCTACTCATGCCTTGCACTTCCCAATGGTCTCCTGCAAATAGTTTTTTGGTTTTCTTTTACATGAGTTTTGCTGTTGTTGTTTGTTTTTTCAGTATTGGGGATCAAATCTAGGGGCACTCTCCCACTGAGCTACATCCCCAGCCCATTTTTAAATTTTGAGACAGGATCTTGCTAAGTACAGTAACTAAGTTGCCCAACAGGACTGGAATTTATGATTCTCCTACCTCAGCATCCCTCAGTGCTAGGATTATGGCCACTGAGCCTGGCTTCTGATGAATATTTTAGAGAGTAATTTCTATAATAGATCAAGAAGGAAAAGTTTTTCTGAATTGGGTAATTAAGAGAAAATTGGAGAGCTGGGCATCGTGGCGCATGTTTGTAATCCCAGCCTTCAGGAGGCTGAGGCAGGAGGATTGCTACGAGTTTGAGGACAATCTGGGCTACATAGTGAGTTCAGGGCCAGCCTGAACTACAAAGGGAGACCCTGCCTCAAAAAACAGAAAATTAGAAATGAGAGGTTTAAATGATATGTATAATTCAGAAAGGCTGCAAGAGGGGGATAAAAGGAACAAAAACCCAACAGGATAGAAACACCATGCAAATTTCTCTAGGACTAGCCAAATTAGCATTCAAGAATGGAGAGAAATAAAGGCATTTTCAGACATATCAGGGTTTAAAGTTTTACTGCCTGGATATCTCATATCTCCCTCCACCCCTCTCTCAGTACTGAACTCAGGGTCTTCATACTGAGCTACATCCCCAGGCTGGGTATGTAAAAATTTTTTCGAGATAGGGTCAGGCTGGTATTGAACTTGGGATCATCCTGTCTCAAATTCTCAGAATGCTATATTACAGGTAGATGCCACCAGGCCCATTCAATCTGAATTACTTTTCTGAAAGAAGTTCTTAAGTAGGTACTCTGGCAAAACAAAAATACAGGAAAGAAGATTTTTTAATGTATAAAGAAAATGAAAATTAATTTAACTGCTGATATATGATGTTTTCAAATTTTAATAAGACTATACTTAGGGCAATGAGATTATTTTAGAATATATTTATCTCTTTTCCTCTAGTAGTAACAACAGTGAGAAATAAGCCTAGAGAAGCTGGGACTTCATTGTGAATGGCTTTACAAACTTGTACAGGTGTTTTTTCTTTCATCCCCTGGCCAATTCTACAATGCTTTACTCTCTTACTGTATGTTTGCAAAAAAGAAAAACCTTCCATCACTTTACCTACTGCAAATGTTCCCTTGAATATCTAATTTCTTTTTCTTTCTTTTTTTTTTTTGGTACCAGGGATTGAACTCAGGACCTTGCGCTTGCGAGGCAGGCACAGTGCCACTGAGCTAAATCCCTGGCCCTTGAATACCTAATTTCTAATTTCAGTGATGTTTCTCAGTCTACACCTTCCAAAGTTCTCTCAGTGGAACATTACCAACTATTCTTTTCTCCTAAAAACTCTCCTTTAGCATATTGTATATATACACAAAGGATCTAAAAGGACACACCAACTAAGCTGCATTTGATGGAAAATGCCTTTTCTTTGGTTCTTGTGTTTTTGTTTTCTGTAACACACATTTTAACTTCATAAGAATTAAGGTTATTTTTAAAAAACCCCCACCCAAAGAACTTTTCCTTTAGGTTGGCTTCCACAACCAGATTTCCTCCTACTTCTTTTGTCTGTGTAAGTTCCTCTTCTTAAATATAGCACATCTCACAGTTATGCTGTCAGTTCTCTTCTCTCTTTTAAGCTCTTTCTCCTGTGCTTAATTCATCCATATCTCTGCCCCTACCCTTTTCTCAAGCTGAGTCCAACATTTCCAACTGTCATCTTTATAGTCTCCTGGGTCTCACATTCAACATACAAAAAGGAAACCCTGCTTTTCTCTGAAGCATGATGTTCCCAATTCTATCATTACCATCATTATTCTCCTAGTATCTATGCAAAAACCCTGACAGTGGTTTCTCAAACCTCTCATTCGTTTATCTACAAATATAGTCACTAAGTCCTATCAATTTTCCTAATATTTCTTGTCTTTTTCTTTTTATTCTTGCTGCTTCCAACCAAGATCAAGTTCTCATTACTTGCCTACAATATTGCAACACCATCCACTAACACCCACTCTCATGTCAAAGCCCTTCATAGCTAAGACTTAAATCACCTTTCTAGCCTTGTATTCTGGAATACCTTGACTTCAATCAAACCACATTTCTTCCTGTGATCCAACAGCCTCTTCCCTTTTCTTTCTGTGCTTTTGCTCTCTTCATAATTTTCCCTTTATTTGAGACCATGAGTCTGAGTCAATAATCTTCTTTCTATTACAAAAGCAAAATCTTTGGAGAAGCAGGAATACTAAAAATGAATAAGAGCTGAGCATGGTGGTGTATGCCTGAAATCCCAGCACTTGGGAGGCTGAGGCAGGAGAATCCTGTGTTTGAGGTCACCCTTGGCTACACAATGAATTCAAGCCAACTTGGACTACAGAGCAAAACCTTGTCACAAACAAACAAACAAACAAACAAAACAAAAAGGTATAATTTCCTCTTGTGTATTTGTTTTGTCAGTTTTACACCAAACCCATGGGAAGTAAAACATTAAGTAAAATGTGATTTGAGAATTTGACCAGTAATTATTTTCCCCCTTGCCTTTTCTCATTATTGCTGTTTTATGGAGTTACCACAAAAATGATGTATTTTAAGCAAACTCTTGGCCGGGGATTTTGCTCAGTTGTTTTACCGCCTGTTGCGCAAGCGCAAGGACGGGAGTTCGATCCCCGGTACCAAAAAAAAAGAAAAACAAATAAAAAGGTTACAACGTATTTTCTGTATCAATGAAGATAATCTTTCCTCCTGAGTAGCCACCTGCTCCTGGAAGTTGAGCTGTTACTAGGAAGCAATGAAAAAAATAAGAGTGAGTGAACTGTGTACAAAGGAATATATAAATCAACATTGAATTTACGCTGGTTCCAACTCTTTAGTACATGTAGCAAAGCATAATGATCCTTTAATTTCTAAACAGCATGCTGCAGTTTAATCTTATTAACCAGTGGTGAAATAGTAAATATTTTGCCAAGACAGTAGTAATTCAACAAAGAATTTCAGTATCTCTCTCAATGGGAGATATTCACAGAAGTTAATTCTCCCTCCAAAAATGGAAGTAGAATTTAAATATTACTAATTGTCTTTTATAAGAAAAAAATCACAAATATAATTTGTGCTATATAACTCATTTAAGTTACCTTTAAATAATGTAGGTTATTTAAGTGCATTTATTTTTTATGTTTTTATGTGGTAGTAGTTAGTACTGTACTTCAAACCAGATATCTGCATTACTTTGCTTTCCAAAACCACCCTAAGATTTGGCACATTCATTGTTTCTTTTTACAGATGAAACAAATTAGAGGTAAAGCAACTTCCCCAAGGTCACACAGCTAAAGGGGAAAGAAGAGTGGAGTCAGGCATCCTGATTCCAGAACCCTCTTCTAAAGCACATTGGCATGTTCCTTCTACTTAAGTCAAACAAATGCAAAGTAGTGTCCTTGTGAAAAAGGAGCTATCTTTGCTTAGTTTGTTTTAGAAAAATTTGTTTTTAAGTCTCTCTTAGGGTCTACCTTACTTCATGGAAAGTAAAGGATTCTAGGCCTCAATAGATGTGTCATTCTTGTAAAAAAAAGACAGAACAGATGGAATAAGAAAAACTGAGATGGTGGACACCTCTCCTGCCAACACTCACACACCCACTTACCTTCTCCTTGTTTTCATTCAGTGTTCATCATGTAGTACATACAACAAACAGCACCTCAAACACCACTCATTCAAAGACCAGCTCTTGAATCTGTGCGACCATGGACGGGTTACTTAACCTCTCTTGAGTTTTGTGCTTCCTTCTAAATTTGTTGAGATTACATGAGATTATGTAAAATGTCAGGCACAGAGTACATAGATGGTAAGTGAAAGCTATGATCACTGTTATTACTATGTTGTTGTCATGTGTCCTTACCACAGAGGGTATGGGAGAGCTGAGTTTTCCCCGTACGAAATTCTGTGAAATACAGAAAAGGTAATTTTAAAAATGCATACTTTTTAGATATTTTTATAAAAATAAAACATGACCTCAGAATATTACTATTTCTTTTCCAACTGTCAAATCTCACCCTTAAAGTGGCTCTTGTAGATCTACAGATAGATTCTGTATATATTGATACCAATAATAAAAATAAGGTATTCTTGCACAGATCTGTCTTTTAGATAAAAATTTAAGCAAGTTTTCCCTAGAAACACTCATATAAATGAAAATTAAGGATCCTCACCACAGGAAAGAAAGCCTAGGGATCCACCACTGAACTGAGATCCTCAAGGGGGAGCTGAAGTAATCTCAAATTGGTGGCACTGCCTTGTTACCAGAGGCAAATTCCTTCTATAGAAAAACTTCTCTACTTACCAGTTAGGTCCACTGTACTCTCATAGATTAAAATTAAGCAATAAGCTCACAAATATAAAAAAATTAATGAAACAAAGTAAGTCACTAGGACTGAGTCAACAGAAATAATGAAGCTCTACACCACACTCCAGAGCTAGGAGTATAGCTCAGTGCTGCAGTACTTGCCAGCATATGTGAGGCCCTGGGTTTGATCCCCAAAGCCACACATAAATAAAAAGATGAAATCCAGATTTAAATCCCCAAGTCAATAGAAACAATAAAACATTTAGTTCCCTGACCCCCAAAGCCACACATAAATAAAAAGATGAAATCCAGATTTAAATCCCCAAGTCAACAGAAACAATAAAACATTTAGTTCCCGAGGACTTCAAATACAAAATTGTTAGATGTGGTGCATAATATAGCTATACATGCAAAACAAGAAAAAAATGGCAGGGCGGGGCAGTGTAGCTCAGCAGCACAGCACTTCCCTGGCAAGTGCAAGCCCCTGAGTCTGGTACCAAAAAAATATATATATACATCTATATATATCTATATATATCTATATATAGATATATATCTGTACATGAATTGGTAAAAAATATAGAGGCTATAATCAGTAAAGAGAGAATCTCATCTCTGTATCCATGGAATTTGCATTGCTTAGACATAAGATCAACCTCATTATTCAGTTACCTTTTGGAGGAATAAGACACCTTTATTCCCTTCTATAGTAATCACAGATACAAAGATAAAAATGTCAGTATGACCCATCTGTAGTTATTATTTATTTTCACTGCATACCAGAATGATTCTGCATGACATAATTGAGATTTCATCATAACTTTCAAAATAGGAACTTATTTGTTCATTATTTAACTATACGTGTGTATAAAATTTCATATAACAAAATATTAAGGTTCTACCTACCTCCAAAAGCTTCTGTGATTGCCATGCTTTCAATTCCACCTCCTAGCAACTTACTGGAAATAGAAAGAAAGCATTAGTAACAGGGATAGAAATAGAGATATCAAGAAATGAGAAAAAATTCATAAAATTAGCAACCTATCATCTATTTATCAATCTATCTCTACAATATGAACAGGAATTCTTAGCTGAACAATTGACACTCACCCTGTTCAGATCATAGGTTCTCCTGTGTATGAGCAGGTAGATCAGTAAAGCAATTAAGAAGCTCTGGTCTTTTTACTTCTGGGTATCAACAGTGCAGGTGTTAGTAAGACCTTCTGTTCACTATTATTCTGAACTGAATTGGAATTAGAATACATGGTCTTGGGTTTTTTGTTGTTTTGTAGTGCTGGGGGTTGAACCAGAGCCTTGTACGTGCTGGGGAAGTGCTCTACCACTGAGCTATCCCCTCAGCCAAGTGGTCATAGTTGTTATTGGGTGTTTCAAATTGTGCAAGAATAATGTTTCTAAGAGTCGATTGAATATTAAATTTTTAATATACTGAAAAATATGAAAGAGATGTCAGAAGAATCCAGTGATCATCACCATGTTTAGTTTATCTCACAAAAATAAAATTTTATGGATAACATATCAGAACTGACAATGTTCAAAGATGTTACAGTTAGGAGAATAACTGCTAGGTTTTGACAGCATACATTTAATTGCTAACCCAGTGTTTTAGTGCATTTAATGTTCTTGATATGAAAAGAACTAAATTTAAGTTATGATCTTTTATTCATTAAATGTAATAAATATTATGTTAACTGTGCTAAGACCCAGTAGGAGCACTTTAAAAATCTTAGGAGCAGTGGTTCCGCTGCCTGCCTCCCAAGTGCAAGGTCCCGAGTTCGATCCCTGGTACAAAAAAAAAAAAAACACCTTAGGAGGGCTTTAAAAACATCTATTAGCATGTCTTTTTTGGACAGAGATAGAGATAAGATGATCCAGTTGATTTACATTTACATAGTTTAAGAGAGCCATTTAAATGTAAATTGAAGAAAAGTTGGAAGTTACCCACAAACTTAATGAAGCCTGGAGACTACAATGAAGAAGGAAAAATCTTGATACTGTCCTGCTAACTTGAATCTAAAAAACTTGAGCTGAGAGATCAGCCCATCTGGAGGTCAGGCCCTTGGAGACTCTAATAGGCTAACCAACTATTAAAGAGAGATTTAGTGGTCGACAACTCGAGGAACAACACCCCTGAGTGTCTGACTCCCCTCCACTTGGTGGTCAAAAAAGAGCCCAAGGTAAGTGGCAGCAGCCAAAAGATGATGCAGTGGGTGGCCACAAAGTCACCCAAAAAGAGGAAGACCAAGAGACACCCCTAAAGGATGAGACCAACACACCCCAGTGGTCCAGCCAGTTCCTGCAGAAGAGCCTGCTGCCTGCCAAGAGAGGTGGCGCGGGCCTCCTGGTGCGATGGCTGAAGCAGCCAAGTATCCTCACATTCAGTAGCCAGTCCTGGCCCTGGACATTTTAGGGGTTTGTTTGCGTGGGAGGCAGCGGCACTGGCTAGATGACAGTTGTGGCTCACCAGGAAAGCAGCCACCCTGGCCTTGAGTGGCAGCTGTGGGCAGCGGGAAGAGGGGCTGCCTTCTGCCTGTGCCTGAGGGCCTGGAGCCCTCAGCCTGGCCTGCTGCTCCCATAGGGCTGTTGCCTGCCCAGCCGAGGGAGCAAGCCCAACATGTGGGCTTGGCTTGACTTTGGTTTCCCTTGAAGTGTAAAAATGTTATTTTTCAGAAATGTCAAGACAATCACGTAAGAAAGGGAAAATGTGATCCTCCACTTGTCCTAGAAATAAATAAGGAAGGCATAAAATTGCTTTTTTAATTATGGAAGTTGGAAGTTTAGCATCAGTATCCAAAGTAAACAACAACAAACATTAAAAAAAAGACAGAGAGCTTTACTTGTCCCTTCCCATCTTGAGAAAATTTACCCTGAAAGGCAATAGCTCTGGGAAATATCAGACAAAATTCATGTCTGATATGTAATGTCAATAATCTGGAAAAGGTAACCCGCAAATTCGCCTCTAAGGGTACCAAAAAATTACTTGGGATAATATAGTCTCCTTTGTAAAACTCAGGAAAATTTACAATTAGATATAGAAATAATATTTTCAAATCTAGAGCGATTTAAAAATGGTGATACAAATCAAACCCAGATTATAATATCACAGTAAATCTGGTAATAATCTGTGTATACTTGACATTTGAAATTATTTAAAGTGTAAGAGTACTTGGCCTCTTTATCATAACAAAATAACCTCTGGATGATTAAATCATATATTTATATGAAATATACACAAAATGTATATATTTATATTTATATTTTTTTCAAACTCAGGGGCATTTCCCAAGTAGCTGGGATTATAAGTGTGCACCACCATACTCAGTAAGATCTGTCATTTTTATATTGATAACTAAATTTATCAACAGTAACTGAACATTTATGAGTGCCTAAATCTCACTATATATTTTTTTTTTTTTGGTACCAGGGATTGAACTCAGGACCTTGCGCTTGTGAGGCAGGCGTGGCACCACTGAGCTAAATCCCTGGCCCCATCACTATACTTTTAAGTTTATTAGATTTACAGAAGATATTTAGATAACTGTAAACATTTGAGTGTTAATAGACAAAAATGCCAGGTGTGGTAGTGCACATCTGTAATCCCAGCATTTGGGAGGCTGAGGCAGGAGATTTGCTGTCAGTTCGAGCCCAGTGTGGGCCACATAGTTCAAGGCCAGTCTACATAGGGAGACCCTGTCTTAAAAAAAAAAGACAAATAGAGGTTTTAAAGGAAATTTTGAAAGTTTCCAGTATCAAAATGGAGTCACTTATGTCAAACTCTTACATAATGGAGCCAGGGGAGTCCATGAAAAAAACCCTTTGCACATACATGCCTGTAATAAGACTATCAACAGATGATCCTTCACATAAACTAGAAAGTAATATGACCTACTGCAAGGAGTTCTCAAGATTGCAATATTCCAGATAAGGTGTTTGAACAAAGACACATGCCTAGCAATGGCTGTCTCAGCCAATAAGTCACATTGCTCCTAAAAAAGACCCCTACAGGGGCTGGGGATTTAGCTCAGTGGTTCCGGTGCCTGCCTCGCAAGCGTAAGGTCCCAAGTTCAATCCCTGGTACCAAAAAAAAACAACGAAAAAAAAGACCCCTATAATCTCTGGTTTCAACACAGACTTCCTATCTTCTTTATCTATAAAAGATTTCCCTTTATCCCCAGCCCCCTGGATATGTCTGTGGCCATATTGAGTATATCCTGAAACGCAATTCTGTTATTCCCAAATAAATTCATTTATTCTGGAGCACCTGAAACAGAGAGAAACTCAAGACAGTTTCTTTTTATGTTGATAAGATAACAATACACACTAAATGTATAATTTAGAATGCTTAAGGGAATTTAGTTAACTGTATTATAAAGTCCCTCTTAAATTTTGCTAGATTTATAAATGGACTTAAAGCCTAAGGAAAAATGAATAACATTTTAATAAATCAGTTATTAATTTTTAAAAACCTAGCTCCTTACTTTTTTTGTGCCCAAAAGCAAACATCAAGTACACCAGAAATCTCAACAATGACAGTAATAAATTTTCTAGCCCAAAGCTTCTTAAGGTACCATAAGTTATCAAATGAATATCAAATGTTGGAATCAAATATTTTGTTGACCAGCTTGATTTTGACCAATTTGCTCTGGGGTAGGATTTTCCATGGCAAAAAAAAAAAGTTCTGTGATTTAAAGAGTTTGGGGAGGGCCAGTGATTTAGCTCAGTGGTTCCGCTGCCTGCCTTGCAAGTGCAAGGTCCTGAGTTCAATCACCAGTACCAAAAAAAAAAAAAATGTTTGGGGAAATACTGGGTTCAGCAGATTTTTTTTTTTTCTTACTGCAGAATTTTACAGAACCTTACTAGGCCAGTGTATATTGTGACTCTCCCAAAACATAGTATACTGTCCTCCCCAAATCTATTGTATTCAGTATATGTTTATTCATTTAGTCATTCAACAAATATTTATTTATTTATTTATTTATTTATTTATTTTTTGGTACCTGGGATCAAACTCAGTTCCTTGCACTTGCGAGGCAGGCAGCGGAACCAGTGAGATAAATCCCGGGCCCTCAACAAATATTTATTGAGCGAGCACCACTTTATCTTTTTGGGATAAAGCAAAGAACAAAAGAGACAGAAATCCTTTACCTAAGGGAGCTAACATTCTAGTAGAAGATCTGAAAATAAACATAAATAAATAAAGGGCTGGATGTATATCTCACTGTTAGGGGACTTGCCTGGTATGCACAAAGCCCTGGGTTCAATCCACAGCAACACACACACACACACACACACACAAAATGCGGTGTGTCAGATGTTATTAAAGGCTATGAATAAAGATAAGATTGGAGTTTGAAGGTGGGGAGTTTACATTTTCAAATAAAGTGATCAAAGAAATCCTTCTTGAGAGGTGGACATTTTAGCAAAGGCCTGTAAGAGATGACAAGATATGGAGCTATGCAAGGACAGAGTATTCTAGGCAGAAGGAACACCAATTGCAAAGGCCCTGATGCAGGACAGGAGTGTCTCTAACTGGGCAAAGAGGCCAGTGTGGCAGGTACATAGTAAACGTGCACAGAGTAAAAGAGGAGATTAGACATTGGAGAAGACTGACTTTTGTTGTGAATGACACGGGGAGTCATGAGGGTGTTTTGAGCAGAGGAGTGTCATATTCTAAGTGATGTTTAAGAGGATCATATGGGCTCTTGTGTAAAGCATAAACAGTAGCACCAGGTTTGGAGGAAAGAGGTTAGATAGAAGTTATAAAGAGGTTATAAAGAGTTATAAAGAGGTTAGCTAGAAGCTATATCTCTCCAGGAGAGATATAAACAGGTTGTGTTTAGAACCAGTGAGGAAATAATAGTAGAGGTGGTAAGATATGATTGAATTGATATTTCCACTCTCTGTAGATGCACGCATATCTACCCAAGAATATATATTTCCAAATGTGGTAACACACGCCTGTAATCCCAGCAGTGGGGATGCTGAAGGAGGGGGATGGTGAATTTGAGGACAGCCTGGGCTACATATTAAGACTCTGCCTCAGAAAAAAAGACATACATATATATAATTTGTAAATTTACTATGGAAAATATCAAAATAAAAATAGTCAAAAAGTAAAATGATGGGCTGGGGATTTAGCTCAGTAGTTTTGCCACCTGCCTAGCAAGCTCAAGGACTGGAGTTCAATCCCCGGTACCAAAAAAAAAAAAAAGTAAAATGAGCCATCATACCTATCTTTTAGCTTAAACAATTATCAACTATCAACACAGGATCAATCTTTTCATATTAACTTCTAACCACCCTAACCACCTCTCTCCCTTTTCTTATTATTTTAAGTATATGACAACATATTTACTCCTAAAATTTCAGTATATAGCTCCAAAAGACAAGGGTTCTCATTTTTAGTACAATATCACTACTCTTACACTCTTACACCTAAAAATCAGTCATTCCTTAATATCAACCAGTAAATGTTTAATTTTTCAACTCTCTCATCTCCTGCATGAGCCTCCCAAGTGGCTGTATCTACAGGTATTAGCCACCATGCCAGCTTTTTTTAACAGTGTTTTTGAATCAAGATCCACATAAAATCCATTCATTGTGATTTTCTTTCTTTTTTTTTTTTCAGAATTGGGGGTTGGACCTAGGGCATCATGTATAATTGACATCTTTTAAATCTCTTTGAATCTATAGGTCTTCTCCCTGACTCCATCCTTTATTTTCCCCTGCAGAGTTTGGCATTGTAATTTATTTCTTAAAAAACTGGGTGGTTTGCTCTGATTAAATATAGTTTGAAGGTAGATCAGGTAGGATTTGTTAATGGATTAGAATAAAGGTGGGGTGGAGGAAAGGTGGGGTGGAGGAAAGGTGCTAAGGATGACATCAGGGTTTTATGTCTGAAGATCAGGAAAAAGTTCTGACACGAGGGACCTCCAAGAGAAGCAGACTTGGGGGAAAGATCAGGTTTCATTTTGGACCTATGAAGACTGACCTGCCCATTAGAAATCCAAATGGAAGGCATATATGACTATGAAATCCTTTTTTCACTTGATCTTAGCCAAAAAGCTGAGAAGTGAATGAAATCCTTTTTTCTGAGAAAATACGGCTTTTGTTCTAATATTTCTTGGCCATCATTCTAACTTAGAGACTAATCCTGCCTAGTAAGGGGGAAAAATGCATTCTGTTTAATTTCCATGGGGAAGAGGATGTTTCAGGAATCATAAGCGAGTAAATAAATAAAACCTGTCCTTGCTGAAGAACAAAACTAGTAGTGGATTATTTCTTCTAAAATATTCAGTCTAACAACTGATTTTAAAGTAAAGCCAAAAGGGAAAATAAAAATTTCTTCATTACTGGAGAAAGAAAAGAAATGAAAAGTTAAACTGATTTTTAAAAATAGTTTGTAGAGCCAAGTGTGGTGGCACATCCCTATAATCCCAGCACTCAGGAGGCTGAGGCAGGAGGATTGCTGCGAGTTTGAGGTCAGCTTGGGGTACATAGTGAGCTCAAGGCCAGCCTGAGCCACATAGCGAGACCCTTTCTCAAAAAAAAAAAAAATAGTTTGTAGGTTAATACAGGCTAATTCAGAAATCACATATTTTGGGTTAGAATTTCTTGGAAGAAATTTAATCCAGTTTCTGCAAGCAGTATGGAATCTGCTTCAGTTTGCATTTTACAGGGAAAAAAAAACACAAACTATTTCTAAAGAAGGTGCTATTTCTACCTATTATAGTAGAAATAACAACCAGATAAAGGAATATACGGGATTCCAAAATTGTGCTGAGTGGTTATTAAAAAAAAATGTGAGATACACACTCAAATTCCTGGCTCCCAGTGGTGATATGAAAAACCATCTTCCTCTTTTCACTGTATTCAAAAGCAGTCAAGAATCCTGGTTCCTACAGAAAGATAAAAGGACATGTTCAAAAGGGGGATACTATGATAATTGGAATTTCAAGTGCTGCCAAAAACTATATTCTCCATTATCAAAGTCATCATTTAGCATAAGCTACAGTACCTTTGTCTTTTTTTTTTTAGTATATGTGCTGCCGAAGTGAGCACCTTTGTCTTTGAAGGCAGTTCCAGATGATGGTTAAAAAACTGAGACTCCGGAGTCACATTACGTAAGTTCAAATTGTACCTCTAATAATTGTTAATTGTATGATGTGGAGTAAACTACTAAATCTTGCTATACTTCAGTTTCCTCTTTTGGGTTAAATGGGGATTATAATAGTGTTTCTTTTATAGGGTAGCCGAGAAGATTAAATGAAATATATTATTTATGGCACATATTTCAGTTGATTCCATTCAACAGCATCATTATTTTCCAGCTGTAGAAGTTTTAAGGAGCACAGAAATTTCAGTTTTCATTATTCATGTGGCAAATTTTCACATGACTGATATATTCTTTATTTGGTGAATTAATAAGCTACAGCTGATGCAGTGACAAAATGAATTCAAATGGATCCTGATATAGTTGAATGTGTTTTCCTCTTTGTTGTTTCATATTATGACAGTGGTTCTCAAACTTTGTAGAACTTGGGAGAAGAAGGAGCAAGCTCAGGCCCAACTATAGCTAAGAGAGGGTAAGACTCTTGAGTGCAGTAAAGGGTGCTTGTAAAAAAAAAGAGAAGTCTTTTCTTTAATAATAAGATGTGCAGGGCTGGGGATTTAGCTCAGTGGTTTCACCGCCTGCTGCGCAAGTGCAAGGACCTGAGTTCAATCCCCAATGCCAAAAAAAAAATAAATAAAATAATAATAATAATAAGCTGTGCTTGGGATTTAGCTCTGGTTCCACTGCCTGCCTCACAAGCATAAGGTCCTGAGTTCGATCCCTGGTTAAAAAAAAAAAAAGATGTACTTTCCAAAAGAAAATGATAATGCCTAGGAGATAAAACAAAGCAGTCTCCCAAGCCCTGGGTTGTGCTCCAGGACTTCCTTGGTCAGCCTGGCAGTTGCAGACTTGACCCACATATAAGCTAAAGCAACTGGACTGAGGTCAGAGTATTTCAGCTAGATCCTCTCCGAGTTCAGGACCACACTGCCACTTGCCACACTCTCCAGCCACTTCTGAAGAAGGAAACTAAAGGTAAAAAGAGCTTCCAGACTCACTGGGAATGAGACCTACACATACAAATGGAGAAGTGAAGAGGCCTGATCTGCAAACAGGGGGACTTGGTGACCCTTTTCTTTACATTGCTATTTCCAGAGCTGATATCTCTAGAGTCCCTAAAAGCTTGGATCTAAAGCACATATGCTTCTGCCTAGCAGCCTGACAGCTGCATGGGCTGCTGTTTGTAGGCCCAGTTAGGGGTTACTTTCACTCAAGTGCCTCAGTGAACAAATTTGAAGTCGTATCTATGTCAACTGCACACATGTGGAACCAACCTGGCTAGCCTTTTTCTAACCCAATGCTCCTCATCAATTGGCTTCTTCCAGGAGAGAACAACTTATTTGATACCAAGTGCTTTTACAGCAACCATAGGTATATTGGAGGGCATAAGACAAAAATAAGGAGGAGGAAGGTAAAACAAACAAACAGAAGAAAAGGCAAAGAAACAGAAAGCTAGATGGAGTAATATAAAAGGAAATAAAAATAAAAATTTTAGTAAAACAAATAAGTACTTTAATTAGTCTTCCAGGTCTCTCTCTCTCTTTTTTTTTCGTACCAGGGATCAAACTTGGGACCTTGCGCTTTTGAGGCACATGGCGGAACCACTGAGCTAAATCCCCAGCTTTCTTCTAGGTCTCTTAACGCCTACCTCAATCTTCCAAAAGCTGATTGTGGTTACTTTGAAGCTGAAGTGATAAAAAGTTAAGAGGAGTACAATATATCGTGATCTATAAGAACAGAGTTTCCACAATAGTTTCTAATGTTCATAATGAGAAAGGCTATGGAAACTCATAGAAGCCCTTCTAAACTAAAACAGCAAAGAATAGATTCTGCTTACAATAAGTTTGTTGGCTGCCTCTTTAATCTTGTCCACTTTGGCTTCTGAGAGCCCTTTGACATTGCATAGGGCTCTTCTTGTTGTCATCTGTATCCCTTTGATGGTACAGATTCCTACTGACTTCAGTTTCTTAATGTCGGCCATGTTCTGTAATACAAGAATGGGCACAGCAGATTGATAAAATGCCATCCTGAAAGGCTCCCATTCTATGTCATGTGCTTTCCTGTCCATCTCCATTCATCATGATGCCAATTTTATACAAACAACCAGGTGGAACCCACCCACCATGGAGCCAAATGTTCTGGAAATATCTGCGTAGAACATACCCAGCAGGTTGCCAAATGTTCTGGCTGTGCCCTGATTTCCCAAGAATGTTAGTGAGACCGTGGCAGTGTAACAAGGAATTCATCAGAAAAGTTGGTTGGTGGAAAAGTTAACACATTTATCACACATCCACCCCCTCAGTTCAGCTTCTTCCTTCTACATACAGAACTTCATTACCAGTAGTTCTAAAATTTTAAAACTGTTTTTATTCTTCTGCCCCGGAAGATCCAAGGAACTAATCACCAAAAGACTGGGATTTTTCTCTTGCTTCTATTTTCTAAAGCCAGTAGAGTTTATGAGGGCTTCAAAAGATGTCAGAGGAGTCTTACTATCAATGGTTGCAATTGAAATCCATGTAGTTTGTTATTTAAGTCTGAATTTCTGCCATCCTTTGCTGTAGCTACCAACAAATATAACTGATTTTATGTTAATGAAGACAGTAGATCTAGAGAGATAAGAAGATGGGGAATGAGATCATAGGTAGCACCAAACAACTCCAATAGATCGGTGGTTCTTATCAGGGACAAATTTAACCCCAGGTACATTTGACAGTGTCTGGAGACATTTTTTATTGTCTCAGCTGGAAGGGTGCTACTCGCATATAACAAATGAGTAGAAGCCAGTTGCATGAATACAGCTTGACATGACTACAGCCATCTTGAGTCATATACTGTCCTAGAGTAATAGTAATATTTTTCCTGCATAGTGTCCCTGAAGACTGTAAGTAGAACACACCATTACAATGTTATGTGGAGCTTTACCCATGGAGCACACAATGTGCTGACTCTTTGGTATTAGGGTAAGATAAAGCAGGTATAGCCAGGTGTGGTAGTGCACACCTGTAATCCCAGAATTTGGGAGGCTGAGGTAGGAGGATCGCCATGAGTTTGAGGCCAGCCTGGACTACATAGCAACACTCTGTCTCTAAATGAATAAATTAATGAATTAATGAATGATAAAGCAGGTATATTCTGCCTTGAAGTCTCTTTTGTCCTAACCAGTATATATGACCCTCCCTCTGACCCAAACTGAGGGGATCCACTTGGTTTTGCTGCCACCAGGACCACACTTTGATCAGCAAGTTCCCCAACAGTTTGTGCTCTGTGCAATCCTGAACGTGTCTGCTTCTTTTCTTCAGTCTCAGGCCCCAGTGGAGCCAAATCTCACACAATGGGACAAGGTTTTTCTGGAACACCAAGGATATTGTTAACCACCCTACAATGCTCATGACAGGCCCCCAAACAAAGAATTATCTAGGTTTGAGGAAGGCTGATACTGAGAAACTTGGGAATTGAACAACTTAGCACATATTGAAAAACTACTTACAATTCCATGTTTCTGTAATAGGTCAATGTCTTGAAACAGAGATTCCTAAAGGAGATGAAACAGAAAAATGCAGTTTTTGTTTCTTCATATTCAAATGTTGCATTATATTTAAAGAGTTAATTCAGTACTACAAGTCATCCCTCAAACTCTACCTCTCTAGGCAGACTGAGGTGGGAGCAATTTTTTTTTTCTTCACATTGTTACATATAAGAAGCACCAACATTCAAAGGTCTGGGAAGCCAATTATCTTTCCCTTGGGTTCCTTAAATCTTTAAAACCTTTATCCAAAACAGTAGAACAACACTTGAACTATTTAAAATGTTTTCTTGATTTTCCTACCCTCCAAATCTTGATCTGCACAACACCAAGCTATTGTTCAGTACTAGTGTGCATAGGTACCAATATAGCCATACCAGTTATGTTATTAAAATACTTTTCTACCAGGCCTGGGTGTAGCTCAGTGCTGGAGTCCTTGGCTAGCATTCATGAAGCCCTCCAAAAAATTTTTATAGCACTTGCTATGTAGCTAATCTTAGCATCCCTTGCCAAAGAAATTGTTACATATCTGTAAATTATGCCTTATTTCTACTTCCAGCTTCTAAAAATAATAGTTAACAGACAAGGAACTTGATTTTTATGGAATGACTGAATGTCTACATATCTTTCAACATTCTAGTCTTACCTCTTCATCTTGGAATCCTGATTCTTCCTGCACAACTTGATCCTCCTTCATACTGAAAGGGGAGCAGTAGAAAAATAACCAATTCTGGGAAAATAAGAAATATTTAAGAAGCAGTCATCCTTCATATAGTAAAACTTTTTTGCCTAGAGGCCTCATTTCAAAGTCACCAAAGACCAGAGGACAATAAGAGGAACACTGTTGAAAAAGATTGGGCTGATCCATCTCTCTGCTGGGTTTGTGACATTGTGTGTGTGTGTGTGTGTGTGTGTGTGTGTGTAGAGTGGGAGGCTGGGAAGTTTGTTTAGTTTCTTCTCTTCCCTCACTTTTATCATCTTCTGATATCCTATTGCAGTTAATCATGACTATAATATCTTTCTTTCATTGTAATGTTACTTAGAATTACCCATTGCTATTAAATATTGCCATTATGTGGATGCATATTGAGGCCATACTCTTAAGTGAAATAAATAGGACACACACGTGTAAATACTGAGCAGTTTCTCTAGTGTGAGAAACTGAAAGTGTAAATGAGGATTAAAATGATTAAAATGAATAATTGATAATTTGAAATAGGAAAAGGTCCAAAGGTGTAGTAGTGGTGGGAGGGGAAGGGGAAAGGGAAGAAGGGAAAGGAAAAAATTATGATAAAAGAAAAAAAAATGGAAACGAAGTCTATGTAAATAGGGAAGAGTAGAGGGAGTGAAGGGCGCACAGGTAATGGGGGAAAAATAAGAACTAAGATACATCATGCACAGGTACAAGCACCCAATGATAAATGTAAACGTATTGTATACCTAAAATGTACCAATAAAAGAATTAAAAAAAAAATTGCCATTATGTTTGTTTAACACCCTAAGAATCCTGGCACTGTGTTATTCTTCCTGTATCCTGCAGGGCATCTGAAACTTAGTTCACCCTCAATAAATAGATTTTATTTTTCTCACATATGACAAATGCTTTCCTGCTTGCTGATTGTGAATGGGTGCTCTGGTAACATGGCAATATCTTTGTTTCATTAAACAGTAGTTATACTTTGTTCCATATATTTACTAGTTTCATGCTTTTGTAAAAATATGGTGGAGGGCTGGGGATTTAGCTCAGTGGCTCCGCTGCCTGCCTTGCAAGCTCAAGGACCCGAGTTTGATCCCCGGTACCAAAAATAAATAAATAAATAAAAAATCCATTCTTTGGGCCGGGATTTAGCTCAGTGGTTCTGCCGCCTGCCTCACAAGCCCAAGAACCCGAGTTCGATCCCCAGTACAAAAAAAAAAGAAAAAAAAAATGGTGGATACCCAAAATATAAGATTAGGGCTGGTAGGCAGTTAAAGAGTCTTTAACATTGTAGAAAAAAAATTTTTAAATCTCAGGAAACCACATTCATTATAATAAAATGTGGCCCACACAATCATTCTTCTCGGTCAATTCCATTTTCTCATTTAATACTAAAGTCAGGGGTTGGAGCCAGTCCAGAGGAACAGGTACTAAGGAAGCAGAGTCGGGGCAAGCGAGGAGACCCTGTGAGCGGCCTTCCGCGCTTCTGTCGCTCAGGCCCCGAGGCCAGCCGCACCCGCCCACCCCAACCGACCCCGAGTGCAATGCGGAGACCTTCAACACTGAGGTCCCAGTTCATTTCAACGAGGCCGGAAACCCCTCAAGATTCCGAGATTCCGGCGGGGGAGGGGGCGGAACGCACGAAGTCCCCAGCCCGGGCAGGCGACGACCACCGCGAAAGCGGCAAAATGGAGCGCATGGTCTCCACGCCTGTCTCACCTCAGGTTCTTCACCTGCTCCCTTTGTGCCTTCCCTGGAACCCAACTCTTCCCAAGATTTTCAAGGTAAGCCCCTTACGTCCCTTCTCCCAC
>NW_004624752.1:9507955-9547879 GCF_000247695.1 Heterocephalus glaber | reverse complement strand
CTCCCCGCGAGAGCTTTTAGGTCCTCAGGATTCTAACTCTGGCCGGAACGCCGAGGCCGGCTACCCCCGCGTCGCGGACCGACGGGTTTGGCGCTAAAGAGAGCCGATCCGGCGCGCGCCTCTCAAGTGGGCGGGGTGAGGACCGCGAGGCGGGGCGCGCGGGTCCGCGGTGGGCGGGTCCGAAGGCGTGGCAGGGGGAGGAACGAGGGGCGCTAAGGAAGAAGGATGCTGAGGACTGGGGTCTAGAATCGAAGAGCGCTAGGGCGCCCGTGAGCTGAGGGAGGTACTGATGTCAGGGAGAGGACTCTGAGGCGGAGCTCGGAGGTACTGAGCGGAGGCGGCTGACCCGGACTAGAGCTGACCTTGAAGATACTTACCCTAGTCAAGGTTAAGAGATCCAATATGCCGACCCCCCAGCATCCCCCCCCCCCCCCCCCACTCCAGGCTTTCCATGTCTGGCTTCCTACCTCCGTATTCCTGATTTCCTCTGTTCTCGGTGACTTTCTTCCCATTTGCTGTCTCTTGTCTGTGATTGAGACACCAAAGGCCCGCCCATTCAAGAGGGAGAGTAAAAAAAATTTTTTTTTTGGTCCTCACTTGAGGTTTTAGACAACAGAAGCCAAACATATTTTGGTTCTACTCCTAAATAGGAATTTTAGGCCCGCCTTTGCCAACAGAGCTGTCTCTGGCGGCCTCCCCCTCCCCTTCAGTGGGACTGACTGCTGAGAGCCGTGAAATGTTTTCAAAGAGCATCTGTTGAGGTGGAGGCTGCGACGCATCTTGGCTGAACATCCGTGCAAACAGTTCTTTGGGTTCAAGACCTAGTACAGGGTAAGCCTTTTCCTTCTGAATCATTTTGATGGAATAAATAGCAAAAACTTTCCACAATCGCAGCTGGCATCTTGTAGGACTGCTCCCTCCCCCCTTCCAGGTGGATTACAGGGTCAAAAAATAATAACTGTCATAGCTCTCCAAAATCTGTTATTTCCCAGAAACACAGCCTGTCCTTCTTGTTAAATGGAAGGTAATGCCCATTTGGCAAGGAACAGAATGGGGACGCTAGGCTTTCACTCTGAGTCCTCACCTGAAGTAATTATAGTAACTTTTGAGCAACTTGTTAGATAAAGACATCGACAGTGTGCAGAGCGGCAAAGAGCACAGCGAGATGATTTAGGAAAATCTAGCATATGTAGTTTGGTGTAGTGACAGCTGGGAGAGAGAAATGTTCATAATATTTGAACGCTGTATGCAGTACACTTTAAAGAAACTGAAACGAGCTTGGTACTGTAATGACAAATTCATGAAGTGAAGACAAAATCTTGTTGGGATATCATACTGAAGGGTAGATACAACTTTTTAAATGTTTTAAAACAACAACTTTTTAACTGGGAGAGTTAAAAAATGCATATAAAGATCTTCCCAGTCAAAGTAGAGCAAAAAGTATTAGTCCTTTGTAGCATATAAAAATTCTGAATGCAATGAAGGTGACATTTCATATGACTAGGTAGCCATCTAGGAGAAAAATAAAATTGGAATCATATTTCACACCTTGTATCAAAATAAATTCCAGATGGGTCAAAAATTAAATCTGAACAATGTAATAATAAAAGCACTAGAAGAAAACATGAGACAATTTATTATTTCATAATAAAAAATCTGATTGAATTACAAGAAAAATCTTTTAAAGAAAATTTAGAACCCATAAAAGGCTGCTAAATAGAATATACATTTTTTTATTTTTTTAAATCCTGCATGGCAAATTATATTCTCCTATATGGAAGAAAATGGCAAGCAAGCAGGAACTTTTGTGTCAACTAAAGTTGACTAAGGTTGAACTTTTGTGTAGCTTGCCCATTTAAAAAAAATCCTTCAGGAAGTCCACAATTTCCCTATCAAATTCTGAAATTTTGTGTCAATTTTTTTATTGTAAGAAATAAGAACATGGGCAGTGGGATTACTAGCAAGACCCGCATTTTAAACCATTACACTGTACTGCCCCTCTGTGGACAGCCACCTTATAACCAGAGACAGCCACAAGATTCCTATCTGTATAGTTGGGCTTCCTCACACCATTGCCTGTGGATATATATTCTTGGAATTTCAAGAGCTCAAATTTAAGAAATGCTTTGGTAGGAAATTAGAGAAGGAAGGCTCATCCAGACAAAAAAGCATTTCACTGTGTGGATCTTCCCTTAAACATATTTGATTCATTCCGAAAACCTGTATTAATTCCCCACTATGCCAGGCACTATGTGTCGGGTGCTAGGAATTCAATAACAAGATACCAACCCTAGTGAGGACTGTAGATAACTTCTTAGCTGATTATAGTTAGTGCTATCATAAGGGTATAATCTTAGTCTTTTTCCCTGTTGAATGATAATTAATTCTCTGTAAATAGTTTTCTCTTTTTACATACTGTGGGCTTTATGACTGAATAACATATATATTTTGGTAGTCAGAGATAGAGAATTGTTCTGGAGAGAGATTTAGAAACATATCTTCCGTGGAGCCATTTGCTCACATTCTACAAGTAATAGAACAACTTTCCTTCTCCTTTGTTTATATTCCAGGGTTATAAAACTCTCCTCCCAGGAGATGATTTGTTTACATTAGAGAATAAGAGAAAAGGTCCTGTTCTCATCCCCCTTCTTTCTCTCCAGAGGGGAGAAGAAACAGATATACCAGGTGCCCTGTTTAAACTCCAAATCTCCTCTTTTGGGAGTTATTTTCTGTGATACAAACCCTGTTGCATGCACAGGTAAACAGTTGTCCTTTATTATATCACCCTGTGAGGAATTAGGGTATGGGGAAGATATTCTAAGTGCTAAGATATTCTGTAATGACATTCTGTTAGCCTTCTCTGGGTTCCCTACAGCACCCCTGGATTCAATTCTCGGTACAGCAAAAGAAAAACATGCTCAATTTAAAAGTAATAACATACTTTAAATTTATTGTCCCTTAAGTCTTCAGTAATAATATTGTATTTATAAATCTAATACTTTTTAAAAATTGCATTACTGGGGATTGAGCCCAGGACCTCACATATGCCAGGCAAGCACTCTACCATGGGGCCCTCCCCTCTTTTAAAATTTGCTTTTAGAAAGGTCTCACTAGGTTCCCTGGGCTGGCCTCTGACTTCAGCCTCCAGAGTAACAGGGATTACAGGGATGTTCCACCATGTCTGGCTAATGTATTTTAAGAATTACTGTTAAGAGGAACTTTGATTTTTTTTTTCACCAACTCAAATTCAATAGACCACACTCCTTTAAACAAATGGTCCCATTTACAATGAATTAAATTATATCAAAAAATTGAATACTATTAATTTAGTATATTTGAATTTCTCTTATGGCCTGACCTGACCAGTTAACCTTTCAAAGCACTTAAACTACTTTTTTGAAGTCTAATTTAATTTATACTCACTTTCAAGTTCTCAGAAAGATTCCATAATTTTGTAAAATTATCGTATATCTTTCAACTAAAATGAAAGTCAATTAGAGAACTATATATTTTAATTGGGAATAATGAGACTGATGTTCTTCCTCAAATGTAACAAATTCTCTTCACCAATATGATCACTTGGAATACAAACATACAGATTATTCCTAACTGGCAATATCTCAGTCTTAAATTCTGAACTTTCACATTTGCCTCTAGGAAACTGGCTTACATATTCAAATTACTACTTCCAAACAAGTGTATCTACCATCCAAAAGGACCAGAATGGGTTAGATGTGAAATCTTTGGCTAAATATGTTCAGGATGACTTTATGAGTATGCTTGAATTTTAAATTGTTTACCAAAAGTAAATTTCCCCATAATCCAAGGGGGAAATTCTTTTAAAAAATTAAATTCTTCATGGGGTAGTTCCTTTTTTCTTTTCTTTACTTTCTTTTTTTTTTTTTTAAGGCAGGGTCTCACCTAAAAGTAGTTCAGGCTGGCCTTGGACTCACTATGTAGCCCAGGCTGGCCTAGTACTCACAGTGATTCTCCTGCCTCAGCCTCTGGAATGCTGGGATTACAGGTGTGTACCACCACACCAGGCTCAAATGCTAGTTTCAAATGGAGACATTCTAGCTGTTAACCTGGATCTGCTCTCATGATCTTTCTTCATGAAAAAAATGTTTTCTTTCTCTGCTAGGTGAATCACTCCTTGTCATGCTGAAAATGAGGTTGGTCTAACCCCAGGATACAGTCTTCTGCATGACACTGTGTTCTATGCAGCCCTTAGTAATTCTACCTAAAGCAAAAGTTCTTTTCCAACAATAATGCAGCAGATATTTATTGAGCTCCTACTTTGCACCAGTTACTGTTCCAGGGCTGAGCTCCCGGGAGCCTCAGCAGGATGCTCACTGCTGCTCCCGGGATCTCAGTAGCCTGGGGGAGCCAGAGGTGCTGCTCTTGCTCTAATTCTCGATCTGGTCCAGGGAAACTGGGGCTCACCAGGTTCATTCCCCTCTGAGATCTTTCACCACTGTGAAATATTTTCCACCAAACATCCAACAAGAAATGTTGGGCCATTGTGAGCCAAGGCAGGGCCGAGCCTCCCCTGGAGGCACCTGGAGAGGGATCTGTTTAGTCCATATAGTCCTTTGTTTCATGAGTGAGTTAATTAATTCCCCAGTAAAGAACAACAAAGAGATGAGACATTTATCAGCATCAGGGCAGCGTCAGAGCAGAGCAGAGCTGGAGCTGCAGCTCCAGAGCTCAAGAGCTGTGTGTCTTTATTCCTTCAGCATCACAGCACACGAAAGGTTACAGTGTTCTCTAGTTCACAGGAGTTACAGTGTCTTACCAGTTTATTAAGACATGGAGAGACAAAACACCTGCTCCATGACCTTGGCCATGCTGTGCATGAGTGGTTAAGTATGTTAAGTCGTTCTTAGATAACTGTGGCTCACTATTTACATGTCCCTGAGAATGGAGTTGTAACTTTAAGTGTCCTCAGATGCCGTCAGATACCCAGGCTTTGAGTATAGGCAGAAGTCATACCCCACAGCCATCCCCAGGTCTCCTGAAGGCAGGCATTACTTCTTGGTCCAAATCCATTTGAAAAAATGTTTTTCTCATTTCCTCTTTGCTTCATGGCCCTGTCTCATGCAGTGAAATCAGTACTTCACAAGGTTACAAAGAACCACATTCAATGAATTTCACTCCGCTTCAAATCATGTCCCTTTAAGAATAAGAAACTTGACACAAGGTATGGTGTAATCTTAGCACTCAGGAGGCTGAGACAGAAAGACTATCAGAAGTTCGAGGCCAGCCGGGTCTACACAGTGAGTTGAAGACCAGCCTGAACTACATAGTGAAATCCTGCATGCCTGAGACTCTGGTTTGATCCCTAGCACCAAAGAAGGAAAACAACAATAATGTACTGTTGCTTATGCTAAGCCCTATGCCTCTGAGTGGCTGCTCTCCTGGCTACATGAAGAAAGTTTAAAATGATTGATTTTTAAAGAGTTGACTAAATCTTTATCTTAAGGTCTTACTTATTATCCTTTAATTGCAAAAATAAATCAGACCCAGGTGTGGTGCATGCCTGTATCTCAGCACTGGGGACGATGAGGCAGGACATGAGTTCAAGGATAGCCTGGGCTACATAGTGACTTCAAGGCCAGCCTAAACTACAGACCCTGTCTCAAAAAAACTCAAAATAAATAAATACAGTGCTATGGGAACACATGGCAGAGCCACCTTATCTAGTTTTGGTGGGTAGCGGATGTCTTAGTTACTTCTCACCTTGCTGGGACAAAACACCCAACACCGACAACTGAAGGAAGGAGAGATTTATTTTGGCTCATGTTTCAGTCTGTAATACGCTGGCTAAGAGTCAGAAAGGTATTGCAGAAGGGAAAAGCTGCTCCCAGCATGGCGGACAGGAGGCAGAGAGCAAAAGGAGGAGCTGGAGAGGGGGACAAACTCTTCTAGGCATGCCCCCAGTGCCTCTACTCTGGTGACCAGACCTGGTCTCCTAAAGTAAGTCAGCTATCAGCCCCGTAATCCAATCACCTTCCAAAAGCCCTGAGTAGGATCTCTCTTGGGGGACATAGAAATAAACCATAACTGGGGACATGGCAGTTAGTCTGAGACCCACAAGTGGTTGGTTAGACAGGTAGTAAGAGGGAACAAGTACTGACTTAGGAAGGGTACTTAGCTGAAACTCAGTGCTCATTTAGAGAATGAAAGATGACCAGTAAAACCTCTTACATTCTCTAACTCTAAGTCTCTTTCTTTCCCTCAGTATTCTTGTTCCATTCATCTTATTTTGCACTTTTTTCTTATTTGTCTAATTTATATAAAAATTACAAAAATTTTGCTCATTGCCTCAGGCAGGGAGATATTCTCAAAGGTACTAATTATTCTGTGATATGTGTGTATGCATTTGTATTAACCTAAAGGCGCTTCCTACAGAGTTACATTTTTCAAAAAAAACAAAAGAAGAAAGAAAATCATTCATAAATTTGCAAACCAAAAAACCAAAACCAAAACCATAAATATTTATTTAAAGCATTGATTAACAAAAATTAAAAATCAAGTTATATTTTGTACGTGTATGTAAGTTCATAATAATCCCTACTTTTTTACTTATAATCATTTTCCTGTGACTTCTTAAACATAGCTTTATTTATTTTTTTAAATAAAAACAAAACAACTTTATTTGACAAAAGACAAAACAAGTTATTTACAGTAGCTGTTTGCTCAAATAATTGAATGGGACAACTGCTTCTCCTCCAGGTATATCTTATAACCAACTCTAACCAGGGGTTGCTCCACCCCCCAGACATCCCATTTTACATAAGGGGGGGAATGCCAACAGAATTCAGCAGCATGGCTCCCTCACCCCTCCTCACCTCTCCTGCTTAGCACTCTGTGGGAAGGGACAATCCCATTCAGCCCAATATACTGGAAGTCCCCTGCTACGGGCCACTCTGCAACAGTCACAATGAGCCTGGGCTCGCTCACAGACATGGCTGGGTTGGACAAGATGGGCAGATAGCAGCTTTAACTAGCTCTGTAGCTGCTAAAACATAGCTTTAAAGAGCTGTACAATATTTCATAGAATGTCTATATTATTATTAACTTATTTATTTATTTATTATCACACATTACAAATTAACATAAGCAACTTTTTACATAGTTTATTTCCTATTTAGAATTACTTTTCTTATGTTTTGCTTTAAAAAAAGAATTACTTTTCTTTGAGTAGATTTCTAGACATGTAATAACTCATGCAATGCTTGTGGATCTTCAGCAAGTTTTTGTTTTGTTTTGTTTTTTGAGACAGGATCTCCCTATGTAGTTCAGGCTAGCCCTGAACTCACTATGTAACCCAGACTGGCCTTGAACTCACTATGTAGCCCAGACCAGCCTCACACTCATAGTGACCCTCCTGCCTTAGCCTCCCAAAGTGCTGGGATCACAGGCGTGTACCACCACGCTGGCCTCAGGATCTTGATCAAATTTGAAGGGTCATCCAAATGTTTGGTTGTATCAATTTCTGTGCCTAGGAAAATAAGGAGTTAGTTATTTCATGGCTCTCAGAGAGGCTAGGGCCCAGCAGAGAAAACACTTTCTGCAAAGAATTATACAAAGAACTACAATAAACAGAACTGGGAAAAGTGAATGGAAGGAAAAGTAGTGTGGTCTCTGGTAAGCTCACAGACGGAAAGGTGACCAAGGCAAGTCTGTGCCATGGAAAGCTGCAGTCCTTGGGAGAGGAAGCCCATCACCAGGTCATTCTAACCCAAGTGACATGATTAACATTTGTGACTCCCTTCAGTTTTTGTCTGCATTTATTTTTCACGCTCTCCCCTTCCCCAGTACTGGGGATTCAACCCAGGGCCTTTTCACTGAGCTACATCCCCAGCCAGTTTTTATTTTTTATTTTATTTATTTATTTACTTTTTTGGTACCTGGGATTGAACTCAGGTCCTTGCGCTTGCAAGGCAGGGGGCGGAACCACTGAGCTAAATCCCCAGCCCCTTGTTTTTATTTTTTATTTTGAGACAGGATCTCACCAAGCTGCTAAATTGCCCAGGCTGGGCTTGAGCTTGTGATTCTCCTGCCTCAGCCTCTCAGAGTGCTGGGATTACAGGCGTACACCACCATGCCTGGCGTTATACCTTTTTAATTTCAGAAATATTTTATTTTTAACCTTACCCAATGCCCCATAGCTAGGTTGCTAGATACTGGTTTTGCTCACATAATACTAATTTCCACTCACTTATTTTGGTGTTCTAAGAAAAATTCAAATTTAGGGGCCGGGGATTTAGCTCAGTGGTGCCACCGCCTGCCCCTCAAGAGCAAAGACCCGAGTTCAATCCCTGGTACCAAAAAAAAGAAAAATTCAAACTCCATGTAACTTCTAGTTAAATGTCAGAGTGCAGACACGACTTATACAGAAACAGCAATGAGCACAACAGCACCTGATGGGCTGTGGCATTGCTCCCCATTGGTGCTTAACAGTAATTAAATAAACAAAGCTTTCCATTTTATATCTTAACTTTACACACAGAAATTAAATAGTAAATATTTTAATTTGGATATAATTTTTTTGTATTAAATTCTTTTATTGGTACATTGTAGGTATACAACACAATTACATTTCTCATTGGGTTTTGCATATAATTTTTAAAGGAACATGTTACTTGGAACAGGACTTAAAGAAATAGAGTACAAATATCTAGGCACAGATGCATTTCTGGCTTAGCTTAAACTTTTATAAATAAATGTTTGATATACATTAATATATAATATAGTCCATAATATATAATTTAATATAGATAATAGACTAGAAAGTCCAAAATAATTATTATATGTGTAAATATGTTTTATCCAACATGTTGCATACGAATATTTTATGTATATTATTATATGTTTATATATAATATAAATAACATATACAGTATATTTTGGACTTTCTCATTGATTCAGACTTACACCCAAATTAGAAAAACTTACAACCTCCCTACATGGCAGCCAGAGGGCATGATCATGACTGTTAGTTGTTACACCAACATTTTTTCCATTGTGTTTTTGAGACCAGAACTCATTATGTAGATCTGGCTGGACTTGAACTCACTATGTAGTCCAGGCTGGCCTCCAACTCACAACAATTCCTCCCTCAGCCTCCGAAGTGCTGGGATTACGAGTGTGTGCCACCATGCCTGGCTCTACCAACATTTATGATAGCCTGCTCAGTGCTCTGATTATCTTACTGAACGCGGAGATAAAGATAGCAGACCTCACCTGTGCTACACAGTGAGTTCAAGGCCAGTCTGAACTACATAAAGAGGCCTTGTTTCAAAAAAACAAAACAAAACCAGACAGCTGACCTCCCACAGCCAGAGGCCAGTGGGAGCCGGAGATAGAATAGTAATCAGTGCAGGCAGGATAGGTAACAGGGATCAACAGGCCCCTGGGAACCAAGCAAAGCTCATGTTGGGGTGCTGGGAACCCTGTGATATAGATCGCTATGGCCAGACCTAACTTGCCTCTCCTTGCGGATGAGGCAGGGCCCTGCGTGGAATGGAACATGCCTCTGGTTCACTCCCTCCTGTAAATGAGGCAGGGCCTCGAGGAAGGAGAACAGGCAACAAGAGGACATCTTTTTGGTACAGGGGATCAAACTCAGGACCTTGTGCCTGCCAGGCAGGCAGTGGCACCACTGAGCTAAATCCCCAGCCCTTTGTCTGTCTTTCTTAATCTCCCACCATTGTTTCTCACTCCGTGAACCCTTCAGCCATGCAAGCTGTGGCATTGGAGCTGCTTTCCAGAAGGGTAGAGGGCCTTCAACTGAGGTGGGAAGCTCAGTGAGGGTTTGTCTGCAGGTGAGAAAGGCAGAAACTTATTCCTGGACCTGCAAGTGGTTCTGCTGCAGAGCAAGTTCCTTGAGCAGAAAGCAGCTTTCAGAGTCAAAGGGGAGAGGCCAGGGGGCACGCATTTGGGGGCATCTAGTGACGATGACAACAACCTTGCCAGGTGTCAGACACTGTTCTGAGGGCTTTCTGCAGGTTAAAGCAAAGACCCAGAAGGTAGAGCTATTATCACTGTCATTTCCACACGAGTAGTCTGAAGCTCAGTGACAGGCCAGGCTCTCAGTCCTTCACCAGTGTTCCCCACGCTGAGCCCATAAGCCCAGCCTAAGCCCTGTAATTTTCCCTCCTAATACTTGCAAAAAGCAGAGATGAATCTTTTCACTTTTAACTTCCCAAGAGGCCTATGGTTATGAGTCCTGGGTGGTTTCTGGAAGGGGTCTGTGCAGGGGTGATCCTAGACCCCAGCTGTACAAGGATCATCCTGGACACTGCAGTGCAGTTTCTCCTGGGCTCAAAGAGCCTGGGGTCCTCCTTTGGGTGGGGCTAATTGTAGCAGTGGCTGGGTAAACTGGTGCTTGTGACCCACAATCATAACTGCTACCATAATGGGTGCACTAAACTGGTGTGGGGGCACATGCCTGTAATCCTAGCACACGGAGGCCTTGGCAAGAGAATGGCCATGAGTTCAAGGCCAGCCTGGAATACACAGCAAGACAATCTCAAAGCAAACAAACCAACCAACCCATAATGGTGGTGCGTGAAAGGCTACTGGAGAACACTTGCACCAAGCTTGCTGTTATATCAGGGAAGACTTCCTAGAGGCCAAGATGTCTAAGCAGGTTCTGAAGGAGGAATAGGGTGGGAGGAATTTACAGGTACAGAAGCAGCAAGAAGCAAATGGTCCAGAAAGAGGAGATAGTGTGGATCCTCAGACGAACCCCAGGTACAGTGTTCAGTAGCTGGGGCAGCAAAGGAAAGGCCAGGGATGCTCTGATTATCTACACCACTTGGTGCCTCATACCTGGCAGGTGCTAACCGTGCCCTGATTTCAGGAGAAAAGTATACTTTGTAGCACCAGTGACAACTGTGACAGCTTGTGACAATCACCAAGTGGATAATGCTGTGCCAGCACTTTGCATACACTTTCTCATTTACCCATGGAAAAATCCTCCTAGGTGAGCATTTCCTCTCTGCGTGCAGGGAAACAAGTTTGGAAAGTCAGGTTGCAGCTGATGCCCACAGTTACACAGTGCTGTGGAATAGAGCTGGAATTCAAAGGCCTGCATTTTCTCAGGGGAGAGCTTGGGCTGCTTCCCTGGGATCCTTGCCCTGCCCTGGGTATGATTACCTGGGTACAGTGGTTCTCTGAGGAGCCCCCTAGGGTTATACTCATGGTCTCATGGAGATGTCTGCCTGAAGGAGGTGCCATATGTCCCAAAAATCCACCAACTTGCTTGTTGGTTCAGGAGACGGCCATCTGTACGTTCTTATGTCTTGGCAGTGCCAGGTGGATGCTGTGGCACAGGCCAAGCCACTCCCTGTGCCCTAAGGCCCAACTGTCCAAGCCCAAGCACCTCAGCTCCAGGCTGGCCCCTACACTCTGCCCCAAGATCCCTTGCACACTGGCTGCACCTGCTTCAGTTTCCTTCCAGTCCCACCCAGACTTCTAGCAAAGCCTGCATGCACATATTGGTTCCCACCTTCTTCCTTCTGCAGACTGTGAGGGATTGTGTATGCTATGGTTTGGAGTTGAAGTGGCCCCAAAAACTTGGTTATCAGCTAATGGCCTTTGGGGATGTGATTGGATCATGAGCTCTGTCAATTCATCCAGTGGACTGATCCATTGATGAGATCCATTTTTTTTTTTTTTTTTGGTAGCAGGGATCGAACTCAGGTCCTTGGGCTTGCAAGGCAGGTGACGGAACCGCTGAGCTAAATCCCCGGCCCGATGAGATCCTAATTGGATGGCATTAATGGCTTTACTAGGAAGTGGTGGAAACTGGAAGTGGGGCCTGGCTGAAGGAGTGGGTCATGAGGCCATGTCTGGCTCTCACTCTCTTTGCTTCCTGGCTGCTGTGAGGTGAGCAACTGTCCTCCACCACCCCCTGCACTGCTATGATGTTTCTGCTCCTACATGGGTCAAAGAGCCATGGAGCAGGTGACGAGGGACTGAAACAGTGAGCCAGAATAAGCCTTCCCTCTCCTAAACTGATTTTCCCCAGTATTTTGTCACAGCCACACAAAGCTAACACAGCATCTTTATTTCTGCAAGCCCCAGTGCTTCCTGGGAAAATGGAGGTGACAATACCCACCTGGGGGTGGGGCTGGACAGCTTGTAGCTATAAACATAGAAGGCTCAGCAGGGCACCCAGCACATAAATACTCAATAAAGTAATGAGGTCTCCCTTGGTTACTTTTATGTTACTTAATGATATATATTACAGTGTCATTGTTATATTCAATCAAGAGAGATTATAGGGAATCACCAACACTCTGAGCCAAATTTGAGTCCTTTATTGCTGGCGGTTGAGAGGAGCTAGCACTCAGAATCTCTTGACCCCGAAAAGCAGCTTGCAGGTTTCTTTTTTAGTGGCTCTTCTAGTTGGGGACGGCTCTGGGAGAGGGGGAACACAAGCAGAATTTTACAGAAGCAGAGCTTTGCTAAATTAGTGAGGGTCAGGGGAAGTTTCACAGAATTTAGTTGAAACAAAATATCACATAGGTGCAGAGTATTCTCTTCACAAGGTCATAAAGATAACATATAGCTGCAGACTGCTCTACCAAATGGGGTGCAGTGGTCTGTCAAGCATCAACAGAGAGGACTCCCAAGGGGGGAGGGGGAATGGTGATGAGGCACAAAATGGAGACAGGTTGGCTATCACATCATGATTCATAAGGGAGTGAATAAAAGAATAACCAGGTGCTTAAATCCTGTCTTTGGCCCACAGTTGAAGTGAACTTTAATATTCTTTTTCCCATGGATGGGGAATCCCCGCTTGCAGTATTTTTGATTGTTTGGTTGTTTTTAGATGAACTCCAACAACATGCGAGCTTCCCCTCTGAAGTTTCTCCCAGTTCTTGGACAAGATTCATTCATGCAAGGGGGATGGCAAGAGGCTGAAGATGAGGGGCCCCTTTTTTTGCAGAGCTTTTGGCTTCTTGTTGGTCTCTGTCTGTCTGTGGATCCAAACAGAAACAGGTTAAAAGCCCAGTAGGATCAGGAGAGTGAGAAAGGAATCCCAGGGTTAGGCAAACAGCCAGGAAATCAGTCAGAATGAAGCAGCTCCGAAGTGGAAAGGGACAGGGTCTGTAAAGGGTCTCCATGCACTGGGTGGAGATTTATACAAGCAAGGGAGAATTTAGAGGTGAGCTATGATAACTCTGTAGGAGAACAAAACTAAAAAACCAAGCAAATAAACCAGCAAGTTAAAATAAATCTTAGATAGCTAGATAGACAGACGTAGTTCCAAGGATAGCAAAAGTTTTACAAGAAGAATAAGCTGGGTATGGTGGCACATGCCTGTAATCCCAGCTTTCTGGGAGGTTGAGGCAGGAGGATTGCAAGTTTGAATCCAGCCTGGATTCAAACTTAGCTAGATCCACCAGGGATTTAACTCAGTGGTTCTGCCACCTGCCTCGAAACCGCAAGGTCCCGAGTTCAATCCCTCATACCAAAACAAAACAAAACTTAGCTAGATCCTGTCTCAAAACAAAAATGTATTTATGTATTTATTTTTTGGAAACAAAACATTTATTGGTACATTTTAGATATATATAATGATAACATTCATCATAGGGAATTTGTACCTGTACATGATACATCTTGCTTCTTTCAGAACAAAAATTTAAAAAGAGCTGGGGATGTAGCTCAGTGAGAAGGGTTCAATCCCCAGTACTGGAAAAAAAGGAAAGGAAAGAAAGAAAAGAAAAATAACCATTGTACACCTCACCACCTCATGATTCAGCTGATAGTACTGATGATATCATAATGCTGATAAATGATCTAATCAAAATTACAGAAGAAACCTATTGGGCTTCTGAAAAATCAAGAAGTAAGAAGACCAGTGCAGTACTCAGGTATACAGAGGAGAACAGATATTGGGCCAATTTAATCCTTAGCGCAACCTATGCCATACCTACTTTTTTGGGGGGGAGGGGTTGGGGGGGTTTGAGACAGGGTCTTGTTTTGTAGTTCAGGCTGGCCTTGAGCTCACTCTGTAGCCCAGGCTGGCCTCGAACTCCTGCCTCAGCCTCCTGAGTGCTGGGATTATAGCACCATCATTCCTGGCTGCCATTATTTACTATTATTATTTCCATTTTACAAATTAAAATAAAACAGAGAGGCAGAGAAGTTAGTAACTGTTCAAGATCACAAACTAGGAGGTTGTGGTGGGGATGGGCCTGAAACCCAGGGGGTCTCACCCCACACCAGCCTCCCTGTTCACCTCCTAAAGGATGAAATCGTACCACTTTAATTAAAATAAAAGTGAAATTTTTTTAAAAAGTGAAATTTTAAAAGAATCAATGCACTATTTTCAAACTAACTTCAGAAGTCTAGAGAGGCAAAGTTCTAAAATATGCTCTTTTTTCTATAGGTAGTTAACAGAAGTAGAATGCCAAGCACCCATTAGCTAATCGTTAATTTTTTCACCAAGAATTCGCTCAATCTCTCCTATGTGACGGCCACAGAACCAGGCACTGGGAGGGGCCAGGGATTTAGCTCAGTGGTTCTGCCGCCTGCCTTGCAAGTGCAAGGTCCCAAATTCAATTCCCGTACCAAGAAAAAAAAAGAAGAAGAAGCAGGCACTGGGAATCCATTGCTGAGCAAAACCAGGACCCTGAACTCAGGACTCATGATGCTGAGAGGGATACAGACACTGCGGCACCCAGATATATTCAGTGGGCAAGGATGGGAAAGCACAATACAAAATAGGCAGCCCTTGGGCAGTTTGGGGAGACTTCCTGGAGGAGGTGATGCCGAAGCTGGGCGTCAGGGATTAGGTAGGAGTTGCAAGATGACAAAGTAGCTACAGCAAAGGAAGAGGAAGGAGCAAAGAATCCTTGTTAAAATAAACTGGACTGGTTTGGACTCCTTCCCTACCACTCTGAAATGGGTGTCAAAAAGAATAGTACTTATGGGCCCCTCTTAATCTGAGGGTTCCATAGCCTAAACGAGGCTGGCCTTGAACTCGCAGCAATCCTCCTGCCTTTGCCTACTACTGAGTTCGGGGATCACAGACATGTGTCACCACACCCAGCAGTTTCTTTGTTTGTTTTTTTGTTTCTGGTATGGGGGATCGAACTCGGGACCTTGAGCTTGCACGGAATCAGCAGTTTCTTAATGTATTTTGTGTTGTTGGTTTTAAGATACTGAATGCTGCAGGCACACTAGCAATTTATGTTTTATGTCAGTCGATAGTCCTTTCCTTGGGTGCCAGGATATAAACTGGTGTATTTATGGGCTTCTGCGTAGTGCTATGACTTCTGGCTGCCCTGTCCTCACTGATGGGAGTATGCACTGTGCTGGGAATCTGTCCTGAGTGTGTCAGCATTGGACCTTTCAAACCTGCAGCATTTAATTAATTTATTGATATATCTGCCTTCCCTCTGACAGCCCCTTGAGAACAGGGACTGTTTACTACAGGGAACTTTTTCTTTGTTCAATACTGGGGGTTGAATCCAGGCCCTTTTCCTTGAGCCCAGCCTGTTTTTATTTTTTATTTTGAGACAAAGTCTTGTTAAGTCACTAAGTTGCCCAGGCTGGGCTTGAATTTGCAATCCTCTTGCTTCAGCCTCCCAGAATGCTGGAATCACAGTCATGTGCCACCACCTCAGGGAACTTCTGAAACTCTCTAAACCTGGGCTTCCACTGTGTGAAACGCCGTGGACAACCCCTACCGCATGGAAGTTTAACCTTCCTATGGGTACCTCAGCAATGTGCTTAGCTTAATGCTCAGCACTGAGTGCACTGTTGGTAAATGGAGCCAATGTGATCACTATAAGGGAAGACTGTTATGTGCACTATGTTAAATAAAATAGTGATTGACAATAAATGCATGAACAAAGGCAGTGACCCAAGCACAAGACTCAGAAACTCCGCATCTGTCTCCTGGAGCCCCTCCTGACAGCAGGAGCTTTCTCCTTTTTGTTCTTTCCAATAAGCCACACTCCCAGTCCATCCCCCACTGCTTGCTGCTCTGTCGTGCATCCTTCTGCATCATCTCAGAACAAGAACCCAGACAGGAGACAGCTGGTTACAGAAGGGGAGTTAGTCTGAGGGAAGAGCAGTGATATTGCTGAATTGGACTGATTGGCTTATAGATGCTTCTGAGAATCTAAGATGGATATTGGAAAGACTGTTACTAATGATTCTCTCCTAAGCCTATGAGATTCCATGGACCTCGGTAAACTACTGTAATAAGAAAAAAAAAAAAAAAAATATATATATATATATATATATATATAGTAAGTTGGACATGGTGGTGCATGCTTATAATCCAAGCACCCTGGGAAGCTGAGGCAGGAGAATTGCCAGCCTAGGCAACTTAGTGACTTAGCAAGATTCTATCTCAAAAAATAAATTAAAAAGGCCTGGTGATATAGCTCAGTGTGAAAGCCCTGGGTTCAAATTCCAGGACCACAAAGGAAAAAAAAGTGGTCTTTTCTTAATTCAGTAGAAAATTTAAATTGGAAGGTTTCCTTGGGTAAAAATGTCAACCCCATTAAGCTTTTGTTTCGTGTCTAAAATGGAGAATGTGACACCATCTATTGGTGACAGAGATAGCTACCAACCCATCATCTGTGCTCCCCTTTGCCTTTAGCAGGGGAGCCAGTTTTTATTTATGTGGCAATGGGCCCAGATTTAAAACAAACCACACTTCCCAGCCTCCTTTGCAGCTTGCACTGTGGCCCTTGAAATAAAGTGGTGATGTTACATGGTGTTTCCAGGAAGGGAGGTTCCAAAGGGCAGGAAACAGGGACTGAGTGCAAAAGAGCATGATGGAGAGTTCTGAAGTATGGTCATTGTTATGAACTCTGTAAATTTTCAGATTTCAATTGAGTCCTTAAATCTCAGTGGTCATCAAATTTCAATGATTTTTCAGAAATTAGTGAATCAGTGAATTCAGAAATCAGTGAAATGGGTGAATTTTATGGTAAAGGATACTTTGAAAATGTTATAAAATTGTAATGATTAAAAATTACAAAGAAATATTCAAAATACTTTAAAGATTATATGTGTGTGTGTATATATATGTATTTTTTTTTTAATGAGAGAAGGTTCTGTAGCCATGTTATAGACTAGCAATCAGCTGTTAAATTGAAACATTTGGGACTTATGGGAAGGCTCCATAAAGGAGAATGAAATTGGCCTTCTTCCAGCTGGTGGCCTGGAAACAGACTGAATGCCTGGAACCCCAGCAGCCATGCTGATGGGCCATGAGGCATCCTGGAACACATCAAGGGTTAGGATGGTGGAGCTTGGGCCTCTGAAAACCCTAACATCCCCACCAGGCCTATACTGTCCACCTCCAGACTTCTTTTATGTGTGAGAACCATCCTTTGTGCCACCATTGCTGGTGATTTTCCTTTTTTACACATCTAAAGATAATCCTAATTTAGTTCCAGCGCCTGCCTCGAAAGCGCAAGGTCCCAAGTTCGATCCCCGGTACCAAAAAGAAAAAAAGATAATCCTAATTTGTAAGTTACCTCAAGGAGTTGTTAGGAGCATCAGATGAAAACGGGAAGGTTGGGCCCGGGGATTTAGCTCAGTAGTTCTGGCACCTGCCTCGCAAACACAAGGTTCCGAGTTCAATCCCTGGTACCAAAAAAACAACAAAACAAAACTGGAAGGCTTTGTTTTTGCTTTAGTTTTCTGGAGAAACTGAAATAAACAGACTTGGGGTTGTGAAGCCAGAAGAAAACAGAATGGAGCAGCTGTCTGAATACTAAGTATGGGATGTCTGCCCCTTCCCTGTTTCCAGGAAGCAGTGATCCAGGCCCGGCCCAGGGGAAAAACTGGATTCCCCTCCTAAGGAAAGCAATGGCTCCAAGAAAGGGTCTCTCGGCAGCTGGACAGCCCAGTCCCTGGCTTCCAGAGCTTCACCCTGAAATACAAAGACATCCAAGATCAGCAGTAGTCTAGAGAAACCCTGAAAGATGGACGAATAGATCTGAGACAGCTAAGCCAGCTCTCTGTCTTAGGGAGTTAGCAAACGTACCAGGAAATGGAGAGCTGAAAAGGGACGGTCTTCAAAACTATGAACTGAAGATAACGCATCAGGAGATTGGAAGCCGGTGAGAAGGTTCAGCCTTCATTGACTGTGCGGTAGGCGAAGCCACCACAAAGCCAGAGGCAAAAAACCCAAGATCCTTAAAGTCAAACCCACTGAGGCAGAGGAATGATCTTCCCGGCTCTAAAACCCAATTAGGGACATTCTCAGATGGTAAGAAACAAGCTCCAGGTGTCAGGGGACAAATGCATGTGTAGCACAGTCACTAAAATAAGCAAAATCACACCCAAAGTGGAGACAAAATGGTAAGGAAAAAAGAGTGATACAGAAGGGCGCCATGTGCAAGTAGAGCTCCGCCTCTACCTGAGGTGACGTCAGAGACCAAGTCCTTGCCCTCTCCACAGACGCTATTGATGCTGGACACCTTGTCCTTTGTTTCAGTCACCCTGCAATTTCTGTCCTTGTCTGCTTTCTCCCTTATACTGAAGCATGAGAATTAATAGCCTTGTTCGCATTCCATTGTGCATTTGTCTGATTCTTCTGATACCTAGCCCAAGAACTCAGAATTGCTAACAGTTTTAAACAGGCAAACAAAACAGAAAAAGTTTCCTCAAGGAGACAGAATCAACATGAGGTGAGGAGAAACTTTTTTTTAAAGGATGAATATCCTCAATAAGGGATGAAAATTTTGTATCTGTGAAAAGTAAGAGGATGCTATGAAAAAGAAAAAAATAAAATATAAGAAAGAATGCAAACTAGGAAAACAATAACATAATAGAGTTTTTAAAGTAAGAGCTGGAAGATAAAATGCAGGAACATTCTAGAAAGGAGGACAGAAATTAGAGTGCTGGGGGCACAGCAGTGTGTCCAGGCTCCAGCCTGGCCCTGGACCTCTTCCTGCTGCTCCTGCTGCCGCATGGGTCCCCTGCCTGGTCGCAGCCTGGGTCAGTGAGCCAGTGGCCAATGTCACATGCTCAGATTGCAGGCACTGTCCCCAGTGGAGTGACTGTGGGAGGCTGGCATATACCACACAGAGCTTCCACATCCCAGGTGACGCCTCATCCATGAGTACTGGAGGGAATACGCCCTGTTCCCAGGCCTCATACTGGCTGGGGGAGTAGCTCAGGGGTGAAGCCCAGGGTTCAATTCCAGTACCATAAAAATAAAAAACCAAGCCAAACCAAATACTCCTCCACAACACCCAACATACCAAGACTTATGGACTACAGAGAAAAAAGTGCACAGAGGGAAATTGAGAGCTGTAAATGCCTATGTTTTGTAAAGAAGAAAAGTCTCAAATCAATAACTTCCCTTTATTACTTAAGAGCCTAAGAAAAAAATGGCAAACAAAACCCAAAGCTAGCAGAAGGAGCTGATAAAGAGTAAAGCAAACATGATGAAATAAAAAATAGAAAAAAAGAGCATCGATAAAACGACTATTTGAAGAGATTACAGGTGTTAGCTGTGAGATCAACAAAATTAACAACCGGGCATGGTGGCACATACCTGTAACTCAGCACTCAGGAGGCTGAGGCAGAGGATCGCCTCAAGTTCTAGGCCAGCCTGGGCTACATGGTGAGTTCAGGGCCAATCTGAACTACAAAGTCAGACCCTGTCTCAAGAAAAAAAAAATTAACAAATCTTTAGCTCAAATTAACTAATGAAGAGGAGGAGTAAAGAAGAAAAAGGAAGGGGGCCGGGGATTTAGCTCAATGGTTCTGCTGCCTGCCCCACAAGTGCAAGGACCTGAGTTCAATCCCTGGTACCCCCCCCCCCCAAATGGGAGGATTACTACTGACCTTACAAGAATAAAAAAAAGTTTATAAAAGAATATAAGCAATAACAAATTAAATAATTGATCTGAAATGGGAAAGTTCCTAGAAACATAAAAATGACCAAAATTGACTCAAGAAAAAAATATTCTACACAGACTTATAATAAGTAAGAAGATTGAATTAGTAATAAAAGTACTTCCCAACAAGAAAAAGTCCAGGACCACATAGCTTAACTGGTGAATCCTACTAGCTAAAGAGGAATTAACAGCCATTCTCAACCTCTACCAAAACATAGATGAGGCAGAAGCTACTCTTTCCATGAGGTCAGCATAGTTGCATAAAACAAAGCAAGGAAAACGAAGGAAAGGAAGTTACCAAAGACACAATAAAAGAAAATTTCACAGAATTGGAGGACACTACCCTCCACATTGAAAAGGCTCCCCCCTACTCCAGTGAAACATAAATAAAAAGGTTCCCACAGAGACACATTGTGGTGAAACTCCAGCATGCTAGGGATAAGGACAATATTCTGAAAGTTCCCATGTGGTATGGGGAGATGTGACATCAAATCAGAGCTTAGGGATCAAGATGGCATCTGACCTCTTAATAGCAGAAGTTGGAGGTAAAAAAAAGAAGTTGGAGGTAAGAAAACAATTTCAAAATTTGGAGCAAGTACACTTTTATTTTAGAATTTTATTCCCAGCAAAACATTTGCCAAATACTAACTAGGAAAAACACACATATTGGGCAAGCCCAAAATTTCCCACAAACCTTTTCTTCAGGAGCTACTGGATGTGCTCCAGCAACACGAGAGAGTAAAACAAGAAACAGCAAGACATGTACCTGGGAAACTGGGTAAAGTGGACAGGGGAAGTCACAGGGTAATGATGAAAAGTCCTACGAGGATAGCTGTGAGCCCACCCATAGCATACCAGTCCAGACCAAAGGGAGGCAAGAGCCTGAGAAGGATGGCACCATGGTCAAAACGAAGAAGAAATTCATAGAATCTATGGTACATTTGAGAACACAGGAAATAATGCTGCCTAGTTTTTTGGTAGCTCTTGGCAATCTGTAAAGAATTACCAACAGATAATGTCTCATTTAAAAAATACATATGTAAGCATGTTATTTTGAATAACAGAGGCGAATTTTTTTTAAAAGCCAAAAGAAGCGAAAGTTACGACTTCCTTGAAATAGGACTGGTGGTGGGGCAGGAATTGCTATTGGGTATCAGAAGCTGAATAGTATTATCTAACTTTTAGAAACTATCTGCATGTACTTGTTTGATAACAAAAGGTTGATCTGATGGCCACACCTATCAAAGATCTTATAGGACAGCAGGGTTCCAGGGAGTGCTGCCCTCCCAAGCCTTCACTCAGCCAGGCCCAGTGACGGAGCCCTGAGCTTCAGCCCATCCTTGCCTCCTGCTTGACTAGCATCAGAGGATGCATGCTTCCCTCCATGCCCTCTGGAAGTTCTCTCAGGGTGTGTGCAGCTTTGCCATATGTTACCTCTGCATATTGTGTTATTTTTGTTCCTTCTTCTAGACATGGGCCATTGAAGCTGAGGGGTTTTACTTCTTTATCTCTTTGTGTTGTTTTGTTTGATTTCCTTTGGGGGGGAGTCTGGGAATAGAACTCAGGACCTTTCACTTGCCAGGCAGGGATGGTGCCACTGAACTAAATCACCAGCCCCCTGTTTGGTTTTGTTTGAGACAGGGTCTGGCTATGTAGTTCAGGCAGGCTTTGAACTCACTATGTAGCCCAGGCTGGACAATGTAGCCCAGGCTAGCCTCAAACTTGCAGTGATCCTCCCGCCTCAGCCTCTTGAGTGCTGGGATCACAGGGGTGTGCACCACAACCAGCTATTTATCTCTTTATATCCTTAGGTCTTCAATGAAGCCTTATTTGGCTTCTCTGTGCCTCAGTTTTCTATTCAGTAAAATGGGGATGATAGCATTGAATAGCATTTTGATAAGCTATAAATACAGTAAAGTGACATTTTGTCATCGATGGAATCTCCCCCATTCTCCTCCATGTCATAAATTGTGCCCTGTACTACGGCCACGGGAACACAAAAGCCTGGCTACTCAGGGCACTGCTTCCAAAGCAACAGGGTTGGTCCAGAATGGGTGGGACAATGGCCCCACCCCAGCATCAGGCTTCTGTCAAGCCAAGCTCATGGAGGCTGAGACAGGATAGCTCTCTTCCTTATAGGTCAGGCACTATAAGGATGTAGAATGGAGCTGTCAGGGCCTGAGGGCAGAGGCAGATGGAAAAAGCAGCCAGTACACAGAGAGGTTGGGAGAGAGAGATATCAAAATATCACGGAGTCCTTAGGTTGAAAAAGACCAACAGCCATTGGCAGTTACCTAAGCTGCTAGATTCTCCTTCTGCTTGCTCGTCTGAGCTGGCTTTCCAGCACTTGCAACCAACGAGCTCTGAGTCATACAATTCCTAAAGTACCTACCCCAATGGTTAGCACACAGAAAGTACAAAAGTCATTGATAACCAGGCATGGTGGTGCACACCTGTAATCTCAGCACTAGGGAGGCTGAGGCAGGAGGATCACTGTGAGTTCAAGGTGAGCCTGAACCATATAGCAAGACCCTGTCTCAAAAAACAAAACAAAACAACCCAACAATAAAATATCACTGGTAGCTTTTTCTACCACTGCTAATAATCAGGAAGCGAGGGTTGAGTGATTCATAAAAGTGTGCCAACTTGTATGCATACTTTCCTATACTGCAAGAATTCCTTTGTTGTTCACACTTGTGCTTTTCCCATGGCTTGGAACAAACCTTAGGAGAAAGGCAATTTCTCTGCCACAGTTTCTTCTGTGTTCCTTTTCAAGCAGCCCCTCAGTGCAGGAGTGGGAGGAGGAGGGCAGGATGATCGTGTGACTGGCCTGTCTTTCATCTGCTGCTTTCTTCTCAGTGTTCTTCACTTCCCTGGGGGAAATCACAAGAACATACAGGAAACACTAAAGTCAGTGTGATCTTTTTGGGCAAGTATTTGAAAGTCCATTCATTCATCTGCCAAGAGCACTGGGCTGATACAGCTGATCACATGGCAGTGACTCAGTCACTGGTATCGGACCCCAGAGAGGGATAAAGGTTCCCTGTATGTAAGAACCATAAATTAAGACTACAGGGACAGGCAAGGAACCCGTGATCCAAGAGAAAGCTGAAGTCTGCAAGAGCTTTGAAAGTGAGCTGAGTTCAAGTTGGGGCTCTGCCACATGCTGTGTGACTCTAGGTAGATTACTTAACCTCTCCATGCTGGGGTACTTAACATTTTGATAAAAGAACTTAGCATTGTCGTGAGGTCTGAGTTACCACAGGTCGAGTGTGTAACGCAGTGCCTGGTACATAGGAAGCACTCCAGAGCATCTGCTGCTGTTACAGGAGAAGGTTCCCAGTGGGGTGTTTTGCAGCTCGGGTGCACGATGGAAAAGCCGGATTGGATGATCTGTCAGCTGGCTCTTGAAATGTGAGTAGACATTTCTTCATGAAGAAGCAGGTTAGGGATATTCAAGACAGACAAAATAACAACTAATGTGTATGCAAGTGACTGAAGATGCTGTTATAAACTAGGCATGGTGTCACATGCCTGTGGTCCCAGTTACAGAGGAGGCTGAGGCAGGAGGATCACTAGAGTTCAGGGGTTTGAAACCACCTGGGCAACATAGTGACTGCTTGCTTCAAGAAACAAACAAACAAAACCTACGTAGTCATCTGCTTCTCTGCCAGAGGTAACTAGTATTAAAAAACTAGCATTGAAGCCAGTTATGATGGCACACACAGGTAATCCTAGCACTGTGGGAAGCTGAGGCAGGAGAATCACAAGTTTGAGCCTAGGGCTGGGGATTTAGCGCAGAGATTCCACTGCCTGCCTCGCAAGCGCAAGGTCCTGAGTTCGATCCCCGGTACCAAAAAAACCCCAAAAAACAACAACAAGTTTGAGCCTAGTCTGGGCAACTTAGTGAGACCCTGTCTCAAAATTTAAAAAAAAATTTTTTTTAAAGGGCTAGGGATGTAGCTCAGTTTGAAGGCCTTGTTTCTATCCCCAGTACAACAAAAACAAAACAAAACAAAGTTAGTACTGAACTTGGACTAAATCAACTATGATTCTAACAGTGGAGTCTTTTTCCAAATCAAAAGACAAAATTGTTGAAAAAATAGCCTCCCTTTTAGGGTCTTCTAACTCAACTTTTTTATAATCCTTTGGAACCTGTTTCTGCTTGCAGTTGAAGGATAGAAAAAAAAAACTAAACCAAATAAACAAACAAAAACAAGCAGAGGCCAGGCTGTAATTCCAGTACTAAAGTGGCTGAGGCAGGAGGATTATGAGTTCAAAACTGGCCTGAGAAATTTACCAAGGACCTTGTCTAAAAAAAAAAAATGCAGAAGCATATTTTTCTTTGCGATGATTGTAGAAAAACTCACTGTGTTGCCTCAGGCTTGTCTCCTAGGTTCACACAATCCTCCTGCCTCAGCCTCAGCCATGACTCCAGGTGAATGTCACTGCACTAAATTCATCATATTTTCTATATTTTATTTCTTGTGATTTGAAGCCTATCTTCCACTGCTAAAGAGTCCTTAACTTCTATGACAGACTTGTACTGAGACGCAGTTCTGATCAGCCAGGGCTCATCACACAGAGTTCTTCGGAGAACACTGGAATTCTGGGTCCTCTGCCCTAGACACCCCACTGGTCCTTCTCTGGCTCCTCCTACAGCTGGAGCCGGCTGGCAGAACAGCAGCAGGATGGCCTTCTCTAACGGGTGGGGCTGCTCCAGGCCTCCCCAGCTACAAAGTTTCCAAGCACAGTGCCTCTTGCTGTGGGCCTGTGCCCGCTCTGACGGCCAGCTTTTCTCAGTGCTTCCTGTGAGTGAGACGCCCCCTTGAACCCCACCACACTTGGTGAGGCAGGTACCTATACAGTCCCTGTGTTACAGATGAGGTACCCACGCCCCACACAGGCTAAACAGTGGTGGACCTAAGTGACACAGAAAGCAGGAGGGAGCTGGAGCCAGAACCTGTGCTCCTAACCGATGCTGCATTAGGGAAACCAGGAATAACTGACGCTCCCAGAGCCTCGTCCACCCATGAGTAATATTTCACACTGCCTTGGCCACCTTTTGTTCTTAACAGACTGCTATTTAAAAGACAAAACACCAACTTTCTATGCAGTATTAAAACTTTAAACATACATAAAAGAAACTAGTAAAATTAATACCATATATCATTATTTAGTTCCAATAGTTATCAACATGAGGTCAATCTTTTTTTATTTTTATTTTTTTGGTACTGGGGATTGAACTTGGGACCTTGCGCTTGCAAGGCAGGCGCCGGAACCACTGAGCTAAATCCCCAGCCCAAGGTCAATCTTGATTTATCTATTACCCACTCTACCCTCCCACCTCAAATGGATTATTTTAGGTTTTTTTTTTTTCTTTTTAGACAGGGTCTTGCTGTGTAGTCCAGGCTGGCCTTGAACTCGTAGTGATTCTCCTGCCTCAGCCTCCCGAGTGCTGGGATTACAGGTGTAACCATGGATTATTTTAAAGCAAATTCTAGACACTGTCATTTCATTCCCTAGACACTTCAATATTTTAAGTCAAGATTTCAATATTTTAGACACTTTAAGTCAAGATTTATTGGAATTGGGGGTGTAACTCAGGAGTTTGATCTTTAGTGCCCTAAAAAAATTTAAGAAATATTACATAACAAAAACTATTAAAACACCTAAAAAATAAAGGGAATTATTTAATATCAGCTAAATCTCAATGTTGAAATTTTCTCTATTATCTCATAAACATCCTTTTATGGTTGGTCTGTTTAAGTCAGGATCCAAACAGTGTTTTGATTGACTTAGCTCTTAGGCATCTTCTAATCAATTACATTTCCTCCTTTTATCTTCCCTGCTTTTTATGTGCTGAACAAAAATCAGGTTATTCATCCTATAGAATCTTCCATTTTGGGTTGGCTGATTAAACACACATCGACTGTTAATGTGTCTTCTGCAGGTCCTGTAAACTGGCAGATGTGGATGGCCACCATTTAAAAAAATTATTGAAGCCCAGGGATTTAGCTCAGTGGTTCTACCACCTGCCTCGAAAGTGCAAGGTCCCAAGTTTGATCCCCGGTGCCAATAATAATAATAATAATAATAAAATAGAGATAACCAGATATCTGAGTATCTAAAGGACTGTGTAAAAATATTATTGAAGTCTAACCTAGATACCTAAACGTGCACAGAGTCCATGTGTGTGGCTCAAGACATTTTCGTGTACTGAGCACACTCTTATAACCAGAACTAGCCAGAATGTGGCTGAAGTGTTCCAAAAAGTCCATGCCATAAAAAAAATGACAAAGAGGGGGCCAGGGATTTAGCTCAGTGGTTCTACCTCCTGCCCCACAGGCGCAAGGACCCCAGTTCAATCTCCGGTACCAAAAAAAATAATAATAATAACAAAGTGGGAAGGACACTGTTATAGATGAAAAGACACCAAAGAGATGAAACAACAAAATATAATTTCTGACCCTTGATTGGATTCTGGAATAGCAAGTAAAGCCAATTAAACCCTTTGGGGATAATTGAGGAAATGTGAATTTGGACAACATACAAAGGAGAGGAAGAAAATGTGGGTATTTGGTAATAAGGCAGTGATGGCAAATGTTGATCATTGTATAGTTCTCTCAACTCTACCAAAAGATCTGAAAAACTTTTTCCTTTTTAGGACAAGAACTTTTTTTTTTAGTACTAGGAATCGAACTCTGAACCTTGCGCTTGCAAGGCAGGGGTCAGAACCACTGTGCTAAATCCTTCCTATTTTCGTTTTGGTTTCATTTATTTATTTATTTATTTTGAGACAGAGTCTCACTATGTAGTTCAGGCTGGCCTTGAACTCACAGTGATCCTCCTGCCTCAGCCTCCCAAGTGCTGGGATCACAGGTGTGCACTACCACACCTGGTTAAAATTTCTAAATAAAACCAAAATATGGAAAAACAGAAAAAAATGTTCATAATATCCTAGTAAGTGGGGAAAAAGGTTTAAAGAACAGATTGATGGTATAAATCTACTATTTTTGTTTAATGATACAGATATGTGTCCAGAAAAAAAAGACTGGGAGAATTTATAGAAAAATATTAGTAATGTGTACTTTCAGGTATTTTGTTTGCTTTCATTGAGCAACACACACACACACACACACACACACACACACACACACATGGGTGCATATGTGAGATTAAACCCAGACCCTTTGGACTGAGCTAGATCCCCATCCCCTTTTTAAATTTTTAAATTTTAAGATAGGGTCTTACTAAATTGCTCAAGGTGGGCTTGAACTTGCAATTCTCCTGTCTCAGCCTTCCAGAGTGCTGGGATTATAGGCATGAGCTACCATGCCTAGTGGAATATACTTTTTTCTTTTTTTTTGTACCAGGAATCAAACTCAGGGCCTTGAGCTTGCCAGGCAGGCGCTGTGGTGCTGAGTGAGCTACATCCCCAGCCCCATAAAACATTTTTAGAAGTTAGAAAAAAATAGCTTTTCCTTTTTTTGGTGCTGAGGATGGAATCCAGAGCCTCATGCCTGCTAGCCATGTGCTCTACCACTGAGCTATACTTTCGGTACCACTTTAAAAAATAACTTTTTAAAGAAAAGAGCTGGTTTCTGAGGAGTTTCCATTTTGACCACAAGAATGTGGACAGTGATTAAGATGCCACCCTCCCCTACTAAACTTACAGGGACCATGCTAACGCCCCTTCCATACCTCAGGAAGCGGTCATGCAGGTCCTTTAGGTGACTATCAAAATAATTCCATTCACTGTGGTGAAGCTGGTTCAACTGCTCAAAGTGGTCCCTGTAGTTCTTCATGTTGCTCAGGGTCAGGCTGATGACCTTGGCGTAGGTTGGGGTGGATTCAGTGCTTCTCAAGGTCAAGGAGAATCCACATTTGGGGCTGTGTGGACCCTGCATTATCAGTGGCCTGAGCCTAATGTGGGGGCTAGAGTTGGGATGGCACGGGGTAGGGGGAGTGCCCTGTGTTTTGGGGTGCGAGTCCTATATTCTGAGCAGATGACAGCCCCCTGCTGTTGGCCATGGCCTGCTCTCTGCAGCCTGATGGGTTCCCACCTCTAAAGACAGCCTTGATCCTCTGCCCCTGCCGAAGGGAGGGAGTCAGGAAGCACCATCAGACTGTCACCTGGAGTTCCTGCTGCAGGGTCACAGGGGAGCGAGGTGGGCTGGAGGGAACCCAGCTCTGCTTTCAGAAGCTCCATCTCAAGTGTGCATGTTGAAGCAATCTCTGGTCCCTTCCTCCATGCTTCCCCCATGGGTTAGAATCTCAACTACGGTTGTCACCAGCTGTGGGAGCTCAGACAAGACATCCTTCATGCCCTATGTCTCCATTTCCTTATCTATAAAATAGAAATAAACCGGCATGGTGGCACACGCCTGTAATCCCAGCACTGCAGAGGCTGAGGCAGGAGGATCGCTGTGAGTTCAAGGCCAGCCTGGACTGCATAGCAGCACTCTGTCTCAAAAAACCAAAAGAGAAAAAGAAAAAAAGGAGTCCTAGAGAGAAACTGATACTTATCTAAAATTACTTGGCTGGTTAGTGGTAGAGTTGGTTCCAGAGTCCAAGTCTATTTGGACCAAGAGACCAATTTGATCCCAGGTAAAACTCATTTTCTGACCTCTATCATAAACTGCTAAGACTCAGGATAACAAGTGCCACATCTGTCTTCTTGGGATCTGATTTTTTTTTTAATTAATCATTGGGATAAATAGCAATGGGGCTAGAAATTCGAACATGGGACCAGGTGAGAGGCGTGTGAGAGGAGGGTGTTAGATGAACTACCCAGGACACAAAAAGCACTGATCAGGACGCACTCAGTGAGCACCTGAGAAGTGTTAGTTTTCAAAGTAGGTTAGTACCTAGTTAGCCCATTCATTCTAGTAGATAGAAGAAAGACCACACCCAGGGAGTTCAACTTGCTCAGGGTCTCCTGGCCAGTTCACAGGCTGCTCTTAGATCTAGAACTCAGATGAGCAAGACTCTGGCTCTAAGGCTCATCTCGAAGGCCACCCCAACAAGTACCTACCTACTTGGTGCCTGGCTCTGTGCCTCTCCCTGAGCCCTGCTTCTGTGCCCCACCTGCAGTGACAAGGATATGGTATGACCTTGGTCCTTTCCCTCCGTGCTGGCGCAGCCTGGAATAGTTCTGGAGGAAGTACACGATCAGAGGGCTCTTCCCGTAGATGTTGAAGAGGTTTGAAGTCAGCGGTGGGCTTTTGCAGGCCGGGTGAGACTGAGGTGGAAAGAAAGAGGAAAAAATAATGCATTGCCATATTTACAGCACGTATTAAGAAACTTAAAGGCACCCACATCCTTTGATCCATTAACTCCAGTTACCTAACTCCAGCAACCTAAGGAAATGATCAAAATCAAGAAAAGAACTTTAGGGACTAAGAGGTCTACTGCAGGATATTTACTAAACACAGGAATTGGAGCTGAGGATTTAGCTCAGTGGCACTGGGCCTGCCTCGGAAGTGCAAGGTCCTGAGTTCAATCCCCAGTACCAAAAAAAAAACAAAACCCCACACAGGAATTGATTTTAGAATAGGCTAATATCCAAGGAAAAGATACTGATATCTTTACCCAAAGCACTAGGAGACCACTATTGAGATGTTCATGAGGCTGGGGGTGTAGCTCAGATCAGAGCACTTGCCTTGCATGTGTGAGGTCCTGGCTTTGATCCCCAATACAGACAAAAAAAAAGTTTATTAAGAGTTGATAGCTTTAAAAAAAAGTTTCAGGTAAAAATTGAGATGCAAAATTGGATAGATTGTAGTATATATTTATTGCCAGGCATGGTGAAAAATGCCTGTAATCTCAGCATTGGTAGGCTGAGGCAGGAGGATTGCCACAAATTCGAGGTCAGCTTGTACTATAAAGTGAGTTCAAGCCCAGCCTGAACTGCATAGTGAGACTCTGACTCAAAGAAAAATTATATATTTATTTAAATACAATTATATAAAATAAACCAGTAAATAGAAAAGATGGAAAAGAGCCTGGAAATATATTTATTATAAGATGTTAATAATTCACCTAGCAAATATTTGCTGAGTGATTATTATGTGTACACACTGTTTTAGGCACTGGAGATTCAGTAGAGAACAAGATAAATCCTAGGAAAACAATAAATAAGCAACAGATGTCGTGTGTGATAACAAGCAACAGGGTGGGCACAGGGGCGATGGGCGGAAGGGAGGAGGGGCCATGTTCCAGGGGGCTCAGGGAAGACCACCCTGCCTTGTGAGGTGACAGCCCAGCAGATCCAATGATGTGAGGGAGGGAGCCATGGGGGTTCCAGATGGAGGGGACAGCAGGTGCACAAGATCTGTGGCAGACACGAGCTCAGTGTGGCCGGTGTGGCTCAGATGGAGCTTGGGAAGCTGGAAGGAAGGATGAGGCTGCAGAGGGAGGTTGTGGAGCTAGGATTTCTTTCTAAATGTGATGGGAGCTGCTGGAGATTTCGAGCAGGGTGCCCCCCACCCACACCATCTGATTAATTTCTCAATGAGCTCTCTTTGATGGATGTGTGGAGGGATGACTGTCACTGGGAAGAGTGACACAGGCAGAGCAGTCAGGGCCTCCACAGTGGTGAGGAAAGAGTTGATGTCCTGGCCTTGGTAGCTGCTAGGGAAGGGGGAGCAGCAGTCAGGTTTGCAGTATGTCCTGAAGGCAATTTGGTGGGGTTTGCTGATGGGCTTGACGTGAGTGTGGGAAAGAGATTTTTTTTTTTTAAAGAAAAGCAATTGGTATTAAATTTAAAATTATTGGCATTACTGTGCTATGGTTTCCATTCTTCTCATAGCTTTAGACATTAATAAATCTTCTACATACACACACACATGCACATACACGCCTTGCATCAGTGGTTTTGGTGAGAACCAAGGAGGAGGTGAGTTACACATTTGGCTCGATGCATTATGTGCAAACCATGTGGAGGACAGAAGAGCAAGTTAACTCCAGAGAACCACAACTCCTGACCCACAAGTCTCAGGCATCTTAACAGGGAGCTAGACTCAAGCAAATCATATAACAAATGCTCAAATCAACCTTCAGCTAAATTCCAAGGAGTGGTGTGACCCTTGGTGACATCTGGGTTAAGATTTTATTGAGAATAGGTGGTAAAGAAAAAATTAAATATGATTGTATAGAAATTAGACATTTCTATCCTAAAACACCATGACTAAGGTAAAAAAAATTAAATAGGAGGGTTTCTTTTGGCCAAACATGACAAAGAATTGATCTTTTCTACACATCAATAAGCAAAAGACTAAGAATCCTAAAAATGGAAAACATTTTTTTCTTGGAATAGGCAAAAGTCAACAAAGGATAGGAACAGGCTCTCTGAACCCACTACATAGTCCACTCTAGTTTCGAACTGTGATCCTCCAGCCTCAGTCAGGCTCCTGAGCACTGGGATTATAGGCATGTACACCATACTTCCTAAAGTGGCAGAGTGGCTTGCTGGCTCTTTGCTCGGGACCCTCCATCAAGACCCTCATGAATGATTCACTGTTGGAAACTCCCTTCCACTCTTCCCTGCCAGGTCTCAGATCTCAGCTGTTTTCCATTCCTCTTAAAATCTGCCACCCTCCACTCTAACTGTTGGACATGATCACTCATCTCCTTCCTTCATGCCTAGACCAAACCCACCAGCCTTGAAAGAGCTAAGAACCATAACATTGCTGAGCTGCATTTTTCCCATTTTCTAGAAAGTCAGAAAAGTTAATCTGTGCAAGTGACATAACTGGTGAGAAGCAGCACCAAGATTTGAACCCATGTCTATCTTTTCTGCCGTGCCCTGCTCCTTCTCAAAAGTTCCATGCTAAATTCTGAGGAGAAGTAGGCATTGATAACTGGTGTGGAGGTGGAAAAGGTTAAAAAACCAAAACTACAATCCTTGATATTTGGCCCAAATCCTAAGTCTGATTCTTCTGCTAGCTGGTCTTGCAGAGGACCCTAAACCTGTTCAGTATCCTAAGGGCTTCTTCCCACTATTCAAGGTGGGAGGTGCTACTGGTGGAAGTGACCACCTGGTGAGGTTTATGAGAAAGAGATGGAAGATTGGGGAGAAGAGCAGACACAGTCACCTTGCACGTCTCATGTGCTAAGGACAGTACTGGTGGCAACACTCAGTGGTTAAGGGCTCAGGCTCAGAGCCAACCAGGTCTGCATGAAGTGCTTGGCTTTATCACTAGATACATAATCTTGGCTAAATTAGTTACCTCCTCTCAGCATCCCTTTCCGCACTAACAAACTCGAGAATTACAGTAGTAACTATAGCAGAGGACTGCGGCAACAAAATGCTGTGTATATAAGGTCTAATATAGTGCAAACATATACTGAATGCTCACTAAATGTTAATTGTTGCCATTACTTCATGTAAATCCCATAACAACACCGTCACCCAGGAATGATTGTCAACACTCCTTTTCATTACATGTAGGCTCTTGGGTTTCCAACAGATAACTTGAAACTGGATAATACCAGCCAAAATGCTCCATCAGTGTGTACCTACCTCACCCAGGATAATCCTCAGGAGACTTCCTGAACGTCACCTGAATTTGCAGTCAGAAACACCCCAGTCCTTACCATGACATCTTCAGAGAGTTAGGTTTTTAAATCACCTCTGCTGTTCTATTTCCAGCCATGTGCTCACCTGTTTAGAAAACTTCTCACAGTCTCTTGCTTCTGAGATCCTCTTGACTTGCTGTGTAGCTTTCCTCAAGACCAGGGTTTTACAGTGATGATGTTCTGTCAGAGTGATACAGTAACAACAATAACAACAACAACAAAAAGGATCATTGGAGTGTGTTAGCAGTATAGGAAAGATCATATGGCAGATCTCAGCTTCCTAGAATCTAGAAGGCATTCCTAAAGTACATGGGTACAATCAGATCATTCTAAGATACTAATGGATGCAGCTATGATAAATTCATATTATTTCACTTGCTTTTTAGCCAAATATACACCAGGCAGCAACAACTTTCTTGTGGCTGACGAGCTTCCTGAGACAATGATCAACCAGGCCTCATGGCCAAGACTGCTTGAGCATGCCCACTTCTTCTCCCTACCCCACTTCCGGTCCTTCTCTGTATAATCCCGAAGCTCTTGCCAGTACCCTGAAGATGTTCCTTCCCAGTGTGGCTGCCCTGAATGAGTTCCTTCCAAACTTCTCCACTGCATGTTAGTGCCAATTAAGCCGGGTGGCCAAGCCTGGTCTGGTGGGGACCCCTGGAGTTGGGCTTCTGCTCTATGACTCTGTTAACAGTACTTCTCCTTTGACTCCTGGGTCTTCAGGAATTCAATATATCTATGTATTTTGAACTTACAAAGTCTCCCAGAAATATGTATCTCCATTTGGAACCCTGACTATACTCTCCGATCGATTCACATGCTTTTTAAAAACATATCTACACAATTTTTTGTTTTGTTTTTGAGACATGGTCTCACTATGTAGCCCAGGGTGGCCTTGAACTCACTATGTACTCTAGGCTGGCCTTGAACTCACGGCGATCCTTCTGCCTCAGCCTCCTGAGTGCTGGGATTACTGGCCTATGCCACCATGCCCAACTTTAACATCTTTTTTGAAAAATAATTATCATACTAACTTCTTCAAGCCTCTATTTCTCCCTCAAGAAAAAGTTTAAATCTTTTGAATAATGATGACACACATGAAATTACCTAGAGTTCTCATTCTAACCCTGTTTCTAGATCATGCATTGTCTATGGGACATTTCTCCTGCAATCCAGATGCCACACACTGAGCCAGCTCCTTTCTCTAATGCTCACATTCTATGCCAGTGCTGGCTCTGACCTGAGTCTGAGTCAGCCCTGAGCCAGGTGCTAGCCAGCCAGGGACAGGCCTCTGCCTGCAGCCCCGAGGGCCTATCCACTCTCACCAGTCCTAAACTGTGTTCTCTGTCTTCTTTGTTCTTCCTGCTGAACCTCCATAAAAGCTGTGACCTATGCCTTCCCCTAGCTCTTTTCTTCTTCCTGACCAACGCTGGTGCCCCCACCAAGCAGGCTGTGCCCCTCTTTTTGATGGGGGTGGTAACATTAAACTTTTCTTTCCATGGCATCGTCCTTTCTGTGTTTCCATTCAGTCACCTTTATAAACTAAGATCCAGGTGCTATTTAGTCCCTACCTCAACAAATGCTGCTTTCTGGTGGGGACAGGTGTTGCAATCACGTTGTGAGTTGATTTCCCTCCTGCGCTAACAAGCCTGCTTCCCCACAGATCCTAGCACTGTGGCAAACCCATCATTGCAAAAGTTAGACTTAACTGTCAAGACCACTGCTTGGTGCCAAGACCCAAGAGTAAAGCAAATTATGTTCAAACAAAGCCAGGAGTCTAAGGCTTTGGAAATAACACCCAAGTCAAAAGCCAAGAGGTCGCATTTGGTCGTCACTGTACCTTTCAGGGTGTTCTGGCATCGGGAGCTTCCTGCTGAATGCCAGTTGGCAGAAGAGACCCTCCTGTCAGCTGAACATACACTAGAAAACTCCAGGGGAGGAAAAGGGAAAGGAACAGAGTTAGGAACACTGGTAGTGAGAGGAATACGTGCAACATCTAAGATAGTTCTCATCATTCTTAGCAAAGGAAGCGCAGAAAGACAATCCCAGGAGCTCAGCAGAGACTGGGGGCTGAAGGGGCCTGCACCTGGTCTGGGATGGAGGCAGAATGGAGATCGGGGCCCAGCTGTCACTCACCAGTGGGTGATCCTGGGCAAGTCATTTAACCCATCTACTGCCCAGGTTTCCCTAAGGGCCAGGTCAGCTAATGCATACAGAGGAAATATAATCTAGGATAACGTTTGGATGTGCATGACACACACTCAAAATAACCATGGCTCAAAGTAGGTAGAAATTGCTTTCCCACATAAAAGTCTGAAGGTTGCAAATCATGTGGTATTGCTACTGTACTAAGCCCTTGAGGACTGGGACTTTTAAAGCTCCTGGTTCCACTTTTCCTAAAATAGGACCCTTGGGGCTAAGGATTCAGCTCAGTGGTTCTGCCACCTGCCTCAAAAGCAGAAGGACCCGAGTTCGATCCCCGGTACCAAATAAATAAATAAATAAACAAATAAATAAATAAATAAATAGGACCCTTGTCCTCTGGCCCAAGATAGCAGCCAGAGCTCCAGTCATCACATTCACTTTCCGGGCAGCAGGTTGGAAAGAATAAGGAGATGTAGAAGGAAGGTTCCCAGAAACTTCCAAGGGGTTCAATCATTTAATCTCATTCACTGAATCTTCATCACATGGCTATGCATAGATGTTGGGGAGATGAAGAACTATAGTCTTTATTCTGGCCAGGCACAAGCTCAACTGAAAATGAGAGGTTCTCTTTTTAGAGATAAAGAAGGCAGCAGATATTGGGAGATAACCCCTAGTCTGTCACAAGCAGTGTGAGATTAGCTCAGGGAGCCAAGGCAGGGAATGCTGGATTCTGCCTGAGGAGAGCTGGAGGGCTTCCAAGGAAAGAAGGAAGACATATTCATTCTGTCTTTAAGGATAAGTAGGACGTGAAGCAGATGGCCCACCAAGTGGCAGACAAGCGGTCCACCAGCCTTAACAACAAGTGCTTTGCTTTTTTAGAAATGAGATATTTGAATGGGCAGGAGAAAGGCAGAACTCCCCTACTCCGTGCAGCTGGTTCCCAAGAGCGAGTGATTTTTATAGCGTTGAGGTGGTGCTAGGATTTGTTAGAAAACGAGTTTGGGGCTCCATGTAGCACAGGCCTGGGACAGATTGGTGGCAGAGGCAAGGACAATGTAAGGAGGGGAGCTGGGGTGGGGTGGGACAGCCTGCTGTCTGCGGGAGACGCCTTGCACTGATGTGGGTCTTTTTCTGTTTGTGTGTGTGTGTGGGGTACTGGGGATTGAACCTGTCCTAGAGCAGAGACACCCCAGACAGGGTGGAGGGGGTTCTTACAAGGACTCATGCCTCAAGCTAGCTGCTAAGGATGAAGCCTGAGCTGGGTGTGGTGACGCACACCTGTGATTCCAGCACTCTCTCTGAGAGGCTGAGGCAGGAGGATGGCAAGTTTGAGCCCAGCCTGGGCAACTTAGTGACTTTGCAAGACCCTGTCTCAAAATAAACACAGGGCTGGTCCAGAGACTTAGCTCAGTAGTTTCACTGCCTGCTGCACAAGCGCAAGGACCTGAGTTCGATCCCTGGTACCAATAAATAAATAAATAAAATTTTAAAAATACAGGGCTGGGGATGCAGCTCAATGTGAAGGTCTTGGGTTCAATCCCCAGTAACACAAATTAATTAATTGATTAATTAAAATTTGAAAAGCACAAATTGAGCACAGTGGTGACCACCTGTAATCCTAACTACTCCTGAGGTTAAGACAGGAGAATCTCCAAAGAACTAGGACTAGAGGTCCCATTTGACCCAGCTATTCCCCTGCTGGGTATCTTCCCAGAAGAATTAGAATCATACCACAGCGATATATGTGCACCCATGTTTATAGCGGCACAGTTTGTAATAGCTAAAGTTTGGAAACAGCCCAAGTGCCCATCAACTGGAAACTGGATAAAGAAGATGTGGTTTTTTAATAAAATGGAGTACTACTTAGCCATAAAGAATGAAAAACTAGAGTCATTTATAGCTAAATGGATGGATATCGAGACTATACTCTTAAGTGAAATAAATAGGCCACACGTGTAAATACCGAATAGTTTCTCTAGCGTGAGAAACTGATAGTGTAAACAAGGGTTAAAATGATTAAAATGAATAATTGATAATTTGCAATAGGAAAAAAGGTCCAAAGACAAAGGAGTGAAGGGAGGGGAAGGGGAAAGGAAAAGAGGGAAAGGAAAAACTATGAGAAAAGAAAAAAAAATGGAAATGAAATCTATGTAAATAGGGAAGGGTGGAGTGGGTGAAGGGTGCACAGGGAATGGGGAAAAAATAAGAACCAAGATATATCATGTACAGGTACAAGCACCCAATGATAAATGTAAATGTGTTGTATACCTAAAATGTACCAATAAAAGAACTAAAAAAAAAAAAGACAGGTGAATCTCAAAGTAAACCCCAAACTGGGTAACTTACCATAGTGACTTAGTGAGATATTGACTCAAAATAGAAAAATGAAAAAAGGGCTAGAGATGTAGATCAGTGTGAAGGCCCTGAGTTCAGTCTCCAGTACAAAAAAAAAAGAATGAAGCACAGGATAGGAAACAGGGATTTTGGCATCATAAACGGGGCTGCTGGCCCAGCACTGGAAGATGAGAGGTCAGACAGCCACAGCCACAGTAATTACATGAATGATCTGAAAGAAAGGGCTGAGGGCACCTACGCCAAGGAACCCATCCAGACCAGAGGGCTGGGAAGGCTAGCGCTACGTGTGAGACCGAAGGGGATCAGCATCTGCCAGTCCTGGCTGGCAGTGTAGCTCAGTGGTACAGCACCTGCCCAACATCCATGAGGCCTGGATTCAGCCTTCAGCACCATACACAATAAAAGAATGTCACCCCTACATATGCCATTTTGGCATAAAGGTTATTTGGAGCTGAAGGCAATTAAAAGGCAGCCAAGGCTGGAAAAGCTCTTTACCATCTCCACTCTATGTGAAAGCAGAGTGTAAATTTCCCTTGGTGAAGAGGACCCCTTCCCCTCCCCTGTATGGGAAGAGGAGACAACCCATCCCAGGAAATGCCAACAACTTGAATCTGGGAAAACAAACCTTACTGAAATGACCCCATATGACTCCATATGAGTTTTCCTCATATATTTACCCTCTCACAATTCACATCCCTAGCAGCTCAAGTTCCTTTTCCTTTGTCTCCACAATTTGTTAATATTGTTAAAATTACCCAGGTGTGGTGACACATGCCTGTAATCCCAGTACTTGGGAAGCTGAGGCAGGAGGATTTCCATGAGTTCAAGGCCAGTTTGGGCTACATAGTGAGTTCAAGGCCCAGCCTGAACAATGTAGTGAGATCCTGTCCCCTAAAAAACTAAAATAAAAGAGTATACCAGCTATCACACCTAACTGCCTCTTTGGGGTTTTTACTTTTTTTTTTTTTGAAGGTCCTTGCATTGTGAAAAAATATTAGTATCAAATAAAACTTGATATTAATTTGCAGGGCCTGATACACTAAGTCTAAGAGGGTAGTAGAAAGATCTCCCCCAATACCCACATACAAGAGCAGGAATTGAAATGGAAGGATGAGTATATATTTTCTAGACCAGAGGTTGACAATTTTTTTTTTTTCTGCAAAGAGACAGAGAGAATATACTCAGCTTTGCAAGTCAGAGAGTCTCTATTGTAAGTATTCAACTACATTGGTGCAAAAGTGGTTGTACACAATAGTAAAGGGCGATGGCTGTATGCCAATAAAGCTTTATTTACAAAGGCAAGAAGTCAAAGGCTTGATATGTTTAGCCAAACCCTTTCTGGACATTTACTTTCTGGCTCTCCAGGACGAAGCTGGCTGTGATTTGTGGCATTTGCTTAGTTCCATGCTACCCTCGTGACCTCTCTGGACTTGGAGTTGGGCAGAGATGAGGGCCATGGAAATGGCCGTAGGGTGGGACCTGGGACCAAAGGAGCATCAAGTACAGGGTCCCTCTTCAGGGAGGGAGTGTAGAAAACACAGAATTGAAAGAGGGCCACTGAGGCAGGAACCCCTAGAGCCCAGAGCTGGAGATGGGCCCGGGCCTTCTCAGGTATGAAAAGGGTCCCATTCTGGGCTGGAAGGAGGTGCTGGGGGCCAGGGGTCAGGCGAGGTGGGAGATGTAATTAGCTTTGCCCTTTGGAGAGATGGCAGGGATGCCCTGGAGCCCGAACGGTGATCTGTTAGGAGCCCACAGCAGCTGTGATGGGAGCTCAAACCAGGCAGGTAAGGTGGAAGGGGAAGCAGTGCTCATGGAGGAGCACAGGCTGGGGAAGAAGCAGGGCCGAAGTAGGTGTTGGTAACTGGCCAGCTCCAGGCTGCCTTGAGCACTGATGGAAACAGAGAAAAGCACTGCACCCTGCAGGCCGCACCAAGGGCTGGCTCCGCTCCTGTGCTCCCCAGCCGGCGTGCCTGTGGTCAGGGCGCCATTCAATCCATGGGTCACCCGAGAATCTGGGGTAGGCCAGGGCAGGGCACAGCGATGTGCCACCCACAGGAGGCCACTGGTGCTCTTCGAACCCTGGGTTTCTGTAGCCTGCAGGGCTCCCCACTTACCAGAGCATGGTGGGGCTTCTGGCTTGAGACCAGCTTGTGCGTGGAGGCTCTCTTACAGAAGGAAAACCCTCTTCCTAGGAAGGGAAACAGCGGTTCTTGGTCCCTTCTGACCGTGGGAAGCCAAGACCACAGACCAGGAGCCTTGGGACAGCCTGTTCGGGAGCCCGGGACACCCAAGAATGACCTCAGCCAAACCGCAGTCCCCTTGTCAGGCCTTGCTGAGTGACCCTGGGCAAGTTACCTCACCTCTCTGATCACTCAGCTCACGGCAGGGGAAATACTGCCCTCAAAAGAAAGACAAATTCAGGGCCAGGGGTTTAGCTCAGTGGTGCCATCACCTGCTTCACAAGTTCAAGGTCCCGAGTTTGATCCCCAGTACCAGAAAAAAAGAAAGAAAGAAAGAAAGAAAGAAAGAAAGAAAGAAAGAAAGAAAGAAAGAAAGAAAGAAAGAAAGAAAGAAAGACAAATTCAGGGCCCTACATAATCAAAATGAGCATTGGATTAGATGTTTAGAAGAGAAAATCTAGCAAGTTTATAAGCTTTGTTAAGATGGCATTAAACTTGAAGACAGCTATCCTGGAATTAAAAAATTGAAGACACAAAGGTCTACTATCTCGAATCTATAAAGAACTTAAAAAAAAATCAGACCTCCCAAATTTAAAGACCCAGTCCAAAAATGGGAATCTGAAATGAACAGACATTTCTCATGCAAAGAAGTAGACATGGCAAATAAACATATAAAAAATGTTCAACATCACTGGTCATTCGAGAGATGCAAATGAAAACAATGCTGAGATTCCACCTCACTCCAGAAAGAATGGCTG